>JARHVA010004623.1:307500-965000 GCA_037957365.1 Torreya grandis
CGTGCCAAGTATCACAATTCAAAACTCTAGTTGTTGTTGACTTTTTATGATACTTCAGCTTAATAATATTTTCTAAGAATAGTCATATGAACAATCATTTCTTAGGTTTTGCCACATTCTAGATGCATTGGTGTGGTTAATTTATATTTTAAAACCTCCTATTGTAAGTTTTACACCTTTTTTTATCATAGTGTTTTGATGGTTGTTTAGTATATGACACTTGTGACACATAAATTAGTATTTTTTTTCCTTCAATTATTTCTAATTGTGCATATATTTGAAAAACTACTTATTTTTTATACTTATAATTTGATTTACTTTCAATTAGAGTATAAATTCACATTTAAAAAGGGTTCAAATTTAACTTTATCTAATGTCATAGTGTTAATTTTAAATGGAAGTAACAACTTTTCCTTATTTTGTACTAGATAAATCACAAATGATTAATGGATCCAACTATTATATCTATAAAATTCATTTATAATGGAATTTATGGTCTAAAATCTATGGAACATTGTCACCATGAATTAAAAAGCCTTGTTAGAGGGACATTCAACACCTGAGCTCTCAAATGTATTGAGACATAAATCATAAAAATCCATGTCAATTATCTTGTGGAGTGTTAAGAATTAATTCCTAATCCATATTGGTAATTAATAGTATCCTATAAATTCTTAGAAACTCCTTGATTGTATGCATTAATACACTCATCTCTATAAGATTATTAAATTGATTCTTGAATTGTTGACTACACTTATGAAAGGTGATGAAAAAGTTATTAATTTTATTGCTAAAATTAATACTATTAAATCTAAATTATATGGTTTTAACTATAATTTAATTCAAGACAAATTTTGAATTTTATTATTTATCTTAATATTCATGAAATAATAATTTTATCTCAATTATGAATTCTAACTACCAAACAAAGCAAGATATCCCTGACCTCACTACCCTGTCAACTCTTATGATTCAATAAGAGTAAGTGATATCTAATTTTGATTATAAATATAATTAAACTCAGGCACTCCTCTATCTCAACCCTATTTTTGAGAATATTTTAAACCATAAATCTAACCATAATTTTACTAAAGGTAAAAATAGGAACAAGAAATCTAACAATAATAATCATAAACCTAAATTTAATGAGAATTGGAATTTGTGTGGTAAATTTGTTCATAGAAGAGAAAATTATTATAAAAATAAATATATAGTTAATATTCAATGTCCTAAAAGTAAAAATGGTAATAAATCTAAACAAAACCATTATAAGAATAAAAACCCTAATCAGAATAATAATCAAGCCTAGAATTATAATGTTATTGCTTTATATGTTGCTTAGTTTGATTGTAACGAGAATGAATAGATTTTATATAGTGGTGAATTTCACCATATTGATTTACTATCTAAAATTTTCTTTTATACGAGATATATTTATGAAAATATCAATTTAGTATATAATTCATTTTTAAAGCAACTAAGCAAGGAAAGGTAAAATTTATAAATGATGTTATTAATAATGTTTTATATGTACCTAAGTTTAAGAAAAAAATGATATTTTTTTCTCAACTTGTGAATTGTAATTTAATTATAAATGTGATTAAATATAGTTGGTCCCTTAGAAATAAATCTAGTTCACTGATTGTTGAAGGCATTTAAAAGAATAATTTATACATTTTTACTACTTCTACATATTTTCTTTCATCTCATAGTAAAAATGAATCTCAATTATGGAATGAAAGATTAGGACATGTTAATTTTAGAATTTTACATGACATGTCTTCTCATAATATTTTTGTTGGTTTAGCTTCTATCTCTTTCCATCATGAAACTTGAAAAGGTTTCTTACATGATAAGAATCATACTAATCCATTTCACAAGAATCATGATGTGAATTTGTCACATCCTTTAGAATTAATTCATAGTGATGTCATAGGAATTATTGGTTCTTATTTGTACACCTCTTGCACTTAGACTTGCACACTTGAAAAAATGGCAAATGAAGAGGAAAAACTTGTAAATATATCATTATAGCTAGGGAAGGTTTTAGCATCAGGATGGACTAAACACAAATAATGACTGGAAAACATTTAAAAAGTGTATGGTTATCTCCCTACTACTTTTGGATCTGCCTGAACCAGGGTGAGAGGACTTAAGGGGTAGCTTTCTCACATGGAGGGATAATACAATTCAATATCCATGGTTATTATTAGCACATAAGAACAAAAATCTGACTAGAACATGACCAAGTGTGTAGACTCTACCTAGGAAGGGTTGTCACATGGAATGAAAAAATGCTCTAGGTCAAACACAAGCAATTTAAGATAGATGTAAATATGACTACAAACTTTATTTATAAATCAATTTTTGATATAATAATGGCCAAATTGAAGACTAAAATGCTAGGATTTAAATCACAAAACATAGATTCATTTTATATATGCAACATTTGTGCATCTATAGCAAATAATACTCAGATATTTAATATGGTGTATTATTTATAGGGTAGAACATATTATAGTGAGTTAAGTAGTTATAAAAAATTGGTGTGCTAGTGTGTTTTTTAAAATAGGAGGATTTACTTCAATAGGCATAACATCATCCATTTTCAATAAATGTTGAAAGACTAAAATATAAGCTAAGGAAAATAACAAGAATGAATTGCATCCATTATTGCCAATACAATGTAAATATTCAGGTGATTCTTGAAATGCTAAATCATAAATTATAATTAGATATTCAAATGCTTTTTCTAATCAAATCCATAAAACTGAGGTGTCCTTAAGAGATTATCAACAAAATATTTCAAAATCACAATACAAAAAAGGGTTTATAACCTAGATCTATGTCCAAGATGACAACCATTCATAAGCATTAAACTATATATCCAATCATTAGAGCATGTAAAACATATCATTTTTTTTCATTAATAATAAAGAGTAAAAATAATATCTATTTTCCATCATCTTGAAATTAAAGCTTATATACATAATTGTTTCAAAATGTTGACATGGGGAGAAACATGGTGAGTTTTCTCTTTTGATAAGGGAAACATATACAATGATCTCAAAGCTTACTAATGGATGTAAAACTATAAACACCTTATCAAGATATACAAAATGCACACATAGTAAGAATCCCAAAATTTTAAAGATCCTAAGACCTAGAAATAACAACCAATAACAAACTTTGAAAAGAGGACAAACCCTCTTTTTATACAACTCTTTCATCTAGAATATTCCAATAATATGCTTTAGATAGAAGATACCCTTGATCATGCCCAAAACCTCATTCCTTATAAGAAAATAATTCTGGTAACTACTTATCATTGTCATGATGAAGATTTGAAAACAAACACTTGATCCTCTTGGCTGAATATGTGTTACACTTGGGCTTGAGGGAGAATATTCCCTTTGGAGTAAAACAAATTCCTTGTCTTTAGGTGTAACTGATTGTCCATGCTCTACCATTAATCATTTACAAAATTATAAACTTTTGGACATCTACCTTATTCTTGTGTACACCAAAGAAATCCCATTGCCATATGATGATTGCATTGAAATACTTTAGTTGTGAGAGAAACAAATAAGAATCCATGGCCATATGGAAAATATGCTTGAAATGGCCCACCTTGGCCTCATAAACCTTGAAATATATTTTTCCTCCAAGGAGGTCTTTGACACAAGAAAAATATTAAAAATGGTAATACTTATTTTATTTTACTCTTTTGTCTTTTGTGGTGAATACAAAACTCCCCCATGCCTTCTCATTTTCTATTTTACCTTTGACCTTTTAGGGTTACCACAAAACTATATAATGCTTAAATGCATTATTTTTCCTTTTTAAAATCTTGGATTCACCATTTGACCCTCCATGTGGATTATATTAATAGTATGGATCTCTTCTACTTAAGAGCTCAAGATTTGAAATTTGTAACTTCCACTTGGATAGGTCATACATTTTAGAATGATAAAAAATATTGATGTGGCCTCTTAAATGCTTCATTGGCCTTACTTGTTTTCCACATCGACCTCTAATGTCCCTTGAGACTTCATTGCTTCTTTTTGGACTATTTCTATTTTTACTGCATGTTGACTAGTGGGTGGTGGACATTGGATTGAATCAAAGGTTTCAACCACAAACCCTGAACACAAATCTTGACAACCAAATATTTTGAAGGGAAACATAATATTTGAAGAATTTATCAAACAAAATTTCTAATAAAAAAAATTCCAAAAAATGTTTGATGAATAAAATGTCCAACAAAGAAGTTCTGAATAAAATGTATAACCAAGAAGTTCTGAACAAAATGTCTAACCAAAGGTTTTGAATGTAAGAATTTTTTTAAAAACTTAAGAATTCAAAAATTCAAACTTGTACTTTTGTAACTTGTTTTTTTACCAAGAAAATTTGAAGGACTTTCACACTCCCCATGTAATTTACAATAATGTAGACTTACATTTAAACTTAGAAATTTTGTCACTTCAAAGCTTTTCTGAAGATGAAAAATATCATAATCAGCATTATTTGATCTTCTTCACTTGAGTTTTATCATAGACCCTAAAATCTCATTAAAAGATGAAAACTTTAAGCATTAGATGAAACTAGGATTACATAGGGTTTTTAAAAGACAAAAGTGGGATTTTTATAACCTTGAATGCAGAAACTAGATATACATTTTTTGATATGAGGAAACAATTAAACATTTGGGAATTAATATTTGGAAACAAGGCACAAATTACTTAATGCAAATTTGGGCACTAACACTTGACTCAACACCTGATCCATATCACACATGCTATACTAAGGAAGGGGAGTATTTATAGGAAGGGTAATAATACTTTCAGGTAAAATACAACCATTTAAAGTTAAGGGTGGAATAGGTTGGGATGAATTTGCATTTTTAGTAGCAGTATTTAAAGGTAGATTTGTTCTAACATCACTCACAGCCTTAGAGATACTGGATAGCAAAGGTACTCTATTCTTGGTTTTAGCACCTCTTTATTTGACAACTTGGGAAATAGGCACCATCTTGGAAGAATTAGGGACTACTATGGTTTTCTTAACTTCCTTAATTGTATCTTCTTATCTTGGATTTGAAGGGGTAGTGTCTTGAGGAGTAACACCCTATTTCCTACTTCTGAGACTATATTCTCTCTTGGGTGACTACTACATTAATTAGCAACTACCTATCCTCAACTAAAAGAATCCCCCCATCATAGTTCTTAATCATCATGGATTCTAAACATTTGAAATCATGATTAGGTAATTGATATGCTTATGTTTGTTCAAAGAGGTTCCCGATGAAACAAAACATGCTAAGGATGAGGATATCTAAATTTTGTTAAATTGCATAAGATGGTATAGAAAATTCATAATTAACTAAGGCCTAACAGAGATGAGTTATAGTGTGATAGATAGGAACTAAGATTAAACCATAGTTTTCTTAAGGTTTTAAGAGCATTATGATTACTTTAGATAAGATTAAACCAAAAATTAAACATGATAATGTAATCAATAAATAACATAATAAATATGATAGGTAATCATAAACAAAAAGTTTATATATTGATCTCAACAAAGGTTCATCATATTCTTCATAAAAAGAAACATATTTATAGTCATTATAGTTTTTGAATATTTATATTCTTCTCATACATTGGCACCAAATATAAGAGACTATTAATCTTTTATCCCTTTACAACTTGTGGAAGACAGGACAAAATACATATAGCCAACAATTTCATACATAACACAAATATTTGAAGAATATTCTATGTATATTTACTTATCTATTTTCTTCTCCTAAAATTTTCCCAGACTTAAAATTTTTTCTCATCCTAAGACAAAATCATAGGTTCATTTGATTATGCATTGAGGGTAGAAGCTAAAAAATTAGGTAGACTATCAAGAGTCACAGTAATTTCTCAAGGCACCATTTCTAGTTTCCACCTCTTTCACATTGTTTAGCCACCATTTTATGTATTTAACTAAGTAGCATACCAAATTACCACCCTTTCAAGTTTTTAATAGGCAAACATGACTAGGTGGTTTACCTTTATGGGTTTTCAACCATCTTGTCCCTGATTATCTCACTAATCATTCCCAATACAAAAAATTGATCAAAAATTTATAAAACATTTTCAAAAATTACACATTATGTAGTACTCAACTAAAAGAAGGTGGAATTACTAAGGAAGAAGGTTAGCCAACAAGATCCTTAGCCCCAAAATAATTATTCATGTATTGTATGAGTTATTTATGGAGATTAGATGGTGGTTTGTAAAGAGGAACTTTGAGAAATGGGGCCACCTCACTACATAATGGAGCCAAGTCAATTTTGAATGAATCTCAATTGAGAATCACTTCCTAAACCATGAAAATTAATAATATCATTGGTGCATAACATATAATGAGTTCCTTTAGGTTTGAGTCCTCAATGGTACTCATTTCTACCTTTATATTATTGACCTTTAGTTGAATTTATGTCCTCAACTACTTCAACTTTTCTACATGTTATTTTGCCCAAAGACCTACAAATGCATTATGCCTTACATCTTATTTCCAAATGAGGATTTAGTCATACACATTATCCCTAGCATTAAAATATTTTTGGAGACCAAGGTTAGTTTTATTGGCCAAGGTAGTCTAGTTTTTCATTATTATGTTGGTCATGATAGTTATGGCAAAGTATATACTGGAGTTGGTAAATGATTCATAAAGTTTTTGTTTCTATTTCAGTAAGATGCATATGAGATGATGAGTTTGTAGGGTTATGATGCCAATTATGTCTTAATATTCCTCTAGTATATTCATCAAAGTAGTGGCATCAGCCTTCAAACTATGACCCAAGATATTGACTAAGCAAAGTTATTATACTACACACCAATCCTTTATAAGCTTTGAGACCAAGGTCTTGATCTTATTGTAATCTAACTTCACTTGGTTCATAATTACTCAAGAGGCCAAGTTTGGGCAAGTATCTTGATCATATTTTACACTTCTTGAAGATGACCCTTGAGCTCCACATTCTCTGCCCTTGTCTAATCTCACTCTTTCTCTAGGGAAGTGGCCTTTTGTGTGATGGACTCTTGAAAATCTGTGGCACCCTCTAACTATTTATTTAAAGTTAATCAAGAGACATCAAGTGAATTTCCTTTCTTTATTAAGATCACAAACAATGTGCTTGCTAAGGATATAGGGTTAGGATGCAACATAGTATGTAGAGTGAGTGAAAATGTAGTTCATCGAGCAATGACTGGGGGGATGTCCTATAGCCAAATGCCTCCTAGTGGAAGTTATGGCATCTAAGATCTTGCCTAATCTATATATGAGACTTGATACTATGTTTTGGCCTCTATTTTTAGCTTAGTTTGCTATGTAACATCTTTAAACATCTTCTATTTGGCATCTTCCTCTTGTCTTCTTCTTCCCTCTTCTTTTTTATCCTCTTCTTCTTGCTTCTTTTTTTTCTTCTTCCTCTTTTTTCTTGTCCTTTTCCTCTTTCTTGATCTTCTCTTCCTCTTCTTTCTTCTCTTTCTCTTCTACTTCCTCTTTCTCTTTCTTATTTCTCTCATCATCTTCTTCTTTCTACTTTTTCTCTTGTTCTTTTTCTTCCCCTATTCTTCTCCTCTCTTCTTCTTCCCTTATTATTGCATAGTTTGGGTCTATGCATGGGCTTGTGCTTATGTCTATCTTCACTATTACCATAGGGATTCATCATGTTCCTCCTTCTTCTTCCTAATAGCTTCCTTTACTTTTCCTTGTGCCTGATCTATTGTATCTTGTTTTTTTCTACTTCTTCATTTTCCTTTTTCTCTTTCTCCTCCTACACTTGTTTTTTTGTGGTGGCTACTTCTTTGGTTTTCTTGGCCATCTCTTTGGTATTTTGTATGTCTACATATGCATTCTTTCCCTTTTTTGATGCCTCAACTTCTTCATCTTATTATGCTTCCTATTTTTGTTGCACTTCTTCTTTCTTTTTCTTCTTTTCTTCCTTCCTAAGCTGGTGTTCAGCTATGCGAGTGACTTCCTCCCCAGTATCTTATTGTTCTTCAACTTTTGTCTACTCATTTATACTTTCCTCAACCTCCTATGCCTTTGGTGATGGTGAGGAATCTTCTAGTCACACCTCTAAACTTGGAACTTGTTGCTTATTTTTATTGATTATGACCAGTCTACATTGTGGTGGTGGTATAGAAGATTTAAGAGTAGGTTGTGCTTCCTACATAATAGTTGGTCAACCAAATGCATATTCCTCCAAAGTAGGGGAGACTCTTACCTCCTACCATGTTTTGGGGCTATGTGTAAGTTATTCTAGTGTACTCTCTAGTAGGGGTACAAAGATGACATCAGGTATGAATGTTGGAGTAGTCAAAGGCTAGAAGAAGTCCATTATGTGTTGAAGTTCCTCTACCTCTTCTCAAACTATGTTGACAATTATGGAAGGTGGGAAAACTAGGATTTCTACCCATAACTCAAGTGGAACCTACTTCTAAATTTTCACTATGCACACAATCTTCCAAAAAAAGAACTATTTTTCCTCCTCCTTCTCATAGTAGTCTCCATCCATGTCTACCACATGACCTGGTAGACTTATTGTGCATTGATACCCATCTCCATATGGTTTTAGGAGATGGCTATCTATGACACCTTTGGATCATCCTTCTAGGTCATCATTCTATATGTTATTTACTTTAGGGGAGGAATGTCTATAGATCTACTTTATACTTCCCATTCTACTATTATGAGCTTGATGCTAACTCTGGTTGTTGTGCAATATGAATGTCTACACCCCATGGTATATACTATAAAGGGGTTACTCATCTAGTTGTGTGCTCTATTTTTTAGGCCACTTCATCTTGTGCCATATCCATCATGATAAAGGGGAATGTTTTGAATGGTGAGCATGATAGCTCATGAATTATGATAAATACTCCTTTGGGCATGAGAGTGACTATGGCATGTTGACCCAGGTAATATAGAACATTTGGTGGTACTTTATAGTGTGCAAAAATGAGTTTTAGGTACTCCTCCCACCAATATTTGAAATCCCCCTCATGTGTGAGGGCTCTATGTTCCTACATCCATATTATGTTGTGGAACTACTATGTTGACCAATAATCTATATGTGGGTATACTTGTTCTTATAGTTATTTCTACTATGTAAAGAAAAGTAGAAAGATCAAAACCTTATACCAGAACATCTGCTTAGGAGTGGTATGGCACTTATCAATGTTTGTGATCAACTCTTGGATGAAGTACTTAGGCCAACTTAATTCTTCATTATATTGGATCATCATATGAGTGATATCCATAAATCCCTTAGGTATTTGCTTAGTAGACTTGGTCATCTACCAAAATTTTCTAGTGATACATTAGATGAGAATGCACACTAGTTTGTTAGGGATTTCATCAATAGAAATCCCCCAATTTTGTCACATATATAGGTCCAAAATTTCTTGCAAGATGGGAGGTATTTTGGTCTTGTATATCAGCAAAGAATCTCCATGCATAGGCATGCCCAAGGCTTAGGCCATGGCTTGTGTGTTGATTACCATAGTCTCATTTGGGCCCAAATAGATTATGCCCTCATTATATCCCCCAAGAAATATTTGAATTATCTCTTCTAGGTTGCCAAATGTTAACATCCATAGTAGGCATTCAATGTTTGTGTTCTAAAACTAGTGGGGAGCTATGAGGGCAAGTGGTTGCACAACATCAATAGGATTAGGGTGTAATAGCATCTACTCAACTTCATGAAGATACTAAAATGGCTCTTGATCATTGTACTTGGTTTGTTAATGTGTGATGTTGGTACCCATGGATTCCTTTCATTATTTAGAGAGGGGTTGAATTAGCTACATGGTATCCATGGCTACATGAGAGGAAATTTGAATGCTTTGTCTAATGAAAATGGTTTAGCTTTTGCTATATATAGCTTGTGAAAATATGTTAAGGATGAAATGCAAACTTGATGTTTGAAATTAGCTTTTATAAATTTGTCACCTCTTGGCTTCATCTTCCAAGCCATACATAGCTTCTATAGATCTTGAATGTAATGGTGGATGTGGAAAATTTGTATCTAATCTAGCCAATAAAGTAGTTAGTCATTGGTGCATGTGTGGAGTTACATCATTATGTTATTTAGCATCTATATGAAGGGTATAAGGAAATAATGCTGACTAGCCATCGATTTGTTGAAGATCACATCAATTAACCCTTAGCTCTTGCATTTAATTTTGGTGGATGACTATTATCTAATCTATATCTTGCTGATGGAATGTTTTAGCATATTTTTTGATCTTAATATTTTTCATTCTCTCCTCTCTAACTTTTCTATTAGCACATGTGGATCCTCTTGCACATGTCTAGTCCATGTGATGCTTGGTTTTTGTACTTTATAAATGTTATTTCTAAGATCATCTACAAAAAAACAAAAAGGAAACACACATAAAACATGTAAAATAGAGAAATCCTAATCTACATAATGTTACTCAACACCCAATTAGCTTGTAGAATGAGATCAATAGACTATTGGTGGTAGGGATTAAGCCTATAGCCATTTACCCACCATGTTAACATGGTTCTCTGAAGATCCCTTAAACCATGGTTCCTTGATGTGTTAAGTCATGTATAATGTAGGGCCATTTCCATCTTATTTTTAGTTCACTTATAAATTCTCTAAACTAGCTATAATATAGTAAAATTAGTTAATCTTTTTGAAATTCTTTATGGTGTAAGTTTCTATCTTGCTAGGATTTTTAACTTCACTTGTACACTTACTGCATCTATACTACTCTACATTTGAACTCATCCATCTGATTTAGTTTAAAGAGTTGATTAGTAAGAGATTAATAATCTTTAAGTCACATTACCATGGAAATGCATAGGTTAGGTACTATATATTCCATTGGCGTGACTACTTCTGGATCATACACCAACTAAAATGTTGTAAATCATGTCACCCTTTTGTAAAGTGTGTGATATTCTCATAAGATTTCAAGAATGTGATCTTCTTAGGAATCCTACTTAACATCATAGATTTTTGTAAGCATTTTATCCTATACCTTATTGGAGGCTTCATCTTATCCATTAGCTTATGGATGATAGGCAGTGATTTTATGATGAGAGATCATAAACTCTTCAGTCAAGGCCTTAATGGTGTTATTTAGAAAGTGTGTCCCTTTATCACTAACTTTATATGGGCATCCAAACTTGGTAATGATATTTTCATAGAATAACTTTATTGTATCCTTTGCATAATAGTTAGGTGTGCCAAAAACATCAACCCACTTATTAAAATAGTTTGTCATAGTAATGATGTACCTTGCTTTGTTTTTTTTGCTTAGTGGGTTGATTGGTCCAAAAAAATCAATCCCCCATTATTTGAAAGGTTGCCTTACTAACAAGGGCTGTAATGACATCTCATCTTCATGGAGTGGTCTACCCTTGCATTGGTAGACATCATAATGTTTTACAACTTTGTGTGCATCTTGGAGTAAATTTGGCCATCATAGTCTATTTTGTATAATATTTCTAGTTGTAGCCTCTCCTTAAAAATGTCTTCCTACAACTCCTTGATGAGCTTCCTCCAAGAGTTAAGGTCATTCATGTTCAAGAACAACCCTATACAGGACTTCATATTTTCCCAAGTAATATATAAGTCCATTAATTATGGTATATGGTAGTGCTCTAGTCATAGACTACTTTTTGTCCCACTCCAAAAAGTGCACAGGGAAGATTCCTTGCTTGAGGAAGTTGGTAATGGCTAGTGAAGACTTCAAATGGTGTTGCAAGTAGATAATGCTAGAATTTTTGAAGTGCAAACATGATGGCTAGTGCTTCTCACATAGTAGGTTTATAGTTTTTCTCTATGTTAAATAGTTTTTAGCTATCAAAGTGGAAAGGATGATCAAGCATACCATCTTCAGACTATGTAGGTATAGTACCAAATATGATGCTCAAAGAATCTACATATATATGGAAAGGTTTGTTCTAATATGAAAAAACTAGTATGGGTGTAGTAATCAGTCATTATTTTAGCTCAATAAAATCTTCTTTACATTCTGAGGTCTAAATAAATTTTGCATTTTTGCATAGTAAAGTTTCTAGCAAAGATGAAATAATTGTGTAGCCTTTAATAAATTTTTGGTAGTATCCTGTATGTCTAAGAAAAGAGTGCACTTTAGTGGAACTAATAGGTTGAGGCATACTTAGTATTACTATGATTTTTGCCTAATCTACTAGAATAGCTTTGTTGCATACTACATTTCTGATAAAAATTCCAAATGGTGTAAAAATAATAATTTATTCAAATTCAAGATGATGTGCACAGTTCAACATCATTCTAAAATTAAACATAGCTTGGAAAAATTCTCTTGGAATAGGGAGAAGACTACTCAATAATCAAGGTAAACTTATAGGAAGTCATGAATTAAATCCTTGAATGTTATAACCACTACATGAAAGAACACCATAGGTGCATTCTTAAGGCCAAAATGCATGAATTTGTATGCAAATGAACCTAATTATATTGCAATTTTTTTTTGGATCTATCCTCTTCTATGATTGGAATCTTATTATATCCATTAAACCCATCCATAAAAGAATATACTTTATGTCCTATGATAGACTCCAAAACTTCATCTGTGAGTTGTATTGGAAATGGATCATTTATGTAGGCATCATTTAGAATGTGGTAGTCCCCACATACTCATATTTTTCCTATTTTCTTGGGTTGAACTACCATGGGGATTACCCAATCAACTTTTTCTACTAGATATATTATTCTTGTGTCCTGCATTCTATCCAATTTGGCCTTTAATTTCAGCTTCATATTTGGATTGAGCTTATATAGACACTTCTTGATTGGCCATATGCATTACTTCAATTTAATGTGCATCTCACCAAGATACGAGTTGACTCCTCAAACATTAATAATTTTATAGGAAAGAAGTCTTGGTAATTCATTAGGAGTTGTAGAGCTTACAAAATTTTAGTTTCCATACAATAATCACCTATGCTTACTTGTTTTAGAACCTCCTTAATTCTAATGTTAGTGATATGCTTCTTCATAGGTTGTTGATAAATATTTCATTATTCATTATCCATAGATTTTCATATACTCCTTTACCCTTCCTACTCAATAATTTGGATGTTGTGTAGCTTATATTCCTTAGTTAATGTTGCACTAATGTCCTTGAGTAGTTATATAGGTCTCTCAAACTCAAATAAATCATTAAAATCTAGGTCACCATTAGAATTGGAATCTGCATTGTCTTGTGCCTCATATTATATGTAGCGACATGGTTATGTCAGATTTTATTCTTCCTTCTTAGAAAATTTGTATCTTTTTAATGCGTCACTAAGATTAGAGGCTATGATTTTCTATGCAGTGCATTCTATTATGGTACTCAAGTCTTCTATGCACCTATGGCAAAAAAATACTTAAGTTTCTACAATCCATTTTGGACTATAAGATAATCATGTTCAAACATAATGGTTTGTATAAAATTACTCTGTACTTGTGCCCAATGCTTGGTCTCCCTTATACATTCTTGGTGCATGTACCATGCTACTGGTAGAAAACAATTGTATAGTGGAAGATGTGAACCACATATTTTGATGTAGCATGTTCCTCATTCCAAATTTCAACACACTTATGTACATAAATTTGAGGGCACTAACCTTCTTAAAAGAATGTCCAACTAGTGCAGATAAATTGTGGTAGCTAAAGTCTACTGGTCATGATCTCACAAGTGTCATCCCATTCAATCTAGTCATTATGATGAGTTTCCCACCATGTTGTATCAACTCCCTTTAGATCATAATTTAAAGTTTTGACTTTATAATTAATGGTTAGATCATGGACTCACAAACATGGAATGAAATCATTAATGTCCTCCATTCCATAGTATATAAACAATTGTCACTCATGTACAAAGACCAATCACATTGGCCAAAGTTCATGATCACCTCAAGCCTAATTGAGGAGGTGGGTATCTGAGTCAACACTAATAGATGAAGTTTATTCCCATTGTAAAGTGACTTCCTTTATTATCTTTATGTAATCTTGCATGTGATCATCATCTTGATACAATAAATCAAAGTTTGACTGAGTGGGAAATTTTTTAGACATAGATGCACATTTTTCATTAGCAAACTAATATACCACTGGTTGTGTAGCTACTAGTTTGGGCCTCCAATATTTTGATGTCTTGATTTTTTAAATGAGAAATAATTATACATATGGTTTGACATGTTAGTATAATAATTTGCATTTAGGTGTGTACAAATATTTTGGATTCTCCTCAGTATTAACCTTCATCCAACTAGTTTATTGTGGAACAGAAGGAAAGTCTAGTTTAGATGGAATTATGTAAGGCTTATGAAATATATTGAGAGCAATGACAATAAATTTATCACCTTGATGTGCCTCGAGCTAGTTTTGCACTATATTTATAGTCATTTTTCTATCATATGCCCATTATTTTCCTATTAGCACAGGGTAGTGCATTGCTTCAATCTTTATGTCTATGACCTCAAAGTCACCTCATAGCTTCAAGTCTACAACATTGATTTTGACATCCTCTAATCCACCAATAGGCTAAACTTTTTTGTAATAAACTAAGTTTAGAGTCACTAGGTTGTAGCTAAGAGCTGGTCATCCAATAAATTCCCATGTAGATATAGAAATCATATTAATTATGCTACCAAAATCACGGACAACATTTAGGATCTCATAATTAGCAACCTCAATATCAATCCATGCATCAACATTAGAGGGTTTCTTCATATTGACATATGAGACTAATTTTTGTATATTTTTACCACTTTACACACATTTTAGAAGATTATATATTAGATTCATGATGTTATATGATATGTATTCATTGCAAAAATTACTCAAAAGTTTAAATAGCTCCATGAATGCAATGATAACTCTATCTTGTCATATAATACACACTATGTGGCCATACATTTTTGTATCTATTACTAAAATATTATCATAAATAGTTTCCTGATGTAGAATGTTCTTCAACAACTGCACAACTTCTTGTATATGATTTTTTCTATCGCTGGATCTAGATATTTATCCTATTTAAATTTTTTGATGCCTTGATCTTGAGGCATCTCAAGTGGAGGTATCCATTTTTATCCATGTTGTTGTCATGTCACAAAATTCAAAAATGCATTTTCTTTAGGCTTTATATTTACCATATTTACATTCTAGATAGCTTTGTCATTTATTTGCTTCTCTAAAATAGGGCAATCTTCTATGTCATACTGATTAGAGAATATACAGTATGTGCAATACAAATATCATTGTGAGTTCATCAGATAATTGCATTGGACATGATTTTATTCCCCACATAAATAGCATTATAGAGGAGGCCTTTGATATTTATTGCCTCTACTACCTTGGTATCCTTATCTATAACTACCTCGACCTCCTCCTTTGTTAGACTGATATCCCTCTTGATATCCTGCTTATTGTTGCACAAAGTTCCAATGTTGGTACTATTGATTATTATCTCCAATGTTGAATGTCTATTACACAACCAAAGGGGTCTAATTTATTTGTTATTGTTATGTTATGGGTGAGCTCTAAGGTGTTTCATAATAATACTAAGGTGATAGAGGTGTTCAACTTAGTGAATAAGGAGTCCATCTAGCTAGACCAATGATACTATGGTAAACTCAAAATCCATTATCGACCTATTTGGGTCACATAATTCTTATCAGTATTTGGGCATGGGCTTGCATGCTTCATCGAGGAGATTTGTTGTACTAAAATGACAATTACATTTTTGGAGATGCCCACTTTAAGCTAATATAAAGATCTACATTTCTTCTCATCATGTTTAGTTGACCTATATAAATTACAATACATATTCTATGAATTTTCGATATATTATTATAGAAGATGACATTATGTCATGGCATGCCTTACTACCTGATAGAGTTTGTAGAATTCTATCTTAAATTTAGGACAATCATTTGGGTGGTGTCCTTATTTTTTGTACTATGTGCACCCTAAATTCAATTTAAGCTTATCCACTTCATGGTATTGCTCCATTATTTTCATGGGAGACTATACTATGTTTTCAATTTTAGAATGAACAACATGAGCTTATATTGGGTTTGCATAGTGGCAAAACAAATCTTGTTTTTTTAGTCCTTCAATGAACCATGCTACTTTATTTTTATATATCAAATTTAATTCTACCTTATTCATTACATTATAAAATCTATGATCATAGTTATAGACCAACTCTCTAGACTTTTACCTTATCTCGTTTAGATTATATATTGTCTGGCTAGTGCATTTTTTAATCTTAAATTTTGTGACAAGCAAATCCTAAACATATTTTAAACTTACTTGTTGAATACCTCTTTTTTTTATGAGCTCTAGTGCTCTCCTAGTTAGATCCCCTGCTAATTCGTACTTTTGTAAATTTTCATTAGTGACACCCTTAACTTGCCATTTCATTTTGCAAGTTAGCAGGTACTATTCAGGGTCCATCGACCCATCATATATGGATAAGTTTAAGAATACTCCTAAATGATTCAACATATTTACTATTATGAATAGATTTTTATATGTATCTAATATTAGAGGTGGTTGTGTTTTGAATATCTTGCTTGCATACTACTTTTTGCATCAGAATAATTATCATGTGCACTATAATTGACTATGTTTCCTTCTTATTGTTGTTCAAATTCAATTAATCCTATGGATTTAAAATATTTCATAATTTATTTGTGTGAATTTTCATACCTTAATAGATTACTTGCTCTAAAAAATATCTTTCCCAATTCTTATCCTCCTTCTCACCTATTTAAAAACTTCTACTAGAATATGAAAGATTGGGATGTAGGAACATGTACACTTCCAATGAATAGTTCTTTCCATTGACTTCTTCCTCTACTTCACTTTAACCTATAATTAACCTACAACTAAGTTCTATTTCTCTATGTAATTCTTCTTCTTCTTATAATACCCTTTCTTGTAACTATGCACTACTTCTATCTTCTATCTATTCTACTCCTAAATTACTCTCATTTTCCTCTTCACACATCACATCTTCATCTCATTCTTCATCCTCTTGTTATATCTACCAAGTATCCATCATCATCCTCTTTCTTCATCCTTTTCCCATCATCTTGATCATCACATATGCACACTCATTCACCATCTACTTAATTATTACTCTTACTTCTACTCATAGCTACTTAGGTATTCTTCTATTTATTCCATTTATTCTTTTATTATAGTTCTTGTTTTGAATATAGATTTTTTTTTACTCTTATTTCCTTGCATATCCATTATAGATTTAGGTTCAAACTCTAATTACTTATCTATCCATCATTCACCATCATGCACACACATCCCCATATGCCCAAAGTGACTACTCCATTTTGGCTGGAGTAGGCACCATGACCTTATCCATAACCAACATATTCAATAGGAAAGGTACCCACTATGAAAAATTTCCTTTGACTCCTCAGACAAAATGGTCATGTGTAGCTTTAAATGCTATATATCCTTGCACTACAAACTTGGTGATATATCAATCTATGGTGGTGGAAATCTAGTAGTTTATTTCTCATAACTAATCGGTTTTCAGTTTCAACAACTGATATATCTTTTCTTTAGTCTAGGTAATAGTTTCTTTCATTTTATGATTATAGTAATAATATTATAGACTTATAAACCAATTGGTTAGTAGTTCAAGTTTCTTGCACTATAAAATTTCATATATTTCTCTATAGATATTTTATTGAATGATTTCACTTATGTTAAGACCGGTCCTTTTATATTCTTCTTCTGTGAAGTGTCATACTTTCTGTTCTAACCATGTTTCAATGTCTCATTGTCCCAATAACCATCTTAACATGTTTTCCTCCTAAATGAGTGTATCCATGTTCACTGCACCATTTTTATTAGAGTTTCTTGACATAATAAAACATGCTAAGGATGAGGATAACTAAGTTTTGTTATATTTCATAGGATGGTATAGATAATTCATAATTAACAAAGGCATGACAAAGATGAGTTATAGTGTGATAGATAGGAATTAATATTAAGCCAAAATTTTCTTAAGGTTTGTAGAACATTTAGATTACTTTAAATAAGTTTAAACCAAAAATTAAGCATGATAATGTAATCAAGAAATAACATAAGAAATATGATAGGTAACCATAACTAAAAAGTGTATATATATATATATATATATATATATATATACACTTTTTAGTTATGGTTACCTATCATATTTCTTATGTTATTTCTTGATTACATTATCATGCTTAATTTTTGGTTTAAACTTATTTAAAGTAATCTAAATGTTCTACAAACCTTAAGAAAATTTTGGCTTAATATTAATTCCTATCTATCACACTATATATATATATATATATAGATCTCAACAAAGGTTCATCATCTTATTCATAAAAACATACATATTTATAGTCAATATAGTGCCTGAATATTCATATTCTTCTCATACATTGGCACCAAAGAGAGGAAACTATTTATCTGTTATCCCTTTACAACTCATGGAGGATAGGACAAAATATATATAGCTAATAATTTCATACATAGCACATGAATATTAAAAGAATATCCTATACAACTTTACTTATATATTTTATTATTCCAATAGTGTCATGTTAACATCAAAAAAAACTTAGGAATTTGGGACACATACCATTTATACTACACTCTAAAACTAATCCACAATTATAACACTCAACAATTTTATGGAGTCAAATAATTTACTTGGGTAGACTTGATAATCAATCATCAAAATCTCATCATCATCATCAAATGTAGACTTAGGTTCCTCTACATCTTCATCAATTCATTTAGTAATATCACATGGAGAATGGGGAATGAAGCATTTATCACACCAATCAATGTCAATATCACAATTTGTAGCAAACTTTAGCATTCAATGGATCAGGTACTTCCTTTTCAACCCCACTATTTTTATTTCTATCTTTTATTTCATCACGGGTAAACCTTTTCCCTCTATCATTATATCTAATATAAAAAGGGGGTCTCCCTTTCGATTGATTCCAATTATGAGTTATATCTTTACTTTTAGACCAATATGGAAGCCCTTTTTCATCTCTATCCAACTTGTAGGACATCTCCTTGATAGTAGAGGCCAAATTTTTCATGGTTTCCTCAAGGTTGGCATTTTTAGTGGCCTAAATTTTTTTAGGATTAACCATTTTCACATCAGCTCACTTGTTCAAAGGTTTACCCATAGCCTTTATATTGTTTTCAATTTTCATGATCATATTGAATTCCAATTTCAAGTTTAGAGGAGCCTTATCCCTCGAGTACTACACAACCTTCTTGTCCAAGACATCACAATATTTAATCAAACCAACTATATCACTATGTCTTATATTCTTAGGTAGCCTCATCATATTCATATTGAACACTCTTTTTTAACTAGACTTTTTCCTTCAATTAGCCTCCAAAATTATCTCCTTCTTCTTTGATGAACACTTAAGGGTACGAAAAGTTTCTTTGATGAGTCAACTTTTAAGGATGATCTTAATCCTTTCAACTTTAGAATCAAAATATCACTCAAAAATGAAAGAATTAAAAAATGGGCATGGATCTTCCTTCAAACCAAATATAATTTTGGAGTCACCACTATAAGAAAACTTATAAAATAAAACATATTAAAAACATGTGATACATACTAAAATCACACTTTGTTGAAGCTAGTGATGAGATATGAAATCAAAGATACTAAAAATATAGAGTTATGTATCAAAGGGAAAAAACACCTTAAAACATGAAAAAGTTACAACCCTTTGACAAAAATCATCATATGTCAATTTACCAAATCTTTCAAGTCATAGCAACATCTTGAGCGGGGTGATGCATAGTTGACAGCACAAAGGTAGTAAATCATGATCAAATAACCTCAAATTTAAAATATGTGAGATATTATGAATAAAATTTTTATAAAAATATGGATTTTAAGTTAATTAATTAAATATTCCTTGACAAATAATTTGATAATATGAACTTATACATCCCTCTGCAAGAGTCCTTGACAACACAAGTGCCAAGGTATTTCCTCTCCAACAATGGTGTTAGCAAAGTGTTGGTTCCTAGTTGTAAACCTCTTCCAATCAACCTTACACACTTTTATAAAATGGAAAATGAAGATTAAAAACCCACAAATATGTCATTATAGATAGTGAAGGGTTTAACATCAGGATGGACTGAATGTAGACAATGACTAGAAAGCACTGACATAGGGTATGGTTATCTCCATGATACTTATAGATCTACCTAAACCAAGGTGAGAGGAACTAAGTGCTAGCTTCCTCATATGGAGGGATACTAAAATTCAATATCCATGGGGATTATTGGCACACAAGAACACAAATTTGACCAGAACATAACCAAGCTTGCACACTCCACCTGGGAAAGGTTATCACATAGAATTAACAAATGCTCTAGGTTAGACACAATATACTAAATATAGATGTAACTACGACTAAAACCTTCATTTATAAAGAAATTTTTGATATCATAAGGGCCAAATGGATATTAAAAAAATTATGATTTAAATAGAAAACACAAATACATTTTATATATGCAACATTTATGCATCTGCATGCAAACAATACTCATAATATGCAAAAGGGTCTATTTATTATAAGGTAGGACAAGTTAAGTAGTTATAGAAAATTAGTTTGGTGGTGTGTTTTTTTAAACATCAGGATCTCCTTCAATAGACATAACATCATTCATTTACAATAAATGTTGAAAGACGAAAATACAAGCTAAGGAAACTAGCAAGAATGATTTGCATCCATTAGTGCCAATATAATGTAAGTGTTTAGATGATTCTTGAAACCCTAAATCATACACTATAATTATAGATTAAAATGAATTTTAATATCAAATACATACCCCATGGTGCCCTTAATAGGTTATCAACAACATATTTCTAAATCACAATGCATAAAAAGGTTTATACCCAAGATGATAACCATTCATAAGCATTAAATTAGATATCCAATCAACATAGAATTTAAAACATATCATTTCATTTCATTAATAAGAAAGAGTAAAAATCACAACTATTTTTTTTTATCTTGAAAGTAAAGCTTATATACGTCATTGTTTTAGAATGTTGATGTGGGGAGAAGGATGGTGAATTTTCTATTTTAACAGGGGAGATATATATAATGCTCTCAGAGCTTACTAATTGATTTGCAACTACAAACACTTTAGTAAGAGAGAACACATGGACAAACATAAAGGATACTAAAATTGTAAAGAGCCTAAGACCTAGAAATAATAATAACCAACAAAAACCTTTGAAAAGAGGACAAGCCCTCTTTTTATACAACTCTTCCACCCAAAATATTCCAAGAATATGTTTTAGCTATAAGATGCCCTTGATCATGCTTGGGAGTTCATCCCTTGTAATAAATCCATTTTATCAACTACCTATCCTTGTCATGATGAATATTTGAAAACAAACCATTGATCCTCTTGGCTAGAAATGCACTGCAAATGGGCTTAAGGGAGAATATTCCCTTGGGAGCAAAATAAACTCCTTATCTTCATTTATAGTTACTTGGCCATGCTCTCCTACTAATCATTTTCAAAAATTGAAACTTATATACAACTTCCCTTCCTCTTGTGCACACCAAATAAATCCCATTACATTATGATGATTGCATTGGAATACTCCAACAGTGATAGAATCAAAGAAGGATCCATGGCTATTTGGAAAATATGTTGAGAATGGACCACTTGACCTCATAAACCCTAAAAGATATTTTCCCCCAAAGGAGGTCTTAGACACAAGCAAAATATTAAAAATGGCAATACTTAGCTTATTTTACCCTTTTACCTTTTGTGGTGAATGCCAAACTTTCTTGTGACTTCTCAATTTCTATTTTGCATTTGACCTTTTAGGTTTTCCACCAAACTATATAATGCTTAAGTGAATTATTTTCCCTTTTTAAAAGCTTGGATTTACCATTTGACCCTCCACATGGATTATATTGATATCATTCCTCTCTTCTACTTAAATTCTTTTGCTTTGAAATTTTTAACTTCTACTTGGATAGGTCATACATTTTGGAATGAGCAAAAATATTGACATGGGCTCTTGAATGGTTTTGTGGTCTTACTTGTTTATCATGTTGACATCTTATTTACCTTGAAACTTCATTACTTCTTTTTTGACTATTTCTCTTTTGATTTCATGTTGACTGGTGGGTGGAGTATAATGGATTGAATCAAAGGCTCTGAGCACAAACCTCGAACATAAATTATGACAACCAAATCCTTTAAAGTAAGGGAAACACAATATCCAAAGATATCATCGAATAAAATGTTTGATGATCAAAATTTTTGACAAAGAAGTTCCAAAAAATTGTTTGACCAAGAAGTTTTGAAAAATTGTCTGAAAAAAATGTTTAACCAAAATTTCTAAACTTAAGAATTTACCAAAAAACTTAAGAATTTGAAAAGTCAAACTTGCATTTTTTTCAACTTGTTTTTTTGCCAAGAAAATTTGTCAAACTTTCAAACTCCCCTTAAAATTTTAAATTATGTAGAATTGCATTTAGCCTTATAAATTATTGCATTTAACCTTATAAATTATTCAACTTCAAATCTTTTTTGAAAATGAAAAACATCATACTCAACATTATTTGATCTTCTTGACTTGATTTTTATCACAAACACTACAATCTTATTAAAACATGAAAACATCAAACATTAGCTAAAACCAGGATTATAAAAGGTTTTTACAAGGTAAAAGTGAGATTTTTATAACCTTGAATGTGGAAGTAGACTTTCATAAAATAGGTACACATTTTTGGATATGAGGTAACAATTAAACATCTAGACATTAATATTTGGAAACAAGGCACAAATTGGTTAGTGAAAAATTGGGCACTAACACTGGCTCTCAGCTGGGGATGTACACCCCCTATGGGTGTGCAAAAAATATAAGAAAACAAGACCAAGATCTAATCCCTTGGGCCATGGAGTCAACACTTTAGAAATTTTATAGAAAATACCCATGGAATCTTAATTAGAAAAAGGAAGACCAACAAAAATAGATCAGGAGGATCTGAGAATGAACACATGACATAAAAACACTAAAAGGAATTTTAAAAACAAAGGCCCAATATAAAGGGGTAAACAAAAAATAAAACTATACATTACTATATAAATCATGGGCATAGTTAAGTAAGTGTTTTAGATGTCTATCATTAATTAGTAGCTATAGTATCTCACCATCTAGGTCTCTCAAGAAGAAAGTTTATTCCCCAATCTTATTGTCAGTGGAATAAGGGCCCATCCACAAGGCATAAAACTTTCCATGCTTTCCTTTCTCTTCATTCTTGATATCTCAAAGTAAGATCAAATCACCTACTTGAAAATTTATTAGAGTAAATTTTATATCAAATATTATTTTAAGTCTTTTCTTAAACTTGAGGTGTCTCTCATGAGCTTGTCTTCTAGTTTCATCAAACTTAATAATTTAGTTTATTCTACTTTCATAGTGGTTGATTTCATCATCTTCCTCTAGTTATTACAGAAATTGATAAGTTGGAAATTTTAAATTCATAGTAAAAATAAATTGGCCTCCATAGACAAGCTCAAAAGAAATATTACCTATATCTCTCTTAGGCATAATCTTATTAGCCCTTAAGGAAAACTTTAGATATTCACCCCACATCTTCTTGTTTTCTTCCAAAGTTCATCTAATGATTTTGAGTAGGTTCTTATTACTAGATTCTACTTGCCCATTCCCCTAAGGGTTATAGTTGGAAGTTTAAGTTAATTCAATTTCATATTATTTTCACAATTCCACCAAAGTCTTAGTTCTAAGACTCATGGAATTATCATCAATTACCTTAATAGGAACACCAAATCTACAAATAATCTAATTTAACAAAAAGTCCATAATCACCTAATGTGTTGTCTTCTTTATAGGGACCTCTTCAACCCATTTCATGAATTAGTCAGAATATCCATCTATGTCTAGTGCTTGATGAATTAGTGATTTCCCCAATCAAATCCATTCCCCATTGTCTAAATGGGCCTTTAATCATCACAGGTAACAAGGGAAGATAACTAAAAGCTTTCAACCTTTCAACAAAGCATTGACATTTCTCACACTTTCTAACTTTGTAAGCAACATCCTTGAAGAGCGATGGCCATCAATAAATAACTCTCAAAATTTTATGAGATGTGACTTTAGGTAGAAAGTGACCACAACATACCACACTATGAAAATCCTCAATCATATTGGTAGTTTCTTCTTCTAAAAGGCATCTTAGGAAAAACCCATCTAAATTCTTCTATGCCAATACACTTTCAGTCAAAACACATTTTTGGGATAGAATCTTAGGATTTATTTGGTTCTTATCCAAGTTAGGGGGATGTTTTAGATTTTTTAAATAATAAACAATGTCTTTATAATATGGAGATATGTTAATTCTATTAAAATAATCATCAATATTAACAACAGTAGTGTTTACCTTAATGGCTTGCAAATTGGTCTCAACCATAAGCTTGGTTAGACCCATCCCTCTCACCAACTTGGTGGTCTAAATATCCATGTCCTATTCTTGTAAATTTTTAACCCACATACATCTCTTGCATGATGTTTTAATATGATTCAAGATGTCTTTCACCATTGTATGCAAGACGTATGCAACAATATTTGAATTCAAAATATAAGGTCTAAAAGTCTTAACAACCTGAAAGAGAGTGAAATATTGTTTTTCCATGATGGTGTAATTTATTTCAAATCCTTTCATATATTTTATAAATAAATTTATGGGCTTTTCATGACCATCATCATTATTTTACAACAAGACATCAACTATGGTAAATGTGATGCAAAAGAGAATATTGGGAATACTTTAGTGTTATCAAGACTAGACAATACAGGGGTAGATTGTAAGGCTCCTTTGATGTCATTAAATTATTAAATAACCTTCTCCTCCCACTTGATGGTTTGGTATTTATTTAACATGGAATTAATAGGTAGAGTGATCTCTACAAAGTTAGACATAAACCTCCTTACAAAGTTGATTTGTCTAAAGAAGGACTAAATTCCTTTCTTGGACTATGAGATAGGCACTTTATCAATGGATTCTACTCTCTCAAGATCAATCATGAAACCATACTTAGACACTATATGCTCTAACAACTTATCCTTCTATACTCTATAATGACATTTCTTAAGATTAAGAGAAATGACAAAATCCCTACATCTAATTAACACTTTCTCTAGATGCTCTAAATGTTCTTATCTATTCTTGGAGTAAATGGTAATATCATCCTAATACATATTAATGAACTTGTTTATTACCCCTAAAAATACAACATCCATATCTCTTTGAAATGTTTCACAAACATTCATTAACTTGAAAGGCATCCTCATATAAACATACGTGCCCCAAGATGTTATAAAATTGGTCTTGGGTCTTTTGGATTATTTCACCACAACCTAGTTATACCATAAAAAACCATCTATGGAAAACATTCTAATCTAGTAACACTTTTAATTAGGTTATCCATATTATGTAGGGGTAATTATCCTTTAAATAAGCTTTATTCAAAACTTGAAAATCCATGCCCAAGCATATGTCACCATTTTTATTTCTCACAAGGACTAAGTTTGACACCCATGATAAATACATGATGGTTGAATAATCCCACCATCCCTTATATTATTCAAATCCTTCCACATCTTTGTGGCCAAGATGGGGTTGATAGGGCTTTTCTTTTTCCTGAAAGGTTTGTTTTCAGGCTACAATGGGATGACATGTTGAAACAAATCTTCCCTATATGCTTTCATTTCATAATAAGGCCAAGCTAAATAGTCCTGGTATTTTTTTATCAACTACATGTATGTTTTATTTTCTACAGCACTTGGGTGAGTACCTAGCCAAACTTTCCTTAGATTCTCATGAGAACCCAAATTACACTCAGTTATATATTTTGAGATAAATGAGTCTATAGTTTTAATTCTATCTTCTCCATCAAAATAGGATTTTAAATTCACCAATCCCCTAGGGAGAGTGTTTGTCTTCAGCTAAATAATATCCTTCCCAAATAGGGTTTCTTTCCCATCACAGGTCTGAACCATGGATTCCAAGTCTATGAGTTGATCTTGAAACTCAACTTCAAAATTTAAAAACCTTCTAATCTATTCATCATCATTAAAAATTGATAATGATGAATATTTTTCTATTATTTAAGTCCTAATAAGCACCTCCACTTGATACTAACAATGAGGGTTCATATTTACACCCTACAAGTCTATCAACTTCTTCATTTAAAATTATATCATTATAATAGATATTGAAAGCACAAAATAATTCTAGCAAATCCCATAAAACATTCCTATACTATTCAAACCTTTTCATTTTGGTGGCACAAGCATTTTTGACCTACTTAACCACTAGCTTCAAATTACGCTTTATAATCAAGCTTCTGATTCCATGTTCATGGGAAATTATTAAACTAAGTAAGAGTGCCTTATAATCAACATTATTATTCATGCACTCAAAGGACATCTTGAAATAAAACTTGACATATTTACCATTAGGGTCACAAAAGACAACCCTAGCTCCACTTCCAAGATTGGATCAAGCCTCATCAAAAGACATTTTCCAAATAACACTTTTGTTATAAAACCCATCATCAAGAATAGGTGGTTGTTCAAAAACATCCATATTCCCATGAATCCAACAAATCCACATCCATGCAATGCCTCATTTAGATTTCTTTTTGGATCTTCAAGTACATGTAACATCTTAGGCTCTCTATGAAGTTTGACCATCTTACCATTTAAAGGAATGGTGGCATAAGACAAGTCCATTTATACACTTCTACCCATGTTGGAAGCCCATTTTTGTGATAGTAACATCCCCCATTTATGTGGGAAATCCTTAACTACCACTTCCATATTCAAATATTTACCTAGATGAACTGCCAACTACACTACCAACCCTTTAACTTGTCCAATAACTAGAACGTCTTATGAATCCATAGTGTAACACTTACCAAAGGTAGATGTGATTTTTAATCCAATATAATTTATGATACCTAGGGATATCACATTACAATAATCTTCAAAATCAAACATATAATTATTAACAATTAAGGCATTAATCAATAAGGTTGTGTAAAGTAGACATTCAACTAACTTTATACCAATGCAGTCCTCAAATAAACCTTTAGGGCTGGTTTAACAAGCTCATCTAATTCTTCATCATATTCTGGAAGTGTTTGGGGTGAAGTCATTTCATTTCAAGTTGTATTCTCACTAAACTCAAAATATTTAAATATCCTCCTCCTATGTTTAGTTATTCATAATAACTTAACAAGTAGCATAGTGATTTTTAGCTAACTCAAAACCTGAGCCATATCACACATGTTATACTGAGGAAGGGGAGTATTTGTAGGAAGGGTAATAATACCTTTATCTATAATTTAACCATTTAAATTTGAGTGTGGAATAGATTGGGATGAATTTGCATTTTTAATAGTATTCTTCAAGGATATATTTTTTATAGCATTACTCACACCCTTAGGGATACTAGATAGCAAAGGTACTCTATTCTTGTTGAGATCACCTTTTTTTTGACAACTTAGAAAATAGGTGCTAGCTTAAAATAATTAAGGACTATTTTTTTTCTTAATTTCCTTACTTGTATCCACTGCTCTTAGATTTATAGGGGTAGTGTCTTAAGGAGAAGCACCATGTTGCCTACTTCTTAGACTATATTATTTCTCTTGGGTGACTGCTACATTAATTAACATTTTATTATTATCAACTAAAGGAATTCTCCCATCATATTTCTTAACCATCATGGATCATAAAAAATCAAAATCATGACTGGGTAATTCATATTATTGTATTATGTTAACATCACAAATAACTTTGGAAGTTGTGACACATACCTTTTGTACTACACTCCAAAATTGATCCAGAATAGTAGCACTCAATAATTCCATGGAGGTAGATAATTTAGACTGGGAGACATGACAATAAATCATCAAAATCTCACAATCATTAAACGTAGACTCAGATTCCTCTACATCTTCATCAATGCATTCAAAAATATCACATGGAGAATGGGGAAGGAAGCATTTATCACATAAATCAATGTCAATATCATAATTTATAACACTAATTTTGGCATTCAATGGATCAGGCACTTCCTTGTGAGCCCCTCTATTATGATTTATCATTTCTTTCATCATAGGTAGGCTTTTTCCCTATATCATTATCTCTAATATAGAAAGGGGGTCTCCCTTATGCTTGATTTTGATTCTAAGTTCCCTATTGACTTGTAGACTGATGAGGCAACCCTTTTTCATCTCTATCTAGCTTATAGGACATCTCCTTGATAGTGGAGGCCAAATTTTTCATGATTTCCTCAAGTTTGGCATTCTTAGTGGACTAATTTTTTTTAGTATTAACCAATTTCACATCAACCCACTTGTTTAAATGTTTACCCAAAACTTTTATGTTTTTTTCAATTTGGATGGCCATACTGAATGCCAATCTTAGGTTTGGAGTAGCCTTATCTGTCAATTAGCATGTAACCTTCTTGTCAAAGTCATCTTAATATTTAATCAAACAAGCTATATCACTAGGTCTTTATATTCCTAGGTATCCTCATCATAGTCTTATTAAACCTTGTATTAAAATCTTACACACACTCATTAGGGTTATTATTAATGTTTTCAAATTTAGTAAGAAGGAGCCTAGGATCAATTCTATCACCATACTATATTTTGAAAACATTTTTCAATTCTACCCATGAATTAATGTATCCATAGGGAAGGAAATTGAACCACTAATGAGCATCTTCTTCCAGTGTGTGCACAAAAAAATTAATACAAACATAATCATCTTAAACCTCATAATCCTCAATGATAATATAAAAATCCCTCAAATGTTGATCACCAGTGATTGCATTGTTCCCTTGAAACTTATGAAGGTGATTTCTTATTTAATTTGGGACTTCATTAGGATAACATTCCATTTCATCAAAATTAATTAGTCTAAACTTGGGAATCTTTAGTGCTACTTTTGGTTATGCCTGAACCAAGGTGATAAGACCTAAGGGGTATATTTCTCATATGGAGGGATACTGTAATTCAATTTCCATGGGGATTATTGGCACATAATAACTCAAATATAACTAGAACATAACAAAGTTTGGACACTCCACCTAGGAAGAGTTATCACATGGAATGAATAAATGCTCTAGGTCAAACACAAGCTACTAAAGATAGATGTAAATATGAATTAAACATTAATTTATAAAATAAATTTTTGATATCATAATTTCTAAATATAAGACTGTAATGATGGGATTTAAAACACAAAACATAGATACATTTTATATATGTAATATTTATGCATCTGTAGGAAAGAAATACATATGTGTAATATGATGTATTATTTGCATGTTATAATAGGGTAGGATGATTTAAGTATTTATAATAGAGTGGTGTGGTGGTGTGTTTTTTCAAACAACAATATATCCTTTAATAAGCATAAAATCATTCATTTGTAATAAATGTTGAAAGACTTGAATACAAGCTAAGGAAACTAACATGAATCATTTGCATCCATTGGCACCAAGACAATGAAAATATTCTAAATATTCTTTAAAACCTAAAACATACACTACAAGTAGATATTCAATTGATTTTTCCTATAAAATACATAAACCCAATGTGTCCTCAAGAGGTTATCAACACCACATTTCCAAATCATAATGCAGAAAGGGGTTTATAACCCAAATCTATCTGCAAGATGATAACCATTCATAAGTATTAAACCAAATATCCAATCAATAGAGCATGTAAAACATATCATTTCATTTCATTAATAGTAAAGTGTAAAAATCATATCTATTTTCCATTATCTTGAAATTAAAGCTTACATACATCATTGTTTCATTATGTTGACATGGAGAGAAGCATGGTGATTTTATTCTTTAGACAGGAGAGACATATAGAATGCTCTCAGAGCTTGCTAATGGCTATAAAACTATAACCACCTTAGCAAGAGAGACAAAATGAAAGTCACAAGGATCCTAAAATTTTTAAGATCCTAAGACATAGAAATAATAATAACCAAGAATAACTTTTGAAAAGAGGATAAGCCCTCTTTTTATACAACTCTTTCACCTAGAATATTCTAGGAATATGCTCCAGTTATAAGATGCCCTTGATCATGCCTTGAAGATCATGCCTTGTAAGAAAATCATTATAGTAACATCTTATCTTTATCATGATTAATATTTGAAAATAAACCCTTGATCCTATTCATTGGAATTGCATTGCACTTGGGCTTAAGGGAGAATATTCCTTTAGGAGAAAAACAAACTCCTTGTCTTCATGTGTAACTACTTGACCATGCTCTCCCATTAGTAATTTTAAAAATTGGAAACTAATAGAAAGATTCCCTTCCTCTTGTACACCAAATATGCCCTTCCTATTTCATTAGAATACTCCAATTGTGATAGAAGCAACGAAGGATCCATGGCCATTTTTAAAATATGCTTAGAATCACCCACCTTTTCCTCATAAACCTTGTAATATATTTATCCTCCAAGGAGGTCTTTGACATAAGAAAAATATTAAAAATGGAAATACTTAGCTTATTTTACACTTTTTATTTTTGTGGCCAATGCCAAACATTCTTGTTCCTTCTCATTTTCTATTTTTCCTTTCACCTTTTAGGGTTATCACCAAAATATATGATTCTTAAGTGCATTATTTTCCCATTTTAAAAGTTTAGATTCTTTGTTTAACCCTCCATGTAGATTATATTAATAGTGTGGATCTCTTCTACTTAAAATCTTGAGCTTTGAAATTTTTAACTTCCACTTAGATAGGTCATATATACTAAGATGGCCTCTTGAATACTTTCATGGCCTTACTTATTTTCCATATCAACCTCTAATTTCCCTTGAAACTTCACTGCTTCCTTTTGGACCATTCCTCTTTTGACTTCATGTTAACTAGTGAGTGATGGACATTGGTTTGAATCAAAGGCTCTGACCACAAAACACAAACACAAATTATGACTACCAAATACTTTGAAGTAAGGGAAACATAATATCTGAATATCTCATCAAACAAAATCTCTGATGAATAAAATGTCTGATGAACAAAATGTCTGATAAAGAAGTTTCAAAAAAAATGTCTGTCCAAGAAATTCCAAACAAAATATCTAGCCAAAATGTTTGACAAAAAGTTCTAAACATAATAATTTTCCAAAAAATTTAAGAATTTGAATTTAGTCAAACTTGCATTTTTTGCAACTTGTTTTTTCACCAAGAAAATCTGTCAGACTTTCAAAATCCCTTTGAAATTTTTAATAATGCATAATTGCATTTAACCTTATAAATTCTACCTCTTTAAAGAATTTTTTAAGATGGAAAACATCATACTCAACATTATTTTATCTTCCTAACTTGATTTTTATCATAGACCCTACAATCTTATTAAAACATGAAAAAAATTAAGCATTAGCTAGAACCAAGATTACACAGGGTTTTTACAAGGCAAAAGTGGGATTTTTATAACCTTGAATGCTGAAGTAGATTTTCATAAATTAGGAACACATTTTTGGATATGAGGCAATAATTAATCATTCAAGCATTAATATTTGTAAATAAGGCACACATTGCTTAGTGCAAGTTTGGGCACTAATAAGACCTCTTAAAGTTGTATCTCTTAATTGTTCCTTTTTTTAAATTTTTATAGATGATTGTACTAGATTTATCTAGTCATATTTCATTAAAAAAATCTGAAGTGTTGTCTAAATTCAAGGAATTTAATGATTTTATTGAAAATGATTATAGTTTTTATATTAAGATATTAATATCTAATAATGGTGGTAAATACATTAGTAAAGAGTGATTCTTTTTGAATTATTTATGGTATTCAAATGGAACTAAAAACCCTCTATTCTATTTAGAAAAATGGTATTTCTAAAAGAAAAAAACCACAACATTATAGAAATGGATAAAACAATGTTTCATTTTGTAAATGTTCCTAAATTTTTATGGGCCTAAACCATGAATAATATTGTGCATGTTGTGAATAGAGTCCCTACCAAATCCTTGCATATTTCTACTCTTTTGTAAATGTGGTCTAAAAATAAATTTGGTCTGGCTCATCTTAGGATATTTGGTATACTTGATTTCATCTTTGTACCTAAAACTAAAAGAAATAAGCTTGATCTTACCTCCTATTCTTATGTTTTTGTAGGCTATGGAGGTAATACTAAAGGTTTAAGAGTATATGATCCATCTAAAATATATATCATTGAGAATAAGAATGTCTTTATTCTTTAAAAACCTTTTTGCGAGCCCTCTAATGTTCTTATTTTTATGAATTTGGCTTTTTTTTATTTCTCATTATGAAGAAATATATTCCATAGAGGAATTTGATCCATCCTTGGATAACTTAGAGTTTGAGGAACCCCTTGAATTTAATGTTTAATGTAAAAGATATAAATGGTCAGAATCCCTTATCCAATGTTCTAATGTTGATAATCTTAATAAATTAACTAGGATTCAACATTATTATTATGATTTTATGACTTTTTATGAATGGGAAACTCAATATTTTGAGGAAGCCATTTAGGATGATAGATGGAAAGTTTCTATGCAAGATGAGTATAATGTCTTAATGAAAAATTAGGTTTGGAATCTTTTCTCACCTCCACCTAAGGAATATTATTGTTTTTATGTGTATTAATAAAATAAAATATAATTGAATTGATAAAATTTACAATTTTAAAGTAAGATTAGTCACTTGTGGGTTTACTTAGAAACTAGAGATTGACTATGTTGAAATATTTGCTCCTATAATAAAAATGAGTATTGTTAGATTACTTATTGCTCTTGTAGCCCAAAATGGTTGGCCTATCCATCAAATGTATGTCAAGAATGCATTTATAAATGTTGATTTATAATATTAAATCTACTTTACTTATCCTAAATTTTTTATTGACCCTAATAAAGAACATTATGTGGGTATGTTAAAGAAATCTCTGTATGGTTTAAAACAAGCTCCTCAAGTTTGGTATTATAAAATTACTTTTTTTCTTAAATAAATAGGTTTATCTAACTTTTATTTTGATAATTCTCTCTTTTTTAAAATTTAAAAGGGTCATTTAATATTGATTGTATTATATTTTGATGATATTTGATTATTGGTGATCTGATTGGTTTAATTCGTAAATATAATGATAAACTAAGTCAAATGTTTGAAATAAATGATTTAGGCATTCTACATAACTTTTTATGAATAGATATATTTTAGGATAAAAATTATATTATTTTCTCATAATCTTAGTATGCACATAATATTTTGACTAAGTTTAATATTCTTGATTGTAAATCTACATCTACTCATATTGAAGTTGATGTTAAACTTGGTCCAAAATCTGCATTTGAAAAAGCTAACCCTACTATGTATAGATAGTTTGTTGGTATTTTTATTTATTTAACCATGAATGGGTTAGATACTTTATATGTTTTTGGTGTTACTTATATATTTATGTAGGATCCATATTTGGATCATTGTAAATTATCTAAATGTATACTTCATTATATCAAAAGAACTATTAATTTTGGTTTATCATATTCTTCCATTGATAATACTAAATTATATGGTTATTATGATGTTGACCATGATGATGATAATATAGATCATAAATATACTTACGTATATGTTTTTAAGTTTGGTGTAAGTGTTATCACCTGGAGAAGTAAAAATCAATCTATTGTCTCTATCTCTTCTATTGAACTAGAATATAAAAGTGTTATGGAAGTTGTTAAAGAAACGATGTGGATGTGAAGGTTATTGGGAGAACTTAATTTGGATGTTTCTCATAGTACCATCCTTCATTATGATAACCAAATTTTTATAACTCTATTAAAAAATCTAGTGTAGCAACAACAAACTAAACATATTAAAGTTCATGTGCACTTTATCCTGGAGAAAGTCTTCAATGGTGATATTGATTTGTGGTTTTATCCTATGGATGAACAAGTGGAAGATATATTCATAAAACCACTTGGTGCTACCATTATATAATTTTAATACAATTTTGGGCCTCTCTAAATTTACATTGAGGGGGAGGGTGCATTACAATGCCACTTCCTAATGGCCATGTGTTACTTCTTATTCTCTATACTCCTTATCATTATAAAACATTGTAAAATTCATGTGGAAGTTATGTTATTTAATTAAAATTTGTGTGGAATTTTTATTTTTGTACCCAAATACTTAAGAGCATAATTTCTAACTAAGGTAATTATGTAATAAAGGATTTAAATATGTTTAGTTGATTATTCATGAGAAACTATGAGATGTAGTCTCATGGTCATGCCAGCCTAAATTGGTTTTTGAGTAGTTTATGGATTATAATTCCTTTTGTTTCAAAATTTGATGTTTTTCATAATTAATTTTTTTAAATCTTTAAAATTATGTAGATAGTATAATTTTTTTTTAAGATGACTATGAATTTTATCCCCACTTACAATTAGGGGAGTGTTAAAGCATTTAATGTCTAAGTGAACTTAATTGACCCTTAAATTACCTTGGTAGTTAAATAAATAAGAATAATATATTATTTAACGTGAGTTGAAAACCTTATATAAATAAGTAATAAATTTATATTTATTTAATATGTATAAATTCTATTAAATGTCTTTCAAGATGATTGGACCCCTTGGTTACAATGGTCACCTCCCTTCACATTTCACTATAAATAAGGTTTTAAATTATTATGAAATATCATGGATTAAATCTTTCATATTTATGTGTGTCAAATATTTGTAAAATATATTTAAAGGAAGTGAGAAGAAGTTTAAATTGTATTGGAGTGTATAGTTTCTCAAATATTGAATACCAACTATGGGTTTTTTACCTCCATTAGAAGTTTTCACACCTACATGTTATTTCATTGTTATATGTGTACTCTTTATTTATTAATATTATATCTATATCATTAAATACATATTATATTTTTATTATATTCCTTCAAGATATTTTCATTTACGTAAGAATCTATCTTTGGCGTAGGTGTCTAGCCACAGATACATATAAGAATAAATCTAAATTTCTATCAATATTGGGCCATCACCTCTATAATTATTCAATACCTCAAGATATATTATTATATGCAAGAGATCCAACCAATAAATATAAACGCTATTTTTTTTCCCTTAGACCTCTTATAACTTGGTAAAATGGGGTTAACACATGAGTCAAGCTAATCTTAGCAACCATGATTGATTCTAAGTGTTGCTTACATATCCAATACTCCAAATAGGGACTCACACTCACACATAGTTATCCCTCCTAGGCATATGTGTGTAATTGTAAATTTTTACCTATATGCTCTTTCTCCTATATTAATTTTTGGTATAAATAATATGATAATATGGTGATATTTTGAGTACTTCAGATGTTCAATTTAGTATTGTATTGAAATTTGATAGTAGTATAAATAATTACTAATTAGAATTTTCTTGATCAAATTTATAGGTGATGTAATAATACTATAACCTTTGTATATATAGTGATATCTTGATTTTAAAATATTAATTAATGTCATGCAAAAATATGATAATAGAATGAATAAATGGGACTAACAAATGGTCACAAAAGTGAAAGATATAGAAAGGAATGAAGGGATAAGTGTAGACACTTGCGTCAAGGTTGGACACTTATGTTAATGTAAGTGTCCAACATGGACATAGGTGTATAGAGGATAAAAACATATAAATGATATAATAAAAAATAGGGATCCCTAAAGAGTGGTGAATAAAAAGGTGTGATCACAACATATAGGACCAAGCAGTAGGTATAAGCAAGTAAAATATAATATAATTTAAGAGTTCCATACAAAACTACACCACTAGATGTTTAATTATTGGTTAAGAGGCATATACATATAAAATATATAATAAAATGCTATAAATTATGTTTTTACTAAATATGGGTATCTATTATTATTGGTGTAAGCCTTTTTCCCATTGGGTTTTGCCTACACATTTGTATTAGCTTGCTTATGGCTATAGAGTTAATTTGAGTTACTTGGGAAGATTAGTCCCACATTCACTAAAATATGTGGTATATTTCCCTCTCTAACCTATAAATACATCTATCTCCCTTCATATTTCTAGTGTATTTAAGGCAATTCTAAGGTAGTATATTTTGGATTGTTTGAGCTACTTAGTTGTGAGTTGTGACAACTTTGAGATCCATGAGAGCTGTGAACTTTGAGCCTTTATATAAGTAATTTAGAATGATATAGATTATTTAATTATTTCATGTCATTCCTTTGCAGTATTATTCTATGCATGATTTCATTTACTAGTAGATTCATTGTGATGTGCACTTGCTCAACTCATGAGATCAATCCATCATGAAGATTAGTTGATCTAGTTATCTTAGCTATAACTCTTTTATGATATTAGAGCACCAATCCATATTTAAAATTATCTAATTTGTTATGCTATAAGTTTTGTTTTAAAATATAGAGTTTATTTGCATATTTATGAGGCAATTTTTTAGAGGGTTTTATAAAACATTATGAGGTAGTTTTTCAAAATATCAAAAACCTTGGGATTTATTAAAATCCCTCGATCACCTAGAGTGACCAAAATAAATTATAGAGATTTTTTATATAAAATACTTGGTATCAATGGATCTTATTTCCATTAGTTGCATGATTTTGGTTGTAGGTCTATAAAATCATCCTCACAGCCATCAATGTCATTATAGATCAGAGTGGATCATCTATGGTTTATTCTCTAATTAAAATTTGCTTGTTATTTGATTGCATGTTATTCTTATTTTATATTGGCAATATAAGTTTTTAAGATTCAGATCTATAAGCCAAAATATACTTTTACCAATGTTGAATCAATGGCTTACTTGAGATAACCAACTTGCCATCCACAATACGACAATCAAGTGTGTTTAATTGAAGATATGGTCAAGATTAGTGTGGAGGAGAGAGTGTATAACTTTAGATCTGAGCATAGAACTTGTCATAGTTGTGTATTATGTGGAGGGATATCTATTTTTAGGTTGTTGAGGCATAGAGGATCAATGTCCCCTTTGTGTTTGGCATTGATTTTGGATAGATGTTATTTTTTGTGGAGAACTAAAGGATATATGTATAAGGAAGCAATCTATTCTTGAATTCATCAAGCTTGGTTATCCTCTCACATCTACTTATCCATCTCACACTACCTACACCAACATCCCTGATTATTGTTTCTAAATTGAAATCTTAGATTTTTTTTGTAGAAAAAGTCATCCTTATTGGGATGTTTTTCTTTTCAGATATGTTTATTTTTATGAAGTGTGGGCAATCTATGTTAGGCATGGATGATTATAGAAGTGGCATAGAATAGAGAGGCATGAGCCTTTGGCATGGAGGATCTATATTGTTTATGTGTATCTAAAGCATGGGTGAGAAAATTGCCTTTATCACCAAGAGGTAGTTATAGTGTAAAACCCTCTAACAAACTATTAAGTCTTCTTAATGCCTTGGATCACCATTGGAGAATCCTAGATTTTTTGCTCATTATCCTCAAATAAAATAGACCTATTTTTCTTTTTTGTGTCAACCACTGCATGGTAAGAATTGGTTGAGTGTGACTTCACATTTTTGGGTTTTTGCTTTCTCCTCAAACCTACTCATTTCACTTTTGAATTGCTCTAGACCTGTTAATGGTGTTTGAAGCTCTTTGGAGACTTGTGCATGATTAATGGTTGTGCCTTAAGCTCTCCTTTTTTTAGATCTCACATGTGCATTCATAACAATGTCATACAACTTATCTTTTAAAAATTATAAAACATGTTTTATTTTTATTTAAAATATATTTTCATATTTTTTTAAAAACCCCTTCTAAGAGGTTTTTTCAAAAAAGTTCATGTAGGGGTGACTAGGCCAAGTTTTTTCTTACTTTTATTGATATGAGGAGATCCACAGCTTAGTGTTGATTCTAATGAGTGTTTGGAAGGCATATTCTACCTTGCCTAAAGGTACTTTTTCTAAGTTTCAAGTGTAATTTTTTATTCAATAGGCCTATTTACAAGCAATTATATTGTTAATATCTTGCAAATAGTAACTCAAAATTGAGTACCATCTTTTGAAAAAGTGTTTATTTTTTATTTCCCACACATTTGAGCCAATTTTCCTTATAATAGACACTACTTTATAAACTTATATAATTTGGGGGGAGGGGTGGACGGGGGGCTACCTAATTATCTTTAGGAAAATTGTTGTGGGACCTACATTCTCTTATGTGCACATTTAGTTTTCATAACTTTTACCTATGCCCATTTAGTGACTACTTGCACATATTGCTCTTGTATTATTGGATGTATTATTAGTAGATCCTAACATCTATTTGAGTATACATTATCACTTTTACATAGATTGCTCTCATTTGACTGGACTCATTTTTGGCATAGTCTAAAGTTCATCTCTAGAGCATGCACTATTACTCTAGATGAAAAGAGTTATTTTATCTCCAGTGATCCTTATTTGGAAGGAAAACTATGTTGCTTGGTGTGATTATATATAAAACTTGCTCACATATAAGAATCATATCTCATTTATATATGGATAGATTTCTTTACCTACTGATCATGCTTAGTTTGACAAGTGGGATAATACTTGTGATAAGGTCTTTTCCACTCTATTACTGCATGTTTCCATGGATCTTAATTTCCATGTGGAATATACATAGTGTCCATGCACTATTTGGAGCATAATACAGACCCTTTTTGGAGATCCTATTGTGCTTGGTCACACCTCCTCCTCCACTTCTCTTGAGAGATAGTTGTACTCTCACCTCCTACTTCTATTTACTATGATGATACATCCATGGTGGATAGTTCTATTCATTCTATCGATCCCCCACTATAAGATGAGATTCTACCAAACCTCAATTATCCTATTATAGGTTATACTTCCATTTCTATGCCAATTATTACTCTTCTAGAGCCTTCATAACCTTGTACTTTAGGGGACTCTACTATTTATAGTATGAGTACACCTATTGTGAGCATCGGTGACTCATCTCTTCTTGTGGATGTTATTTATTAATTTGGTGAGTCGTGTTCCACTCTTCACATGGACATTCTCTTAGAAAATGTTCCATGTCATTCTTTTGACTGGTTCACTTTAGTGGTATTACTTTTGAATTCTACGCACATTCTTATCAAATATATTCCATATATATGATTTGAACCACATTCAGAGATATTCATACTTATGTCTTCATCATCCATTGTGGAATGGGTAGAATTTTATTACTCACATCAATTTCTTCCTTTGCCAAAGGTTAAAAACATTATTTGATGTGGATGAAGCTTCTATAGTCTTTAGGTAGAGGATATCATCATCGACCTTCATCATCTTGCAAGTTATACTTAGAATAATAATTGCTTCAAAATCATCATTTGGGGCATATTTTAGTCTCCTCCTTTTCTTCTTTTCTCTCTTTTTGAGGGGAGTTTTTCCTATGGGTTTTCTCTTTTTCTCTACTTTATGAGAGATTGTTTTTTACATGGTTACCTTATCAAGCCTTATTGTTGGGACCCATTTTTTGTATCATTGCCTGCCTAAGCTACGCTTATGGGGGGGTGTTGGTATAGGCCTTTTTCCCACTAGGTTTTTCTTGCATGGTTTTATTAGCTTGCTTAGGGATTTATAGGTCATTTGGGTCACTTGGACAGATTAGTCTCACATTCAATGGAATGTGTAGCATATTTTCCTCTCCAACCTGTATATTCACCTATCTCACTTCGCATTTCAAATCTAGTTAAGACAATATATTATGGATTGTTTTAGATACTCAGTTATGAGATGTGACAGCTTTGAGAGCTATGAGAGATATGAACTTTGAGCCTTTGTATAATAAATATAGGATGATATAGAATATTTCATTATTTTCTCTCATTTTTTACAATATTATTCCATGCATGATTTCGTTTACTAGTAGCTTCATTATGATGTACACTTTCTTGACTCATGAAATCACTCCATCATGAGCATTCATTTATTTGATGATCATATCTATAAATATTTTAATAACATTCAAAGTTACTATGCACATTAGTCCTCTCATATATTATAAAAATAAGAATAACATTAGGGATTATTAAGCATGGTGTATGATAAAATAGATAAAATGAAAACTTCCATACCAAGGATGGGAAAAAATCACATTTAATAAATAATGTTATGAACCTCCTAGATAAGAAAAAACTACTAGCACATTTAATAACTACTATAGTTTTCAAATAATAGTTATGCAACACCGTAAGTTTTGAGTTTTTCTCACACTATTTTGTTCATATATGTTTTTAAAAAACAAAAAAAATTGGTGATGCAATAAGGAGAGGGTTTTGAATCATTGAGATATAATAAAAATATTACAAATCTAGGCTTGGATCATCAATAATCCATATAGTCATCAAGGTCTATTCTCTTCTCAACATGGTATCAACAAAATGTGCATAGATTTTGAAGATTTTAGTCCACTTTATATCTCCATATGTACACATTTTCATGCTCAAAATATTCTAAAATACTAGGGATTATATGTTAAAAATAAATAAAATGGGCCTCTATGGAAATGTTAATTTATGGATTACACATTAAACTATGATTGGGTATGTTAGTCATGAAGATATCATGCACTATGTGGAATGAAAATAAATTTTGTGGACCTCAATTTAAAACATATCTAATTGGTTTCACTTTTTCATAAATGAAAAAAATTAATTGACATTGATTTATACAAGCATTCAATCTATTGATGGATGTGTATGTGGGATAGATGATTCTAGCACTGTCAACTAATGAAAATTAAAATATATAGGTAATAAGGGAAAATGGGGATATAAATTGCCTTAAAATGGAAGGTGAGAATGTAGATAAAAAGGTTAGGTTTAAATATTTTAAACATTATTGAAGAGAATAAGGTAAGTATTGTATTAGGATTATTCAACACCTAATAAAATAAGGATCAAATCAAATAAAATTAAATAAGACATTGATGTGGAAATTATCATCTCAAAATGGACATCAAACAAAAAATGAAAAGGGGGATCAATTATGATACCTAAAAATGGATATGAGGCTATATAATTATACCTTGCACTACTTGAATAATGTAATGAATGCTTTAAGGTGAAACTATTGAAGATTATAAAACAATTTGCCATATCATCTTGACTTGTGATGTGGGTTTTCTAAAATTTCTATTTAAAAGTATGTTCCAATAACTTGACCTTACATTTATACTATTATTTAATACCAACTAAATATTTATATTTATTTCATTTAATTATATGTCATACATGTGGAATACTTACATTAAGACCTTAATAATTTAACTAAATTAGATAGTAGCTAAACCATGTGGTTGAAAAGTGATTAATTATTTCATAAAATATACTAGTACATAAAGTGTTAACTTTTGAAATTTTGATTAATGTATGACGTAACTATTATATCCCAAATTGATCTAGGCAAGAATTTAGGCAACAATTTGGGTGACAGTTCCACCCCAATTGATGACAGAACTTCCGGGAACCATAACTTTTACACCGTAGCTCTAATTGACTCGCCATTTGAACCGTTGGAAATATAAGAATGAGGAGAACGTCATGAAATGACACTGAGCTTTTATATATGAATTTTGACCCCAAAAAACCTAATGGACGTGACTCAAATTTCAATTTTAATAGTGCAGTCTAAAAAAAGTAAGTTTCTAAAAATAGTAATTCCTTGAATTCTATATTGTTTTAAATCTTGAAAGTTGAACCACTTAATAACCCTCAAGATTGGTGACCTTCCACATCCTCCCCATGCTTTCAAAATGTGTATAAATGAAGAGGTAACCCAAAATTTGAAGACAGACATCTCTTCCTAGAGATAAGCATATATTTGTATTGTGATCTTGAGTAATACTACATCTCTTCTCAAAGAATTCATTGTTACTATGTTATTTATATGCTATTGAGATATTTATCAACCAAAACTTTTGAGTTTTGGATCATTGGTATCAAAGCTAGGTCTTGAGGTCAAGTCCTATGGAAGTTGGTGGCCATGATCCATACATCCCTTCTCAGGGATAGTGATACACTACTGCCACATGTCTGGCTAGGTTCTACCTCAGGTGCTTCAGTCCCAGGGCCATATAGTGGTCTGGAAGAGGACCCAGATCACTCTAGAGCTTTTAGTGTGACGGCTAGTCTTCTATTGGTATCAGAGCTCTAGAGTGATCTGGGTCCTCTTCCAAACCACTATATGGCCCAAGGACTGAAGCACCCGAGGTGGAACCCGGTCAGACACATGGCAATAGTGTATCGTTATCCCTGAGAAGGGATGTATGGATCCTGCCCACCAGCTTCTATGGGACTCAACCTCGAGACCTAGCTCTGATACCAATGATCCAAAACTCAAAATTTTTAGTTGATAAATATCTCAATAGCATAGAAATAACATAGAAATAATGAATTCTTTGAGAAGAGATGTAGTATTACTCAAGATGGCAATACAAATATATGCTTATCTCTGGGAAGAGATGTTTGTCTTAACATTTTGGGTTACCTCTTCATTTATACATATTTTGAAAGCATGGGGAGGGTGTGGAAGGTCACCAATCTTGAGGGAGATTAATTGGTTTGACTTCTAAGATTTAAAACAATACAAAATTCAAGGATTTACTATTTTTAGAAACTTACATATTTAGACTGCACTATTAAAATTGAAATTTGAGGCACTTCCATTGGGTTTTTGTGGGTCAAAATTCATCAAGAAATTCTTAGTGCCATTTCATGATTTTTTTCTCATTCTTAGCTTTCCAACGGTTCAAACGGTGAGTCAATTGGAGCTATGGTGCAAAAGTTATGGCTCCCAAAAGTTTCGTCATCAATTGGGGTGGAACTGTCACCTGAATTGTCGCCTAAATTGTTGCCTAGATCATTCCTCCCTCCTTGAAAAGAAATTATCTCCATTGTGTCAATGTTCCCCATCAAGTGTGGTAGTTTTTTCTTGATTTGATTCTATGTGAGCCACTCACCTTGATGGCTAAGCTGACCCATTTTGACCACTTGATAAAGTGGAATAGAGTGTCCTCTTGTGGTCTTCATCTAGGTATCCACAATCTAATCCTCTTCCACTGGAGAAAAAATCTATGGATCAAGATCATCAATGTCAAGTTTTTCTGCTATAATTGAAGTGTCCAAGAGAGGTGGGTGATATGGTTTGAGGAGCTCCACATTGAATATTGGATGCAGACCAAGGTAGGCTGGTAGGTTCAACTCAAAAGAATTTTATCCAACTCTTCTGGTGATGGTGTAGGCACCATATCACAAAAGTTGAATCTTTCTATGTGGGCCTACAATTCATTCCTTTTGAAGTTACAACCAAACCTTATCACCCATAAAAAAATGGTGTGTAATCTTGTGTTTGTCATGGCATTGCTTATACTTTTGATTCATCTTCTCCAGGATGTCATGAACTTGTTATTGGATGGGTTACATTTCTTCAAAAAACTTTGTTGCTTTTTATACCTCAGATCTTTAATGAGGTGTGTATTCCATGGTGGAAAATGGAATAGCTATATCAATTGGTGCTATGGGTTGGAACCTAAAACATACTTAGAATGGACTGTGCTTGGTCGAGCTATGCAGCACCCAATTGTATCCATGTTCTATGAAAAGAAGTCCCTCATCCCATGTGCATGGATGTTTAGAGTGATACATCTAAATCATGTGAATAATCAAGTGGTTTACCACCTTTATTTGACCATCAGTCTATGGATGGAAGGCTATGGACTTCATCAGCTTAGTATCCATCATCTTCCATAGAGTGGACCAAAAGATGCTCAAGAACCTGCTATCTCGATCTGAGACAATGGACTTGGGAAGACCAAAATGGATCCATACATGAATAAAATATAGTTGAGTAGTTTCCTCAGTAGATATGTTTTTCTTATAAGCAATCATGATAGCCATTTTTTAAAAATGATCAACTACCACAAAAATACAGTCCTTACCATGTTTTGAAGTGGGCAAACCTGAGAGAAAATCCATTGAGATAGATTCCCAAGGCCTGGTTGGTTCTGAAAATGGTGGGTATAATCCTTTCTTCTTATTTGTTGGCTTGGCTATCACACATGGGGTCCAAGATTTGAGATATACTTCCACATCCTTTCACATATGGGGCCAGTAGAAGTGTTTTAGAAGAATTGCCAATGTCTTTTCAATACCAAAGTGTCCAGCTATCCTACTGAAGTGTGCTTCCCATATCATCTTTTGTTGCTCTACAACTAGAACATAGATGTGCCCCATATGATAGAGGACATTATCTTGTAAATAGAAATCAAAAACATGTTTACCTTTTGCAAGTAATTGATATGTATCATCAAAGGTAGGATCTGCTTCATACAGGGCACCCCAAGTGGCAGTCTCATGTGTGCATAGGTCTAGAACTATTGTGAGTGAAGTAATTGGTGGGAGGCTTAGACAATCTACAACTGTATTTGAGCTCCCCTTTTGTGTTTGATTATCAGGTGGAATTGTTGAAGATATGTGGCCCACTTTTGATGCCTCTCATTTCAGAGTTTGCATTGCATCTGGATGAATTCCAATGGTCTGTGCTCAGTGTGGATGACTATTTCTGTCCCCAAGATGTAGTGTTTCCATTATTTGTAGGCTTGCACAATGGCATAGAGATCCTTATCATATGTTGGATATTTCTTGATTGTATCAGTGAAATTTTCACTATGATATGCAATAGGATGGCCATGTTACATGATGACAGCTCCCATGGCATATTCAGATGCATCTGTCATCAACTCAAAAGGTTGATGCAAATCTGGCAAGGCAAGAACAGGGGCTGAGTAGAGTCTGTTCTTCAAATTCTCAAATTCCCTTTGTTGTATTTCACCCCATTGAAATGTAGCTTTAGCTCCTCCTTTAGTCACTTGGGTTAGTGACCAAGCAACATGTGAAAATCCAAGAACAAACCTGGGGTATAAATTTGCAAGACCCAAAAAGCTAAAAATCTCTGTGAGGGTCCTTGGTGTGGGCCATTCTTAAATAACCCAAATCTTTTATAGATCAACATGGACCCCTTCCTCATTCACAACATACTTGAGGTACTGAATTGTTGTCATCTCGAATGTGCATTTGTCAATATTTTCATACAACTTGTGCTCCCAAAGAGTTTAAAGCACCTTACGAACATGTTATAAATGTTCTTCACATGTTATGTTATAGATGAGTATGTCATCTAAGTAGACAACCACAAATGAGTTGGTGAAGGGTCATAAGATGTCATCCATCATCCTCATGAAGGTTGCAGGTGTGTTAGTTAAGCCAAAAGGCATAACCAACCATTCAAAGAGCCCCTCCTTATATTTGTATGCAGTATTCCAGACATCAGTAGGATCGATGGGAATTTGGTGATAACCATATTTGAGATCAATTTTGGTGAAGAAATTTGCACCACAGAGCTGGTCCAATAAGTCATCAATCTTGGGGAGAGGATAGCAATTCTTCGTAGAGATTTTATTCAGGGCTCGGTAGTCAATGCAAAGCCTCCATGTTCCATCTTTCTTTGGTGTCAAGACAATTGGGCTACCACAAGGTGAAGAGCTTAGCCTGATGTGACCCTTGTGGATCAATTCTTGAATTTATCTTTTTATCTCATCATTCTCCAAAACTGATCTACGATACATAGGACTGTTAGGCAAAGGTGATCCTAGGATCAAATCGATAGAATGTTTTACCTGGAAATGCAGTGGAACTCCTATGGGTGACTTGAATAAGTCATCATATTCTCCTGTGATTCATCTTATATACTTCTATTGTTGTGTTGATTATGTAGTCAGGACTGCAACATCAACCTTCTTGGATTTATGTGGCTTGACCACCATGAGAACAAATTGCTTTGTTTTCTCCACCAATCTCTTATATTGCTTAACACTAATCAGGGAGACAGATGTGGGAGGTGGTACCTCTAGTACTCTATAGCGCCATGTTCCAAGAGTGAGGGTGATATTTCAAGTTCATGATTCATAGATGCCATGTTACTCATACATGAATGGATGACCAAGGAGTACATCACAAACATCTAGATTGACCACATCACACAAGACTTCATCTTGGAATGGTTTTATAGCATATGAAAGAAGACACTGATGGGTGACACGAAGGTCTCTCCCTGGGTTTAACCATCAAATACTGTAGGGCTTTGGATGAGGCTTCATGGATAGATTTATATTTTTCACAACTTTAGCAAAGATTAAAATCTTTTGACTCCCACTATCAAGAATGAAATGCAGAGGCTTACCTTTTACCCATAATTTAGAGTGGAAAAATATTTCCTTGTCATCTGGTCTTTCCTCATAGGTCTGTGATGAAGTGACAATGGTGTTAGGCTTAGCATCTACAATTTCTTCTTCATCCTCTTTGACTGTGGATTGTGTGTGAGGCAGAGTAGTAGATGTTGAGTATTGTGACTCAAAAAGCAATGACTTGATGGCTCAACATTCTTCTTTGGAGTGAGTTCTAGTTTTGTGGTAATCACACCATTTTTGAGCCTTCCCCTTCTAGGATTTCTTATCCTGAAACTCCTTTTTCTTCCAATTTTGGCCTCGTGTTTGACCTTCCTTGTCACTTTTCCATTTTGAGGGTTGACTCTTCGTATTCTTTCTGCCATGATTCTATTCAATCTTCACTGTGAATTTGTATGCCTCACCGAGGGTTTCCAAATTGAAGAGTTCCATTTCCCCCCATATGTACCATTATAGTCCACCATGATATTTGAGAGTCTTATGTTTCTCACTGTCTTGAATGCCCAATCTTGCAGACAAAGAATGAAAAGTGTCTATGTAATCTTAAACAAATTGGTCCTTACCTTGGTGAAGTTGTTGCCACTGAATGTATAGATCATCATATGCTCTGATGGGATAGTATTCTTCTTTCACCGCTTCCACAAAATCATCCCAGGTAGGTTCCACCTCAAGGCCAATGTCATCTGTATTGAACCTCTTTTTGTACACTTCCCACTAGTTTTTCACAGGCAATGTTGATTTCAAAAGATCAAAAGTAATCTTTTCTCCATCGATGAACTTATTTACAGAGAAGTAGGAAGACAATTGATCCAACCAATTTTCTACTACATCAGCATTGATTTTGCCTTCAAATGTAGGAATATCAAAATTTACCTAGACCTTGAAGGGTGTTGGGGCACTAAAAGGACATTCCCTAGATGAGGAGCCAAGAAGTGGAGCCACGGAGCCAGGATTTCCCATCAAAAGTGTTTAAAGAATTTGGAAAAAATTTTGTATCATCTGCGCTTATTGCCATTAGAGGGATTCATTCACCATTTCCTTGAAAGGATCGGATGTCTCAATGTCATCCACCATTTGAAGTCATTTGGAGTGAATAGGTGGAAAATTTGGAAGCTCTGTTATTTCCCACCCAAGCTTCTTATAGCCTGACCTCATCCTTGGGATCATACACTCTCAAGACAAATCGCTCTGATACCAATAAAAGACTAACCATCACACCAAAAGCTCTGGAGTGATTTGGGTCCTCTTCCAGACCACTTTATGGCCTAGGGACTGAAGCACCTGAGGCGGAACCTAGTCAAACACGTGGCAGTAGTGTATCACTATCCCTGAGAAGGGATGTATGGATCACAAATTTACACCCTTGAAAGGTACTTCAAACCTTTGAATTTTTGGATAATATGGAGACAATACTAATTTTTGGGTGGCCTATTATTGGATTGAATCTCTAGGTTAAAGGGCCAGCTCCATGATTTATCATGTAAGCTCATTCACTACTCTATCAACTTTTTAGGAAAGGAGAGATAAATATACTCTAATGAAGGTGATGCACCAAAATAGTTTGACCAATACCAAAAAAATTTAGGTGACCATCAACTGTGAGACTAACCTAAACAAACACTACTCATAATCTACCTCTCTAAATCAACACTTCATTATGGAGGTAGTGAAATATGTCTGGGCTAGGTGGACTAGTCAAGAGGTCATGAAATGAAACTAATGAAAAGAAAACTCACTAAACCTTCACATCTCACTTAGACACTTAAAAATACCTACAAAGAAGTTTCAAACTAAATATGAATTCAATAAAATGATAACATGCCAAGGAATCCAAGATAATCACTTGTCAAGATCAACTAGTCATGCACACACATTGAAACTAGTAAAATAAGGAGGTTAAAAAAAATGTTTATATTTAATCAAAGTCTTGAAAATGGGTAGGGATTAATCATACCTAGGTGTAGGATACATACATATCCTATCATAGCTCAATTGATAGATAAAGTGAGAGAAGAGAGAGAGAAAAGAGAGAGAAGGGGAATAAGAGAGCCCATTGACAAGTGTCACTCTTGATAGAGTAACTTAAAATTAAGAAAGATGAATTATGAATTGTTTTAATATTCCTCTCAACATGTGTCCATATTCTAGGATTTGTTCCTACACAAGTTGGTGAGGTTAATATTCACCTTATTCATCAAGGTTCATAATGTCTAAAAACTACCCTTGAGACTTGTTCATTTGTTTGATACCTCTAACTAACAATGACAATTGTGTATTATGATTCCTAAGATCATCATGCCTTTATTTCACTAAATTTCACACTTGACACCTACTTTTTGTTCTCTCAACCATGATAGAAACTCCTCTACATTGGCCACATAGACCTACTAGGAAAATAGGCCTAGTTACTTGACTTTAGTTCTCTTGAATGATCATGACACCTCCATAGGATCTACTTACAGATATGATAGATATGTTTAGGACATAATATATATTTTATTATATGAATTTGAGTTTTAAAGTGGCCTACTCATACTATTATTAACCTATTTAAGTGACCTTATTGCTTCATTATAAACACATCTAAAACTGCCTTCATGATTTAGGCTTGTAGAAGTAATTTCATATATGACTACATGGAGTTTTATATTTTATAGGTTTTAAAACATCCTCATTCACCTTTCATGATGATTTCCATCTATTCATCTATCTCTACACCTTGAGTTTATATTGAAATCTTGTGAAAATAGGCTATTTATTTCATCTATAAAGATGTCCATACAAACTAGTTGCATGATTAGAACCCTCTCAAAGTTTAGGATGTTTTTCAATTACTTCCGAGAATATTTCAATGCATTTGGATGAATTTCTCTCAATTTCTTCTCTATCAAGTTCTTACTAGGGATTAACAAGGGTTTTAGGTGTTTTTATCTCTTAAGGATTGTTCATAGAGAATAGATCCTCTCTTTCCTTCATAATACCACAAGGTGGAAGTGTGGCAACCTATCCATCATCTATAAACACCACTTAGGGACATGTAAACTCTCCTCTAAGATCTAATAAAAACTTTTCTCTTCTCTTGAGCTCTTTACAAGGTTAAGTCATAGTTTGGAGTAGTTTCAGTTCTTAGAGATCATTCATGTATGTGTAAGATTTAATGATTGAAACAATGCCAGATGTTTTAGGTAGGAGACCCATACCATCACCTCTAATTACATATTTACACCATGCAACTCCTTTAATGAGTTATGATCACTCAAATGACCCCTCGACTAGAATATTATGTGAGGCTATAAATGAGATTTTGAGTACCAAATTACTTCAAACTCACAAGATCTTATTCATGACCATTTCCATAATATTTTAATATTACTTCTATATGTTTTAATATTATTTTAATTTAATTTCTATTTATACATGTGCATAAGATTTGATCCATTGACTATAGTGGACCTCGAAGGGTTTAAGCTTGTAGGTCTCTCAAACCCTCACTATTGAATTTTTCCTTTATTATTTCACTATAGAATCCACTTGAAGAGAGAATTTTTTTCACGTTTCATACCGCCTCCCAAGGTAATCCTAACTCTCATACACCTAATCATTGGTATTTTTTCAAATATACCCTCAAGTACACTTGTAGGTCACTACCTAAGTATCTTGACCATGGTTTGAGAAATACCTTCACAAGTTTATTCTTTTGGAACTTTGATGGTTTAAAACAATGTTAGATAGTTATCCTTATCTCTTTCTTATCATCTTCCAAGACCATTGACCTATTATGGTATCTAAAGGCATTTTTCTCTCTTATCTCCATACATAAGCTTGAGTATGAGTGTCTAGGCTTATAGGTATTTTAGTGACTATGACATCAATTATCTCAAAATTATTTTAAGTTTAATATGATATAAAATAACCCTTTTCACTTTTCCAATAACTCATCAAAAATTTAGTTCTACCACTATGCATTTTGTCTTCTTTTCAAGCTTGAAACTAACTTGAACTACTTAAACAAACATGTAGTTAGTTATTTGAATCTTGGTTAAAATTTAGGGTTTAGAGATCTTTATAAATAATTCATTGAGTATTAAAGGATATTAATTTTTGTATTGGTATATTATAATATTTTTTGACCCTTTACAACTTCTCAAAATCTCACATCTTCTCAAACATACACTCTCTTTCTCATGTTCTGCCTGTAGGTATGTTGGGTTCTTAATTCAATTTGAATAGATATTTTCTCTAATAATATTAAAAAAATATAAGTGTTTAAAAACCATATTTTATTCATTATTTAGGTCCTTAAAACCTAATATTTATGTATATTTCATTGTATTCCACATGAAAATAGACTTGCAGGTCTGCATTTTCATGATTTCAAGCATAAAAAAGTGTAAGTTTGATTTCTATTCTGGTTTAATATCACTTATAATTTGATTAATCACCTATCCTCATGATTTTAGGACCATAAAATCACCTTGATTATGTAGATAAGATATTTAGAGACCATATTTGCATAGGTAGCCTCATAATATAGTTAGTAAGCATAGAAAGATGAATGATACCTTGAATAACTAGTACTGAATATAAAATCATATTGAATGAACTTGAATGATATTTTAAAATGATATAATACATTTAAACATCCATTTCATTCATTAAACTACATCAATCTCTCTAAAACTTTAAATGTAACCTATGATATCTTTCTCATGAAGGCTTTTCTTGAAATGCTTGATGTTCCCATGTGTGAGTCTAATCAGAATAGGAATGGAATGGTTTTGACCTACATAGACATTATAAAAATATTTTAATGCTATAATTATCTCAAATTTATATGAAAATTTTCACAATTCCAAACTAGTGGGGCTTTGAGTCACTTTTTGACCCCTCAAGCTCTTAGCAATTGTTCATAGAGCTAGGGGCTTCAATATTAAAACCAATGTCAGGTATTTGAACACCAATAGTAACCCTATATCTAGTCAATATCCTAGGCTTTGAATCTACCTATATGACCTTTACCATCCATATTAAAATATCCCTTGTGAGCTTACAAAGAGATATATAGGAGAGAAGATGCATATTTTGCCTTCCTAAGACCTGTGTAAGCTTCCTGAACTTGGAGATGGCCTAGAAAATTTGAAGAGACAATCTAAAGGCATTTTCACTTAAAATTAGGCTCTTGAAGTCTATACAATTTCCTTAAACTTCCTCTTTAGATTTAGAACTGAAGTAACTAGCATTTTCTAACATGCAAACTAGTACTCTAACTTTCTCTTGATAACATGCATGTTAGAGTTTCTCTTGAAATACTTTTAATCTAAAAAATTATGTACAACTCCTTCATTTTGGCCTAGAAAGTGACTTAAAATACCTTAGAGTGCATTGACAAATATAAAGGAGACTAATGCATGGTTAGATGGAATTCATGAAATGAACATAATACTTTGTAATTCCACCTTTGACTTTAGTTGACCTCTTCAACATTGAACTTAATAACTCATACAAGAAAGAGGCTTTGGGAAGACTCAAATTGGACACAAATAAAACCTTAAAAAATGTTAAATTACCTTAATTTCTCCAAATAAGGATTAAGACTCATAATAAGGCTAACCATCAAGTTTTAAACTATAGGGAGAAAAAAATGGTCAACAATAATGACTTTGGTTTTATAATAACATGCCCATTCTACACAAGATAGGAATAATATGAGAAATAAAGGCCTATATTATTATATTGGTTAGAATGTCAATATGCTCTTTCTACACATTGAGACAAGAATAATGACATCTAAATTGATAATATGGGCAACAAAGTCCTATGTTATTATCTAGTGTAGAATGGGAACTTTCCCATACTACACAAGATAATAATAATAATGATAAGTGTGTTTTAGATTGGTAAAATGGGCAATGAAAAATGGTAACCAATACTTGTACATGGTGAGAGTAAGTATGTTTTACAATGTGGCACTAGTATTTTTGAATCTACCATGTCATGATGTGAATGGTTAATATATGATAAAATTTGGATACATATTAAATAGTACTATAATAACTATAATTAGGTAATTGTGTGACAACTATGGGGTCACATTATGTAAATTATCAAGACTCATTTCAAATATTGGACCATGCTCAAATATTGGCATGCTTTCCATTAAATATGAAATTATGTGAAAATAAAATTAAGATATAATTGAAATCCAATATCAAACTATAATTTGGAATCCAATAATAGTTATATTGGAATCTAATATCACACTAGTTAAAAAACAATAATAGTAATATTGGAATTCAATATCACACGGGTTAAAAATATTATTAAAAATATTATAATCCAATTTAGTCTTTTATAAAACTAGAAATGATGATACTATAAGTCCATATTATTATATATATGTCCCAATTTAATGAAATTGTGGTTTATATTAGAATCTATATTTGTTACATATGTAGGTTTATTCATTTACAATAAATTGACTTCCTATTATTTTCATGTGTGAAATAAATCTATGAGTGAGAGAAACTTATTAAATTTTATGTACTTATGTAGAGGTGAAATTAAACTCTATTTTAAGATATCTTGTAGTTTTCTATCTGATATAGAACTTGTCATCTTAGATAGCATTGTCTTGTACAGTAATACAATATTCTATGATATGTTAATTAGATTCGTTCTTGAGTTGTGAAATTTGATCATGTGTAATCTTATCATTGATATTTATTGGAAAATTTTATAGAAACATGGCATCCAAAGGATTAAATTCATGGATCGATTGATGTGGTAATTTATAAAATAATTGTGAAGTTATTCATGTTGATAATTTGGCCTCATAGGCCAAATATTAACCCCTACAATTCAAAACTTTACTTATCATGTCCTTTGAACTTGTGTATGGTCATCATATGCCTTGTAGGGTGCTTAAAATAACCTTTAAAAATCTTGTTTTGTATTGTTTAAGGTTGTTTTGATGAAATTAAGGCAAGTGTTATTCTTGACCTTACAGTTGTATAGTCATTTCTATCATAGTCAAGAGGGTCCAAGGGTATTAAGTGGTCTAAGGTGTCATGTTGGGACATTCCATATGGTTTCCAAGTCATATAACTCCCCCTCTAGTTTGTACAGCTCTTAGTAAGGTGGTAAACTAACTTTATAATGTTGCACTCCACTCTCAATGTGTTTTATTACCCATTTGGTAATGTTTCATAAGGTTTTGAAATAAAATGACAAGTGTATGATATAAGGGAGAGATGGACATATCAATACATGTCCATACACACATTTACAAGCTTCAAAGGCCCCTAACATATCATCTCCATTTGTATTCAGGTAGATTAGTCAATTTTCATGGTAGAAAGTGGAGGTTTTTAGGTGATCCATATAGGTCTATCATATAAATATCATGTTTAGACACTAACATGGATTATTTTATGCCTCTTAGGCCCATATCCATGTTTTTTATGGATTTTAAAGTCAAAAAAAATCAAAAACCAACTCCCTTCCTCCATAGAGCTCCTTGGTAGCTCAAAAAAGCCAGTCATGTTTGTGAATGGTATGAAAAGGAGAGATAAGGAGAGAACCTAAGATTTTATACATAGGATGGGAACCTATATGGATTACATTTTGTATAATTAGTTATTATATTTCCTTCCCCTCTTTTATGAGCAATCACTAAGAAGGTAAAGGGCTCATAGTGTCTCATCCATTAAGGTAAGGTTATAATTTACTCCATTTTATCCATTTCTAAGAATTATGAAAGAGGAATGGAAGGTTAGGTGACTTCTTATGGGTTTTCAAAACCCTTATACACAATAATCAAGACTAAATTCACATTTGTGATCCATCAAGAGATAAAAAACCTTATTTGGATTAATTTACAAGTTGATAACAGTGGGATTCTTAATACTTTAGGGTCTTTAATGGTTGAAAAGTGTTGGTGAGGTCTCATAAATATTCCAAAATTCCTTTAGGCTCTATATAAATGGATTCTCAGTGATTGATGGACCTAAAAACTCATAAATGAGTGATCACATATAGTTTTCACATGCAGTCAAATAGTTTAAAGAAACCATTAGCAGAATAACTTTGTTCAGGCCTCATGAAGGCATTGTCATTGTTTAGGCACTTTGAATGGCCCATATCAAATTAAAATAAGCTATTATGACTGTCTCAAATAGGTTTTAAACACCAACTAATAAAGGACTCATATTTAGGTCACAAGAAGGCTGGTGAACACTATAGTTTTGTAAGTTCTATAGACCACCATTGGTACCAAAATATGGTTGTAGAAATAATATGATCTTTAGAAATTCTAGATCTAGTTCCCTCCTCATACCATTAAGGTCATATAACCATAGTAATCACTTGTGGATCTCAAAAAGTAGTCTATTTTACACTTTAAGGGACTATGTAGGCTGAGTTGAATTATGTAGGGTTCAAAATCATTTAGTCAATGTTATAATGGTTATATCATTGATTAAGTTGTTAGTTCAGTTAGCCAAGATTTGTTGGAGGGGATCATAAGGAGTAATCAAACTTAGAGAGAATAGGATCAAACAAGGAGAAACACCATCAACTCACCCCAAAAGGATAGCCTCAGTCAAGACTTCAATGCAAATAGGGTTGTGTTTATAAGTTGAAGAAAATTTGATGGGGTGATGAGTTGAGAACACATTTAAGAATCTAATAAAGAAACCCCAAGTTCCGTAAAGATGTCAACCTCAACTTTCATTTCACACATAGTCACAACATGCCTATAAATTCTCCTATAAGCTTGAATATAAAATAATGTCAAGTTGAGAAAATGAGTCCATATTTAGGTTCCTTGAAGGTGTATGAGGTGAAATATGATTGAAAATCCATATCATAAATGATAAATGTTGTGAATGATAATATAAGTTGAAATTAATAAAGAATCTTAAATCTTCATTTTACACATAGTCAAGAGCCTAAAGTTTAACATCTACAAAACTAATTGTAGATGGAGAACATTTTTATAGAGGATCCCTATTTTAGGGTGAGAATAAATAAAATGAAAACAATAATAAACATGGTACCATTATAAGATAATCCAAAGGAGCTATAAAAGACTTACTTCAAGAGAAACCTAACCTCTCACCTTCTTAGAATGAAGTTAAGGATGTTAATTATTACCTATAGGAAGTAATGATAAAATAGAGATTAATAAATGTGAGATACATTGGTTTAAGACTAAGAGGATACAACTCAAGTAAAGGGACACTAAACAATATGTTTCCACCACTTAAGATACATCAACAAACATCTATAGCCCTAATAGGGATCTATAGGTCTAATTAAGATTCTTAAACTCTAACTCTAAAAATGAAAGTACAACATGTATTATGACATTTAATTTTAATACTTTAGGGATATTGGTAAGGTAAATACATAGATTTTAGGGTTAAAAATGAATCTAAATGATAGGGTCACTCTCATATACTTAAGGCACACAGACCACCTATTGGCTTATGGAAGAATTGAATAAGCCCTTAAATAGGTCTAATGTTGTATGATGATGAGACACATGTTAATTTAACTTTTAATTTTAAAATCCCCTCAAATATTTGCACTAAATAAACCAAGGAGAACTTAATGGGTAGAAGGTCTAACTAGGCCTAGACATATAGTCATAGGCCTATGGGTACATATGTAAAAAGGTCAAGGTTTTCATGGGTAAACATTGGTATGGGAGGGATATTGGATGAAATTTAATTTTTTTAAAAACTTCCATAGGCTCCAATTTAAAAAATCATCTATACTTACTTAGTCAAGAATGCATAATTACCACCTACACATAGGTCCTTTAAGAAGGAAGGTGATGTGTTCAACCCTACATAGAAGTGGTTGCTGAGAAATTAAAAATCATGTCTCTAACTTTTTTATTAATCCCCTCACTCTAAAATTTGTTCTTTGGTCCTTGAGATAGGAAAAATATAGCCTAATGGCCTAATTAGGCCTACTAGGCCTAAACAGACAGTTATAGGCATACACATGGAAATAAGAGATAATGACATAGTTAAAGAATTTTTTGAAGACTATAATAATTAATAATTTGACTTAAAACTTCTTATACAAGGTCATGAAGTTTTGGGACTCATTTCAGTAAAAGAAAACCCAATTTATAGGCCTTTAGGGTTAAACTAGCATAGAATCCTCTAAAACATAAGCAAGAGCTAAATGGGTTTGCAGACACTTGGAGGAGTTTAAAAGGAAAAAAAACCATGGGAAAATGTTTTTTGTATTTTTATATACCCATATTAAGTGTTATAAGTCCAACAAAACACATTTTTCTCTTTTGTGCCCTTTTTCTCTCCATTGACCTCCTAGAATGCAAGGTTTTGAGCACCAAAGGCACTTTATCCACATTGGAACTATAAGAAGTAGATGCATGGGGATATAATCTACTAATAAATATTGGTAAAGGTTTTACCCTTTATGTTATTGGCATTTGTTTTACAATTCAAGCCCTTAGGTCTATGAGCAATCATTAAGAGATCAAGCCACTCTAAACCTACCTAAACCAGTTTTAAGGACTTGATGGAGGAAATATTGATAAATTTTCAATTAAATTCCATAACTTGGCTTTTTATACACCTAAAACACCTTGTACACTCTAAGAGGGTCCTATCACTAACACTAGTTGGTATTGATAGTTGTCTGAACTCATAAAAACTATACTTTTATAGAGTTTTAGGGTCAAAATAGGGTTAATATAATTATGAAAGGTTGAATATAATTAAATTGAGTGGTATGATGTTTATTCCACCCTCTTAGGTCATAAAATACTCACAAATCTCCTTTTAAATGTTCCTATAGGTCTGCACCAAAGAGCCAATCTAGAAAAGCTAGTAAAAGGTAATCTAGTCACCTAGATGAGGGGAAATTGTAGGTATGCACTATTGGGAAAACACATGTCATGGTTTTTAAAAAAAAAATTAGACATAAAAAATACTAATTAACCTAATTTTAATGTTCTATTTTTGTCTCATGATCATCTAATTAGCTAACACTAAGTTACTAGGCCTAGTTGCCTAGTAGGTCTATTTGGCCAATAAGGGAAGATGAGTATTGGCATAGAAGGATACTAAGAGAGTCAATGAAAGACATAAACACCCTTGTAACTACATCATGTAGGTTATAATTCACACTTATCATCCCCATAATGTAATATATGGTAATTTTAAAAGCCTTGGTGGTATGCAAAAGAGAGACAAGTTACTTAATGCTTTGTGGAGGCTAATTAGAGCATAATGCACCCTTGTAACTATCAAAAGGAGATATGGTTGACCAGGTTGAAATTATCACACTTTGAATATGGTTATCCAAAATTTAATAATCCTCCATTATACCATTTCCTGCATTAAATTATCATTGAATACCACCAACCATGAAGGCAATACATGGAAGGAGTATAGATTTGTTGTTGATGCTAGTAACTAATGATGTAGTGAATGAGGAAAAATCATGACCTCCCCATGCCTTATCCATGCCACATTATCTTCTCCCTCTTTTTCATGTTCTATAAATTGAGGATCTAAGGCCATTATACTCATCTCATAGTTGGGTATGATGAAACTCTACCTAAATTATATCTTGAAAACCTTTTAAATCAATAAAAAAGATTGTTTTAGATTTATTTACTATCTTAATGTATTATGTGATTTTTTATTTTCATAAGTAATTTTTATTCCCCTTTTTAAGTCCTTATCCTCACCAAGTTACGAGGATATCATTATATGTAGGTCATATGATGAGTCAAGGTGTTGGTGACTATGTTTGAAGTGTAGTCTAGTTGATGGTGCCTTAGACAGACCTCTCATCCATCACCTTCAATTTTCAACCATATACATAAACTTCATGTGAAGTATTAATTCCTTGAATCCCTTTATAAAAATTGTTTTAGTCACTAGTCCATGTTTGATTCATAAAGTATTGATTAATGATTAGTTAGATATGATAAGACATTATGGTGCATCATCTCCCTTTATCTAAGATTTTGTTTCATGCATCATCTTCTATCTCTTTTCATCACAAATTTAGTATTCTTAAGAATTGAGATTAATTGATATACCAAGGAAGATAGGCCCAAAACTATAGGTTTAGTCCACCTATAGGTCACCCACAACCTTAGACTAATCCCATGTTACCATAAACTTGGAAAGGTGTGAACATTCTTCTCCAAAAGGGTGTAGTTTAGTGGTTAATAATTCCTTTATACTTCTTATAAATAACTTGGTTATAACCTACCATTGGACACAATCCAAACTTGATCCATGGAATGATATAAAATGTTGTATTATGTCACAATTTTCATCATATAGTATAATCTTGGGTGACAAAAAACTTATAGGTAGAGGATATACTACTATGTGACATGCCAACAAAGTGTGCAATAAAATGTCAAAATCTAGTACCTAATTGGATTTAGAAGCACATTTCTCCAAATGTAACACCTTATTTTATAGATATTGAATATCATTTATAATGGATTGTACATTGGGAGAGGAATAATGTGTGATAACCAAAGTCATTTTTCCCAATGACTAAGTAGGAATTAGAATATTAATTTTTTTTAAACCATTGGGTTTCCCCAATAGTAAATGGTGGTACAAAAGATGTATTTATTGAATCTATAGGATTAGAAACATCAAATTATTATTCCATGATTACACCTTTTATGTCTAAAAAGTATTTGAAATTTTTTATGATAGTCCTAAGATTGATCATGAGTTGATTCATGAAAATTATTAATAATTTTATATTTATTTAATTGGTGTTTATCGATCATCTAGAGGTGGAAGTACATCTTGGTGCTCATACTGAGGTCAAAGGTTATCTTGACCATATTTCTCATGTTCTAAAGTAGTGTTATGTATCTTTACATATTCATATTAAGCATTAGAATTTGAAGGTTAAGATATACCCTTTTATTATCCATGTTATGTGTTTTATCAAAAGGAACCTAAGTATGCCCAATTATAATACCACCTAATCTTGCATTTCTTCTAAGAGAGCTAGATATAGCTTTCTTAAAGTGCATAAAATATGGAATAAAAACTTAGAATATCGCTACTAATAAATAATTTATCATTTATTAAAACCCTATGATATCAATTAGAAATATAAAAAATAAGGATAAAACCCCTAGAAACATATATGGTTAGGGTTATAAAACATTTAATCAATATATGGATTCACCAATATGTTTTATCAAATTTAGCAAAATAGAAAAAAGTAATTACCTAAATTAGACAAATAATTGCTTAAAATCATAATGCTACATATATGTAATATATTTTGTAACCTAATTTTAAACTTGACATATTTATAAAGATTCTAAAAGGTAAAATAACAAAGATAAATTACCTAGCTATAAATTTGACAATGTAGGACAGATATAAACTAGAAAACTAATTGTGTGACTGTGTTGGTTGATTATGAATCAGGAACAATGTTCCTCTTTTATTTGTACAATGCTATTAGAATCAGTTAGGGGCATGATGCACTAGTATAATTAGGCGTGTTGGCATCCTATAAATTGTATTCTCTATGACTAATATGATAAGTTTTCTTAACCTATATGTTTTGTTTGACTATATGGGAGCTCTGGATCTATTGTGAAAATCATTGTGTCATCTTCTTCACTTGTAATCCTATCTCAATAGACCATGAATTATAAATTAATTAAAATGGAAAAATGGGATAGTAGTTTAAGTTGTGATAGACTTAAACACCCCCTATGTTGATCACTACCTACATAGCAATATTTCAAAGAGGGATAAAACTCCATGTAGTTATCCCATGGTATGGTAGTGAGTGTGAAAGACTATTTTAATACTAGATTCTTATGCATTTATATGATTAATTAATTTGGCCATGACTTATGACCTTGGAGGTTTATTAAAAATGTATCTTAGTACTACTAGGGTTGTATGTATTCATAATTAGGAAAATAGGGAATTTAATTTGTGTGTAATTATAATTCTAGTACTTTTCAATGTGTTTACCTCTTAAGATCAAACTAACTTAAAATTTTGGAATTATAGTGATCAATTAGTAATTCCTTTAGATAGGGCTTCATAAATTTATGGGATTACCCATTACATGGGTTTGAAATTAATAAAATTTTCATTATTTTGAGGGATGACATGGCTGGAACAAATGGACAAGATTGAGGAACAAGATAATCCAAATAGCATGACCTTGTCTAAGGATAAAAATAGATGAAATAAGATTATGGATCAATCAAGGGATAAGAATGAGATTATTTGAATGAGGAATAGGTAAATTTTGAGATCTTTAGTTACTTCCAGGAATGCATCATCCACATAGAAAATGAAGGGTAGTCAAAATACCATGGAATGAGGCATAAGCTAAGTGTGTATAATGAGTGGTCACAAGTACATTATTTCATATTAAATATGTAAAATTATGTGTCTAAAATAATTAAAAAAATTATTAACTCTAAGGAGAAAATCAATTGAATAATGATTTCATGATGTTAATTCAAAAGATATTGTTAGTAAATAGGTGCTAAAGAAAATTCAAATTACATAAAAAAGATGAAAAGTGCAAATAATGATCATAAAGTTTGTTATAATTACATATAGTTTAATCTAACCTCTATAGTAATATATCCATCAATTTACGCAACTAGAACAACTTAGAAAAAAATATTCAAAGTAACCATAAAGGGGAGAAGAAATATAGCTAGTGTAACTCACAAACAATTTTGGAACTATTTTACTTGTATTAACTTTCCAAATGTATCCTCTTTACAATGAATAAACAAATTTATAAATAGGCTTTATATGGGCACTACCTCACCATCAAAACATCATTGCATGTATAAAATCTATATAAAATAAATCTATTTTTTATAAAAAAAACATGTTTCATGCAAATACATTTTTCTCTACAAGAGATATATAGATAAACAACATAAATAAAATAGAATGAAATTAATACAGTTGTATGGAAGCATCTTAAATGGTATGATCTAAAATGGATGATGTCACAAATGAATAAGACTACATAGATCAATATGGAATGGAGGAAATTTGAGTTGGTGACATGGACAAAATTGATGTTAAAAATGTTAATGATGATTCATCACTCATTGTAATAAAATCCACACCCACGAAATAGCAATAATCTACTAAAATTGATGATAAATTAGTATTTAAATTTGTAGTATATAAAGTAGATGATGTCATGATAGTAGTTGTAGATAAAGGTGACTTTGAAGATAAAACTCCAACTAATTTTTATATTGTTGTTTTCATTACAGAGGATGGAACAGATTTAAATGAAAGAGTGATAGATTAATGAATTATTTATTGAGCTACAAGTTGTCTTTTTTTTTGCATCTTCTTGTTCTTTCTTATTCATAAAATCCAATGCACATACTACATGATCTCCTTCAATAATCTCCAGGTAAATAAAGGGCACTTTTAATAATGGTCTCATTTTTCCCATGAGCCTACCATGTATCTATAATCCTTAATTTCTTTGGATATCTATATTTTCTCTTTTTGAAGTTTAGTTAAATATATGACTTGTTCATTTCCCCCTTGGTTGGCATTTTTTATCCTCATTCTAAAATTTGTCATTAAATATTTCAATTGATGGTTGAACATGCTCTATTCCATAATTTTTTCATCGGGTGTGTATATGGAATAAATAAGTTCCTTTTTAATAGCTCAATAATCATGTTTTCTTGAAGATTGTACTGAGTCAGTATGGTTTTCATCTCATTATGTCTATTTCAAATCTTTCTTTTTTATATTGGCTTAACTCTGAGCTAAACCTATATCTTGTAGTGACATCAAATTCAATTATAGAAATAGTTATTCTCTAACCACTATTAGAATATTGAATAATTTTGAGTCAATAAGATCCAAATATTTGTTAAAATTGATTACTCTTTACCATTTTAGTTGACCTTTACTTTGGTATCATGAATGGGAATAAAAATACTATAGAGAGATTGAATTTCACCCTTCATTTTGTCACATGTATCTACATGTGCCTTAATTAGGGTATGTGATTCAAGACTTTTCTTTTCTTTTTTTATTCCAAAGACAAATTTCTTAATTACACCACATGTGTCTTATATAGCTCAAATCGGGTCTCCCTTGACCTCATCATGATCCCCAATTTTTTCCTTTCTCTTCTTAGTCAATTGAAAGAGTTAATCTTCATTTCAAATTATATCACCTTATACACTCTATAAATTTTTATCCTATTTATTCTTTTCACCTTATTTTTTGCCTCCTCAAATTCCAAAGCAACTTTGGTATCCTCAATTAATACCAAATGATGCCTTTGTAACTTCTCAATTTGGAGTTTTTATATCTAGGGTTATGTCAATATAGGCTCAATGGAGGAAGAATAATAAAGAGATGAAGGAAAATGAGAGAATATGGTAAAGTGATGTAGAGGAATAAGAATTAAAGTCTCTAATGAAGTGGATGTTGTTGAAGGCATGGAGAGTGGAAGATTGGTAAATGGGAAGTGAACATTTTCTCTGTTTATGAAATAATTTGAGTAGGACTCCTTGATATATATTTGATTGCATAAAATGAGTCCTTTACAATTAAAATAATATGGGATGTAGTCATAGTATTTTCAGACATAAATAAGATAAATTTGGTGAAAAAATCTTCTAAAATGGCTGGGTATTAAAACTATATTAGGAAACCAAATACTCAAACTTATAGTTTTAAAAATCAATGTAAATTCATTTTAAATATCTGTAGATATAAAGGATGAAGTTGATGAAGAAACATATGGTTGTGTAATGGCAACCATTATTGTGGTGGTGTAATAATGTCAAATGGATGTGGAAACACATGATTAACTAAGATAAATGATATCATTTGTGGTACCCTTTGGGATAATGGAAGCAGTGGAAGTGTTTACCATGCTTGCCAAAATATTAGAGACAAAACTTGTGTCTAAATCACTTATTGATTTATTAGGAATAATTGAAGTAGGAACTTGAAAAATAATTCCAAAACTAAGTACCTTATAAGAGGCATTTTATTATGAATACATTTCATACCTTATATTTTTTTCTTATAATTCCCTCCATATGAAATATATTATCTATCAATAGAATAGGGAACATTTAGTGACCCTTGAAATTTTGATGTTAATTGTTGATTATCTTTTGATAAAATTGGTGGAGCTAGAGAAATGGTGAGAGGAACCTCCATAGTCTAAGGAGTTGGTCAATTCCTAGGTTCACTAAATGGAACTAAAGGATAATATTTTGGTATTTTATCCCTTCGGGGAGTAATTATTTGTAATATTGTTCTCTTAAAAAATTTAGCAGTATCCTTTAGAGATTTTTCCTTGTCAAATTCTAACATATTTGTTGGAATTCCATCATATTGGATCCTCTGTGTAACTTTCATAGTCATGTCAATCATCTTAATTCTATCATATACATACATATCATCATCTTAATTTAGAAATATTTTTTCATGATCATACTTTTTTTGGAAATAAGTGGCTCTAAATTTACCTTGAAGATATTCCAAATGATTAACAACCTTTCTCTAAGGATCCCATTATCTAAATTCTACAACCTTCAAGCTAAAATATTATCTTTGAGCTATAGCTTGATATAATTGGGGATTTTTTTGGAATTGGATCCTAACTTTTATAAATTCAAACATGTGAACAAAATATACCTTGGCATTCTTATAGACCCCATCTAAATCATTCAAAAATAAATCTCTTGCTCACCCAATTTTTTTGGGACACACCTTAGCAAGAAAAAATGTGTTATTTTATTTCCCTCTACTCCTATAACTAAGTTTTATGGTTAAAACGAAAAATCATCCATTCCTATAGATAACTCTTTATTTCATAAAATAGCCTAGGAATTGGCTTCACTTTGATGTCTAGGTAAAATGGTGGATAAAAATGGTTCAATATTTTATGTATGTAATTTCTAAATTTATGGTATGTAGTATGGAAAAGTCATAAAAACCCCTATTTTTATCCTTGAGTTTCCATTAAGGTGATCTTGGAAATCTCATTATAGTATAAATAACATATAATAAATATGACATCATATTAAAGTTTTTATTTTACCTTACTTGGTGATATTATTGAACGAGGTTGAAACTGATGATTTATCCTAAAGTAGGGATGCTCTTATAGTCTAGAATAATTGATGGCAATGGAACCTAAATTTAATTTACATTATAAATGGATTCATCCCATAAATTATATTCATTAAATCCATTCTAAACCTTACCCATGGTCTAAATTGGGACATGGGAATGGAAGTCACATTCCTTTTCTTTATTAAATTTATAGGTTTGGTTTCCCATATTTGCATTGTGTCCCTAACATCATGGATATTAAATCATTTTATGGAAACTTATTGGTTTTAAAAAGCGTCTAACTAAGTTCATTAATAGTATTTATCAAATCTAAAACTAGATATATATGAAACTAAAACTTTACTCTTTGGTGCATATAGTTTGTCTTTTGTGCAAATTCCTCTAGTTAAATAAACTAAATAGTGCATTGATACAAGGGAATACCTATAGTTTAGCCACCGATTTTTGTAATCTTATTTATTAGATGGACAATAGTTGTCAATTTATTCCCTTTTCTCAAAAGATAAGTTATCTTCATCACTATACCATCTTGTTTATTTAACCACCTCATAACTTATTAGATAATGGGGAAATTATTTACCCAAATATCTCAAATCCAAACCTATCTTATGTATTCTTGGTTTGCCCCATAAAATAATAAAACTAGGGTTTGATTTTGGTCTAGGGTGCCATTATAATAGTTTTTTATACTTGATAATTAAACTTACAAAGGAAATGAAGGAAGCATAGACCTCTACATATTCAATTAATAAGTTATTTTTATTTAAAATGTAATTATAAATCATTTGGAACCATATAAGTTGTGTCTCTAGGTATTGAGCATAAGTTGTAATGGATGATACATGAGAATTAATTTTTCATCAATAGTCTATGACAGTAGTCATTCTATTTGAATTTGATTTTGTTACTTATGCCTTCATGGGATATTTCCATGATAGGTGTCTACTTAGCATATCTTTTTATAAGTTTATTCATCCTTTTATTAGCTTAGTATGTTTTTTTATGACCCAAATGTAGATATTTAAAATATTATGTGTCCCATTTGAAATTTTACTAGTTCTACATGGTGTAATATCACAATGTCACATCATCATAACAATTTAATCTTATTTTTACCTATATTAAACATGGTGATTACATGGAGGTATGAGATTGAGACATAACCACTACACATAATCACATTGTCACAATCACTTATAACTTAGATTTTTAAATTAGAATGTGTGAGGCTAAGAAAATTAGACATGTGGTAGCATTTATCATAATGACATTGTCGTAAAACTTTTTAGCTAAGTATTTTTAAACAAAAATTACAAGGGTGTGAGGTGTGTTCATATGTACTATATCACTATTACACGTCATATTTTATCATAGTGTCAAAATATTGAGATAAGATAAACTTTATGCATCATAGTTTGATCATGTTAGGCCCTGACATAGAGACACATGGATAAAAACTTCTCAACAAAACCTCATGAAACTTGGAGCCAAATGACACAAAGTAAGCTTAAATTATTTATGATTATCTATTAATAGATAAAAAATAGATGTGAATGCACATCAAAGAGTGTGATTTTGACACATAAACATATCAGACACATAAAATATCCAATTTAATGTTTTTAGATAAAATCAATTTAATGTATGCATAATTATTCATTTGATAATTAAAATTATTGTAATCTTGACATAAATTTAATCAATTGTTTTGTAGAATAAATTTGATTAACAAACTTTATAATTTTATTTAATAACAATATTTTATTCCATAAAACTAATAAAGACCAAAAGATAAAATCGTTTAATAAAATAAGAGGGTCACCATTTTGATATAGAGAATGGGCATGTGTTGGTCACAATAGATGTCATAGCTGGTGAGTAATTTGGTAGAAATTTGGAGTGTTATGTATGTTATTATAATTATTGAGATTCCAAACATCAAATTTTTAACTATTTTCTTCCCTTTTTCTACAAATATCTTAAGAAAGTCATATGTGATGTGACAATTTTAATGTTTCCTTTATAGGCGCAAGATTAGGACAAAAGATTTTGATTACTATCAATATTTGGATACTAAAATTATTTATAATTCATATGAATCAATGGATAAGGATAAAAAAATTTAATTAACAATTATTATAACTCTCCATATTCTACCTTACCATAATAATATAATGGATGATCCCACACGAGATACACAACTATGACCCATGTATTGGTTTCTGCATCTGTATTATTTTTTCACATATAAGAATACCTAAGACACACATTGGATAAATATGAATAAATGATCACTCACATTGAAATTGAAATTTTATGGAACATATTACATCAACAATAATTTATAACTAGATTTTTATTTTGATTCCAATTTTTTGTTTCAACATCACACCAATATCTACATAATGGGAGCATATTTGGATAATGTTTAACACCATATACCCTATATGTTGATGCATGAGTCTATCTTGGTTGATATAACTTAGTAAGCTTTCACACACTATTTCCATCTAATTTTTTAACATGCTTATAGGTTGTATTAATGAGGAAGATGCAAATATGGTGGGAAAGGACATTTTATAGGAAATGGGTTATAATATTGAAAATAGTGGATAAAAAATGGAGACTTCATCAAAGTGGTGGCCAAAATTATCACTTTCACATTAAATCCGTATAAATAATCCTAACCCTTATTTTTATAACGTAATTTATAATACATAAACCTCATGTTGTTTGGTGAGATTATAAGAGTCCACCTTTGTCCAAGTGGCATAGAAGATTCCTTAGGTTTTTAGGTAAGGAGGGTGCCCTGATTATTGAGTTATCTAAGCAGAACTAAAGATTTCTTGAGCACACTAAAGATTCAAAATATCCATTATCCATGAAAAAACCTAAATTTTGAATTTACATTATTATAGAGACTACTTTGAACTAGAGATAAAAGGGTGAGAGTAGTTAGTAACCACTCATAAAGGATCAATATGATGTTTTGTGAAGACAGTGGGAAATAAATTGATATTAGGTACTCCAACACATCTCATGTTTTCTTTTGGTGCTTCAATTATCCATATTGGAAAGAATGACAAGGGTGAGTTCATTATACACTTGATATTTTATTACTTGGTCAATAAGTATATTTTGAAGGTGTTTTCGGGTTAATCCAATTAGTTTTATAGTGAATCCACAGTGTGCATGATGTGAAAAAATAGTTGGATATTCATTTTCAGCATTCCAAAGAGGATAGGAATGTAGCACAGGTAACGGAAACTAAATAAAATAATATTGAGCTAGCTCTATGTTGATAAGGAACAATTAAATATTTAGAATAAAATTATAGAGGGGAACTACAAATTTATTGGGAAGGGGAAAAAAAATTATAAACATTTGATTATTATGCACCGAGATTTGTTTTCTAATATTATATTTTGGATCTTCCATAAGATACCCCATAAAAAGTGCAATAGTTTTCTAAGACTATGGATGGATTTTTAACATTGTAAATACCATATCTAGGTAATAGCCTAAGGGATATATAGGAGAATAACTTAAACTATCTTGGTCATGTAAACTAAGGGAATTTTTAGTTCATTTTACATTAAACCATTATATATGTCTACAAAGGATTTTCAACCTCTCAAGAGTCCAATAGGATAATACTATATTTCATGACTCTGAGGTGTTGGGAGTAAATAATATTATTTAGAATAGAAGTAAACCATGGAAATATATAAATTTATTTACTAATAAAATTATGTTCATCTATAACCTTGGATAGGTTATCCCATTCCCAAACTATTTTTTTTGTTTTAGGGCACTATCTCACTTGTCTACCATTGACTTGTATGGGAAAGAAGAAATAAGGTAATTATGGCATGATTTATTTTTTTAATTTCATGGGAATGACTCAATATTATATGGCTAATCTAGGAAATGCTATTGACTTATTTGGGCAAGTCAAAAAAACTTGGGGTTCCCTACATAAGAATGCACTTTTAGTCTTTTCCATGGGGCATGAATAGTGTTCAATTTAGTGGATTCTATTTTTTACTCTATTGGAATAACCTTATAATGGGATAAACTGTTACTATACTATAAATCATTGAGTAGAATATGTTCATATTATATATGATATTGGTCTCAATATACTAGCATGATTCCTAAATAAATACATGAGATTGTCACTCATGTAGGCACTAATATTCTAGTTTCCTTAGTTCTTGACATGGGTATGACTTCTATGATATTTTAAATGGGCATACTAAGGTCCTTTCTACGTTATTTTTTGCATATGTGATGATGATAACTTACATGAAATAATGATGTCATTTTTTCCCATGGTTTTTAACATTAAATTTACCAATACCTACTACATATTTTTATCTATTTTCTGATACAAATGAGTTATAGTATTTTTTGTAATGATTATGAGTATTTGTAAAGCATAAAAAATCATTGATAAATTAAATATATTACATTATAAAAAAAAATTGGATGAATATTTTTTAATTTTAGAACTTTGATCTTTATGACAACTAGTTTTTATGACCTTTGGGCTCTCATATTGAGTTGGTTCTATGTTTTAAGTCAAGTAATGTTTTAATTTTTAATAACATAACACATAAAGGCATGAAATGATAAATTTCATGGTATATTTGGAGATTATTCTTCGAGCATGATTGTCCCTGATATGGTAAATTTACCTTGTGAATAATAATTGTATTAAATTTGTGCCATTTCTTTGCTATGTGGACAAATTTGAATCATTGGTTTTCCCCCATTATTAGTTGATGTTCAAGAACATCCCTTTGAATTAAATAAATTTAGTCCATTTATATATGGGAAGATGATGAAGTTACTTTGGCTAAGGTAGAATATTAAGTTTATTTCATGAGGTTCTTGTTTGACTTGGATATATCCCAAGTTTGGACTACAACTTATACACTTCAAATAAAATTATATGGTACTATTTTTGTTCATCTAAATTCCTAGGATATAATTGGCCTCAAAAATATTTGTTAATCTTCAAATTTCTTTGTTAATTTAAATAAAGTAAGTAACATTTATCTTTAATAATCTAAATTGGTAATATATGACTTGTAATTTTGTTCTGGAAAGATCCTAAAGTACATGATTTTTTTATTATATGGTAAAAAAATATATAATTAATATTATTGTTGGAATATGTTGTCCTCTTGACTTGAGCTTATTGTGGTTGCACTAATGTCCAACTAGGAAAACTATAAACTAAGGATTACTAAAAGTTTTTTTTTTTGGTCTATTACCTAGCCTAATGATTATTATATTATTTTACAACATAAACATTTACATTGAAGTTAGAATTTGAGATGTATTCTTGATAATGCATAACTATGGATCTTGTGTTATACTCCTAATAAGGACTTTTAATGTCCTACTTGTTGAAAATTAGGTACCTAGTTGGTGTTGTATTTCTTTTTGGCACTTGTAAGTATATAAATACTCTCAATAAGGTAAGAACATGTTAAGTTTAGCTCAACCATGTTCATGTTTGAAATGATACTCTTAAGATCAATTGGTTTTTGTTTTTATTTAAGTACAATAGGTGACTTATGTTTTATGTTTTAACATAAAGTGTGTAATATGAATTCCTAATCTTACTGTATCAAATCCTAGGTACCTTCCTCAAAAACATAAATGAGAATATGAGTGAATTTTTATATACCATTGGAGGACTACCATTTTATGGTGGGTTTTTTTTTCCCTAGACCATTGTGATCTCACACTATTATGGAAAGCATTCTTAAAAACAAAGTGGTTGCATGAAAATTCCTTAGATGGTTTCTCTAATGTCTAATGTGGTTGGTGTGTGATGTTTCACTAACCCATATATGGAAAAATAAAATAAAAATAACCAAGAATAATTAAGGTTACTACAATACCTTGGAATTCATTTATGGATGTCCAATATGATCATATTTAATAAAATAACATAATTATTGCAAAATGTTGTACTAATGATGGAGTTGTTAAAAACTAACAAAATTGAATTGTTGTGGCCTAATGTAATATTTTTATAGGTATATTTAATTACATATTTATATAAAACATTGAATTATTAGTATGATTTTTCTCTACTTATAAAACTATTGGTTCTAATTTCAATTCCATAAACTAAAAAACATGGAAATATTTTATTTGTGTATGATGCTAAGATAAATTATGCTAAATTGAAACTAGATTGAAGGATAAATTTCTTATAATTATTTTATAAGGTATTGATATAACACCTATTTAAGTGATTGAGGTTGCTAAGGTTGAACCATACTAAGAATCAGATGATATGGGTGGTTGTGTATACTATCAATCTATTTGACTAGTTATATGACTAATTATCACATGATAATGTGAGTACAATACATTATTAAATTATTTAGCATTATAAATAGTATGTTATCCATAATAATTTTGATTTACATTACATTACTTGTGTTTTTTTACACATTACAATATGCTATCATGAATTTTTGATCATCTTACTAATGACTAATATAATACCTTAAATATTGATCTCGACTTACTTGGATATACAAGGTTGAAAGGTGCTAGAGTGACATTAAAGTCCATAAGGTGTTAGAAAAAATATTTATAAGTCATATTTAAATGAGTTGTTAATTACATAAAATGTATATCCTATAAAGTGAAAATCATATAAAAGTGCTTAGGGGACCATCTGTACCATGCATTGACTTGAAATTTTAAGCAATAAATATATTTAGGTTAAAATTACTTTTAAAAAAATTAAATGGGATAATCATATCAAGCCCTAAATCATGAATTTTAATTAGTTTGGTAAAAAATAAGCTTTAAAATTAAGCAAGGATATTGGAGAATAATGAGGATGATAAGAAATTAGGGTAGAGCCCTATGGTATCACCTGTAAATGCCATTACATGCCTAAATATTTTAGGGAGCCACTATGGGCATTAATAACCCACTACATGATAGTTTCACACATTTTAAATATAAATAAATCAATTAAACAATAAATTTCATAATAGAACAATTGAGGGATAAAGAGGAAGCAAGAGTAAGAGTTGAAACCATCATGATTTTAGGCATGTATTATATTATAAACCTTAAAACATTGTTCTATGAGTATTATTTCACTTGGGACTATATAGACCCTTTTTTTATTGATATATAATTAGTTATTTAGTATACAAGTGTGTGTGTGTGTGTGTGTGTGTGTGTGTGTGTGTGTGTGTGTGTGTGTGTGTGTGTGTGTGCGCACATGCATGTGTGTGTGTGTGTGCGTGCGTGCGTGCGCGCGCGCGTGTGTGTGTGTGTGTGTGTGTGTGTGTGTGTGTGTGTGTGTGTGTGTGTGTGTGTGTGTGTGTGTGTGTGTGTGTGTGTGTGTGTGTGTGTGTGTGTGTGTGTGTGTGTGTGTGTGTGTGTGTGTGTGTGTGTGTGTGTGCGTGTGTTTTTGTGTGTGAGTGTGAGAGTGGGTGGGTGTGTGTATCCCTAAAGGTCACATGTCAAAGGCTTCCATATAAACTAATTATGTCTTTCTTATTAATGTTTTGCACATTTGATACCTGGATTATTATTTTTATAAATAAGGTTTAATGTTTATTGATATTCTTTAATGATTAATATGGTTAGAGGAATTTTTTGATTCATTCAAATGTAGACTTTCTAGTATTTATTTTTGTGTTACCAAAACCCTAATAAGTTAGTTACAAGGACCCTTAAAGGGTTGACACCAAAATAAGTAATATTATTACCCCAATAATTATTTTTTGGCATTGTTACATTTTTGATATAAGAATTCAAGGTATATGGTAATTAACCCATGATGTTATTTTTTATCACTCTGCTTTATGTATGTTGTGTGTTCTATGTAGAAAAGGTGTACTTGATTTTTCTAAATGTAACTATAATTTTTCTCATCAATGAGGACATGAATCCATTGTGTGAAGAAACCTTGATTGGCTAAGCAAGGATTTAAAAAAAACTTGGTATCATTACTCTTGAAATAATAGTGTTAGTTTGGTTATTTAATGATTAATGGATATTTTAGGATTGTATATTTACCTTACCTTTCTTATGCAGTCTTCCCTAATATTTATTTCTTTCTTTTTTAAATGATTTTGGTAATAGAAACTATTATTCTATTATGTACTAATGTGACTATGCAAGTTTATTTTTCCTTAATTATGTTGGTTGTGGAAAAATAATGGTATTATATGTAGACACTTAAATTTCATTTAGTGTTAAAATTCACCTAAAATATATTAATTCTGCTTAAAATAATTTATCACATCTCCTTCCGAATTCAAATAATTGAATAAGTCAAATTAGTCAATTATGCACACATTAAATACTTATTTTAAATATAAAATATAGAATTTTTCACCTCATCCAAACATCTTCCACCTTTTTCTCCCTCATCCCAACCAAACCCATAACTTTCTCAATCTCCTATGAATCATACCTTGAATTGTTAAGAAATTTGAATTTTTCCTACTGACTCAGCTAACCAATCCCATGCTTCTCTCAACTATTTGAAATGGTATTCATCCTCATGTTTGAGGACTCATTAGCACTAATGATTATTTATATCATTTAATAAATCCAAATAATCTTCAATAATTGGATATTCCTCAAAAAATATATAAATAAACTTGAAAACCTTCATTTGCAAGGATTGAAATATAGACTTATGATAACAAAGTTCTATAAACAAGTGAATCCAAGAAAATAAAAGTATACAAAAATCTCCTTTTTCACCAAAATGTTTCATGTTCTCCTTTTCATTGGAAGTGTGGGAATCACATTTTTAAAGAGCAAATCAAGTTTACAGTGCAATGAAGAAAGCTTGCACATTTGAAGTATAAGTCTATGTTTTTTTATTTTCTTTGTTTGTTTCTCTATCTTAGGTTTAATTTAGATTAGATTAGGATTAGTTCATTTATTCACACTTTTAAATTCAATTCACACATTTATGGCATGCCCGATGGAACCTTCCCTCATCTTTTTCATCTTTTGTTCATCATAATTGCATTTAAGAACCACTTTTTATTTGATTTTTTATTTGTATTTGCATATTTATTTAATCTTGTATTTTTAACTACTCATATAAGCTATAAGTTGTTATCATGCATTTTCTATTTGGTTGTGCACGTCCACTACATAACATTGAATTTGGAAGCATCAATAGTGAAATTATAGTTCTTAGTAGTGAAATTATTAAACTGCATAGCAAAATCATTATGTTAGTTCCTCTTTTTTTTTTTTGTGTCTATAGGTTCAAATAGTGGATTTATTTTGGAATAATGAAATCATCATCTAAATCAGTGAATTCATCATTCTTAATAGTGAATTCATCTTCTTATTCAATGAATTTGTCATTTTTGGTATCAAAATCATCATCTTTAGTAGTGAATTCAACATTTTTAGTAGTGAATTTGTCTCTATGAGTAGCGAAATCATTGTAGGGGCATCAAAATCATTATGTAAGCATGAGTTTGTTTGTTTTCATCTATCTATATTCTATAATTTTCTTGAGTCCGTTTTATCACAATTGCACTTTCTTGTCTTTTTACATAACTGTGAATTTGTTACAGAGAGATGGTTTTCACTTTGTTTTCATGGTTTTTACTTGTTCTATTATATTTTTCCTTGATCCAAGCTTAATTAAACATTCTAAAAACTTGTTTACAAAACACTTATAAAAGATAATCAATAAAAAGGATTAAAAAATCAATTTATTTTACTAACGCTTTCAATCTTGTTTTCAAAGTTTTTAATAATTACATCACTTTTTATTTCAGCATTTTATTTATGATTGTGTAAATTATGTGTTCTCTTCCCTTGACATCCCATTGGTGACAATACTTAGAAATCAAAAATATTTCAATAATTTTCTATGTTACCTAAGTAGTACCTATGTATGTTCTTTCCTTAACGTCACATTGGTGATGATACTCAAAAATTAGAAATGGATACTTACTTTTTCTTTTCTTTTTTAGGGGCTATATTGACCATGGATTTCACCACCATGCAATAGGACAAGCCCCTTTTACTAATGGAGTACCTAAATCAATATCCAATAATTTTAATTACCTTAGTAGTTATGTGTTTTAATCACACCATGATGTGAGGGGCTTTCATGTTCTAATACCCAGGGTTTCAATAACTACCTCAAAATATGATATCACCAATTTTGAATGCATTAAGACCCCTATGACTATGTTGGGTACTTTAAGACAAGACCCAATAATGTGCATCTACTTTATCTATTTTTTCTATGGTTTTTACCCTAGATAATCTTGTTTAAACCTTAAGCCTAAGATAACCTCTTTTTCGATTTTACTTTGTTGCATTAGTTATCAGCTAGTGCTAAGAAGCTACCTTCCACACACCATTGAAATTAGACTCAGTGGGCCATGGGAATGGTAGTATCCTCCATGTTAGTTCCTTGAAATATTAGGCTACAACTAAGAGTATGAATGAGTCAGTGACATTAAAATGTTCAATAGTTGTTTATGACCCTCATCCTAGTTTTTCACCTTTTATGTGCAATTTCTTGATTGTTTAGAATATAAATTTTGTTTGTTTTTTTCTTGTGTTTTCCACACATCCTTGTTTTTAAAATTATTTAGTTGATAATTAAAATTTTAATCACTTTGGTGTTTTATTTTTTTGTTGTCTTTCCTTATTAGTGTCATCCAATTGTAAGAAGCATGACTATGTGGAACCATAACTCGATCAATTTGGTAATAAATCCAAATCCAAATAATCCATTTTGTAACCTAGGGTTCCATCCAACCAATTTTCATTTAAACACATATTCAAATCAATATCAAATCAATCATCCAACAAATCCAAGCCCAAGTTGGAATATGTATTCAAACTCAAACATCAATCAATCAAATCTAAACATGACTAATTATTCAAGTTTACCAACCAACCAATTGAACCCAGACATCAATAAATCAATTCCAGACTTGAATACTTATTCATGTTTACCTATTTAACAACATCGAATAATTTTTTTAGGTTTTAATAGTCAAAATTATCGAAATTATTCTCCCAGCCCTACACCATCCATATATCAAATACCACAAAATACAAATCAAAATACATTCATTAATCCATATGGTTTTAATCATAATATCAATGTAAATCAAAATTATGGTTCACCTTCACCACCACTTTTAGATATTTATATGAACCAAAACACATTCATAAATTAAACCCTAATTCAATCAAATCCCATTATGTTCCATCCAAATCAATCTTTCAACTCATATGTCTATTAAAACCAACCTTTCCATAATAATCAAAATAAACCATTTGATTTTTCATCATATTTATCCAAAAAATCCAATTCAAACTTCTTCACAAATCCCCATACCTTCACAAATTAATAAAACTCAAATACTTCCACTTTCAACACAAATCCAATGAACCCATCCTTCCAAAATCAAGCAAATTTTTAGTATACCTCATTACTAGTGAATCCCAAAATTGTTTAAAATAACATCATCTTGACACTAATAACCCTATTTTTTAAAATCATATAAGTTTCCCATCTGTTATTTATAGTTTCAACATCCCTCACTACACTATCCAAGAGTTGGTTGATGAAGAGTACATCATAATCAACCCACATATATTCATGTTTGGAAATCTTGCTTTAAATGTATGTCAAGATGTCTCTCCTAAGACTAATAAATCCATCTCATTTCCAAATAAAAATCATATTTTTCCATCGATTCTCAATCAAACAACTATTTTTTATCAAATACCCATTTTTGACAAACATCCTATCTTTACCCAAACATCATTTAATCGACCCATAATCAAATCACCATATGCCTTCAGTCCAATACCCAAGACTCCTCATTTCTATAAATTTCCTCATCCTAAATCTAACATTTCAAAATGATTAGTGAAAAATAAATTTGGTAATAAATCACTCTAGCAGACCTTCCTTATGGCCACATCCAAACTAAGAACAAATTTATTATCAAAATTAGATATACAACTTCTTTTAGGATTAAAAGAAGGTTCATCATTAATACCAACATCCACTTTGGTCCCAATAATAGATTTATCAGTAGAAAATTTTCATAATGTTAGTGATGATGTTATGGTTAAGGAAGAAGCTTCATCTGACATTAATACATATTATCTTAGTACCATGAAAGTAGCATGTTCCATTTCCATAAATGTTATTCTTATTTTTCCCATTAACATCACACTACCTTCACATGTTAACTAGAATCCACAGAAAAAAACCTCATTGGACTTATCCCATGGAATCATAACAATTTTAACATCTATAAAAATCCATGAAAGCATCCCATTTGGAGAGATGCTACTTCACTAAACATTGTTTAAAGATCCAAAGAGAAATCAATATACACCAATATATGAACAAATTGGCTCCTTATTACTTGATGACAATGATATCAAAAATAGTGAAAACATCAAGTCAAATAGGAGAGAAATGACATGGAAAGATCTCTTGGTTATAAACCATAAAATAATCAGAACTCCCACATTGCATACTTATTATGCTAAACTAGTAAAATGGAATTATAACAAGTTGAATCATGATTTTGAGACTAATTATGATGCACATCATAACAAGTTTGAACATTCTAAATTTGATAAATAATTAAGGATTGTCAATATAGACCTATCTTAATTTGACTTTTGTATTAATTGGTGCTTAATCAATAGCGATTGGGTAAGAGATATTGGTTTTTGTACATATGGATAGATAATCAGTCCCTTGTGCTTGATATTATTTAACAACATTACTTTTAGCCCATATATAGAAAGTCATCCGAATTCCATGATGATTCAGATAAATCATAAAAAATTTCTAGAGTTCAACTTTACTATTAAGCATATCATGTAGGTCTATTTGATAATTGTGTTTTTCCAAGGAAAACCAAAATTATTATATAACTCTACCAAAGAAACTTATATCTAGATATATTTATCAACAAGGATTCCCCAATAGATAATGATACTCTAGATGGTTTTATAATAACTCTTAGTGGGCTCAAAAACCTCATCCTGATCAAGTACTATTCAAATTAAATAATAGAACTAAAATATAAATTGAAGAGGAAATCTAGTCAGAACAATAGAGATTATATAGAGTTGGCATGGGATAGAAATCTAGAAAAACAATAACATAATGCATCTTGTGACCTTCCATTAGGTACATATGCCAATAAATCCATAAAAAAATAAGAAATAATTATTTTTTACAAGTCCTTTGACACTTGGGGCTAGCCTATTTACACCTACATTATCTTCACTATATTGCATTTACCATTATTTACATTTTGTTTTGTATATCAGATGTTATGTTTGGTGATTATTTAGTTATTTATGTGCATAATACAAACATTTGAAAATTGTATCTTATCATACCAAATTTTTCATACCACCATATTATCTCATGAAAGACATTTTCAAAATTGGCATTACATTCGTTCTTTCCTTAATTATTACAAGAAGATTAAATCTATTTTTTCTAAATCTCTTTGCCAGACTTAGAAAATACTAACCCACAACCTAGTCTAGAATATTATCTATGGAAAAGTTTCATATTACAATTATTGTTAAATTAGAAACCTTTAAACAAGATACAGAAATAAGGATGGTAACTTTACTCACCTATCTTGGTCTTTAGTGATAAGACCTTGCATCTTACTAGTCACCAGGGACTAAGATTTGGGGCTAAAATCCTCCCATATAACATGACATCTTATTCAAAACTTATAAAAATAAAATGATCTCTTTCCCTTCATTGATCTTCAATTTTGAGGCTTTGCATCTCCCTAGTTGCATAAGATTAACACTGGGGAGAGGTGCCCTTACTCACCTATATAGTCTTCGGTGAAAATCCCATGCGTCTACTTGGTCACATGAGACTACATTTAGGGGGTCAATAAAACAAATAAACTTAAAAGGTTTCCCAAGAGATATTTCTTCAAAATAGCTTGTTTACATGTATATGCTAAAAATGGTAAGCTTTATCCCATTAACCAATTCTATCAGGGCTACTTCTCTCTAGACAAATCCAACAAATTTAGTATTTTGTATGTTTGGAAAGATGTACATTTTTTGTACTTTTCTTATAAGGACTAGGTCACCTTATTTTTTATACACATTTTTTTATTTTTGTCTTCACTGTTCTCACTTAGCATACTCCTTTATTTCATTCTTTGGTTGCAAATTGAAAGTTATATGTTATGTACACAAAACAATTGGTCATAACTTCCAAAAAAATTGGTCAAGTGTATCCACAAAAGTTTTGTGCATATCCATCATGTCACCTCATTTTCCAAAATAAGAAAACCATGTATAAACTAGTCTATACTTACCCTAGTTATTTAGGGGTATCATCTTTCAGTAATTCATTGTATATTCCCAAGTTTATCATTATGTTAGTTGTTATTCATTTATCCTATATAATTTTAAGTTTAGGGTTGTTATTCCTATATGTGAACCTTCATTCTTGCTTATGATAGTGAAAAACATCTTATTCCTTATTTCAAAAATCCAAAAATATAAAAAATAAAAAAACATTCCAAAAACATCAATCTCAACACATCTACCATTATAAAATATCTTCCACATCATTCACTCATTATTGGGTGGGTCACTCATTCATCCTTTTCATCAAACATTTAAACTTATTCATTAGTCATCCACTTTCTCATCACTTCCCATATTGGGAGAACTACATCTAGCTTGTTATCCCCACATAGACTTTGTCTAAGGTGGATTATATTGGCATCACTTAGAGACATGAGGTCTCTAGGGTCAGCTCATCCATCATCTTCCCCATCATCCATTTCTCAAAACATATATTAACTTATCCTTATGCTTCTCCCTCGATTATTTGGTACCTAGTCTCACTCTTAGCTACAATTGTGTAGTCCTTGATTGGATTGATTTTGTTTACAACTTACGTTTTACACTCTTTATTTGTTTTTATTATTGTATTGTTTTTTCACCTCTAACCATTCACTAGGTTATTTTTATCAATTTATTTTTCCTTAGCCATTAAGTGTTTTATTTCACTTCATTTTATCTCTAGCCATTTAAATTGGTTATTTCCTTTACTTTGTAAATTATGATCAATTTTTGTTATAATTAATCTTTATTTATTTGTTTGTTTATAATTATTTCCTAGTATTTATCATTATGTGTGTGTTCCAAATCATTTAGATTGCTTTTTATTTCCACATCTTGTTGTTACTTGTTGTTTTTTGTGTGTTTAAAAAGATTATTTTTTGAAATGCATAATAGTATGGTTATGGTTTTACTATATCATGACATACTTTGATTTTACACAATTTATTCTTTTTTTATTCATATGCTTAAAACATCAACGTTCATCATGATTATTTATTATCATTGGTGGTAATGTGTTTTATGATATATTAAAAATTAGGTTGCTCAAATCTCAAATATTGTTGTAAATCCAATGAAAAGAACATAAACAATAGTAATGCATCTATGTCACATTCTAAAAAATTGCCTAATCATACATAAGTAATAAATCCATAGTAAATATGATGAAAGAAATAAAAAATGATAGAATAAATAAAAAATACAAAAAGTATAACTAGTGCTACCATATATCCATAAATCTATCAATCATGCATAAATTCCATGTAAACCAATAAATAGTTTATCAATGTCCAAATCACATAGTATAAAGTCTCATAAATCATCATCATCATCATCATCATCATCATCACACACGCACACGCACACGCACACACACACACACACACACACACACACACACACACACACACACACACACACACACACACACACACACACACACACACACACACACACACACACACACACACACACACACACACACACACACACACACACACACACACACACACACACACACACACACACACACACATAATGTGTCTATATAAAAGATACATCTCAAAATATGTATACATCAATTAATCAATCTATCAAATGTCCCCTATGTCTCATCTTGTCTGTCAAACAAAGTGTCTAGTCTCAAGAATAGATCTTCATATCATGGTCTACCTCATGTAGGACCTATCACACATTTCACATGTCCCATTGACCTCTAACAAAGTGTCTAGTCTCAAGAATAGATCTTCACATCATGGTCTACCTCATGTAGGACCTATCACACATTGCACATGTCTCATTAACCTCTCTGAATATACTAGTTGAACTAATCAAGTAGATTTAAAATGTCTCACAAAGTACTCCTTAAAAGATATTACCCTCTAAGAACATGGTACAACCTCCTCATACAAGTTCTTGTAATATGTGTCCTACTTCATGGCCCTCATCACTCTATTAAAAGTATTAATTTTACCATGCTTAGCTATTAGTACACTAACCTCTACTAGTTCCATCTGAGCTTTGTCTCTCTCCTATCTATAGCGCTATGTTAGTGACATATATTCTGGCATCTGGGTCTCTACATCATTTATAACCAATGTTGTATCCATTCCATCCCCATCCATCCCATCTAAAAGTTCCTTTAGTTTATCAACCTTAGATTATAATCATCTATCTCAACTATATGATCCACTCTACTATCCACTACACCTTGTAATCTAGCAACCTCCTAGTGTAATACATTGATCTCTCAATTCTGAGCTCTGATTTCTCTTAGAGTCTATTAATAAATAACCACATGTTGGAGCATGTGAATAAATAGCCACATCCCCTCTATCTATTTGGGTGTCATGTTCTACTCTCATGGTCATAATTTATCCTTTTCCATCATCACTCTCACTATCCTCCTTGCTATCTACCTCTGTCAATGGAGTCTCCCCTCCATCCCTCTACTCTGTATCGAGGTCCATCCCTGTATCAACATCAATATCAACCCATAGATTTTTTCCCTAATTAATGATAATAAATTTTTAAAAAAATAAAATTTAAAATCACTAATCAGAGGCCTGTTCCTCTCAAGTCTCTAGAATCTCCTCAATCACTCCACTCAGTGCTTGTGGTATGGAATATGATCCATTTTTCCTCTAAGGTCTCAGATCAAAAATCTCAAAACACTCTTCTTAGAAAATAAAATTGAAAATAAAATTTTAAAAAATGAATTTCCATACCCCATTTGTTCTAATTATATTTTTATACCCTATCCAATATTCCCCCCTCCCCATTCCTTCATCATACTCATTCTTCGTCCATTTTTTAAAATTTTTTGGGCTACATTAAATCAATTTATTTTGAATTTGTTTTCAAAATATTGCAATAATCTATCTGCTTAAAATAAACACAATCATTTATAATTTCAATATTTTTTTCTATTTATAGATCTATCTCTTAATATTATTTGGATATATCATTCCCAAAACCACTCAATTGACCCATGTCATTAGCAAAACATTAAGCATGAAATATCTAAATGGTTAAACTATTGTTTTTCAAAACCATGCTATATTTTTAATTAATTAGGGACAACCTTTTTTACACAAAAACATCTTGCGAGTTTGACATTGATTCTAAAATAAGTTTATTGTTTTCATTCACATCACTTTGTCCATTTCCTCTTTTCATCAATTTCAAGATTTTGTCTATTTTCTCACACAAACCCTTGAGGGTGCATCATCACACTCATTTTCATTCATTTGAAGAAATTTTTTTCTTATTAATCATTTAGTGTCTAAATGCACCTAAGTATATTAATTCTTATTCAAATAATTCATCACATCTCCCGCTAAATTCAAATAATTGAATAAGTCAAATTAGTCAATTATGCACACTTTAAATCCTTATTTTAAATATAAAATATAAAGTTTTCACCTCATCCAAATAGATTTCACCTTTTTCTCTCTCATCCCAACCAAACCCAAAACTTTCTTAACCTCTTATGACTCATCCCATAAATTTTCAAGAAATTTGACTTATTCTTGCTACCTCAGCTAACCAACCTGATGCTTCTCTCAACTATTTGAAATGGTCTTAATCCTCATGGGTGAGGACTCATGAGCCACCACTAATTATTTGGATCATTTAATAAATATAAATAATCCTCCACCATTATATCTTCCTCCAAAAATCTATAAATAAACTTGAAAAACTTCATTTTCAAGGATCAAAATCCAAACTTATGCTAATGAAGTTATATTCACAATAAAATCCAAGAGAATCAAAGTGAATCAAAGTATACAAAAATCTCCTTTTACACCAAAATGATACCTATTCTCCTTTGCATTGAAAGAGTGAGCACTACATTTTCAAAGAGAAAATCAAGTTTACATCACAATAGAGAAAGCTTACACATTTGAAATATAAGGTTGTGTTTTCTATTTTCTTTGTTTTTTTCTCTATATTAGGTTGAATTTAGCTTAGATTAATATTAGTTCAATTATTATCACTTCTAAATTTAGTTCACACAATATGTATGCTTTGAAAGCATAAAATAGGATTCTTATTGAGTTTCCATTACTTTTATGGAATAAAATTTTTGTAAAGAATTCATATTTATGGTTTATTATACTACTCATGTCAAATATTAATTGATAGTATCTATAATGATTATGAATATTTGGCTAATGAGTTATAATTATGATGTTAATTAACATTTAATTTGTTAACCTCTATTACATAGTTTTTAGGTTTAATAAATGGTCTCTATGTAGTAAGACTCATAATATTTAAAGGATATAACTTGAATTGGTTTGTAAAGATTTATCTATTTATGTTATTTTTTATATAATAATTTTTATGGATCTAACATACCTAAGTTTTGATACTCTTATATAGGTGTTTTATGAATTAAAACATAATACATTACCATTTTATGTTGTCTTAGCCTTTCTTTATGTAGTGCTTGTCTAAATTTATAAGTGATTTTTGTTGTTTGGAAGCCATTATTACTAATCTAATTTAGGTCTTAGATTGATTAACCTTCTCCATATAGGAGTCATAGTGTTAAAGAATGTAACCTAGTTATATCTCTCTTTGATTGTATTAAGATTTTATTTAGTTTTTAAGGCATCAATTAACATTTGAGGCATCGAGCACTATATTTGGTTTTGATTGTGTATGAATCTTATCTTTTGATGGAAAACATGTTTGAAGGAATAAATAACATAACTTATTTTTTATTTAGATCCATTACTCTGAGTTGTTATAATCTAACTGTAGTTCCATATTTTTGGAAAAATTCATAGATACATATTGAATGTTGAATATATGGTATAGTTCAATTAGTACACTTAGTTTTCATAGAGACTTAGTTTCTCTTAGAATACATTAATTATATTTCTCATAAGATTATTAACTCTACATGTATAATTTTTTTAATATTAAATTAGATTCAAAAGAATATCTGCTATGTTTAATATAATTTAGAGTTTTAAGAGTCAAACCTTAGCTTTATATGATTAGCTGTGGTTAAATTTATGTTATAATCTCGTAGTTATATCCATATTCTTAGTTAAATTACAAGTAGTTCGTAATGAAGATTATTTCCCATTTGCTTATGTAGATAACATTTATTGAACTCTCTTAAGGTTGTTTACAACTAGAAGGAATTTAAGTTTAATATTTAGGAATATGCATGGTAATGATCACTCTTATTATCGTAATGATATTTTTAATTGATCCAATACTACATTTAGGTCAATAGTACTATAAATGTGTGTGTTGGTGATTTATAGCTTGTTTAAGTTGTGTATTTCAAATTAGATAGTATGAAATGGGTGGTGTGGGTAATGTAGGTGGTACAAATGTATATAATATTTATCATCATCAAGACACTCAAATTAAGTGAGCAAAAGAAGAATATTTTTAACATTAATAACTCTAAATTACTTACCTTAGCCACATAAATTTGGGTCACCTAGTGAAATATAAATATCATCCCATGAAGGCTATATGCATTAAAAGTAAAATGAGCCTACCTTCCCATAACTGTGTTCCCTGTTACTTAGGACCCCTTACACCATAAACCTAATATAAAGATTGAGTATTTACATGAGAAATTAGGTATCACTATAGATACTTTTGAAATCTCCTATCCCAATCTACTAGCCTACCACACCCCAATAGATGTTAGCTATATCATGAGATTAACTTTGGAGTTTGATATTTGACTAGAATAGAGGATGTGCTTGATAATCACATCATTTGGTGTGATTTTAACTTTTGATTTTATAAATGCCTTTCTATCATTTCCTTTTATTTTTAAATGATTTGTATTTTAAATGTTTGATGACCTTTTATATTCCTCCTCCATATGAATTTAAAAAACTAGCATGGGTGTTAAAGATGACTATCACTATAAAACTTAGAATTGATATCTAAGTAAAATAACCTAGATGACATGGTGTCTAACAGTCTTGTACTTGCATGCTAAATAAGAATGTTATCTTGAAACTAACCTGAATATGCCCAAAGTGGAATAAAATAGGGGAGGAAATGATAATGAACCTAGAATGATTGAGTTACCTCAAATCACAAAAAGTTGTGACAATGTGAAAAGTAAACAATGATAGGTAAGCATGATTTTATATCATATGAGAAAATTTAAGTGTAGGGATACATGCAAAAAAAGTTTAGATATTTAATTAAAACTAGCCTAGTGTAGGGAAGCATAGTGGTTGATTTTATGGACTATGAAAGCATTAAGCATTTAATTAAAATTGTTTGTTTAATGTTATTACCATAAAAGAGACATAACTAATTTTGAGAGTATGAAATCATAATCTTTAACCATTGAATTAATTTATAATAAAAATTCTTAGTTTAAAGATAATTTTTAAAAAATTAAAATTTATGAGAAAAGTCTAGTCCTATCCTAGGTCTTACACTTCAAGGCATAAAATATAAACCAAGGTAGGTGTAAATATGAAAATGTTTTTTGAGGAAGGCCTGGTCATATCCAAGGTCTTACATCATAACTTGTAAAATAAAAATCAAGTGAAAAGTGGACTAAGTAATAAAATATGTTCATGAAGATGGTCGAGTCCTATCCATAGTCTTATGATGTAATTCATGAACCAAATGAAAGTAATAAGGATAGACCAAAGGATCCATTATAGGAACTAAGCATACTAAGAGAAATTTAAAGCTATATATTATATATCTTTGTAGGAAACCTACAAGAAGTGTTAGTATGTATAGGAAATAGAAGTATGTGAGAAACAGTAAATATTTTAAGTAAAATATTTATGTAAAAATTGAGCATTAGTGGGTTATTTGAAAATATGTCCTTCATTGGTTTGTAATATATAATTACTAGGACCAAGGATTTATTTTATAAGGTAAGTACCCCACCATTTTTGGGTATACGTACCTTATTTGTCATGTGTATAATCTAATTTGAGGACTAGGTTACAAGTATTTAATGTTCTAACTTTGACCTTTTTATTGTGTTGTTTATGAATGTGAGATTTTTATTGGTGGTTATGTTGTAAATCAGTCATAACTCACTCATCAATGAAAATTAAAGTATGGATAAAATCCTCACATAATTTCTCATCAAGAATAATACCATGAAGATAAATTCATGAGGATGGTGACTCAACTTCTTAAGGTAAAATTGAGGCATACCTATATACTAATGAAAATGGTGGTGCCCTTGTGGTAGTACATATGCTAGTGCTATAAGCCCAAAGTGTGTGATTCATAGTTATATTTAATAATACTCTTAAATACCATCTTGGAATTAGCACAATGATCTTGACCTGGATCTCAACTTTAGCAAACCTATTTTTCCACAAGGATCAACTTTGCATTGATCTCTCCCCACTTGCTTATTAGGTTATATTGTCTCCTTTCATTTTTTTTATTGTAGAAACTTAGGCATATTATCTAACTACCAATATACTCATTTTAATACTCCAATAACTTCCTCAACTCATCTCCATTCACTGTTCAACCTTTGGGACAACACCTCACTCTCTAGCTCCTTATTAGGTAACCCTCTTAGGTTTCAAGTAACAAATCTAGTTAATGGTTCCAAGGGATAAATACTATTCCATGTATGGTTTTTTATGATCATATCACATTTAATTTAACCCATTTCAAATTATCAATCACACTTTAACACTCACTTCCACATACAAAGCTTATAATGACAACCCTAGGCTTGTAGCTTTTTTTTCACATTTCCTCATGGTTTGATCAAAATATGGCCTATCCTAAAGATATAAAATCATTTTATATCACCCTCTATATTTATACAACTCTCCCTATAGTTTCATTATTCAAATATCTCTATAGGAACCTTTTCCTTCACAAGCCCTTATCTAATTAGGCATTTCTAACCCTCTATTCATGACACAGTCATAAAAACCATATAAATACAAATTTTAATTATACCAAAACACTTTAGTCATTCATTAAACAAAAAAAATTAATATTAATAAGTTTCATGCAATTCCTAAGGTTATAACTTCAAATATGAGGGTTTTTTGTTTACCATAGAGGTTGAGAGGCTTTAAATTTCTCTTTCTTTACTTTTAAGACCCTTAAAAGGAACATAATACATTAAATAGGTCTATTTTATTATTATTGACATTCCCCAATAGGTAATAACCTTTTATCAACATTCATATGCTTCAACTAGCTCAAAACACAGAATTTTATCACACTTTTAGTGGACTGTGTAAGACTTCATGGCTCTGTTTGCACCATAAAGGTTCCTAAAATTTTAATGAATTATTGTAAAAATGTATTATATTACCACATGTGATCAAAAATTTCTTAAGTTAAAAATAATACACTCTATCAACCATACACATCCTTTTTTTGGCATGCAAATAGAATAGTCATAGGGTAATTGAGCAAACCAAAGGTCTAATGATATTGAGTCTATTATCTTTAAAAGTTCCAAACTCCAAAAATGTCTTTATATTGTTTTTTACTCTACTAAATTATATAAAAATCTACCAAATCCATATTCATTTATCTTCCCTAGGCACACATCAACCTTTCTTATCACTTGACTATGCAGGCAAGGGCTTATCACTGTGTATATAGGGTTTAAGACTAGTTGGCTGAGCATTCAGTATTATTTCTTAAACTTAAATTCTAAACTATCAATACACCATCAAAATTAAATATATTTTCATATATAAATCATAATTTTGACATAACTAAGGTTTTTACTTTAAGAATAAAAAACTTGCCTTCACATTTATAACTATCATGAACATATGCAGAGGTTAAAGGTAGGGAATAATCTTTCTTGAGTTAAAAGTCACTAAAAACATCCAAAAATATCTTCCTTGGGTTTTTAATGATGTCAAATTCTTAGGGTTAAATATCCATAGAGTCCTTTCTTGACAAACCTTCACCAACTATATTATAATCATCTCTTATCTAGGTTGTAGCTTATGTCTTGCATTTAGGTCTATAACAATACAAACAATAACATGTTTATGACCTCAAAAGACATTTAAAATACAATGTGTGATTCATAACAAACCAATAATATTTATACCACATGAACATATAGAACCATTCCTACCTTTATTCATTTTTATCATTCTTTATTATAAAATATAGTCAATGAAAGGACTTAACCATCTTCTTTTTATAGGTATATCATCTTCTCCTCATTGCTCCCTATTTTTAATTCTTATATATCTCTCTATAACCTATCCTAATCACTCACATCTCCTATATTCCATGTAATTCACTTACCAATTCTCTCCCATCCAAGTTCAATGTTGGTTTTGGGTAGTTACATCAACTTGATTACAATAACCAACTTTAATATATGAGGTTGATTATATGACTAATATAGATTATTTTATTGCTAACACCTTAATGAATTAACATACAATAGTTTCAAACATTCCTTAAATTAATTTATTTAACCTTTTACACTACTTCTCCCACCTAACCACTTCACACTATGCTCATGTACTTTTAGGCTTAGTTTAAACATTTGAATTTTCAAATTTCCAATTTTGGAGGGAAAACTCCTAGTACCTATAAAACACACCCCTAACTCAAAATGACTCAAAAGACACAAATGGACTTTAAAATGTCCCTTACACACACTTATACCCTCAATTAGACTAATTATGACTCCTAACTAGGACACTTCATCTCAATAACATAAAATTATGTTTTTATTCTTGATGCTCCTACATCATACTCCCCAGGAGGGAGAAAAATTTCATGATAAAACTTATTTATTGCCTTTCAATTCAGAATTTGAGGGTCTTCCATGCTCACTTGACTGCTATTCCTCATTTGTCTTTACTAAACTATTGTATTTCTTCTTTTTGGCTTTGTCTAATCTCTTTATCAATGCATCCTCTACCTTTATGATGTGTACCAACTCCTTTAGATCCTTATTTGATACATGTTCCATATTTTTTAAGTTCATATATCCTTCATCACACTCTATCTCTAACCAATGGTTCTTATTCTTCTTTCTCATGTTTGCTTTATGACTTCCTTCCTCATGGATCTCACTTGATTCTTGCTTGTTTGTCCTAGATTTTTTATAATGTTGATCCATTTTTATAATGACCTCATGGGAATTTATTACTTTGTATTTTTCTCCAATAGCCTCTCATTTTCTACCTTTTCATTATACATCTCCACTTTTTTATGTGGGTTCACATGACTTTTCCTATCTTTCAATAACATTATCTTAACCAAGTTATCTTCATCATGGTACAATGTTGTTTGGCACCTTCTACTATTTCTATCATCATGAAATTAAAATTATAACTCTAATACAACTTTACCCATGGTATATATTAGTTTCTCAACTTTCTTATGCACCCATTACTTGTTTTATAGCTTTCCTCTTGTAGTTTTGTTTGCACAACTCTTTGTGCTTCCTTATGATTCTCTAGATCTATATCTTCCTTGAGCTCATCCATAAGATTTGATTAGTTTAATTCACCTACTTTCAACACATTTAATAGATTTATAATATTTTATAACATTTTTATTTCTTCTTGCAACCACTATCTTCATCAAATCTTGGTCCATATTGTTCTTCATTTTCTTGGGTATCTTTATTCTTTTCTTGTCCTTAGACTCACTCATTCATGAGAGTCAAAACAAATTCATTATGCTACACAACATGTTTTTTAATCACTCTTTATGGTGATTCACCCTCACCTTGCCTTTCCAAAAACTTATCGATTAATGTTATGGTTTCTCTATAGAATTCATGTTCATTATTTGCAATGTCTTTTTATGTATCATCATAAGTAACATTATAAAACAAACTTTGTGAACACTTATATTCTTTGTATTCATATTCTTACTTACATTTTTATATCTTCATCTTTTGGTCTTTTATTGGTTCCATCATCTCTTCTATTGGTCTTTTGAGTTTTTCATGTTCCTCTTTCCACATGCTTCATTGGGATACACCTTCAATATTATCCACTTGTACCTTTTTCATTATATTTGTAACACATTTGTTGTCTTTTATTCTCTTGTATTGAATTTTTCTTCTCATTTCATCCGCTTCATGATTATTTCCTTGGTAGCCTATCATGCCAACTTGATGTAATTGGCCCTTTTTTATCCTCTTCCATATTTTTTCTTTTTTTCCACCGATGTTTTGTCTTGATTTACCTCTTTCTTTAGTTTCACATCTTCCTTCTCACCACCTATTTTATTGAGCCATTTAGGACAAACATATCCATGCTCTTGTGCTCTTCTTTAGGGTTGTGCCTTGTCCTTATTTCTTCTAAACTACATATTTGTGACTTCTTATTTATATGTGTAGTAAAAATCAACACTTATACATTCATTTACCTCCATACATGACTAATACAAGCTCATCTCTTCATTCATGTCTTCATGTTTTGGCTTCTTGTTTACATGGTTATCTATCTTGTCTTCATTGTATACCTCTTCTCTTATTTCAATTGCAATTCTTGGCAAGTCATTATGAAATTCATCTTTTATATCTTGTTTAACATGTTGAATGCTTTCAATCTTCATCATTTTTAATTCTACAACAAGTTCTCTATCTTTATCATCCTCTTTCCACTTGATGGGTGATGTACTAGGCCCATCCTTCACTAGATTTAAGGTATTATAGTTGGTCTTCATCAAACCTTTCTTCATATATTCATACACAACTTAAAATCAATGTTATCATATAAAATAAGAGACTATATAGTCTCTTTTAATGCCTCTTACATATAGATTCTTCTCTTCTCTTTGACTTCTCTCTCAAGTTCTCCTCTTAGCATTTCTATCTTCTTCATGTTCTCATAAATGATAACTCTCTTCTAAATATATTTTTCTTATTGATCGCTTATCAACACCTCATTCATCATGCCTCTATGGGCTTTCCTCTCTTTCTTCATTTCATCTCTCAAGCCACTCATCTTGTGCCTTCTCTCTTCCACAAGTAGCTCTAGTGGACACTTCACCTTCTTTCTCACACTATAGCTAATCCATTGGCTTACTTGTATTTTAAATATATTCACCATGATCTCCACCTTATCAATACTCTACCCCAACTCTCTTCTCATATTTTCCACTTCTTTCTCTATATCCATCTTCTCACTTCTTCTTTGCTTTCTAGGCCTTTCTAGACCAATCAATAGCAAGTTGCCTAAGATCCTATATCTCTCTATTCTTTCTATAGGACATATCATTATCCTTCTTAACTCTATTTTGGATTATTTTCTTTCTTCCTCTCTTGAGCTTCAATGTTTTTTCTTCATACTACCTTCTCTAGTCTTTTTTTGACTAGCATCAAGTCCTCTGAATTAGACTTTGGAGATTTGATTATTATCTTTATCAATATTCTATTTTTATGTTATGACCTCATTAGACCATACCTATGACATTATTTTCTCCCATAATACCCTATAAGTATATCTCTTGCAAACCTCATAGCATTATGTATTCATCTCAAATCAACAAGTTTTAAAGAACTAAAAACAAAACTCTAACCAAGATTACCTTGATCTAACACCAAATTATGTAGAGGTATATTAAATAAGCCTCTTAAACACCATAATAGACCTATCATAATGATCATGATCTAGATCTCAACTTTATCAAACCTATTTTGTTCATAAGGTTCAACTTTGCATTGATCTCTCTCCACTTGCTTATGAGGTTATATAGTCTCCTTAATTTTTATGATTTTAAACTTAGGAATATTATATCACTTATAATATACTCATTTTAATCTTCTGATAACTTCTTCAATGCATCTCTATTCATTGTTCAACCTTCTAGATAACACCTCACCTAGTAACTCCTTATTAGGTAACCCTCTTAGGTTTCAAGTACCAAATTTGGTTAATGGTTCTAATGGATCAATATTATTTCATTTATGTTCTTTTATGATCATATCACATTTAACTTAACCAGTTTAAAATACTCAATCACACTTTAACACTCACTTCCACACATAAAGCTCATAATGACAACCCTTGGCTTATAGCCCTTTTTCACATTTCCTCTTAGTTTGATCAAACTATGACCTCTCCTAAAGATATATAAGAATTTAATACCACCATCTATCTTTCTAACACTTTCCCTAAATTTTAATTTTTCAAATCTCTTTCTAGGTACCTTTTTCTACACAAGTCCTTGTCTAATTAGGCCTTTATATCCCTCCATTCATGACACAGTCATCAAAACCATGCAAATACATGTTTTACTTGTCCAAAATAGCTTTATTCCTTCATTAAACAAAAAAACAAGTAATATTACCAATTTTCATGAAATTCCTATGGTTAAAACTTTAAATATGAGGGTTTTTGTTTAGAAACCCTAGTTTCATTACCACAAAGGCTGAGAGGCTTTAAATTTCTCTTTATTTAGTTTCAAGACCCTTCAAATGAACCTAAGACCTTCCACAGGTCTTTTTTATTAGTCTTCACGTTCCTCAATAGGTAATAACCTTTTAATAACCTTCATATGCTTCAACTAAATTAAAACACAAAAATTTATCATACTTTTAGTAGACTATGTAAAGACTTCAGGGCTCTATCGACACCATAAAGGTTCCTAAAATTACAATTAACTATTGTCACAATGTATTACATTTTCACATGTGCTCAAAAATTAATCAATTTCACAACCATACACTTTTTCAACCATACACATCCTTTTGTTGGCATGTTAACAGAATAGTCATAGGGTAATTGAGAAAAATAGGGGTCTACTGGTATTGGGTCTATTGTGTTCAAAAGTTCCAAACCCCCATAAGGTATTTATAATGGTTTCCACTCTCCTTATTTATAAAAAACTCTACCAAATCCATGTTCATTTATCTTCCTTATGCACACATCAACCTTTCTTTTCATTTGACTATACAAGCAAGGGCTTCTAACTATGCATATAGGGTTTAAGACTAGTTGACTAAACATTGATTATTATTCCTTAAAATTCCATTAAAAAATATTTATACACCATCCCAATTGAATATAATTTCATCTACCAATCATATTCCTAATATAACTACAGTTCTATACCTTAAGAATTAAAAACTTACCTTCATATTTCTAATTGACATGAACATATACAAGGTTTAAAGGCAGGGAACAACTTTTCTTGAGTTATCACTACTAAAAAAACATCCATAGAGATATTCCTTAGGGTTTTAATTATTTCAAAGTCTCAGGTTTAAATATCAATAGAGTCCTTCATTGGCAAACCTTTACCAACTCTGTTATAATCATCTCTTATCTAAGTTGTAGTTTGTGTCTTGCATTAAGGCTATAAAAATACAAACAATAACATGTTTATGGAATAAAAATTCCTTTAAAATACAATGTGTGAATCATAACAAACCAATACTATTAATAACACATGAACATACAAAACCATTCTATCCTTTATTCATTTTTATCATTCTTGATTACAAAATAGAGTCCATTAAAGGACTTAACCATCTTCTTTTCAGAGGCATATCATCTTCTCCACATTTCTCCCTATTTCTCCTTCTTGTATCTCTCTCTCTCTCTCTCTCTCAGATCTACTACTTATTCACCTCTCCTCTATTCCATACAACTCACTTATCAATTCTCTCCCATCCAACATCAATGTTGGTTTTGGTTAGTTACATTAACTTGCTTACAATAACTAACTTCAATGTATGAGGGTGATTATATGACTAATATTGATTATTTGATTGATAACACCTTAATTAATTAACATTAAATATGTTAAAATATTAATTAAGTGAATTTATTACACCTTTTACACCACTTCTTCCACCTAACCACTTCACACTATGCTTATGCACTTTTAGGCTTAGTTAAAACATTTGAATTTTTAAATTCCCAATTTTGGAGGGGAAACTCCTAGTACCTATAAAACACACCCCTATGACTCAAAATGACTCCAAAGACACAAATGGATCTTATAAGTTCCCTCTCACACACTTATACTCTCAATTAGACTAACTATGACTCCTAACTAGGACACTTTATCTCAACAACACAAAATGGTGTTTCTATGCTTGATGTTCCTACATCAGTGTGGGATAAAGTTAGAGATGTCAATCAGTACAAGTTTATATAATAGTCTTTTTTAATAATTTATTCATAATTTTTTTAGTGGCTTCTTCTTGGACATTAGATTGAGTATGATAAGGTGTTGAGAATTTATGTAATTTTTAATTTTACTGATAGGTTGTGCATATCTTTATTTTTGAAGTTGTTGCCATTGTTAGAAATGATGATATGTGGAACTCCAAAATGATAGATGATTTTATCTAGAATGAATTTGTAAATGGTAATACCATTAATCATAACAAGAGGCATGGGTTCCTTCCACTTGGTAAAATATTCAGTGGCAGTGATAATGAACACATGACCATTTTTTGAGCTAGGTAACTTGCCAATGAGATCTAATCCCAAATAAATAATGGCCAAGGAAACTCCAAGGTTTGGAATTTGGCTAGAGGGTATTAGATGAGATCATCATGAAGTTAACAAGGATTAAAAATTTTATCAAAATTAATGGCATATTTTTCTATATTAGGCCAAAATTAACCCATACATAGACATTTGTGGGTTATAACATGGATGTTAAAATGACCACGAAAGATGCCCCATGTTCTTATTCAAGAAGATCAGGAACTTCTTATAGCATTACATATCATAGTAAAGTTATTTCTATGTTATGATAATACAGGGTGTTGTATCAAATTACATATTTGAATGTTTGTTTTTGAATTTGAGTCTTTTCATGAGAATATGTTTCTGGAGGGTAAGAATGATGCTCAATGAATTGAATTATGTTTTTATACCATGGGTTATTTTAGATAGTAATAGCTTCTATGTGATAAGTTAGAGAATCATTATTATTTTTCAAATAATAATTTGATTTCCTTCTTTAAATATAGAATTGAGAATCATAAATTACTTGATGAGGGTGAAATAGATATGTTGATGATGTAAGAGAGTCAACTATAGCATTTTATCTTGTTAGATAGGTTTGATGGTGAAAGAAACAAATTCTTTAGCAAGTGTAGTGGAAATTTGATGATATGGATAAGGTTTTCACTTTTACATTGATAATATCCTCTAACTTGATGAGATATGAGTTGTGAGTCACCTAAAGCATGTATATATGGGATGTATAAATAGATTTTGTCTTGCATGCCTAGTATTAGATATTCATATTTAGCCATATTATTAGTGACATCAAAAGTTAATCAAAATGAAAGAGATATGATTTTTCCATATGGGTTAGTTAAGATACAAGATACCAAAACTCCTTGAATAAATTTGGAACCATCAAAGTGAAGTGTCCAATTTTATTCATGTAATTCAATTGTAACTTTTGGTAATTATTCAATGGTTATTTTAGATTTAGTGGTAGTAGGAACAGGGGTAGTTTCTTCTTGGTTGTTTATTACTAGATCAATAGTTAAGTTATGAAAATAATCTTTGAGTGATATTGATTGGTTAAGACCTTCAATATAAAGATTTTTTTCATCAGGAAGGGTATTTTAAAGGTGATTTTTAGCTGGTATGGAAGCCATAGCAAGTTGATTTATGATGAATTATCCTTTGATAAATTTTTTTGTAATAATTTGAAGGTCAAATTCCATCAATAGTACCATCCATTTGCCAATTCTATCACTAGGTAAGAAATATTTGGAGAAGAAATGACAAACTAGATCATAATGGGCAATGACATAAGTAGTTTGATAGAGCACATAATGATGTATTTTTTCAATTGTAAAATAAATATCAAGACAATCATGTTCTAATTTTGTATAACATTTTTTATAATCGATTAAGCCTCATTTGATATAATAGATGGCATATTATCTACTAGTATCATCTTGTTGGGTGAGAATTACCCCAAATGATATGGGGGTAGAAGATGTATTTAAAATTAATGGATAATCAATTGAAGGTAAGTGAAGAGTGGGAGAATGCACCAGATATTATTTCATGTTGTCGAATGATTTTTGGCATGAATCCATCCATTCTAGAGCTTTACCTTTTTTAACAAGAGAATTAATAAAATAAATACCATAAGCCATTTTTGGAATAAAATGAATAATTTCCCCAAGTTTCCAAAGTTATATTCATATGTTTGGAATAGACTAAGGAATATGCATGTTGATAATAGAATTTATTTTATCTATATTGACATCAATGCCTTGGAGGGAGACTAAAAAACTTATAATTTTACTAAAAGCAACCCTGAATACACATTTAAAGGGATTGAGTCTAAATTTGTTTATAATGAGTTGATAAAAAATGATAGCCAAATCATAAAGGTGGGTTTTAAGACTCTTAGATTTGTTAATGAGATCATCCACATAGGTTTCAATGATTTTTTGAGTAATATCATGAAAAATATGGTTCAATGCATGTTAATAAGTAAATCTAGCATTTTCTAAACCAAAAATCACTTTAACATAGCAATATGTAACATATTCTATGGTAAATGTTTTTTTTATGTTTATCTTATGGAGATATGTGAATTTAGTTATAACCTAAGAACCCATCCATGAGTGATAAAATTTCATACCCAGTAGTAGAATCAACAATGGCATTTATTGAAGATAAAGGAAAAATATCTTTTGGACATACTAAGTTTAAGTTATAAAATTAAATGAATATATGAATAACAATTGTGAAATTTTTATAAGGGAAATGTTTAAAATCCATTCTGAGTAGTCCATAGGTTTAATGAATATATCATCCAAAATCTTGATGATTTATTTATGACAAGGTATAAATATTAGGAAGTATTTTTTGTTGATTTTTTCAAATAGGTTTAGCATCTAGATAAGTGATGATGTTTTGAATGTCAATTATAACATCAATTCCTAACATATCTTCATAAAACCATGTAAATGTTTCACAATATTTTTCAAACAAGCATTTGAAATTATCATGCTCTTTGGGAGTGATCTCTTTAGAGATAATAATAGGTTGAGGACATGTAGGTCTATTCTATTATATTTTTGTAGTTTATTCACTAAGTATAAAATTTCCATCTTGGAAATGGTATAGAGAACAAATGAGGGAAGAAATAAATGCATTTTTGGGTCCACACTAGAAAATAAATTATTTAAACAAGGAACATTTTGCTTAAATTTTCCAAGCTTATGATGTTGGTGTGGAAGTTGAGGTTCTCTAGCATGGATGAGATATACTATATCTTTATCACTAAGAAGAGTAGGTAAGAGTCCATAATATTTGACATTGAATTCAAGATCAATGATTTGATTACCTTTGCTATCATATTCATAATGAATTTATTACATGTTAGTGGCTTTAGCATATAGGTTTATTTTAAGTGAAGTAGTGGATATAGATTATGTGTTGGTGAGATTAGGTTGAGTTAAGTCAACTATAGTTGTAGTTATTGTATTGGTTTTTTTAATAGATGAAGTTGTCTCAATAAATTTAGATGGTGGTAATTTATCTTGATCAGTGAAATTTTAAGAAGGGGAAATAATATTTGTAGTTGGTAAATGAGATTGTATTTAAAAAATTGTCATAGTTGGCATTTCTTTGATTACCCATGCGGTGTTTAATAATGGTGTATTAATAGGATGTATATAACCTTTCGATTTTAATTCAGTATTAGGTGAGATATGAATGACATGGACATCATGATTTAATTCATGTACTTTTTTAATGAATTTTGATAATGTTGTACATCTAAATCTCATGATTAGGCCTGAGCCATGATATAATTGTCATCATAGTTGGGATATATAGTGTATGTATTAGTTTCTATAGGATAATTATTGGTAAAAACACCTATGTTTCTAAATTTATGAGAATACATAGTTAAATGATCTTTAAAATGTTTTGTTTCTCCATATTCATTAAACATGGAATCATATTCTATGTAAGAGGCTTCATATGCATTACATGGAGGGGGAATCAATGATATCATCGATTAGAGGAATGGTATGAGAATGTGGGAATAAATGAGGAGGGATTCATTATTCTATATAAGTAGGTAGTCAAGTGGTATTATAAATGTTTTTTAATTAATTTCATTCATCATCATCTAAGTTAGTATGAGTGACATAATTTAGGATTCATATTAAAAAAAATTAGGAAGAGGTGTGATATTGATGTGAGTAATAGTAAGAACATGATATTGAGATCTAAGATTTGGTAGTTGGAAACTCCATGGATTAGGATCAGCTTCATGATTGTAGTGTTTTACATTATGTATTAATTGGATATATTAACTATCTGGAGAGGTAATAACACTCATATGATGTGTCCATGGGAGACCAAGAAGCATGTTATATGATAAAGGGATATCAAGAACCATAAGCTTAGTGTGAAATGTATTGGGTCTAATAGTAAGTGGGAGCCAAATGCAACCAAGTGGTTTTTGATTGGTTTTATTAAATACTCTACACATGAGTGTGTCTGTTTGAGATTTTTTTTTGGTGTCTCTAATTTTTAGAATTAACGAAAGACAAGTGATGTTGATTTATAATCATTCATCTACTAGGACTTTTTGAATGGGGGTATTATTTATTTCAATTTTAATAAACAAAGGTGAATCATCTATTCAAAAAATAATTTCATCACTAATCATATCACCTTGAATAAATTCTATGGATGTTTTAGAGGATGTGTAAATGGTTTCAATTTTATGTACTTCTATAAGTGGAGGATTGTTAGAAGGGATTTCCAAATCATGAGATTGTGGTTATTAAATATTTTTTAATTGTTGCATAAGGAATTTATGATGATAGGGAAATTTTCAAACTAATTCCATAAGGGAAATTTTATAAGGCATTGAATTAAGTTATTCCAAAAAATTCTAATGGGTTTTAAAGGATGAAGAACTAACATAAGGTTTATGAGATACAATGTTTTTCATATGAACATGAGAATAGGTTGGGGTTCTAGTTGTGGAAGTGGTTCATCATTTGGTTTTGAAAATTAGGGTACATTAGTTGTAATTTATTTAATTAGTTCATCACTAGAGTGTTTCTTAGGTTTAGTGATAGGATCCATGTGCGAATATTTTTGTCTATAGTTAACTTTTGCTACATTCACATATTGAGAGTTGGTGTAAAATTGGTCGTAGTCAGCATCAATTGCATAAATATTGTTGATTGAATGTTGTGTGTTATAAGTAGAAGAATATTTTTGAGGTTTATAGGTTATGGTTTTAGTAACCTATTTCTTTTGGGAATCTTTGAGATTATCACAATGGAATAATTTTATCATATCATCATGGTAAAATGTGTCCCCTAACATGCAAGAAAAAAAATTGATAACATCATGACATGTTTCATGAGAATGACCCACATCAACATGAAACTAAAAAAAATTAGGATCATACCATGAAGGTGGGTCACTATTATAGCTAAAGAGTTTGGATGGAGATAATAACTATCTAATTTTTGGTACAATTGATGGTGGGTGGGAAGTAAGTTAATTATCTATTTTTACCACTCCTACTTTTGTTTAAAGATTAGCACTTATAATCACATTATTTGAAGTTTGGAAAGATTCCTTGGTTGAGATATGTGTTGGCTACAATTATTTCATAATGAAATCTTATCTTTTAGCTTGGTCAAAATATTAATTTAAGGTTTGAGGATAAATTTTATGAGCCTTATATCAAAGGGAAGGTGTTAGAGTAGTGATAAATAGTCTAAAGAGATTATCATCAATCATTTTGTGATCTAAATTATGAGCTAATGATTTCCATATTTTAATGAAAGTATGATATGATTGTGAAGGTGATTATCTAGCTTTGATAAAATGACTAATTAATTTTATGGAAGATCATTTTGTTGAAATTACTTAACTAAAACATTGACTAAATCTTCTAATTTTGAGATATAATATTGATTTAATTGATTAAACCATAATTTACATCTCTTGTGAAAATTTTGACTAATTTTTTTCTAGTAGCAAATGTATTTATTTCAATCCATTCCTTATAAAGATTAAAAAATGCCTCAAGGAAAGATGCTTTAGTTCCATAATATTTAATAGTTGGAGATATGTTTATAATATCAGTGGATATGATGAAAGGAGATAAAGGTTCATTTCGAATATTTTAAAGCATTTTTTATATATAAGAAGTTGAGGAATTATATTCCCATTAGCATATCTAAGAGGAGAAGGGATAAATTTTTGGTTATTTTGAGGCATTATAAGAGGAGGTTGATTAGTAATTTTTAATATATGATGTTGCATTTTAATCATTTGGTAATTGTTTTTCATTTTCTTAACATTCATTTTTTGGACTATTTGAGCAATAATTTGAGTGGTATCAATTGATGTATTTTGATTGCTAGTGTTAGGAGGTGGAATTTTATTATTGGTAGGAGGATCATTCCCAATATTAAGAATGGGTAGTTTCCTACATATGGATTCCATGTGGGATTATTTGTCATGATGGTATTTATTTTTCTAATGGTGTAGCAAGTAAGTTTAGTAGATCCATCTAGATCATCATTTTGGGTGATTTAAACTATGTTGAAATAAATAGATTTAGATGAAGTATGTGAATAAATGCACCATAAGAGATTATCCTCTTGGGTGGCTAGGGTGGGTAAAAATGAGAATCCCATATATCTTATAAATGGGTTAATGTTATCAAGAAATATTTTTATAGGTGATATAATGATGCTAAATAAAGTAAGAAGAAAGCTAAAAATGTGCAAGTAGGAATAAAAATAAATTAGACAAAAACTAAATTGGATCAACCAAAGAAGTTTTAGGTTTTATAAATAACTTTAAGATAGCTAAGATGAAATCATGATTGGTGATACAATTTGAATAGGAAAACTACTATACTAAAGATAAACTATGACGGCCAATAAGTACGGAGTTGAGTAGGTCAATTTAGTTGATGACTAAACTAGAAAAAAATAGACAATCTAAAAAATAACTAAGTCAACTAATAAGTGTGAAATTGAATATATCAATGTAGTTAGGTAGGTAGGATAACAAAAAATCTAGAATCAGACTAGGTTGAGCTAGCCGATCTAGTTTGATAAACAAGAAAACAAAATAGTTTGTAATAGACTAGGTCGAGTTGGTTGACTGGGTTGAATAAATATGAAAATAAAATAGTCTTTAATAGACTGAGTTTAGCTAGTTGATCAAGTTTTGTAATCTAGGAAAAAAATTAAATGGTCTAAATCTAGACAATTTAGTTTTAAATATAGAAAAGAAACTTAAACACACGGTCAATTAGGTCAATCTGTCCAATCTAGTTACAATACATAACACAAAATTTGTATTTAACTTTGGCTAATACAAGTATGAAATATAACATAGAATATAAAATATCAAGTATAAATAAATAATTTATAACCTAATTAAATGTTCAAAAATAATATCAAGAAATTATAATAAAGGTTTTGATTAAAATTATAGGTTTCTAAGGATACTTGCTTATTCTTCTGATAGTGTCAACCAAAATTTTCAAATAACTAACTATGGAGGAAGTACCATTCCCATAACCCATTAAACCTAGTTTTTCAATGGTAATTTAGAATTATATTATTTATGTTAAATGCTAATTGATGCACCACACAATCAAATAGATGGTTGGATTCCTAAGGTTCAATAAAGAGGGAAACCCTAAGCATTCCTAAAATATGATGAGATATGTAGGAACTAAAGATCTTGTTTAGCTCTATAATATGGCTATGAGTATTGGGGAAAGACACTCAAGCCATGATATCTATAAGCAAATAAATAAAGACTATAAATAGAGTATTGAGTATTCCTTCACGACATTAGCCAAGTAGTTTTAAAACTATCAGTACATAGTTTTTAGGGAAATCCAAACAAAGTGAAAATCAATATTTCAAAAGCTAAGTTATAGTTTTTGGAGAGTAAATAAATAGGTAGTCAATTAAAAATTAAAGTGAGGTTAATTAATTTCTAATGTAGGTTAGTTTCCCTTGCTTGTATTAGAAATAAAAATAAATAGAACAAAATCAAATGAGTAGATCAAGTTAGAAAAATAGAACAAAATAAAGTTAACCTAATCGACTTAGTATGTTGTAAAAATAATCCAAAATAAACATAGTCAACTAGCTTGAGTTATTTTTTTGGGTAGAAAAAAAAAATAAAACTAGGTTGAGCTGGTTAATCTAGTTGATTGTGTAGGTACAGTTTTACAAAGCTAAAAAAAAACTAGTAAAAATAGTACTAAATTTATTTTCTAACTAAAAGGTAGGAAAATAAATTTAATTTAGAATTGATAAAGTGAAAGTACTAAGTTGGTTAGAGTGAAATTGGTAGATAAGACTAAGTTAACAAGGTCAATGAAGTAATTTTTCTTGAAGATGTTGATTTTTTTTTAATTGGGTCATCTAGGTGAGTGTTTGAACCTATAATGGTAGAAAATATTATTATTAAAAAAATTCAAACCAATTGATATAATATGAATAAAATTAGTAAATATCAAAAAATAAAGTCATATCAATCAGATGAATGTATTTTAGCTAAATTAAGATATAAAAAAGAAAAGAATCAAGGAGGTAGATTATGTTAGATGTAGATTGTGGGTAAGTGCAAAAAGCTGGGGGATAAAAAAAGGCCTACTCATGGATATTTTTTTCCTAAAATTTCAAAAATATAAAAAAATTAGATAATTTGAAATATTCACACTCCAATTTTGAAGATGGTGTAAGAACATGAAAATTAAAATTTTGAGTCTAGTTTCCAAAACACTATTTTTAATGGTTATTTATAACTAGGATAAACATCTAAAATTTGAAGAGGAACTCCTATTTTTTGAATAAAATAGAGTAGATAGATAGTCATGTAGTGCACCATTTTTTAAGAAGCATTTAATATTGTTTGAAACCCTTTGGGGAACATTTATATAAGATATTATAGTTTGTGACCTATATTGTTTTATATTTTTTCAATGAATATGTTTTTTATGAATTTTTTAGGTAAATAGATTTTGAAAATTGACAAAAAAAAATGGATATCCACCCATGCGGTGCACCTAACTACCTCAATAAAAAATAAAAATCATTTTTTTGAATGTGTGTAGAATTAAGCCTAGTTTGTGACCATATAACTTGTTTTTCACTTAGATCAATGAAAAACAAATTACATGAACATCTATATGCATGTATGTTTGTTGCATGTAGTGGCCTAAAAAAGGTATAGTTAGATATCAACATAATTTGAAACCTTAAATTAGTCTAAAAATTATAAAAAAAATATTTTTAGAAAGTGAAGAGTGTTCTCGTCATGATGGTATTAAGTTTTCTAATTTTACCATTCAAATTTGTAGTCTATTTGGTGATTGAAGTTCAATTTTATTATTTTTTTATCAATACTCTCAAACTCAGCTTTAGATTGATAGGTCCAAGCCTTTGGCTCAAGAATCCAAGCCATTATTGAGCCAAAAGGATTGGTTTTTAAATTCAAATTCAAATAGAATGATCGCATTAATAACATGATCATGTTATTAACATGATCACATTATTGACCACATTAATAATGTGATCATAATATTAACATGATCACATTATATATTCATAAGACCCAAAACTAAAAAAATTATATTGAGCTCAAATTTTATATATGTTATTGAGCTCCCTAAAAGTGGTATTCTTTCATGTTATATAGGAAAGGTCCCTAACCTTGGATAGTGAATTAAGGTGTCATGGTATCACATTAGACTTCAAAAATTTTACAAACATTTTAATATGTTAACTTGACTACTCATAATTACTTGGTTTTAAGGTGTAACTAATTATACATTATATGATTTAACTGATTTTATCATGAGATTTCATAAAATGCATTTTTTAAACCTATGGCTAAAACTTATGCTTTAGAGCACCAATCTAGTTGTGCATCTAAATTAAATTAGATATATTTTGAGCCCCTTCATCCTGATTACATGACTATAAAATCTGATCTTTGGAGGTTGATTGGATCTAATTTTATTAGCTCGATTGAAGAAAAGAAATATTATTTATTCATATGAAAGTTTTACATGTATAGAATGTGGTTTTGAGCCCATTAAACTTGAAGTCATTAGTTAATGAATGAAAATGTCATTTAGTTCAATTGTGGAGGTAATTGGGTCAAAATGAGCCACATGAACTAATTTTAAATTGTATATGATGTGACATGGAGTGAAATTAGCCCTAATTTCATGTCATATATAATTAACTAGAGAATTTATTCATTTAATGAAGGAGTCATTTGAATTCAATTTGAATGAATTCAAGATATATATGATTTGGGGAAAAATTAAGTTTAATTCTATCATGAATTGATATAATTTATCAGTTTTTCCAATTCAGAATTTATGAAAAATTAAGACCCTAAACCAAATTTATGGCTTAATAAATTATATAATATATACAACATGTATGGCTTAACTAACCCTACTTTTATCATAAGTGCAAACATGAAGGAAATTTTCACAAATAGTTGAATAAGTAGCTCAAATTTTCTTCAATTACCTTAGTGATTGGACCCTATATTTGATATCTTAGACCCTAAACCCTGTACCATTTACTTTAAAACCTAAAACTTCTACCATTTACCTTAAACCCTAAACCCTTTAAATTTTATACCCTAAACTAATCAATTTAAACCCAATTAACATCCTTTATATAGTAATAATTAGGTTCATAGGGATCAACTTGATCAAAATCACATCACTCATTACCACAACTAACTTAATTAGCTCAAACTATGATGATGTGGGGGCTAATTAAGCCTAAAATCACATTATTTACTCACATATCTAAGTTTAAAGAGCTTAAATTTTCCCCAACTACCTTCATAATTGTACACTTTATATACCCTAAAACCTATACCCTGATCCCTAATCCATAAATATAAACTCTTTAAACCCTAAACCAAACATTTTAGCCCAAATTAACATCATTTAGACTAAGAATTAAGTTCGTAGGGCTTAGTTTGGCCTAGATCACATGACTAATTGCCCCATTTGACTAATTCACTCAATTTACATGATGACATGGGGTATAATGACAACCAAAAAAAACATTTTATAGTCACAAATAGGTCCAAATGATTCAAATTGTCCTCAATTATCTTTGTGATTAGACCATGTGTACCTAAAACCCTAAACCTTATAGGTATTAAACCCCAATCCCTAAACCATAAATCATATACCCTATATTTTAAACCCTAAACCAATTGGTTTAGCACTAATTAACATCATTTATGTAATAATTAGGTATATACATTACTTAATTTGGCTTGAATCACATTACTCCTTGTCCCAATGGACTAATTAGCTCAACTCATGATGATGTGGGGGCTAATTGAGCCTAATAACATAGTGGACCCTATGTAACCATAAACCATGTATACATTAAACCCTAAGCCTTAAACCCTAAACCCTAAATTATAAACCATAAACTTTCCCTATTTATTAATTGATTTAGCCCCAATTAACATCCTTTGTAGTAAGAATTAGGTTCACATGGCATAGAGCGATTAGACCTTATATACACCCTTAAACCTAAAATTTAAACCCAAACCCTAAAACATAAATTTTAAGCTTTATGACCAAATTCCCTAATCCTTAAACCTTAAACCCTATACATTAATGCCCTAATCCCTAATTACAGTCAAAATGAGCCACATGAACCTATTTTAAATTGTATATGATGTGATTTGGAGTGAAATTAATGTTAACGTCATGTCATATATAATTAACCATTTCAAGAGTTGATTGATTTAATCTAGGATGCATTTGAGTCCAATTTGAATTGCTTGAAGAGCAAGATATGATTTGGGGCAAACTTAAGTTTGATTATATCATGAATTGTTCAAATAAGTTAGTTTTTGCAATTAGGGGCATGATTTAGGAAAAATTGAGCCCCTAAACCAAATTTATGGCTCAATAAATTTTATAATATATACAACATGTATGGATTAATTGACCCTAATTTTATCAAAAATGCAAACATGAAGGTAATTGTCACAAATAGGTGAACAAACAAGTCAAATTTTATTCAATTTCCTCAGTAATTTGACCTTATATCCTATACCTTAAACCCTAAACCCTGTACCATTTACTTTAAACCCTAAACTATAAGCCTTAACCCCCAAACCCTTTAAATTATAGACCCTAAAATAATCAATTTAGCCCCAATTAACATCTTTTATAGTAAGAATTTAGTTCATAGGGATCAACTTGGTCAAAATCACTTCACTCATTACCATAATTGACTTAAATGGCTCAAACTATGATGATGTGAGAGCTAATTGAGCCAAAAATCACATTCTTTACTCACATATCTAGGTTCAAAAAACTCAAATTTTCCCTTATTGCCTTTATGATTGACCTTATATACTCTAAAACCTACACCCTAAGCCTTAATCCCTAAAGTTCTTAATCCCAAAACTCTAAACCATAAATATAAACTCTTTCAACCCTAAACCAATCATTTTAGCCCAAATCAACATCATTTAGACTAAGAATTAAGTTCACAAGACTTAGTTTGGCCTAAATCACACAACTGATTACCCCATTTGACTAATTCACTCAGTCTAAATGATGACATGGGGTACAATGACAACCCAAAAACACATTCTATAATTACAAATAGGTCCAAGTGATTCAAATTTTCCTCAATTATCTTTGAAATTGAACCTATGTACCCTAAACCTAAACCTTATAGGTCTTAAACCCCAATCCCAAAACCATAAACCCTATTTACCCTTATTTTAGACTTGGTCAATCAATTTTTCACTAATTAACATCATCTAGATTAATAATTAGGTATATACATTACTTAATTTGGCCTAAATTGCATTATTGATTATCCCAATTGACTAATTAGCTTAATCTATGATGATGTGGGGGATAATTGAGCCTATGTACATCCTAAACATAGTGGACCCTATGTACATCCTAAACCATATTTACATTAAACCCTAAGCTCTAAACCATAAACCTTAAGCACTATGCCCTAAATTGTAAACCATAAACTTTCCCTATTTACCAATCAATTTAACCCCAATTAACATCTTTTGTATTAAGAATTAGATTCACATGGCATAGAGTGATTAGACCTTATATACACATTTAAACCTAAACCCTAATCCCTAATCCCTAATCCCTAATACATAAACTCTAAAACATGAATTGTAAGCCTTATACCCTAATACCCAAATCCATAAAACCTATACACTAATTCCCTAATCCTTGATCTATATTAAGTATAACATGATTGCATTATTAAATAATGTGATCACATTTTTCTTAATATAAACAAAAATAATTTCTCAAAGTCTATGTTTAACTCAAATTGAGTATTAATAATAACATGATCATGTTATCTAATAGCATGATCATCTTATATAACATGATCACATTATTATTAATATAGATAAAACTCATTTTTTAACATCTATTTTTAACCCAAATTGAGATTTATGTCCCCAAAAACATTATTTGTGTACTTCTACAAGACTTGTAGGACTAGTTTACTTTTGACCCCACCTTTGAAAAGTTTTCAATTGTCCTTGATGGTTGATAGATCACATTCGAGAAAGAGGAATATGTTGAATAACAAAAAATTGTAGGAATTATAGGATTTGAGAGAGAAACACAAGATACAAATGCAAAAACTTTATGGTAGGTAAGCTACAAACCCTAATCTTGATGAACCAAATTCCATAGATAATTAGCCATTTGATAATAATGAATTAAATAATGATTAAATTGACTATAATGATTTTAATAATGATTAAAGTGACCATAATTAAATTAATAATAATGAATTAGATAATGTTTGAATTTTACATTCAAAGTTTTAAGTTTTTTATTTTGTTGATGATGAACCTATGTATGATGCTTCACCCCCATGAATGAAGAAAATTTGATGGAAACAAATAATAATGAAATTAAAAATAAATAAAATTTCATGAAAACATATAATGAGGAAATAAATAATGAATAAAATTTAATCACACCTGTAAATAATGAAATTAATAATGATTTTGAAACACCCTCTCAAAAATTTCCATCATTAAAAACACCTCTAAGAATTGTGCATACAAAATATAAGTTCTTAATTTAAGTAGATGAAAATATTTTAGAACCAATGCTTAAAAAATGTATAATCACCATTCAATAAAACTAGATAAACAAATTTTGGATAGTTTCTTTCATAATTATGATTATGAGAGTCAAAAATGTCAATTATTTATTTCGTTGATAAAATTGATTATGATGAGACCTATAATGTACACATTAGGACTAAGAACATCTTACATGTATGATGAAAACAATGAAATTATTTAAAATCTACATGATGCATATAATATTATAGGCCCAAAATCATGCATCCAAGATTGTAATATTGCATAAAATATACTTATAACTTGCACAGTAAGTGGCCAAATAGGGAAAAAATCAATGTTTTCAAAAATAAGTTGAACACTTAATATAAAGAGATAAACATTAATGAAAGCAATTAAAATATGTGAAATTATTAATTAACTTAATACCAAAGAGTTATGGACATTATATGGTAGACTTCCATGAAAGGATAAGGTCATATTTTATTCTCTCAAAGAGTTGCTCAATTTTGGAAAGAGAATACAAGAGTTTTACCTGATGCAAGAGATGTAGTGAAAAGAAGGGTTGGTCTTCATAACCATGAACTACATCCAAAACATTTCTTGGATATGAATCAAACATAATTGTACTCTTAAGTTTTTGTAAAAACGTCCACTAATTTCTATTTTTCAAATATATTTAGAGATGGATAAACCTTTTTTTGTAAAAATAAATCACATACGCAACACTTGGTGTTGTAGGCAACATATTGAATTTTCAATTCACTATGATGTTTTTCATCATATTAATTTTTATTTGCATACTAACAAATTTTTAGAGTGTCCATTGAATTTCCACCAAAATCAATCAAGGAATTTATTCCAACTATTTTTTTCAAAAGACTGGATGGATAACTATTTTATAACAAATCATGTTTAGATGGAAACTACAACATTTGTGGTGGATTGCCAAGATTAAAAAATTATATCCATGAGGAGAGTATAAGTGAAATTGGATAGTAATTTGTTTGTTTAAGTAAATATAAATTAGTGACTTATCAAGTTAAATATGATAAAGAATCTAAAAGGTGTGAGCTTGTTACAAAAAAGATACCTATTTCTAAATTTTTGGTCAAATTTAGGGAGGAAATTGTCTATGAGTATGCAAGGCACACACATAGGGATAAATGGTTGGATGAAAATTTCAAGATAAGCAAGGATACAGTCCCACTTGGTTTGATTTCTTTAGTAGTTGATTTTTCTTAAACTTACACATTTAAACCCCAAATGGAAGTTCAATCATATTATTAAAACTCATCACAAGTTTCCATATTAGTGCATATAACATTCATGCTTGCACTTGATAGTATAGATAAATAATTAAAAATATTAAAAGAGTACCATTTATGTATCATCAATGACCAATCACATTATTCATAGTATGTACAAGGTTATTTTTAGAAGTTTTATGCATAGTTTAGTTAGAGAAACATTAATTTAAATCAACATAACATTTGGTTAGATAATTGCACATTGTTATTAAAAATGCATGGTTTTTTTATTGATTAAGTAAATTGCACGTTACCACTAGTGTAGAACACATTTTGATTTTCACCAAAGATGGCCATGGAAAATGGGAGCATGATGTATTTTGATCATGTGTAAAAGAGTTGTTTTAAGAGGGTGTCAATTTTATAAATGCAAAAACCATGGTTGAATGGTGTAATGAGAACATGTGTCATGGTTCTCAATCAAATTATACTATTCATACACATTTTTGGTTAATGTTAGAATAACACTTCACAAATTATGAGGATTGTATGACTCTAATGGGTTAAAGTGAGATCCACTCATTTCATAGCTCAAATGTAAGTTTTTGGACTATGCATATGAGACACTTGGCATGTTTTTGTTCTCCATGCATGGACTCTATTTGGAATGTGTGTGAGTCATAAGAGTGGGTGGATGATTGGAGTTCTAAACTTGTAATCTAATCAACACATATTAGGTTCCAACAACATTACAACTTATAAATATGACAATATCATATGACTTTGACCACTTTTTTGATATAGTTTAGTCAAGTAGAATATTTTTCATCATGTAAAATTTATTCTCATTATATATCTTCATAGTGTCACTAAAAATGGGTTTTTGTGATAAAGGGCATGTTTTTGTAGTTATTGAAGATGAGGAAAATGAAGAGGTCATAGATTACTACTTGTGTTAGTGAGTATAGATAAATAAAAAAACTGACTTCCCAAGATATAGATGGAGAAAACATTGACTATCCCACTAGGTCAATGGAAGTCACTAGAACTTGGTTTTGATGATATCCTATAAAAAAATTAGAACAATGGTTGTTTGAATAGTTTTAAATGCATAGGAAGAAATTTAACTATTCAAATTTGATTCTTGAAATGAATATTCAATTACAAAAATATCATGGGAGGCCATTAAATAAGAAACTATAGAAATTTTAGGAGTCAAACAATGAAGATTTAATTTATACTATCAAGGTTAGAGTAGATCCTAGTGTTCATTAGATTAAAATACGTAGGTATGTTGACTTTTAAAATGTAAATGTAATTAGTTTTACCAAATGTTTTTTATTTTCTAGGTACTACATATGAATTTATTTTTTAATTACTTACTAACATTTTTTTGTAGGTTAGTGGTGCCAGATAATCTTCCACCTTCATGTGGTTGGCAGTGTCAATAAATAATTTCATATTCTTGAAGCTAAAAGAAGCTTGATAAAATTACTTAGCATTTATCCTTGAAATGAGTTTGCCTTGAATGAAGGAAAGCATAGAAGAAGCATCATGGTTACTTGAAGTGTTTGATGTGATCAAATTCCTTCATCAGTTGACTTATATTTGGGTATGGTGGTCTCCTTGATTCCATTTTGATCTTAACTCACCATTCCCTTGCCTTAAATTATTCACTTATTCTTTAACCAACTTGTTTTCAACTACCATAAAATAGTTCCATTATTATAGGGTAGTTTGAAAGACCGTCAATTCTTCTTTGACTCCATCAAATGACTATTTTCTTTCTCAATTCATAGGGGTAGCATGTTTGACATTATTAAAAGCCTATTTCCTAGGAGATCATGGTCTAAATATCTCCCCATTCATAATCTATTCCTTCTTACCTACATGTAATTGATTGCCAACTCTCTATTTGCTACTCTCTCATTATATTCACTAGAATCTTCATGATATTACATGATTTTCAATGTAAGATACTCACTTATGTCCAGTAATCCACCTTAAGCATGGAAAATAAGTGTATGCATATTTTGAAGTCTTATTACATCTCAAAAGCTAATAAAAAATCTCAAATTAGAAACCTATTTCCTTGGAGAAGCAAACTATCTCCTCTTTATTCTTGATTACACCAATCTACCTCATTAGTGTAGCCAAGGTGGATAATGTATAGATAAATCTTATCTTAATTATTTACCTTCATGTGGTTTCATTTTATGCATGTTTGAATTTAGGCTTAAAAACTACATTTTTATTATTTTGGGAAGGGTGTTCTTGAGGCCAGAATGGGTGGTGGGTTTATCGATCAGGCCTGATGGAAGGCTAAGAACCTACTCTTGGACATTATATTCCCCCCTTATACATGTTTTTATTTTTATTTTTTGGTCATAAATCATCAAAATAAGAGTTCTACAACCACAAGTTAAACTTTCACAACATTTATTATCAGTGTTTGCATGCTCCTAAATGTTAGGAAATGCACTTAGGGGTGGATCTGAACATTGTGGTAGTGTGATCATATGTAATTTGCCTATATATATGATATCAAACTGATATATTCTCAATTGGAGGTCTCAAATGTATAAATGGTAGTTAGAGCTCAAGAAGTTGCCTATTCAATGTGAAAAGGTTGCATTTTAAGACTAGTCAATGCAACTTGTTGAATGGATTGCTCTTGAAGGTTACACCTAAGTGATCTAGCCTAAAATGAGAGGGATTACATAGGTAGGGGAGGTATTTTATGATTTGTGTAAATAACTTACAAGTTCATTTTATGTATTTTTTAACTTAGGCTAAAAAACTATATTTTTAGTATATCGGGAAGGGCATTCTTGAGGTTGGAATGGGTGGTGGGTTTGTCATTCAGGCTTAATGGGAGGAAAAGAACCTAGTCCTAGATGTTATAAACCCACCTGAACATGTTTTAAGTTCCACGTTTTGGGTAGGAATCATCAGAATGAGATTTATACAACCATAACACAAACTTTGACAATATGTATTGTCAATGTTTTTGTGCTCTAGAATAGTAGTGAAAGTGCACTTCTAGTTGGATTTGAACATCATGGTGGTGTGATCACATTTAATTTTCCTATAAACACATGATATAATTTATATATTATTAAGTGGATGTACCTGAGGTAAAATAGTAATTGGAGTTCAAGAAGTTTATTCAATACCAAAAAGTTACATTTTAGGACCCGTCACTACAACTTGTCCAACATATTGTTCTAGAATATTCCACCCGATTGATCTAGGGTGTGATTATCGTGATTAAATTGGTATAGTATGGATTTTAATATTCACATAAATGACTTACAAGTTTTATTTTATTTATGTTTTAACATAAACTAAAAAACTACTTTTTTCTTTTATTGGGAAGGGCATTCTTGAGGCCAAAATGGGTGGTGGGTTTGTCAACCAGGCTTCATGGGAGGATAATAACCTGGTCCTACAGTTTGGAGTAGTTTGGAGTCATTTTAAATTATATTTATTGGGTTGAATTAATTTTGGATAGGTGGATATAAGAGCTATAGGAAGTGTTCTTAAAAGTATTAAAGAAGAGGAATGCATCTAGGCATAGCCAAGCCTAGGGAATGTATAGTGAGAGAGTGTGAAGAGTGAATGAAAAAATGGGTAAGTTGTAGGATAAAAAATTTGATGTAGGATCATCACCAAATACATGTAGAATATATGTTGACAATATTCTTAGGTAATTATTAAGACCTGTAAACTAGGTCAATTTAGTAGGTTTAATTTGAATGAGTAAGAGAGAATTTGAGAAAGTTTAGTAAATTAATAATATTTGTTTAGACTCTAACAAAGTGATAATCCTCACTCGTAATTAGGAGGAAACACACAATACCAACCAAAGAGCTTAAAAGGACAAAAATATCATTTTTGAAGAGGTTAGAACATATGTTGTAGGTCTATCTAATGGAAGACTATGTAAATGTTTTATTTTTACACAAAATAAATATTTATGATTCCTATTTCATGTTTTTGATTGTATTATACTTATATAATATGATTCTAATCCTTTTGTATTTAATTCAAGCTTAAATCTCAATTATATACATGAAACCCTTGAGACTTTTATGTTTTTATTGTTACTGTCATTTTTAGAGGCTTATTTACAAGTGGAAATTGTTACATAAACTCAATTGGAGTAATGTAATAGTTAAATATGTTTATTAAGACCAATATTCATGTGTTATATCATATAAAATCCCAATTATCTCTTCAATAATTAGTTATCAACCTACATAAATTTTGAGTAAATCCAAAGTAAGTGTTTCATGAGTAAAACATGTCTAAAAACATAAATAATTGAAAAATAAGGTCTGAAAATTTATGATCATATGGGTAATGGATCTTATAACTTATTCCAATTATCATTTTTTGAATATAGGTTTGAAATTTTAAGTACATGGGACTATTTTTATGTACACCAGTAGAAGACCATTTTTGAGAAAGTTGTCCATAAGGTAAGATGAGCTTTTGGTTTATTTTAGTTATATAAACTTGAGTAAGGATTGTAACATGTTGTAATTTATAAAATAATAATATAAATAAAATTTTTAAGAGATACATACACTATTTTGGTAAATTAACCTATTAGAGCAACAACTATGTCTATAGACCTAGAAACTAAAAAAGTTAGAATTTGAGGATGAAAGAGATTGTAGTTGGTTGATTTATTGCAAGTTTTGAAACCTACATAAATAATTTATTTTTAATACAAGCTGACCAAAGTTTCTTAAAGAATAATTATTCAAATTAATCAGAATAGATCTAAGACATTGATGAGATGACTAGTTAAGAGCAGACCTAATGAGTAATTGACTAGTATAAAAGAAGATTGTTTGAGAGTGGATTTTAAATCAAGTTGAGAAAAAGATTGGATAAGTTATGTTTTAATTCTTCATTATATTATATCATATGAATATTAATTTCATTTCCTTATTAAACATAGAAGATAAAACTATGCATTAGGTGGTATCAGGGGATGATAAAGGGTTTTGGATAAAGATGGATCATTGTTTCATGAGTGAATATTTTTTTTCAATTTAGTAAGGTTGAATTTTCCAAACTAAAGATATTATATTCAAGGTCAAGTATAATTTCATCTTTTCATTATAAAATTATCAACATGATTGGGCATAGACCTTAAGTGAAATCAAATTGCATGCTAATGATCAATAAAAGCCTAAGTTAGGAGTGTCATCAGTTATTTACACTACACACAATTCAATTAAAATTTTAATTTAAAAAATATGGGAAATAAGAGATTTATAGCATTGAAAAGAATAATTATTTAAATATGAGATCTGATAGATAAAATTTTGGAAAATCAAAATAAAACTATACAGTCAATTTTTTTATTAAAACTGAATATAAATTAGATAGATTAACATAATTCAGATGAAAACTCCAAAAAAATCATATAGGCACATGTATAATGTCAATACTATGTAGATTTCCATGATATGTGTATAAAAATTACATCTACCAACATAGTATCTAATGTTAGGTGAATCTCATATACACATATACAATTCCAAAAAATGTGTACATTACCATATATGCATACAAATAAGCACATATAATGTAAGACATCATAATTATCAAATACCATACCTCTCTTTGAATTAATCAAATAAAACTCTCCCTCAGATTCCCTACTGGTAGATGGAGATCCCTTTAATGCCTTGGATTAATCCAAGGTCTAATTGTAGGTCCTACACTCATAGCTCACTTGTAGATGAACCTATTCAAATACAAGTATTATTACAAATTTAACATAAAATACATTCACCCACTCATTAAGAAATTAATTTTAAACTACAATAAAAAATCATTTAAACATGCATTTAATGCAAGATCATAGTCCTACTCAATCTATTTTTAACACTCCAACAAGTCAATGTCAAGCTTAACTATTTGAATAGGCATATAAAATAGGGAAGAAACATGAGAAGTTATCATGCTAACCATCTTACTGGCACTATAAAATCTCATGGGGCAACCCAGCATGTAAAATACATTATCATAAGTTATATTTTCCCAAAGTATGTAATAAAATTATTAAAACAAATCTATTTTTACAATTAAAAATTAATATATACCTCTTTCATCACCTATGAAGATGATATTACAATAGTAATGCCATGTCTATCTTGGATTGCAGTGATGGAAGAGTGTCAACCTTAGCCATCAATTGAATGTAACAAGGTCTCACTTAATTTTCTATAAAGTATCAAAGATATATATATCATTTTTTTCTCCTTTATTAAACCAAGAGTGTATTTAATAGCATTGTACTTGAATTTGGATATCCTTGATAGATAAATTTAACTTAAACTTACAAAGAAAATATACATTGACTAAATCTACATAAAGCATAAGATTAACTCAAAAATTTGCCTCTATATAGGTAAAATATGTCATTCTAACAAAGATAAATGTAGTAGTGGATGGGCCAGTAGCTAGATCTAAAAATGTAAATAATGGTTGCATCAAATCAAATGTTGTAAATGTAGACTGTGATGATGAAGGAACCATCACCTCTTGGGACATAAAAATGACATATATATATATATATATATATATATAGATTTTTATGTAAATAAATTCTTAGCTAAATTAAATTTTTAATTATAATTTAAATTTAACATGACATTTATATAAAATATACATGCATCTATGTAGTGGTTGATTTCTACACACCAAATGTGTGTGCCAAAAAAATCATCACTTATAAGTATGTTATCCAATCCCTATGAACCACCAACATCATCTTCATTAGAAGGTCAAGTGCATATATATCCAAAATATTTTAAAGGGTGGGGTTGTGTATGCACACTAGGTGATATATCTCTAGAATTGGTCTATGAGAGCCTACTCATATGTTGAATGAGTGTACCAGTGAGAGAACTAAGTTCATGAAGAGTTTAAATATCCATGACCTAATAAACTACATAGGGTATCTTAGGTTCAAGTGTATTTTGGATATGGATCCATTTAGGTTGATTAGGTGCACAATATTCACCTGGTCGATCCTTGATAAAGCCTTTTCCTTAGCCATGAAACTCATTAAAATCAAAATAATATAGAATCTCATTGAGTACAAACTCATATTAGAGTTTCCTCAAAAAATATAATGTAACCTCATGTTTATTACATGGTGGATAATCAAACACCATCCACCATTAGTCTCAAATATTAGCTATAATTAAATTTATGTTGGCATCAATGGATTGGAAAATGTTTTATAGTTACTGAAAATGGTGCAATGGTGGTTGGGTCAATAAATGAGACATACATGGAGGATTTTTTATGTATTTATTATTGACCTCATATGCTAATAATTTTTTAGCATAATAAGCCCTATAACTTTCTTGATATGAATCCCATCTGTCAATTTGACTCGTTATAGAGTCAATTTGACCTTATAATGTCTATAGTGAATTAGCTAGATAGGTGCGATGGATGTTGGTGGAAGTAGGATCCCTCATTCTCCCAATTAATTCTTTGATTTCAATTTTATTTTCCATAATGTGCTTAACTAGACTCTCTTGATTGCCTAGGGTATTTTGTGGAACTATAGGAGGGATAGGAGGAGGTTAGGTGGAGGGTTAAGAGGAGGGTTAGGATTAGGAACAAGATGGTTAGGAGGAGGTTTATGCTAAGGAATAAGAGGGTTAAGAGGGTTAGGTGGAAGGTTAGGTAGTTGAACAAGAGGGTTAGCAATATGGGTTATTTGAAATAAATAAATTACCAATTAAATAATAAAAGTAACAAAAAATAATAAAATTAATAAATAATGAATATATTTTTAGATATTACCTCTTCTACATGGTGGCATCATCAATTATTGACTTTTTGGGATGAATTTTTGTAAGGATTAGCCTCACTATGTCAAAACACAATCACAGAGTGGAGGAGAGTGAAGGAAAAGATAGAATGAAAATGTAAAATGAGGAAATTTTGCATTTAGTTTGGTTTTTATTTTTTTTGTGACATAGGGAACATGATTTCATTATTAACATGATTTCATTTCCTATTTTAAATAATGTGGTTGCATTATTAGTGTGATCATGTTATTTGTTTTAAATAACATGATCACATTATTTAATAATGTGATCACGTTATGTTTGATAATCACTGAGCCATAATTTAAATAGTACAATTGCATTATTAAATAACATAATCACATTATGGGAAATTTCCATGAAATTTTCCCCCAACTCTATTCACATACCCAAGTAGAAAAATAAATTGGGTCAAATAGTTTGATCTACTTAGATGAGACTATAAATCCCATGAGTAGAACATAAAATTAAGTCAACATGCTTGATAAAGCTAGAAGACCTATGCACATACTATAAAAATAGGTCAATAAGCTTGATGAATCTAAAAAACCTACATATAAAGAGTCAAACTAGGTCAATAGGCTTAATGAAGTTGAAAATCCTATATACAAAGCACTAAACTAGGTCAATAAGCTCGATGAAGTCTGAAAACCTATGCACAAAGTGTAGAAATAGGTTGAAAGGATTAAAGAATTTAAAAACCTACACATGTAGAGCTAAACTAGGTCAATAAACTTGACAAAGTTTGAAATCTTTCACACATGGTATTAAACTAGGTTGATAAAATTGATCCAATTGACTTCAATTAAAAATTAAAAATCTATAAGATTTGGATTCATATACGGTTCAACATAATGTATGAAAGTGAAATAATACATATCTATAATTTATCTTACTTATTAATATCCAATCTTAGAGAAAGTAATCAACTAATAATCTACTTATCAATACTTTGTTATATAGTGGTCATGACCAATGCTAGATCTGCTAAACTTAACTAAGTGATCTCTTACTACACAATAATAAAGGAGAGGTTTCGAAGGCATCTAGTCAAATTTCATCATATAATAACCCTAGATAGGTCTTATGACTATAATAAAATTAATCAAGTTAATCTAATAAATAAAAACTCAAAATAATATATTAAATGAATAAGTAATCTAATATAGTATTCACTAAAGTTTGTGGCACAAATAGGGAAGATAATAAAAAATAAAAGATAATTATATTCAAGATAATAAAGAATCAATCTAAGCATGGAGAGATATAATTCAATCCATTAGTTTCTATAACATCTACTTATCAAAATATTAAGGGTTAGGAGTATACTTACCTTGTTGAAGTGAACTCATCATGCCTCAATCTCTCCCTTCACCAATGGTGCTTTAAAAGAGGTTATTGTGTCTATAAGAATCACAAGCATGGATCATCTCTAGCTACAATACTTCTCCTATGCATCCAATACCTCCAAAATATAAATTCTACTAATCCAAGGTAAAAACTAAAGTAATGAAACCTCTAATTGATAGAATAATTAGATTTACAAGTTGTAATGATGCATAATTTATTGATCTTCTCTTTAGAAATGAAGTTAATGGGGTATTTATATCTAAGGATTGAACTTAAACCCTTCAGGGAATTTAATTGAGAAGGTTGACTTGGTTGAACTTATTTGGTAAGAAATAGGTCCATTAGGCTTCTAACTATGTCATCTTGGGCCAATAGAGTTAGATTTGGTTGAACTTGTTTGGCAATAAATTGATCCATTAGGCTTCTAACTATGTCATCTTTGGCCAATAGAGTTATGTCACTTGCACTAAATTCCCAACAAGGTCGACCAGGTCAATATAGTATAAAAAGTGGATAAAAGGGGTGTTACTTAGGTAGGGGCTATTTTTTATGGTAAATTGCCTAGGGGAGTGTATAAATGATTTTTTATTGCTTAGGGAATTGGATAAGAGTAGATTGTAATGGTTTTAGGTAATTTTTTAGGGGTCAACAATCCTACAAATCACCAAACTTATCCCAATCCCTTCTCTCAGTGCACCCTTTAAAGTGTGCACCTAGAGAGATTAAGACTCAATGGGTTCATGAAAGAGAAAAAATAGTAAATGATAAAGTTATAAAATATTGTGTGTATACACCTTATCTATTAGTATATTATTCTTATTATAATTCATGTCTTATATGTTATGCCTTTTTTCAATTTAAGACTTCTTTAAATTTATCAAAAAGGGGGGTAATGAGGGGGATAAATAAATAAAATAATATTAATACATGTATATGCATTATGTTTTAACAATTAAAAAAATATTAATTAAATGTGAGTTTGTTTTCAAATGGAATAATGTGTGTGTGTGTGTTGATTTTTACCTATCCCTAATTTTATTATTGTAGTATCTATTAAAAAATAAAACATAAATATAAGAGGAAAGGGCATCGATTAATTGGATAACAACTCTCCTCACTCCCCAGACTATGCAAGTCATCCTTTAACCCTTGAGAGGGTAGAATAGTGACTATCATTTATACCCCACCCCCTGAATTAGTGTATAGTGATGGCTTGGGGTCATGACCTATCTATCCTTCTCCCTTTTTACAAAGGTTTTGTGTACTATGACCTTTGACCCTTGCACAATTTTATCTCAAGATTTCTTCAAAATGGATATAAAAATATACATGTATATGTATTTATATTATTTATTTAAACAAGATAACCCATATACATATATATATATATATGTGTGTGTGTGTGTGTGTGTGTGTGTGTGTGTGTGTGTGTCTGTATGTATGTATGCATGTATGTATGTATGTATGTATATTGTTCAACTCTAAATTGTATATGTATATATATATATATATATGTATGTATGTATATGTGTGTGTGTGTGTATATATATATATATATATGTATATATATATATATATGTATATGTGTGTGTGTGTGTATATATATATACACACACACATATATATATATACATATATATATATATATACACACACACACACATATATATATATATACATACATATGCATATACATACATACATACATATGTGTGTGTGTGTGTGTGTGTGTGTGTGTGTGTATTGTTAGACTCTAAATTGGATGTGGATCCTTCTTTAGTAGATAGGGTTAATAATATATAAATGGCAATGCATAAGGGTGATAATTAGATCTACAACATGCCAATTCCTAAAATGTTTTATTTTCTAAGTTGATATTACCTAGATAACTTATTAAAGGGGTATATAGAAATGAATAATCACAAGGGTGATAATTAGATCTATAGTAGGTCGATTAGGTGTTAAACTTAGATATAAACATACATTAAATTTCTTATGTTGAGTTATGTTAAAAATAGTAAGTACAACTATGTTAGATATAGAAATGAAAAATAAGTAATGCATTTAGATTATTTTAATGCTAATGTAGTTTTAAATCTAAAATAGGTATGAAGTAGAATAGAAGATGGTTCTTGAATAGTCATCAGATTCTAATTTGGATGCTTCTAGAGCCATAGACACTGACATCAACATGGGATTGTTTCAGTGACTCTAATTTTTGAACTCAATGTAAGTGTCCTATGTATAATACCTATTAGAAAATGCCACAACCACCTGGATGCTTCTAGGTTTGACTTCACCTTCACTCTAGTGCATTCATATTTAGGTCATGGATTGTCATTCCTCATGAATTTAAAAAACCCTAGTTCTTCATATTCATAGTGATTTTGGGGTAAAATGGGTTAGTGGGCACATAGTGTTGATTTGACCTTAAAGACCCCTATGTCAATTAGTGTTACATAGCTAATAATATAAAGAGGGCCTTACACTAATGTATTTTTACCCTATATGCTAGCTTGTGTTTAAATCATGCAATATGTGTAAATCAAGTATAATAGTGACCTAGCTTGTAACTTGGAAAATATAGCTCTTGGGTTGCTCCTTTAGTAATTCAAACCTATATATGTACTTTCCCTATGACTGATATGGAAATAGAAGAAATTTGGGAAGTTTTTCTTAATTGAATGTTTGATATAATGCCTTCTTTAAGTTGTTTGGTGAGTAGGTAAGAATTTTCTAGGTGAGAAATGAAGGAGGGTTGATATTATATTTATATCAATCCCTTTGGAAAAATAACTCACATTAAAGCACTTAGGCCAATAATTAGGATATATTTTATTTAGAAATTGGATTCCTTTATGGTATTAGACACTTGTGACAGGTCATGAAATTAGTATTGACATGTGTTTTTATCCTAATTGTTATATTTTAGGGAGTAATAAAGTAGGTATATACTCAAAACTTGTTGAGATGGAAAATAAGTATGTTTTAAGCATTATAGGAAAGATATAAGGCTTGGGTCATCAAAATAATATTGGTTAGACCAAAATATAGGGAAAGGGACACAAAATAGAGCATATGCAAGACTTTAGAAAGTAGGAAAGGTCCATAATTGAGAGTAACAACCAAGGTCTAAGTTTTCCAAGTGTAAAACACTAAGGTGGTATATAATTCAAAAAAAGTGTCTACATTTACCCTCCCCCCTAATCTAGTAATGAAATTTTTTAGTTTAAAGTAAAGGAATGCATACCTTAGTGTGTATAACACAACTTGTCTTTGTGTGATCCCAACTTGAGTGATTTTTTGGTGACTAACTTGCAACTAAGAGCATGTTATAATGTATAATTAGTGCATACAATCTATAATTGAAAGTATTAAAAGATTGAAATTTAAAAGAGGAAGGTTTAGGAGTACACTTGTGTGCAATGTAACCACCTTTCATAATGGAAAGTTTGTTTTAAAATAGGTAGCATTGTAAATTTCTGAAACTAAGATTAGGATAAATTTATAAAGTGCATATATATAAGAATATAGAGAGAGCATTGGAAGGCACCCACCCCCAACTCAATGAAAAGGTGAGTTTCCACCTAATAGTTGAGATTATCTCAACCATGTATCCTAATTATACTTATAACTTGGTAAGACTAAATGATACAATAAATTTGAAGCTAAAAATTTGGAATAATTGAGTGATTGAATTACCTCAACCATACCAAAAGTGGACCAACTACTGTAGTAGATTGGCTCAATATATTTGGTAAAATTCTACCCTGGGTATCATTATGTAAAAGTCCATGATATGGTAATAGTACATATAATAGTTTTGAAGTATAAAAATGATTTTTGTTTTGTAATATTAGGCACATAGTTCATATCATATGCACCTTACATATGTCTCATGTTGAAATAATGTAAAACAATGATACCAATGTATAGAATTCTACCATAATTGTGAATATGCATTTATATAGCTATGTGCTTTGGCTTATTTATAAATTTTATAAGTGTGGAGAAAATGATTATAAATGATTCCCCCATTATATATGTATAAATATTATAACTAAAAAATTTCCAATGTGGAAAACATGTTTCCAAAAATATGCCCCCACTGTAATCTAGAGATGTTGAATAATAGATAAGTGTGAAGACCATGCTTCCGAAGCATGCCCCCATTAAATCTAAATAATATGAATGTGTGGAAAACATTAACATATTACATTCCTCCTCTAAATCTAAAAATTGATATAATTCCCACATACTAAATAAATGTGGAGAACATACTTCCAAAGCATGCCCCCATTAAATTTTAGAACTATGTAAAATGTGAAGAAGATGTCTCTATGACATTCCCCCACTAATATTCCCCAACCCCTTTGATTTTAGGAAATAACAAAAATCATTATTTACCTCACCTAAAAAGGATAATACAACTATATAATATGTGAATGTAACCATGTAGCATATAGAAGGAACATGTCTATTTAAATGTATCATTAAAGCACATAAAATCATGTGATAACATGAAGGCCTAAGATGCATGATAAGGATCATGAAAATTTATAGATGGTAAAAATAAAATCATAAAAATAATAATTGTACACACGCAAGAGGACTTAAAATAAATTCAAAAGGTAATGGTCTTAAAATACCTCAAATAAGGGGCATGTTTAAATGCTACACAATTAAAGGGACATGTCTTAGTCAAATATCCACAAAATAAACAATGGAATATTCAAATTTTCATACAAATATAAATGACATATTCAAATGTCAAATTAATCACATATAGGCATGGGGGCCACAAACAAAGGAGCATATTCAAATTCTCAAACAAGCAAGCTAATAGCAAGGTAAGACAATGAAAGAAATAAATAAAGTTAAGCATAAGCAACTAACATTAAACATGTCATATTAGCCCATGGATCAAATGTGTTAGAAAAAAATGTCAAGTTTATATCATATCAAGTACCCTGTGAAATATATAATCATGAATAAAGGCATGTGTAAGTACATGTATGAGTTCAAAACTTGATAATGTAGAGTGACTATAGAATAATATAACCTAGAAGGATTGTGATCATAGAGGTGGATGCACGCAATGTCCATATGACAATGAGTATAGGAAAGGCCCAACATATAAAATTAAGAATATATAATGTATATGTGTATGTCCATATCACACTCAAGTATAATCATGACACACATGTGTATATATGAGTAACTCATATGCCATCCATCAACATGGAAATAACACATAGATACCAAGGAGCCAATAGAATATGTAGGTGTTGAAAGTATTTTTGTATTTTTGAATGCTTTTGATTATTTTGGTATTTTGGAATATGTGAAGAGACTATCATATAATTTCATCTAATTTATGAGAATCCTCAAGGATTGGTAAGTTTATAACCTATATTGAACCAGATGTGTCATATGGGTGCATAGTAGAAGTAAGAATTGTATCACAATCATTTGGTAATTTTGTATTTGGTATATTTGGTTTACATTTATTCATATTTGGTTTATCATTTATCAGTGATGTATTCAATTGATAGGTACTAGGTCCTATAGATATGAATATATTCTATGGTAAGTTATTGAGTATATCATAACATGGTTTGTTGAACACTTCATTTATAGAGTGATCACCATATAAATGATTAATGAGAGTATAAGTGATTTGATATGAGGAATGACATGTATTTTACCCCTTTGTAACCACATTTATAACATTATATTTTTCAAGTGTATCTTAATTTTTTACCTCTTTTGTTAGAAATCCACTTTTTAACATGTTTGTTTGCTTTTCTTAAGTTTGAGTTTACAACTTTTGTTCTTTATCTCTTTTTAGCATTGCCTTTGGAATAATTTTTCTTTAATTATTTCATATGTAAGTGTTATTGTTTTGAATCATCATTTTGATGAATTTTTTGCTCTTTTTTAAATTGTTCCTTGTGTACCTCATTTTCATTTGTAGGGTCTTACTCTTTTGTATTCGAAAAATGTATGTTTGAATAATTTGCATTAGTATAACCTAAGCCTTAATGGTAGTTTTTATCATATGTGGAAATAGGATGAGTGATTCCTTGGGAATGTTTTCCAAATCCTTGACCATGACAACCAATGTTTTGCAAATAATTTAATTCCAAAACTAGATTGTTTGGAAAACTGAGTATCATTATTGAGAGGTAGATTTCAATCCTTTTATTATTCTAAGTTTTCTTTTTGAACCTTTTCTTGCACAATTTTAGGCATTTACAACTATGTTTTCTCTAAAAAAATTTTTGGTAACCACATTTGTTGTTTTGGCACTTGTGCTTTGGGAGAGGTGCTCATAATGTGAATGGTTTTCTTGAGTCATGTATCCATTATAGGATCACCACTATATTTAAGACATTGTATTTTGTTATATAATGATAAACAAAAATATGTATGATGCCCATGCATTTTATGATAAACATAATATTATTTATATATACTTTTAGGATTTGGAGGAGGTAATATGATCACTTTGTTTCTAAGTATATCTCTTAATATTTCACTTGGACTCTTAGTTTTTTTTTGGTCACTTTTAGAATCACTTGTTTAAGATGTAATCTAATTCAAATTTACATTTGGATATTAAACCTTTTTTGGCACAACATTTTTAGGTGAGGGTGAAAACACATGATTATCACTACCATGTGTTGGATTTTGAGCACATGGAATCTGATTTTCCAATAATGTGATATTTTAATTGAAATATTCATTTTGATTTTGTAACTCTTCTATTAACTTTATCATAAGGATGATTTGATATTTTATGGATTCACAAGAGCAAATTCTAGGTACCTTGGTTTGAATATGAATACATACACCATCTACCTTACCCCTTGAAGGAGTGATAACTTGGACCTAGTTATAGGGATGATAACTATCACCCTCCTTAGGGTTAGGAGGAAAAGGTTTAATATTATTTCCATAATACTGGTAAAGAAAGGTTTGAATTTTATATGATTATTATGATTCTTTAATTTGGTTGTTTTTAAGTGATTATATTTTAAATCCATTATAGATTAGATTGATTTAATCAGGCATGAGATATAAAAATTAATGACCTATTAACCAAATTTGATCCCAATTCAAATTTTGGTCACCCCTTATATATTTAAATTTTCAAAGGATTGTTATGTGGTATTTTCATGCCTTGTATGGCCCCTAGAATCCTTAATTAAACCTTATTAGCATTATTTAAGGTTAGTTTGGAGAAGTAAGGGCAATGTCATAATTTGGTCATATAGTGGTCTAGGCATGTCATGGAGAGATAAGGTATGGTCATATGGAGTCATAGGTTATTATGGGTATATCAAGGTAATTTCATGTATTATCTTTTTGCCATAATGATTCATGGTGTTTTGAAGTGTTTAAGGTGCACTTGTAGACTTGAAGGTGTTGAAAATACATGAAAAGGTGATTTTTAGATAACATTTGTGTATGTCAAAAATCCCCTAAGAGATAAATTTGTACCACACACATAAAAAATATCTTGGAGAAGTTACACAACTACCACACTTATCATAGAATTAGAAAAAGGTCAGAATCTTGAAATTCAACACCATTTTAAGGATTTAAGGAAATTGTATAGACTTTTGGAAGTCACTTGAAGGTGAGAAGAATTTACAAATGTCATTTGAGATTATATAGTTCAAAAAAAATCATGGGAAGAAGTTTTAACTCTCATAATTGCAACAACCCATCTCTCTCTTCCATTGATTCATTCATAAGATAGTGAAGGCCAAATTAAATTGCATAGTATAGGCTATACAAATTAACTTTTGGGATAATATTTTGGCCAAATTTTAGGACCCCTATGGGATTATAATTTGTTGAATTGGTAACTTTAGTAGTTTCCTTATCTTTATCAAAAATCACTAAGGAGCCAATCTTCTTTTTGAAGACTCAAATCCCCATGGGATGAATTTGGTGTAACTCCAATGGAAAGTATGAGCCCATACTATATGAAACTATTTTTATTGAGTTATAATAATTTTTTATATTAATTATACACATTCACTTATCATGTTTTCTTGTTTGGATGGTCCTTTGATAGAAAAAGTGACTCTAGTACATGGTTTGAAGTGACTAGCAGTATTTATGTGTTTAAAAAATTATCCAGGTGGATATAATGAATTTGATTGGTTATTCATGGTCCTATATAATCTTAAAAATACATTAATGTCCTCCTAATTAGATATACATTCCATACTAGTCTCAAAATGGTCACTTCTTTCAATCACCTTATGGACTGTGTTATGTGTGTTTACATCACAAAGTGATTTGAAGTGGTCTACGTATGTACTTACATATAAATTGAGGTTTTTATATTCATGTTAAATGTGTTTATTAATAATTAACATGATATTTTATTCCATAATATCCATTTTGTAATTTTCATCTTCCAAAGCACAAGGTTGCAAATCTACAGGTCTACAAACCCAAGAGAAACTCAATGGTGCTAATATTAAATTTTTATACCTAAAAATATAAGAAATAGTATGATATAAAGTTGAAATTTTTTATTTAATAATGAATATCTCCAAATAAATTGAAGCCAATTGGTGGCTAATTGACAAGCAACAAGCCTAATGTACCTACAGACTGTGTGTGGGTGAATAGTGAAGGCAGAGAAATAAAGATGTCTTAAAGATAATAATGGAGTTGGTAATGTAGTGAGAATGAACTCTTAATAATAATTTAGTATTATATATATCATGTTCTATTTTATAAGTTGAATTCAAGGCCATATACGTAGTCAAACTCTAGACAATCACTTACAGCTAACGAGTTGAGAGAAGTTGCATTAATAGTGAACATAGAGTTTTTGAGATGTCTTTGAGAACACTCTATGGACTTGGTAGTGTAGTGAGGATGGGTTTATAATGATATTTGGTGGTTTCAATGTACCATATATTTATAAATAGGCCAATTTAATACCATATACATAGTCAGACTCTAGATAGTCACCTATAGTTAGTAGTGAAGGATGCCTTGAATAGTAAACGTTGATAAGGTTTGGAGCTTAAGGGAATTGATAAGTTATTAAACCATAAATAACATAATACATAGTAATTTAAATGTTTGTATATATGTTTTAAAATCTAAGAATCCATAAATATAGTCAAGATCTCAAGATAACTACCTACAGCCATCCATTGAAAAGAATTAGTCTTAAATAGTAATGTTGATAGGAGTATAGAGTTATAAGGATTTTAGGAGTGTTTGGTACATCAAAAATGACAATAAATATCCATTTATAAGTTTGAATTGTGTAAATAGATAACAAAAAGGCCCTCAAATATACTATATCCTCTCTAAGAGAGACCTACAGTCAATACTAGATGATATGGGCTAATTACAAGCCTTAAGGAGAGTGACAAAGTTATTTAGGAGATTTGAGATTTGGATCAGGAGATGATTGGGATTATAAATTACTTAAATATTAAGTAGGTTTCAAACAGATGTTTTGAAGAGAAAATGACTAAACATGGATCATAAGCCTAATTAAATATACATAGTCCCTAATTAGACACTAGTCTTCTCACCCTTGAGAGGGTTACTTGTTTGAAAGGTCTAAAGGAGTGAGGGATAGTTGATAATGGTTTCATTTATGATTCCATAAGTAACTAAGATCATTTAAAGTGAATATGGAAAACATTCAAACTCTACTCACTTAGCCAAAACAAGACACATGTCTACTTGCTCATAAAGGAAGTTGTTTGTTTAAAGAGTATAAAACACTATATGATAATTGAGAGAGATAAAGTTAAGTAAATATGATTGAGATATGATTATATAGTTATATCAGCCATAAAACATTGTCAATATGTAATGGAAACACAAGTAGACTGTATTTAGTCAAGTATAGTCCTAAGTATATGGACAAGCCTATAGGGCAAACCTTGAGAGATGGCCAATCAAGAGATGATATTTAGAGTTAATATGACTTAATAAACCTAATAATATATTTATGCGTATATAAAAACACTTCATGAGGACCTATACCCTAAAAGTGAGATAAAATGGAAGAACACAGGTAGTTAGGGTATGTTAAGCAGATTGGCATAAGAACCCTAAGCCTGAGCTATTGAGATGATTAGAGAGTTTGATGAATAAATTTGAAAATATAAATATTTTAATAAATAAATATTAATGTTATATACCTTATTAATGTGGTTATATCTCAATTAAAACTTATAATAGTCAATCACATACCTCATCTTGCTCAAACCTCACAGAATGCTAGTTATAGCTAAGAGGATATCTTTCATTGCTCAATATGGAACAGAGGAGTTTTATGTGACCTTGGGATATATGGGAATTTAACCACCCTATTTAACTTCCATTTTGTGTACATTTTTGGTTTATTCATGCCTTAGGCTTTATGAATCAACCTTAAGAACTCAAAGCACTTTCAGGCTGCCTGGGAGAGCTATAAGGACCTAATAAGAGAGAAATTATTTAATATTCCTCCATATAGACCATAAAAAATTCAAAATGACCTATAAAATATTTTAAAATACCTTGAGCATCACCCCATACCATTGGATTGTACTTGTAGGTACATGATTGTATGGAATAGGCCCTAAAAGATTGATTTTTTCTACTTAATACTTTTGTACAAGTTGTCAAATCTTCAAATTTGGAATGGAGAAAAAAGAGGAGACCATATAATTGAATCACACATTTATTTGTTTTTTTTTGTGTGTGGGAATATTTTAGACTCTTTTTCAATCTCTTGGTAGGGAATCCTAATTGAGGCCTAGTTAAGAGAGGGAAGTTGTTAAAAAGGATATTGCCACTCACTTTTTGACCCTAAAATTGAACATGGATCTATAAGACCATAATGGGTCATTGAATATTCCATCATATTATTAGTACCATCCATACAAATATTTCACAAGGAGGTTTGTATGATTTTAGGGTTATAAGGAATGAGGTCTAATTAAGGTTTTTGGTAGAGAATGAATTATTGGGGATAGTTTAAGAGCTCAAAATGGATTTTTGAAAGTTTGATATGAGATGAATAGTACATCCATGAAGTTTGGATGAGCTGAAGAAGAAGAATCCAAGTTTTGACATTTTGGCCTAAGGAAATGAAGAGTCCTCTAGACACCTAACAAGAAATGGAAGTGATGTGTCAAAGAGAACCTAATGGGGTCAGATGAGAGGTGTTAGGATAAGAGAAAATATGTAAAATAACCTGATTTGACCATATATAAGGCCACTTATCCTTCAACATGCCAAGTTAAAAGGTAGTTTTCAAGAGTTAGTCAAAGTGTCAAGCAAACATTTCAAATCTTAGACCATATGGAGGGTTGGATCATCTTAGGAGGAGCTACACATGGAATCTTATACATGCTAAGTTAGTTCCATAACTCTTATTATTTTTTTAAGGTCATGGACACTTCTCTCTCTCTCTCTCTCTCTCTCTCTCTCTCTCTCTCTCTCTCTCTCTCTCTCTCTCTCTCTCTCTCTCTCTCTCTCCTCTCTCTCTCTCTCTCTCTCTCTCTCTCTCTCTCTCTCTCTCTCTCTCTCTCTCTCTCTCTCTTGTGCTATATATTCAGCCACTTTTGGCTTTGTAATTATCCCCAAATTAAGTATGTAAAATCCACGCTCATTTTAAACATTTGAGAAATAAATAACAATCTAGTTTACCTTATCCATGAACTATTTCAATGTGTATTTTACACTAGTTGATCTTGCTAAGTGATAGGTTCTCTTCCTTGGCATGTTGTCCTTGTTTGCATTCATGTTTAGTTTTGAAAGTCTTTTACAAGTTTATTGAAGTGTTCATGAGATTATTGAGCTCTCTCTCCACTAGTGTCATTTCATAACCTTATGTTTAGTAATCCTTGCTCAAGATTGATTCATAAACCTTCATGATAAATATTAATGTAATAAGCATATTTGGATTAGTGTTATGTGCATATTAGGCTTTTGTTTAAAGTGTAATTTCAATTTCTTGGTGGTGTTTCATTCATATTTTATCTCTCCTTTTCCATTGAAATGAGTTAGCAGTATAGGTGATGAGAAATCAAGACAAATATAGGGAGTTATCCATTTGATCTAGAGGTTTACCCCTCCTATAGGCAACCCATAGGCTTAGGGGTAATCCCTTTTAATAGTAAATTTGGAGTATCCTTGAAATACCTTTTCTAGGGTGAAAAATAGAGTTACAATAGTTTTGGAATGCCCAGTGGGACTAAGGTCCAAAAGAGTGGAAGAATTCTTGGTGTGTTCTTCTATCTATCAACATTTGAAGGCTTTCAATAAACACTAGTACTGACTCTATATAAAATCAACTGGTTCTAGTAGCCTAGTTACTTATTTTAAAATTATTTGATGATATATTATGTTTTATTTTGAATCATAATGTTAGGATGGTTGGGTATGATGAGAACTTATTTTATACACCTCCTTATCAGCCTTGACATGACCCCAACTATGTGCCTCAACAATCATATCAATATTATTACCCTCATTATGAGTCATGCAATCATATGGTCAACCTATTTTCCCTCTACATGATCATGATGTCATTGATCACCCCTATGAATAATAATATGAGGAAGGCTATGAATAAAATGAAAGCTTTGTTGAAGAAGATGCATCTTCCTATCAGCCTCAACATGATTTCTACCAACCCTATGATCCATATCAACCTCAACATGATTATTATCACCCTTATCATGAGACATATCAATCCTATGATTTTCCTACATCCTCCTCATATGTATCCCATTACACAACTTAGTAGCCTTACCAAGACTTGCAACAATCAAAGTCTTCTTTTCCTACTCCTTTTCCAAATCTAAGAAACAAGTCTAAAGCTACTCCAGAGGAATAAAATGATGTCATTGATTTGGAATAGATATGTAAGGCCTTAAAAGATTTAATTAATCAATCCATTAAAGATGTTAAATACCACCAAAACCCTACTATTCCCCTCCTTCTCATACTTTAATTCTACCTCAATCCAAATCCTTAATGGCACTCATGCCAAATCTACTAAAATCAAAAAAGGTGATGAGAAAATGAGATAAATAACTTGATGTGATACCTATTCATCTCATAAACAAGTTAAGGAATTCATTTCAAATATTGATGGCTAAGTAGATATTAGTTGTAAAGGAATCCCACTATGCCATTAATGATTATTTACATGAGATGAGAATTTATATCCAATGGTGGATAGATATATTAGAGATGTGGGAAAATCAATAGGTCTATAAGGAAATTAAAGTTCTTGTTGAATAAGATGTCTCTCACATTGGCCAACTCAAATTTTCATCTCCCCAAGAGTTCACTCAATAAGCCTCCATCCCCAAGCCCATTCATGATCCACCCACCACACCTCATAGTCCCTCTCTAACCCATGAACCTATTCATCACCCTCCCACCACATCCCTTCTTGAAGAAGAACCCATCTTATGAGAGATAATTGAAGAAGATCAAGCTAAGGTTGTAGGAGATGAAGAAGATGACTCAAGTGTCTATAATGAAGAGTTAAATATAGGTACTCCCCTTAGAAAATATATACACAAATAAATATTATTGAATGAATAAAGATATGACGATCAATTTATAGCTGACAATAAAAATCTTGATAAATACATATAAGAGAAGGTGCTTCATAAGGACATCACATTGACTAAGTTGGTTGAAACTCATGAGCATGATCAAGGGATTAGTTTTGAGAAAATAATAGAAGATGAAGTTGATGATAACTCCATAGATAAATAAGACTTATGGCATAATTTCAATGAGATATGTGATGATTTTTATGCCCTTTAAAATCCTACACCTCCTAATGGTCGATTTGAAAATATTCTTGAATGTGCCTTTCCTCTTGATGGTGTGTTTCTAAAAGAAGATCATATGTCATCCAAGTTTGTTAAAGTTGCATCCAGCCTTGAAGTTGAAGACTCTATAATTGGGTAAGTTGAAGTTGATCAATTACTCAATGGCCAAGAAAATAAAGTTGAAGAAGTTACCTTTTAACCTCATGACTTCAAAAAGATACTTGGAATCCTTGACATCCTTGTGGTTCTTGAGAAGAATTGGGCCAAAGGTGATTGACAAAAGCATATTGAACTTCTTGAAGAGATTGAAGGAATTTGAAAAGGTATGTTTCCAATTGAATGTCATGTTCAAAAATAGATTGTTCAAGATGTATTTATTGACGACAATGATGAATTGGGTTGACTATGTAAATCTCCTTGAAGAGCTTGATGAGCTTTCAATAGCTACTAAGAAGTATAATGCCATTCAAGATGCCATGAAGGTCAAATAAAAATGCTTAGATGAAGAATCATTAGAAAAAGTTGTAGTTGAGGAGTATTATGAGAATATTGTTAAAATATGAGTTCACCTTCATAGGTGACATGTTTGTAGTTATCATTATTTCATTTTCAGTCATGCCAAGAAGATTGGGAAGCATGAAGGAAATCAAGATACCAAAAACAAGGTTCAAAAGTCAATTTCCTTCATGTCCTCTTTCATCTCATGGAGCAAGATATGGTGAAATATTCCCCTTTGATCTAGAAGGAAGAAGTTCTTTTCAAGTTAGTTGTGTATAATTATTTTTTTTACATTTTTGTTGTGTTCCCTAAGTGTTTGATAGCACATGTGTGTGTCTTGTTCTTTGCTTTGTGTCTTATTGTTTTGGTTTGGTGTGTTTTTAAGGTCAAATCAGTTTTTTGTGTCATGTTCAAAGTTTAGTTAGGTCTGAAATTGAGTGCAAGAGACTCCATTGCCTAATGGACATACAAAACTACTAGTCCATTTAACATTGTAAGCATGCTACCCCTATGAATCACCAAGAATATTGACCAAATTTGACCCCAAGTAAATTTTTAGTCACCCCCTATATACATAAATTTTAATAGGATTGTTATGTGGTCTTTTCATGCCTTATATGGTCCCTATAAGCCTTCATTAAACCTTATTACCATTGTTTAAGGTTAATTTGGAGAAGTTAAGGCAATGTCATGATTTGGTCATATAATGGTATAGGCATGTCATGGAGAGATAAGTTATGGTAAAATGGTTTCATAGGTGATTATGGGTATATAAATTTAATTTTATGTATATATCACTTTACCATAATGTTTCATGGTGTTTTAAAGTGTTTGAGGTGCACTTGTAGACTTGAAAGTTTTGAAAATACATGAAAATGTTATTTTTGGCTAACATGTGTGTATGCAAAAAATCCCTAAAGATATAAATTCATACCACACATATTAAAAATATATTATAGAAGTTACACAACTGCCACACTTGTCATAGATTTAAAACAAGGTTAGAATCTTAAAATTCAACACCATCTTGAGGAGTTAAAGAAGTTGTATAGACTTTTGGAAGTCACTTTTAGGAGGAAGAAATTTATAACATCCATTGAGATTATAATGTTAAAAAAAAATCATGGGAATAATTTTTAACTCTTACAGTTGCATCAAACCATCTCTCTCTTCCATTACTACATTCATAAGTTAGTGAAGGCCAAATTGAATTACATAGTACAGGCCGTAAAGATTGAGTTAGGGGATAATATTTTGGCCAAATTTTTAGACCCATATGGGATTTAAATTTTAATAATTTTTCATTGGATTATTGTCCTTATCTTTATGAATAATTGCTAAGGAGCTAGAGTACTTTTTGAAGACTCAAATCCCCACAGGATGAATTTGGTGTAATGTGAAAAATATGAACTTATGGATATTTGAAACTATTTTGAGTGATTTAAAAAAAATAGATTCATTATACACATTAAATAATCATGTTGGCATGCATGGATGGTATTTTGACAAGAAAAGTGACTCTTGTGCATGGTTTGACATGACTACAAGTATTTTTGTGTTTTAGAAATTATTTAGGTGGTGTAATGAATTTGAGTGGTTATTCATGGTCCTATATCATATTAAAAATACATTAATGGCTTCCTAATTGGATATCCACTCCATACTAGTCTCAAAATGGTTATTTCCTTCAATCACCTTATGGAATGTGTTATGTGTGTCTACATAGCAAGGTGATTGGAAGTGGTCTAAGTACATATTTCCATATAAATTGAGAGTTTTATCTTTATGTTAAATGTGTTGTTTCATAATAAACATGTTATTTTATTCTATAATATCCATTTTGGACTTTTCATCTTCCAAAGCACAAGGTTACAAACATAAAAGTCTACAAACCTATAGGTTTGCAAACCCAAGAGAAACTATATGGTGCTAATATAAAATTTGTATACACATACATATAATAATTTGGATAATATAAAGTTAAAAAAAATTATTAGATAATTAATATATCCAAAGTAACTAAATCTAAGTGGTGGCTAATTGATAATAAACAAACCTAATGTACCTATAGACTGTGTGTGGGTGAACAGTGAAGGCAAAGAAACAAAGATGTTTTAAATATGATAATGGAGTTGGTAATGTAGTGAGAATTAAATATAAATTATTATTGAGTATTATATATGTCATAATATATTTTAAAAGGCTAATTCAAGGCCAAATACTTAGTCAAACTCTAGAAATCACTTATAGCTAACTAGTTGAGAGAAGTTTACTTAATAGTGAATACAGAGGTTTTGAGATGTCTTTAAGAACACTCTATGGAATTGGTAGTGAATTGAGAATGGAATAATAATGGGTATATTGTTTTTAAATTTCCATAAAATTATGAAATTCCAATTCAAGACCATAAACATATTAGACTCTAGATAGTCACCTACAGTCAGTAGTGAATGATGATTTAAACAGTGAATGTTGATAATTTTTGGAGATTCAAGGTATTTATAAGTTCTTAAAAAGTAAATAAAATGATACAGATTCATTGAAAGGTTTTGATATTAGTTTTAAAACCTAAGAAGCGATAAACATAATGAATCTCTTAAGACAACTACCTACATCCATCCATTCAAAAGAATTGGTCTTAGAAAATAATGTTGATAGAAGTACAAATTTCTATATATTTTAGGTGTGTATAGGACATCCATAATGAAAATATATATCCATTTAGAGTTTTTAAGAGTGGTAATGGATAACCAAAATTCCCTCAAATTCATTCAGTCCTCTCTAAGAGAGACCTACAGTCAATACTAGATGATACGGGATAATTTCAAGCATTAAGGAGAATAATAGAATTATTGAGGAGAGTTTATATTTGAATTAGGAGATGATTTTGGTTCATAATTCCTTAAAGATAAATGATGTTCCAATCAAATATTTTGAAGATAAAATGATTAAATAGGGTTCATAGGCCTAATTGCATACACATAGTCCTTGATTAGACACTAGTCTACTCACCCTTGAGAAGGTTTCTTGTTTGAAAGGTCTTAGGGAGTGACGTAAAGTTTATAATGGTTTTATTGATGATTCCATAAGGCCCCATTATCATTTAAAGTGAATATGGAAAACATTCAAACTCTTCCCACTTAGCCAAAACAAGACACATGTCTACTTGCTCATAGAGAAAGTTACTTATTTTAAGAGTCTAAAATGTTATATTATGATTGAGAGAGAAAGGTAAGTGAATATGATTAAGATATTATTATATAGTTCCATCAACCCTCAGACATAGTCAATAAAGAATGGAAACATAGGCAAACCTTGTTTAGTCATGTATAGTCCTAGGTATATGTACAGGTCTATAGGGTAAAGCTTGAGAGATCACCAATTAGGAGATGCTAGTTGGAGTTAGGATGACTTTTGGAAACATAATAATAGGTTTAGGGATATATACAAAAACTTCATGAGGACCTAGACCCTATCAGTGAGATATAATGGAAGAACATTAGCAATTAGAGTATGTTAGGTAGATTGGCATAAGAACCCTAGGCCTGATCAAATGAGATTGTTAAAGAGTTTGATGAATAAAGGTGATAAGATAACTATTATAATATATCATTATGAATGCCATAGACCTCATTAAGGTGTTTAGATCTCAAGTCAAACTCAGAATAGTCAACCACAAACCTCATCTTGCTCAAACCTCATAGAATGCTAGTTGTAGCCTATAGGCTATCTTTCATTAATAATTATAGAATAGTGGAGTTCAATGGTTCTTTAGGATCCTATTGAAATTTAAATACCCTATTTAACTTACATTTTGTGTAATTATTTTCTTGATTCATTCCCTAGGCTCTATGAATCCTCCTTAAGAACTCAAACCACTTTCAAGCTACCTAGGAGAGCTATAAGGACCCAATGAGAGAAATGATTTTTTATGCATATATATTGAATATAAAAACTTAAAAATTACCTATGACATCTTAAAAAATCCATTGATCATCACCCCATTCCATTAGACCATACTTGTAAGTACAAGACTATATAGAATGGGCCCTGAAAGATTAATTTTTGCTATTTGATAGGTTCGTACAAGTTGTCAAATATTAAAATTTAGCATGGAGAAAAATTAGGATGTCATCTAAATGAATAAAAATTTTATTTTTGTTTTTCCATGTGTGGGAAACTTTTAGACTCATTTTTTGATCTCTTTGCAAGGAGGCCTAATTGAGGCATAGTGAGGAGAGAGAAGTTGTAGATAGAAAAGGATATCTCCACTCACTTTCTGACCCTCAAATTTAACATGGATATGTAAGGCCATAATTGGTCCTATATTATGACCTATAATTATTATTACCATACATACAAATATTTACATGAGGAGGCTTGTATTATTTTAGGGCTATAAGGAATAAGGCCTAATTGAGGCTTTCGGTAGAGAATGAATTATCAAGGATAGTTTGAGACCTAAAAATAGATTTTTTAGGTCTAAAATGATTTTAATAATAAATCCATGAAGCTTTTATGATCTTAATAATAATAAACCAAGTTTTAACACTTGTATGCAAAGTTGGCCTAAGGAGATGAAGGGTCCTCTAGACTCCTAGCAAGAAATGGAAGTGATGTGTCAAAGAGAAACTAATGGGGTCATCTTATGTGTTAGGAGTAGATAAAATATTTAAAATAACCTTATATAACTATCAATAAGGCCACTTATCCTTCAACATGCTTAGGTAAAAGTTAATTTTTAAGAGCTAGTTAAGGTGTCAAGCAAGAATTTCAACTCCTATGCCACATGGAGGGTTAGGGAATATTTATAGGATCTAAACATGACATATTAGACCTATTTAGGTAGTTACATATTTATTATTATTCTTTTAACACATGGACACTAGTCTACTCTCTCTCTCTCTCTCTCCTCTGCCCTTCTCTTTTCTCTCACTTGTGCTATATATTGAGCCATTTTTGGATTTATAATGATCCTCATCTTGAGTATGGAAAATCCCTAATTTTTTTCATCCTTTTATAAATAAATAAAAATATGGTTTACCTTATCCATGAACTATTTAAATGTGTATGTTACACTAGTTGATCTTGTTAAGTGATAGATTCTCTTCCTTGGCGTGTTGTCCTTGTTTGCATTCATGTTCAATTTTGAAAGAATTTTGTAGGTATATTGAAGTGTTACAATGAAATTTTCATGATTTTATTGAGTTTTTTCTCTACTAGTGTCATGACCTTGTGTTTAGTCCTCATATCTCAATATTTCTTCACAAACCTCCATGAGAAATACTAATGTAATAGGTACATTTCAATTAGTGTTATGTGCAAATTAGGATTTTGTTTAAAGCATAATTATAATTGGTTCGAAATGGATAGGTTAAATTTTTTTCATCACCTCACTAGGATAGGTTTCATTCATGTTTTCTCTCTCCATTTCCATCGAAATGATTTAGCAGTGTAGGTGATGAGAAATCAAGACAAATCTAGGGAGCTAGCCCTTCGATCTATAGGTTTACCCCTAATATAGGTAACTTATAAGCCTAGGGGTAATCCCATGTTCCAAATAATTTTTATTAGGCTTTAAATACCTCTCTAAAGGTGAAAAATTTAGTAACATGACCACTATAAGGTATTGGACCATGAAATAATTAATATAGATATCCTTAGAAAACAAGATTGTGAAATTATAGTAATCAAGGATTAGTAATAAAAAAATCAAAAAAACCTAATTGACCTAAGGTTTGATGCTTGAAGATCAAGTTCACCAAATTTTTAACCCTAAATTGGATGTCGATCATTATTTAGTAGATAGGCTTAATAATATAGAAATTATAATGCATAAGGGTGATAATCAAATCTACAGCAAGCCAATTCTTAAAATGTTTTTGTTTTCTATGTTGAGGTTACCTAGATAACTTAATAAATGGATATATATAAATGAATAAGTTCAAAGGTGATAATCATATCTATAGTAGGCCAATTGGGTACTAAACTTAGATATAAACATACACTAAATTTCTTATGCTAAGGTATTCTAAAACTAGTAAGTACAACTATGGTAGATATATAAATGATAAATAATTAATGTACTTAGCTTATTCTGATGCTAATATAGTTTTGGATTTAGAATAGGTAGGAATTATATTGGAAGATAGTTTTAAATCAATCTTTAGATTATGATGTGGATATTTTTGGATCCACAAACACTAACATCAACCTGGGATGGTTGCATTGATTCTATTGTCTAAATTCAATGTAAGTATTATGTATGGAATACCTACTAGAAAAGGATTTAAACACATAGATTCTTTTAGATTTGACATTTCCTTCACTCTAGTGCATTCATATCTAGGTCATGGACTATCACTCCTCATGAATTTTCAAAACCCTAGTTCTTTATATTCATAGTGACCTTAGGGGGAAACGGGTTAGTGGGCACACAATGTCAAGCTGACCCCAAATACCCATTTATCAATGAGAACTACATACATATTAAATAATTCAAAGAGGTCCTCAGTGATAAAGTTCTCTGCTACATATTGGCTTATGTGTGAATCATACAATATGTGAAAATCAAGTACAATAGTGACCTAGCTTGTAACTTGTAAAATATATCTCTTGGGATGCTCCTTTAGTACTTTAAACCTATAGAAGTGTTGTCCCTACAATTGATATAGAAATAGGATAAAATAGGGAAGATTTTCTTAATTGAATGCTTGATAGAATGTATTTTCTAAGTTTCTTGGTGAATAGGTACTAAGTTTCTAGGTTAGGAATGAATGAGGGTTAATCTTATATTTATATATATATCAATCCCTTTGGAGAAATAACTTGCATTAAATCACTTAGGCTAACCATTAAGATACATTTAATTTTAAAATTGGATGGCTTTAGGGCACTAAACACTTGCATCAAGTTAGGACATTAGCATCTATGTAGGTGTCTATTTTGGACGTTAGTGTATATGGAATAGGAAAATAGGTACAAATTGAGAACTTGAGAGATGGAAGATAAGTAGGTTTTAAGCATTTTGGTAAAAATATAAGGCCTTAGTCATCAACATAATACTGATTAGTCCAAAATATAGGCTAAGGGACATAAGATAAAAAAGATGCAAGACTTCAAAAAGTTAGAAATATCTAGAATTGAAAAGAACAACCAAGGTCTAAGTTTGCCAAGTGTACATGACTGAGGTGTTATATAATTCATAAATAGTGTCTACATATATGTGTGTATTTATTTGTCTTTATGTATATATAAATATATATTTCTATATACATACACCTTGTCTTAAATATTTAATAATAGTATATATATATATATCAATATAAATATGTCAATTGATACTCTTAATATATGTAAAATTATATTAGGGGAAGATATTTCTTAAAACTTCTTAAATAAAGGCCTAAGAATGTGATATATATATATATATATATATATATATATATATATATATATATATATATATATATATATATATATATATATCCATAAAAAATGTAGCAGACAAAAATGTAGAGGTTAAAAATGTAGCATAAAAAATATAGCGAGGATAAAATGTAGTGAGGATAAAATTTAGCAAGGAAAAAACATCACAAAAACAAAACAAGCAAAGGGCGTGCTCACACAGAATATGACACAACTTTCAACTAAAGGTCAAAACTCATGAAATCACATTTCCTCTATTATTTTTATTGTAAATTTGGTGCATTACTTTTCCACCATGAAATGTGAACTAATGTCACCAAAATGAACTAGACAACAAATAAACAATGTGCTAATAACTAAGATGTTCCAATTATGCTCCCCACTATATTTTCATGACATTACCAATATTGCTAAATTTTTTCCTCACTACATTTTGTCCTCATAATATTTTTTCATAGTACATTTTTACCGCTATGTTTTTTACTACTACATTTTTTATCACTACATTTTTGGATGCTACATTATTAGATAGAGCCCTAGTAAACAAAGAAGATAAAGTTACATGATTTATCAAACAGTTTAATATACATAATGGATATATGTACTTGGGTCATGCAAGACTCTAAAACTATAAATTTATTTTATAATATATATACATATGACCATACATTATTTTTGTGAAGCTAGGAAGGTATAATTCTAATAATGTCTTACAATAACTTATAACTTTGGGTATTAAACTATAACTTAGGGGGAAGATCCAAGGCTCTTACTTACTAGCTCGATAAGACAATTACATTATGAAATAATATAAGATAATAGAGTCTAACATTTCATAATGATAGAATATTTTAAGATATTACATTATTAATGTCAGTGAATCTATGGACAAATAAACATAAGGAAGAAGGTGGGATGTATATTTTCTTATAATATAGTATGGTAGTTGAATATAAAACTATAATATTGAATACAAATGTGGACGATTAGTAATAATAGAATGGATTAATGGTAATTATTCTGATGATGATTTTTTAATGTATTTAATGAAATGTTGATAGGTGATAATAATCAAGTTTGCATGATATAATAAAATTTAGTGATTATACAAATAATAATATAAAGGAAATGTATACAACTTATAATAAACAAATGAGTTTAAAGTGATATATATTAATTAGCTTATAACCCACTCTTCACAACTATAAAAAATGGATTCTCTCCCCAACCAAATCAAATTGAAGTTTAACCATTAAAATAAAAAACTCACTCTATTGTCTCACCTTTTTTAACATGCTTAAAAATGCTTCAAATTAGTGGAAAAATAAATATCAAAAAAATTAAAACCCTAAAATTTTAAGACTTCAATGTATTTTCAAATGGATAAGTATTAGCATTACATTAGTCAAATAAAATTATTATTTTAAATTTTCAAAACCATTTTTACAAGTCATATTCTAGTACCATTTTGTCTCTTAAAGTTGATTTAGAACTAGTTTAAATTAAATATCTAAAATAATATTTTTCATAATCAAAGACTTGAAACCCATTTAATTATAATGTGTAATTTAAAATTAATAATTAAACATTTTTTAACCCCTTCAACAACAATCTTTTTTAGACAATTTTGAAGACAATTTATTAGAGCAAATTTTCACTACTAGTTCTTGTCTCCAATGTCGATTTGGAATCGACGAAAATAAAATATCAAATAATAGGAATTACCAAATATTCAAGTTATAACACAATTATAATAACTTAAAATTATCATTAGAATAGTAAAAAATATATTTTAGACTTTGCAATTTTTAGTGAAGTAATTTTGAAACACCTTTTGAGAATAATTTTGTAGAGCAATTTTAACCCTATTAAATTCAGTTCATAATGTTTAATAAAAATATTAATTTATTGAAAATAAAAATATTTCAATGACTAAAACACATTACCTATAACTTATAAAAACATGTCTTAATACTTATAAAAATTTATCTCCTTTTGAATCAATACAAAGGGTAATTTTGTATCCAGATTACTAACCTAGAAATAAGTGTGTTTTGTAGAGTTTAGGAGTGTCTTTTATTGAAATGATTTCTAAAGTTAATTATTATTATAGATAAATTATTTTATGACCATCCTAAACTCACCTAGCCTAAGTTATATATTTATTTCCTTAGTTCAATTTTGGGCCTTGAATGCATTATATCTATTTATGGTGTTAGGTGCCCCATGATTAGGTTTAGGGAAGGTGTTTTATTAATAGTAGCGTGTAATCTTGGTTTAATTATCTACTTAAACCTTAAAATTTTAGATGCACTTTTTCCTATATGTTTGTATGCCTATTGTATCTCTTGGTAATTCCTAAATGTGCTCAGGCCAATTATTTATCATGGTGTTACCCATAAGGATAATTATGCTAGTTAATTCATATGACTCAATTAAAAAGGCCAAGAACCCTCTCATTCAAACTAACACTCATTTTGGTATCAAGTGAACTATATATAGACCTCATTATATGTATTAAGGTGATCATTGTATATATGTAGGCATATTTGGGAGTGGGTACGGGTATAGATAACTAACCCTTGGGATGCTTCCCTAGTGTGGTAATCAATAACTAGACTGTTGAATACTCTTTTAGCTCAATAATTATTAACTAATCCTTAGAGAACTTATCCATAGCATATATTCTTAGGGTATCCTTCCTTATGCATTTTTATTCTTTTATTTACTAACTTTGAGGTATGCTTAGATGTATTTTTGTTTTGAAAATGGTTATATATTGGGTAGTGACCCTCGATGAACCCTTAGTAAATGAGTTGTGCACTCTTTCATATTAGAAAACACTCTTGAGAGATAGATATTATCCAAGGTGTAAGGTATATATTATTGATAATTATAATATTTTTGGATCAAATGATCATTAGTTTCTTTGTTGTTACATTTTATCTTCATTTGTGCTCTTATGCAATAGTAATTTTTAGTAAGCACATGCACCTCGAGTTGTCATGTTTTTTTCCATAAGAATTTGTTTTGTATGTGATTTTGTCTAGAGTTTGATCTTTAAATATTTATAATTTCACTTGAATTGTGTTATCTCAGTCATTTTTGTGTTAGAATTTTGACCTCTTTCAGTGATGATGTTTCATATAAGACAATGTCATAATTTCAAGGAGAACTACATTAGACCCAAATTTTGAGGAGTGGTTATATAGGTTTCCCAAGTTATTATGGAATCATGTTTAGGTCATAGGCTAGGTTATGGATGTGTCATTATTTTACCTCACATTATTCTATTACGTTTAATTGAATTAACTTTATGTGTAATAATAGTCAAAAAACTTGAGATTAATCTATTTTTTATTATTATTAATCCATGTATATTAAGATTGGTTGCTTTGAAGTTAGCTACCTTGAAATGAATATATTTTTTTAAATATCCTTATTTTTAACTCTCTTAGGAGTAGTGTTGTATAGTTTTTTAATAGGTAAACTCACTAGGTAATCCCTAATGTGGTAACCCTATTATATATTAATTGTTATCTTAGTTCACTTTTGCTTTCTCTTACATGTGTTAACCTGTGAGGAATGTTTGAATTTATTCATTAAATATAAAATCAAGAAAATATAATTAAGATGGACATTAAATTTAGGACATCATATTAATTTGAATTATCCCTCCTCCTTAATAAGTAAATTAATTTAATGATTTCATAAATAGATATTGAACTTAAATCTTATCAAAATTATGTTTGTATCTGACTTCTTTGGGAAGCCTTATTGTATAAATTAAAACAAAATTAAATTAATTAATGAATAATTTTGTGTGTCACACTCTTGTTAAAACATTCAAAGAATGAAAATAATAGTTAAGCAACAACAAATAAACAATTAAAAATCATTGAAATCAAGTTAAAAAAAAGGTTTAATACTATACTTGTATTTTGGGATAGAATTTTGGGCATGATGTTGAGGTTTAAAAAAATTCTAGTTTTGGTTTTGGTGTTGTGGCTAAGGTAATTGATTTCAGAGAGTAGACCCATACCAATTAGTAAGAGTATAAAAATTGTGAATTAAAATATGAATAATTAGATGGCATACATGTATTTTGTGGTCTTTGTGACCATGATTTCCATTAAGCCACATAGAAATTTTGTTTTCCATCTCCCCTAATTACATGAAGCTCCACTTATATGGGGTTATCCTTTATTATAATTTCCACTTTTATCTAAACATCATGGCATTTATAGTTTATCTTATTTTTAAAATAATCTAGACAATATAAAGTTAAGTTTTGCTCTATCTCTTATTATTTCCTCTATGTATGTAGTGTGTCCAATTGGATAGATAAGTGGCTGATGATATCTTATTTCATATCCCATAATAAATTTCTTACCTCCATACATGAAATTTCATTCATAGATTTAAAATGTAGCATTTTGCTTTTGATGTTCTTGTTCATCATAGGCCTTTATTAGTTTCTACATAAGAGAGTGATTTCCTCAAATGACATTCATGAAACATCTCCACTACTCATTAGATCTAGTGCTTTGAGACATTCTTCCCTGATTCTCTTCAAGAATAAAAATTTGATGGATTCTTGTTCCAACACAATTTTTTTTATATTTTTTCAATATAAACTTAAATATCTCACAGTAATATTCTAATGGTTCATATTTATTTTGTGACATCTATAAGATGTCATTTTTCATGCATTCCCTTCCTTTGAAATAATCTTAGTAATTTGAGAGGAATTTATCCTTCATTTATTACCAAGTGGATAATGCATCTCTCCCCCAAACCATTAACCATTTAAGGGTTGTGTATTTTAAGTGTTTGTAAATAGTTTTAGATTTTAATCATCCTAGTTATAGTAATTACTATGGCATAAGATTTCAATCTCAAAGAGGAATGTGTTAGGATACTCACTAACCTTTCCTCTAAAGTTGGGCAAAGTAGAGAGAGGAATATTTTTCATGGATGAATAATAAGTAGGGTTATATATTGGAAAATCAAATATTTTGGCCTCACTCACAAATATTTCTCCTTGGAGTTCCCCATGATCTTTCAAACTATTTGTAAACTAGATTTATTTTCCACCCACAATTAAAGTAATGTGTTAATTTTAGCCAAAGGTGTGTAATGAGTGGTAGTTTTAGTATTATGTAAGAGGAAAACCTTATAACTAGGTATGATGTGGTATTACTTCTTATAAACTCTTCTTGAATTTAAATAAGGGTGTCTTATTTAGTTGGTTCAATAGGTTTAGAAAGTTTTATAGTTCTAATTTTTATTTTTGGGGCTAAAACGGTTGTAAGTTCTCTTTCAGAGTGGAGTTTGGGTTAGGGTGTGTGTAACTAAATACCATATTCTTGAGTGTAGTGGGTTAAAATAGATAATATTTTTAATGGTATAAATATGTCATTCTCATGGGAATAAGGATTATCTTGTTCCTTGTTCTTGGACTATTTTTCTTGTTCAACCAAGAATTCCTCTATTGTTATCTCTTATAATTTATTAGGTGACAACTATGAACTATCTATAGGTAACATTTTGTAACTCATAGGTGGTGAATCTTACCCTATATAAATTTTCAATAATATATGCAATATTGTACCTAAATATTCTCGCTCTCACTACATTCAAATCAACCAATATTCTTTTATGATTATACCTATCATGGCCTACATAGGGATAGTCTGAAACATGATTTTTATTATTTTTTATTATTGTAATTTTCATAAATTTAATTTTAATTTATAAATCAATAAATTCTCTCTTAAAATCAATAAATTGTATCTAGAAAGTGATAAATCTTATGTTAGAAAGCAAGAAGTCTTAAAGTTTATGAAAAAATGAAATTTTATTCTATGAAGAGACAAATATTACTCCAACAAATTAGGAAATGTTACTCTAAGAAAGTATTAAATATTACCCAAACTTTGAATATTCTAATGGTTGATTTTGTGAGTTAATATTACAATAAAGTAAATGTGTATAAATAACCTGAGTCAAATTAATTTACGACATCTTTAATGAGCTTATGTAATAAGTGTATAACAAGACAATACCATGAAAGTTTAACTTTAAGTTGGAGTTGAACCCCATTATTCATACTTGATTCTGTTAGGCCCATATATGCCCTATAATACCTCTGATGAATGTGGTTATCATAAAATTATGTTGTATGCATATGATTCTAGTATAAAATAGATTATAATAAACTTTTTTGATGATTATTTATTAATAAAAGGTATACATGTCTTTGATTGTTCAAAATTTTGAAGTTAAAATTTTTGAGATTATGATAGTAAATCCCCCTAAACCTCATTTTGTGTTCTAACAGGTCACTAAAAAAGATAAATTAATGCCTAAATAACCAATTATTCAGTCTATGTAAGTGTAAATTACAACCAAAGTGAAAATAATTATTGAAGGATAATAATTTTATCGTGTCTACCTCCAAAAACTTGAGCAAGTTATAGTAGATTAATGACATTTCTTGATCAATATTCAAGCAATTTTTTTATTGGAAGGGTTCGTTGAAGTTTCATAATATATAATATATAACACTAAAGCATAGATTAACTTAAACCCTATAAGTTACATATACACATGTATGTCACACTTAGTATAAATAGGTTAAACCTTACTCTTTTGTTAAAAAATTCTTAGCTTCATCTATTTAATATTTTCCATTTAGTCACATATCTAAATTATTAATTTATTCAATCATATTATGCTTAAAAATAGTATTTTAATCAAATTATAATCATAGGTTTTAATTAACATCTTGTGTTTACAAGGTTATTTAATTATTCTCTAACATGTTTTTCAATTTACGGATCTACTCTATTTTTAGTGTAGGAATAATTGAGAACACATCTAACAAATATAACATTTTGATTTTAGGTTTCATCCTTTAGGTTAGTAAAATGAAAATATCATAGTCATCATATAACCTCCTTGTGATCATGAATAGTTTGTTATCCATATTCAAACTTACCCTCACATCAATACAACCTCTTCCTAACCTCATTTGGTTGTAAATGAGAGGTTGAGGGTTTAAATTCAAAATAAACATGGTGGATGATAATAAGGTGCCTATCTTGGTTCATGAAACCTTTCATAACACATTGGGTTGCATGGTTCATCCTTATAACTTTGAAATAATATTTACCTAAGGAGATAACATATTTTTATGTTTCATAAATTATACCAAAGTAAACCAATTGTCCAATAATTTACATTTCTAAGATATTCACATTTTAATTTTTTGTGTGCCACATTTCATTGTTTATTCTAAAAAGAATAAACCTTACCCATGTGTATTCACAAACCATTGATATTTATTGTAATTATCTAACACACAAACATTATCACACACAAACATTATCACACACATACATAATCACATCAATATTTCATCATGAAATCTAATTTCATGGAAGTGTACAAAACCCTAAACCAAGGATCCTCCAAGTAAGGTGGACAAGACTGAATCAAATATGCTCTGCATTACTTTAACATCTTTTGAGTTTGTTTTATGCAATGTGTTATACTCTATATTCCAACATCCTACTTTTATGCCTTTAAAACTCAAAATGTAAAATAATATTAGTTGGAGATAATTTCAAACTAATTTTATGAAATTTTATATTAAACTCATTATTTCAAGGTGTGGAAATAATAGGTTTCAAGGTAAATTATATAATAAAAAATTATATCTCTAATGTTAAATAATTAGTCAATGTCCAAAATTTGAGTAGAAACAAAATACAATAATGCCTACTCCTATGTTTATTTGTTGTCAAACAAAAAAAATGTCTGATAATTTATGAAAACTTAATGCTAATAAAATTGAGATAAATTTTGTTTCCAAAAACATACATAAATGAAATCATGTTGTAAGATTATTGGAAATAGAAACAAGAAAAAATGAACATTTTTGTCTACTATATAAATTTCTTGTCAAGTTTCATTTTTATGAGTACTGAAAACTTATCAAATTTGTTTCATAGGGTATTTTCATAGATTTTCAAGTTGAATATTTTAATGTTAATTCAAACTATGCATTAATCATGTAAATGCTTGCACAATACACCTAAATTATTCTAAACTTATAGAACCTCTTTTTTTCCTCTCACTCTAATCCTACTTGCACTCATGGATACTTGGTCTTATCACTCTTAAGTTTCCTCAGTGGTTCGTCTTAGTTTACATTTTAAATTAGGTATCATAACCACCTTCCTTGGATAGATCACATTCATGTGAGAAAACTTCATACAAAACACTTAGCATGAAAGTGGAGTCTTGACCTCCCAGTTTGCCTTATCTCACTATCTTATCTCTCTCAAGCCACACTATGAGGTAATTTTGGTTTCCAAGTTGAAACATCCTTTTAAACCTACTCCTTCACAATATCCAATTTTATGTAAGAAATTTTCATATTTTACACTTTACATACAAGCAATTTTTTGACATACTTAATATGTTTGGAAAATCCTAAAAAAATCTTGTTGCAAACCCTAATTAGGTATATTGTAGGTTTTTTTTTAAATCCAAGTTTCTAGACCTAATCAGGGTTTTAACCCCAAATTAGGTCATTGAGGTCAAATTTTGCCTGGTCATTTCTAATAGGGAATTTTTTGTTAATTAGGTCTTAATTGGTGATGTGAGGTCTTAATAATGCTAATCAGATATTTATCTCTGATTAGGTCCTTGTGTGTGGTCAGGGGCCTATTCTAGTGGTATGTGGGATTTGTTTCATTTTTATATCTTGGTGAATCTAATAAAGTGTTTGCAATGGTGGTGAAGGATGAATTCCTGACCAGGTCTTCTAGAGCCTCATAGGCTCATTTTAATGCTAATTGGGGAATAGTCTTTGATTAGGTCAGTGGACTTGTTTCCCTAGATACTTAGTTTTAATCAATTCATAGACCCTGATTGGGTCTATGGGACCTTCCCATTCAATACACAATGTTATATAGGCAATAAAACCTACTTATAAATAGAATACACTTGTCCAAAGTATAGTGGTGTGAATTAGGGGTCTCAAGCTAAAATGGGTCTTGGGCCCCATTCAACCATACCAAGTGTTATTTGGGACTCAGACCCATGAATAGGTTTTCAAATCACTTTTAAGCCTCTGATAGTTCTAATCAAACTTTTAGAGTCCAATTAGGTATAAAATTTTAAATATCAAAAGGTGAATTTTTAATGTATGTGCCTCTTAGAATCCTGATTAGGTTTAAGAGGCCATTCTTGACCCATCTTTGTTTTTTAACCATAATTTATCACTCAATTATCCATTTTTCAAACCATCTACAATTCCAAAAATCTAGTTCTGATTTAGACACTTTTATGATTTTTTTTTCAAAAGTTTGTGTGAAACAAAATTTGTTTTTGTTTTAGTGTGATGTTTTGATGTTTGTGTTTTTAATTTTCAAATTTTAATGTGTGTTTTTGGTTTTTTTTAAGGAAAAGGTGAAATGAGATGCAACATTTGGAGAGAATGAGAATAGGTTGTTACATTAATGTCCCTTAATTTCATTTTATATGGAAAAACATCTTCTTCTTGGAGCTAAATTTATATATATGGGTAGTTTGTTGACATTACAAGGATTAGTTCATTTTTCCTCCTTTGGAGCACATTGTGAATCAATAATTATTATTTTTTTAGGCTAATTTATCTCTCCCTTTATTTTTCCCCTTCCATTAGGTTGGTGAAATTTATTCCTAGATGATTGTAAACATTTAATCTTTGTGTTATTCAAGGATATTTTTATTTATTAAAGCTATGAAGATTTGGTATCATTGCACGTGTATGTAAATGATGGTAGTGTTATTTTTATTCTCACCTTCTTGAGCCTCTAACTCTTTCATCAGCTCCATTTGTGGTTTTTCACACACTAGCCTAGTGAGAGATCAATTTTTTAGATGTTTTCAATCAGGATGAATGGATTTGAATACATAATAAAAAACTTTTTATTCTCTTTTATCATTTTTTATCTCTTAGTTATTTTAGGTTAGAGTATGTTATTAATGCATTTTTCATGTTAATATCAATTCATATATCTTGTTTATTTTATTTAAATAACCATCAAATTTTATGAATGCAATAAATTAATGAACACTTAAATCAGCCACATTCCCATCATTTAAAAACTAGTAAACATTGATTTCTCTTTTTGGATAGATCTTAAAAATGTAAGTTTGTTATGTTTCTTAAAACCCATTAAAAACTTAAATGAAAAAGACTAAAAAACTATAATCTTCATATAATCCATAAAAATACAATAAAAATGTTAAATCTAAGTTTAAATATTCTAACCCATTAGGCTCCTTGTATTAGAATAGTTCTGCATAGACTAAATGAGTCACCAGGTACAACATGACCTAGTAATAATAGACCTTGGGGAGACCCTACGAACCTACTTTTAGGAGAGGTTGGGTAAGATACCATCCCATTTTATTTGTTGTGTTAAACGACCCATTAAAAACTATCACTAGGAGGGCATGATTGAAATATTCTAAAACTTATCATTTTTTGGTATTTTTGACCATTCTTTACACTTTCCCTACCTTGTTGTGTGCTTGAAAAACATGTAAATAGTCTATTACTATGGGGGCCTTAACTAAAATTTATATATATATATATATATATATAATATATATATATATATATATATATATATATATATATTTGATTTTATAGGCATTTCTAAAAATGACATTCCAAGTACCAAGACTATATAATTGAACTTTTAAATCCACCCATGGCTTTTGCTTGGCTTAGTGGAGGTGGTTACCCTATGAACATTTTAGTGTCAATTAATGAATTACCTAAGAATCAAGATAAATTTTGTCCTAAATACACACATGGTGGGATTGAAAGTGTGAAATAACACATTTAGTCATTCAAGGATGCCATCATCTAGATTCAAATCCAACATCAATATGTTATCTGCCATTTTTTTCTTCACTCTTTAGATGAGGTTGATTATGATTGATACCTCAATCTATTAGATGGGTATATCACCTCATGGGATTCCTTTTAAACTATTTTTTTTATCCATTTTAATGTACTCACTTACCCTAATGCTATTTACTATCAATTTTATACATCTCATATGGATCTTAATGAACGCATGAGTGTATTAAACATTCACATCCATCAATTATATAGGAGGTTGAAAGACCCATTCCTACAAATAGAAGTGGTTGATATTTAAATTTATCTAAAAATGTTGTATCCCTTGACTATTGTGCTTATATGGAGGACTTAATCCACTCTCACATTTTTATAATTAACCTATCAAGAATCCTTTATCATTTAACACTAACAAACATTACATGGTTATGGTTTTGACTCAATCTATACATTAGAACAATTAGGTGTTTACACCCAAAATATTTAGACTTGCTTGACTATAAATCATCCCATGGAATATTGTGTCTTATAATCAAACATTTACTCAAACATACAATCAACCAAACCTCCTTGTAAAAAATGGTAACCCTGATAGTATATTTAATGCTTACTATTATGTTAATTTAGCATTTGATTAACAAGTTATTTTACCTTGCATAACATCATGAAATAGATCCATTGATATAAATCCAAACTCAAATTGAAATTTTACCTCTAACCTAATAATGTGCCCTTATATTTAATAAGACTAAGAATAATTTAATTCAAAAATGAAAACAAACACAATTATTATACCTTCTTACAATTATCTTACCAAATTTGTGATGTGATCGAATGTATGGATGTAGCTGTAAGCCTTTTGGTCAATGTGTGTGATTAATTAGACAACATATCCCCTTGATAAATGTATGATTTAGATTTATAATTCATGGTCTTGATGTATGAGTGGATATCCAAAATGGAAGGCACTTTATTGTGTTATAAAGACTTGATTAATAAATTAGTATAACTCTGTTAGGCAAATTAGACTTGTTGAAATGAGAGGGGGAACCCTCAATTTATAGGATTCCATGATGATTGTGAGCCATTTATTTAGATCGAATATAAATTTTGGATAATGAGTCCTCCTCCATATTAAATTAGGGAGGTTGAGGATTCAATATGGGGTATTGGGATGTGTTAAGTATTTTCATTGATTAGGAATGAAGTTGATTTTTTTTAGAAGGATTGATTAAATGGAGATGTGTAAAAATGTATGTAAAATTGGTTTTTTATGTTATTGTTTAAATTTTACTGGGTTTTAGGTGTGATGTGAGGATACTTGGATTTTCTTTGTTTTTATAAAATAGAAATATTTAAAAACTATGTATTTTTTTGTTAGGGAAATATTAGTTAATTAATTTGGATTGTACATGATACATTCCAAGATAAGCTAAACACTTTGATTTTCCTCAAAAGGGTAGATCTAGGAACGAAATATTATGAAAAGTTCAGGTTTGGATTGGATGGATGGTTGATTGACTAATTGATTCATTGATATATATATATATATATATATATATATATATATATATATATATATATATACAATCATAGATCAAGGTTTTAACCAATTGAATGAATTAAGGATGAGATGATCACATTGATGTATCATTCATGAACACCATGAAAGTTTATTGGTTGATGTATAAGTATGATGTGATGGTATAATGACTTTTCAAATATTAAAAAAGCCATGAAAACATGGGCAATGAGAATGTCCCAAGTGATGTAATAAGGATTAAAGGATGATGTGATAGTGGTATTATAGACATCTAAATTTCACTTAGTGTCAAAATTCACCTAAGCTATATTATTAATTATTCTTCAAATAATACATCACATCTCCCTCCAATTTCAAATAATTATATAAGTCAAATTAGTCAATTACGCATACTTTAATTCTTATTTTAAATATAAAAATATAGATTTTACACCTCATCTAAACATCCTCCATCTTTTTCTCCCTCATCCTAACCAAATCCACAACTTTCTCAACCTCTTATGACTCATCCCCTAAGTTGTCAAGAATTTTGACTTATTCATATGACTCAACTAACCAATCATGTACTTCTCTCAACTATTTGAAATGGTCTTCATCTCCATGACTAAGGACTCATTAGACACCATTTATTATTTAGATCATTTCATTTATTTAAATAATCTTCCACAATTGGATCTTCCTCCAAAAATTTATAAATAAAATTGAAAACCTTTATTTTCAATGATAAGAATCTAAACTTACACTAAAAAAAATTTATTTACAAATGAATCTAAGTGAATCAAAGCATAAAAAATGCATTTTGCACCAAAATGTTGCCCATTTTCCTTTGTATTGGAAGAGTGAGCACCATATTTTCAAAGAGCAAATCAAGTTTACATCGCAATGGAGAAAGCTTTCACATTTAAAGCGTAAAGTTTGTGTTTTCTTGGTTTTCTTTGTTTTTTATCTATCTTAGGTTGAATTAGCTTAGATTAATATTATTTTATTTCTTATCACTTTTAAATTCAGTTCACACATTTCTAGAATGCCTAGTGGGATCTTCCCTCATTTTTTGATCATCATTTTTGGATTTAGATAGAATTTTTCATTTGATTTTTATTGTTTATTTTTTCATATACATTTAATCTCATCTTTTTGAGTGTTGGTATAAGCTATAGGTTTCTATTAAGTGTTTTCTATTTGTCTATGTATGCCCACTTTATAATAGTGAATTTGAGAGCATAAATATTGAAATTTTAGACCTAAACATCAAATTTCTTCAACTACATAGTGAAATTATTATGTTTATATTTATGTGTTTTATGCAAGTTTAATAGAAAATTTATCATTCTCAATAGTGAAATCATCATTCTTAGCAATGAATTCATCATTACTAGAAGCAAAATCACCCTTTTGGTAGTAATATCATCTTTTTTGATAGAAAAATCGTCATTTTTAGAAGTGAATTCATCTTTATGGATAGAAAATTCATCATTTTGGGTAGTAAAATCATTATGTTAGGATGGGTTTGTTTATTTTCTATTTTTTGTGTTCTATCTTTTTCATATGTTGATTTTATCATAATTTTGCTTTCTTATCTTTCTAAATAACTATCATTTAATTATAGAGAGCTGTTTTTCATGGTTTTTACTTTTTCTATTATAGGTTGCCTTGCTCCAATCCTAAGTAAACATTCTAACAACCTATTTGTAGAATGCTTGTTAAAGATAATTTACAAAAAGGATAAATAAAGAGCCAATTTTCTTTTGTTGACACTTTCAATCATACTTTCAATCTTGCTTTCAAAGTTTTTATTTTTAGTAAATATATTTCATTTTAATTTGGTATTTTATTTGTGACTATGGAAATTGGGTATGCTCTTCCCTTAGCATCACATTTGTGATGATACTCAAGAATCGAAAACATTTCCATAATTTTCTATGTTACCCAAGTAGTGCCCGCATATGTTATTTCTTTGGCATCACATTGGTGATGATACTCAAAAATCAGAAATAGATACTTAATTTTTATTTTTATTTTTAGGGTCTATACTGACTATGGATTTTACCACCATGTAGTAGGCCACAATCCATTTACCGATAGGGTATATAAATTGAGATCTAGTTATTTCAATTACTTAAGTGGTTTTATGTTTTAAGCACACCATGACGTGAGGGAATTTCATGCTCTAATTCCTAAGGTTTCAAAATCTACCTCAAAATATAATATTTTCTAGTTTCAACACACTAAGACCCTTATGGCTATGTTGTGTGCTTTGGGACAAAATCAATAGTCTATGTCTGCTTTATCTATTTATTCCATGGATTTTCTCCCTAGATAAACTTTTTTATACCTTAAGCCTAGCATAACCTCTTTTGTCATTCAACTATGGTGTATTGGTTAGCAGTTAGCATCAATAATATATCTTCCACACACCCTCAGAACTAGACTCAATGGACCATGAGAATGGTAAGATCCTCCTTGGTTAGTGCCTTGAAATATTAGATTAGAACTGAAATCATGGATGAGTCAGTGACATCAAAAGGCCCAATAGTTGTTCACGACCTTCATCCTATTTTTTCACATTTTATGTATTTCTTGACTATTTAGAATCAAATTTGTTTTTTTTTCCTTGTGTCTACCACATGCTAAAAATACTTGTTTGAAAACTAGTTCTTTTAAGTCAAAATCACATCCTAAAATCAAGTCTTTATATCAAAAACTTAAAATAATTGGTTCAAGATTTCAAGTTTTTTAGTTAACTTTTTGGTTAGTATTGTTAATTTAGAATATCCTTTCTCTTTTAGACATTTTTTATTTTCTTAATCATGAATATTAATCATAAAATGTTTATGTTAAATCCTTTCAATGCAAGGCAAGGGCCTTTTGGCAAAGACCCCTTTCAATTCCCTAGTCAAGAGCATCATGTAGAGATACATGATATAACTAAGCATGAAGAAGATGAAGGATGGGCTTACTAGGATGAGGGTAGCCCCAAATCCATCCAACCTCCACCTTCCATAGATGAGTATATCATTTCCAACAAAAATGAATTATTTCATCAAGTTTGGGTTTTGGAGTAAAGTTTCCATCCAATTTTGATGTACATAATTTGTAATATCTAATTGCAAGTAAAGAGCCTTCATCTTCCAATCCCAATCAACAAACATCATAAGGTTTTTTATAGGGTATAAATTTTCTCATTCCTTCCTCATAACCTCATCCCCAAGTCTCTCAAGACAAAGGGAAAACTATTTCACATGAGGAGTCATCCCAAAATAGTAATGGTTTTTCCATAGAAATCCATGGAAATCAAGGAAGTCAAGAGATTGTGAACTTTCAATATCATCAATCAATTAATCCCTTTGGAAATCCCAATATGAATGTAAATGTAAATTTACCTTTACAACACTATCCAAACAATTTGGGTTTGAATATACCTTCAAACTCATCAATCATGCACCCCACCAATCAAAACTTGAATCCTACTTCAAGTTTACATATCATACAACAAAAAAATCCAAACTTGAATATGGGTCTTCCATATAATTCAAGTTTAATCAATCAAAATTTTACTATACCAAATTTAAGTGTGCACCCAAATTTTCAAGGTTATAATCAAATTAATCCAAGTTCAAATTTTTACTCAAACTCATTAATCAATCCCAGTCAAAGCTTCCAAATCTCACCAATTATATCCAATCAAAATCAAAGATTTAATACCTATTATATCTTGCCCAATCAATCATCAAATCCTATTTTTAATGATTCTTCATGCACATTCAACAATCTAAATTTAATCATGGTGTACCAAATTAGTTGTTACTTGGATCGGTTTCATCCAATCAAAATCCCAATCCAACTCCAAACTAACTTAACTCTAATCAAAATATTTCATTTAGTTCAACCCCAAATCCTAACACTAACTCAAACCAAAACCAAAAGCAATCCAATGCCAAGCTTAACTTCAACAATCCAAACACAAATTTTAAATTTAACTAAAACCAAAACCAAAACTAAAATAACCCAATGCAAAATCAAAATTGAACTAACACAAACCTAGGTTTTAATCAATTTAATTCAAATTCCAACATGATTCCATAATAAAATAATTAAAGATTGTTTAACCAAACAAGTTTTGATCAAACACCAATTTTAATCCCATAAATTTCAACACCAACACATCAAACAATCTAAGCTTCAACCCAAATCAAAATCAAACAAATTCAAACTTTACACAAAACCCCAGCTTTGGTTTTAATCCAAACTCAAATAAAACCAATTTTTGTTTTAACCCAAATTCAAATCAAATGAAATTTGGTACCAATACAAGTCAAAACCTTGGTTATAACCCTAACACCTTTTCCCATCCTCAAAACATCAAATTCAATAATCAAACTCCAAACAATTTTAATCAACCCATTCCCTAAAACATAAATCAATTCAAAAGCCAACCACCTAATTCATTAAGTTAGATAAATGAACTATCCTCTTATCTAATACAATAATTTCAAAATATAAATTATAGAGTTCAAGGCTTACAAGATGGCTCTTACAATCAGCAAAAAAAAATTAAATTTGAGTAAATTTGCTCATATCCCTATGATGTGAGTAAAATGACTACACCTTTTGCCAAATGCTTTTAACTCCCAAAATTTGATAAGTATAAAGGTAAAAGAGATCCTAGGAAACATCTAATTGAATTTATTCATGCATGTGCATACTTTGCTTATAGTAACAAACTCATGTTGCATTTATTTCCCTAAAGTCTCAGAGGCCAAGCTCTTGAATGGTTCTCATGACTTTTGAAAGGATGTATCTTCATTTTTGAAGGCTTATCTAAAATATTTTTCTGGCACTTCTCTTACAATATTTAAAAAGACTTGACTACTCTAGATTTTCACAACACCAAAAAATGAAATTGTGAAACTGTTGCTTCTTTACTCCAAAGATGGCGAGCAATGACAAGTCATTTTACATGGTCATTTATAGAAATAGAAATAGTGGAATTTTATTAACAACTTAAAATCATACTTGGGACATCATTTTTTAATTCTTTACCCAATATATTTTGATGAGATTATTGAAAAGTTAATTCAAGTGGAAATAACTTTGATCAATATAGGTGGAATCATTATCTTTAAACTAGATAATAATAATTCCTCTAAACCAATATACAAACCAAAATTCTTTGCCAAAAAAAATATTTTTGTATATGGTGTAACCGATGTAAAATAGATTTAGAACCCACAAACACAAACATATAACCAATTAACTCATAACATTATAATTCCTAGTGGGTAACTAAAACAAGGGAGGCCTAAACATAAGTTTACTCAATTGGGTGACACTTACGAGAATGTTTTCTAAAATTTGGCTCATGTAAACATGATTATATAGCCAAAGATAAAACCTTTCAAACAAAATGTTGCCAAACTTGATTTGTATAAATAATATGAATATCATCAGATCAAAAGACATTCAACAAATCAATGTATGCACCTAAAACACTATGTGCAAGACCTCATTGATAGAGGTGACATAGTAGTTGAAATTCCATCATCTAAATAATCTAACAACTAAAAATTAGGGATATACCAAGACCCATTCCATAATCATGGGAAAGGTAAAGGTAAGAAAAATCAAGAACAACGAGAATTAAGTAATATTAATCAAGCTAGTCATCCATTTGATTCCATAATTAATAGAATTAATATGGTGCATATACATGTTAATGTTATCACTTTTTCAAAATATGAATGTGTTGTCACCATAAGACATGTAAATATTTCCTTACCAAGTTCATATCCCTCTAATTTTAAATGTAAGTACAACATTATTGATGATCTTGAGAAAACACTTGTTAATATCTCAATTTTAGACCTTCTCAAGACTTCCCCTATGTATAAATATATTTTGTATAAAGTCCGCTAGGAGTCCAATGTCCATCAAAACATTAATCCTAAAATATCCAAGCATTAATAGGTTTTTTTTAAATAAATAATCAAGTAACATTTGATCATTTAGATGTTTCTCCTTTAGGTTCAAAGTATAACCTCCCATTATATATAGAGGTTAATATTTCTAGACATAAAGTAAAAAGGGTTTTTATAGATAATGGTTCAGCCCTTAATCTATGTAAAATAAGACTCATAAAACATCTTGGGTATCCAATAATAACATTAGAATAAAATATCATTACCATAAAGGTATATGATAATAATGAGCATCAGTCTATCGACACAATCCATATTCCTTTGATGGTAGGGTCTATCATTAAGGAAACTCTTGTTCATGTTCTTAATCTTTATTTATCATACAATATACTCCTTTGATGTCTATAGGCTCCTTATATGAACACCATTCCATCCACTCTTCACCAATGTTTGAAATTCTCTCATGTAGGAATGAAAGTAACTATATAAGGTGATCCTCATCCCTTCCAATATTGCAAGCTAATGGAAGGTAAATATCAAAAATCAAACTATCTACCAGTTATAGATGATAAATTTACCCCTTTTGAGGATTATCCTTTGGTTGAAAACTATGTAAATATTGAAATATTATTTCAAACACCTCCCCTTGTTGGTTGTATTAATATACCAACTCCCTTTGTATCTATTAAAAAGGCATTAACCAATGAAACATCTAGCCAACCATCAGAAGAAGATTCAAACACATATTTTAAGAAAGTTTAAAATCAACCATCCATTAAGATTTTAATTATCCTTCTATTGAGAAAAAATCTAATCCACCATCCACCAATAAAGCATATTCATCCACTTATTCCCATTTTAAAATCATTGATCAAGGCATGAATGAGTACATCATCCAAGATTTTTACACAAGTACAATACACACCAATCCAAGTGACTATGGTATACCACACCATCCAAAAGATAAAATAATGCTTACAAAGCTTGGTTAGATGAAATTTATCGAGGGAGGACTTCTTTCTGATGAACATATTGATTATTCAAATTATTCCTATCTTTATTCTAATTAATTAACTACTTATTTTTCCACTAATAGATACTATGTTGCAAAATCCATAATTTGAAAAATAATGAACTACAAAGGTAAAGGTCTTGGTCTCCATGAACAAGGTGCCATTAAGCCTATAACACTAAATTCTAATGAAGTGAATCATAGTCTAGGAGTTAACCCACTTAATGTACATCTTACACTCTCCCAAAGTGACTCTTCTAGTGAGTCAGAAGATGATTCTTTTAACAATGATATGGGTTCCATAATTACTCATTTTTAATATCTTGAACTTACCAAACTCTTCCATGAAAATGTCATCCTTGCACTTGAAACTTGCATATCCATATCTCATCTAATGGGACCAATTAACCACACCAACTAAATCATTTTTGAAATGATGAATCTATATCTAATTTTTTAGAACAAGAGATCAAATTCTAGCAGGTGACCATAAGAAAGGATTTCTAATATAACTAGAAGATTAAGCATAATTTGGGGAACAAAAATTACAACACTCTCTCAGGTTTTCCTCCACATCCAAATAAGAATAATTTGATGAAGATTGATATCTTCCTACACCACCCATAGATTATAAAGATGAATCAATTATACTTATTGAAGAAACCATTCTTGTAAACATTGACATCGAAGATAATCAAAAAAATTTAAAACTTGTTATATCACTCACTCAAGAGGAAAGGTATGTATTTACACTACTAATTCATAAGTATTTTGATATATTTTCATGGTCTTAGGTAGATATGCTAGGATTATATCTTGAGAATTTAGTTCACCACCTTATGGTGCATTCAGATGGAAAACCAATAAAATAGAATATCCATAAAATACATCCCAAGATTGCACTAATGGTAAAGGAATAACTAAATAAATAGTTGATTGTTGGTTTCATACATCTAATTTATTACACATACTTGATATCAAACATTATACCAATGTTAAAGAAACCTAAATTAATTAGAGTATGCACAAACTTTAGTGATATAAATAAAGCATGCTCGAAGGATGATTTTCCATTGCCTAACATAGATATGATTTTTGATTCAAATATAAGCCATGAGATGTTATCTTTAATGGATGGTTTTTCAAGTTATAATCAAGTAAAAATTGTTTTCAAAGATCAACATAAAATATCCTTTACAATGCCATGGGAGACATTTTTTTATCATGTGATGCCTTTTGGTTTGAAAAATGCTAGAGCTACATATAAATGAGCAATGACTATTATTTTTCATGGCATGCTTAATGATATTATGGAGGATTATTTAGATGATATTTTGGCTAAGTTTAAATTTATGATAGATCACCCTCAAGTGCTTTGCCATACTTTTTAGCACATGAGAGAGTACAACATGAGGTTGAATCTAAAGAAATGTGTGTTTGGTGTAACATCAAGAAATTTTTTAGGATTCATTGTTTCACAATGTGACATTGAAGCTGATACTTCAAAGTTTTAGATATCATGGATATGCATCCACCTAAAAATCTTTAAAAACATAAAGTCTATAAGGGAAAATATAGGCAACCAAAATATTCATATCTCAGCTTCCAGACAAATGTTACCCATTCACCTTTTTGCTAAAAAAGGATACTCCTTTTATATGTACCAAAAATTGTGAAAAGGCATTTAACAACATCAAATAATATCTTTCAAACCCACCAGTGTTGATGCTACCTATTTTGGGTAAACCTTTTTTGTTACACATTTTAGCTAATTAGTATGCACTTGGAGCATATTTAGAACAACATGATGATAATGGGAAGGAATGAACAATATACTACTTGAGTAGAACATGATATCCTATGAGATAAATTACTTTCAAATAGAAAAAAATTATCTTGCTGTTGTTTTTACTTCCCAAAAACTATAACATTACATGCTTAACAATTAAACAGTTTTTTAGGATTCATTGTTTCAAAATGTGACATTGAATCTAATACTTCAAAGTTTTTAGGTATCATGGATATGCATCCACCTAAAAATCTTTAAAAACTAAGAAGTCTATAAGGGAAAATATAGGCAACCAAACGAATCATATCTCAGCTTGTAGACAAATGTTACCCATTCACCTTTTTGTTTAAAAAATATACTCTTTTTACATGGACCAAAAATTGTGAAAAGGCATTTAACAACATCAAATAATATCTTTCAAACCCACTAGTGTTGATTCTACCTGTTGTGGATAAACCTTTTTTTTTTGCACATTTTAGCTAATCAATTATTACTTGAAGCATAGTTAGCACAACATGATGATAATGGGAAGGAATGAACAATCTACTACTTAAGTATAACATGATATCCTATGAGATAAAGTACTTTCAAATAGAAAAAAAATATTTTTTAGTTGTTTTTACTTCCCAAAAACTATAACATTACATGCTTAACAATCAAACAAAAATAATTGCCAAAATTGACCCTCTTAAATATCTCCTATCAGAAATTGATCTAATAGGAAGGATGGCTAAGTGGGTTATGCTTTTTAGTGAGTTTTATTTAGATTATGTTAACCATAAATCAATGAAATGAAAATTTCAAGTAGATGTACTAGCATAATCACCACTTAATGACAAAAACACCTCTCATTATATAATTCCTAGATGACACAATCATGTTTATAGATGAATCCCTAGTTTGGCATCTTTTCTTTGATGGTTCTATTACCAATCATGACTCATGGGTAGGTATCTTGTTGGTAACCCATGACAAGGATTGCATTCATAAATCATTCTAGATTGAGTTTCCTTGTACAAATAACATAGTAAAATATGAAGGTCTCATAACAGGCCTCAAAATGGAAATTTAGCGAGGAATCCTATTTTTGGTGATTCTAAGCTTAACATCAATCAAGTCACTAATAAATTCCAAGAACATGATGATAAACTAATCCTTAAAAGAGGATGGTGGATATCTTTAAATCATATTTTGATTACATTGAATTAGAACAAGTGTCAAAAATAAATAATCAAGTAGTAGATGTTATGACAACAATTGGATCCCTAATAGATTTGACCACAAAACATAATAAATTTTTGTTTGAGTACTTAAGGATACCCACTTATGATACACCCAATTCATAAATTATTTTTGAGGTGGTTGGTCCCACCTCTCCATGGTAATTTGATATCTATACATACCTTCATAATAATACCATCCCATCTAACTTATCCTCTAACCAATGCAAATCTTTTATTCAATGCATATATCACTATACAATCCTTGACAACACTATATCATCAAGTCTATGCTGAAACCCTTATATGTTGTTTAAATTATGAAGAGCTACTTTGGTAATTAGATAAGTTCATGAGGGAATTTATGGAGCACATTCAAGTGGTATGGTCTTTGTGAAAAACCTTCTCCAAGTAAGTTATTATTGGCCAACAATGGAATATGATTCATCTACCTATGCCAAAAAGTGTGTACCCTATCAAAAACATGGAGATTTTATCCATAGTCCCTCATAAGCTTTACACCCTATCATAACACCTTGGACATTTTCCATATGGGGGTTAGACCTCATTAGGAAAATAAATCCTAGATCTTATTATGGGCATAATCATATTATAATCGCAACCAAGTATTTTACCAAGTGGGTAGAAGTAATGACACTTACCTATGTCACCAGAAACAAAATTTCCAATTTTATCCTCAACCATATTATTTTTTGTTTCGATATTCCTTCTACTTTCATTTCTAACAATGGTAAATCCTTCAAAAATAAAGATATTAAGACTCTTTTCCAAACCTATCATATCAAACATAGATGGTCCACTCCTTATTACCCATAAGGCAAAAGCAAAGCTGAGACAACAAACAAAAATATTTTGAGCATTCTTAAGATAGTTTTTAATGAATTTGGTCATGACTAGCATATGCAGTTATATCCCACCCTTTAGGCATACTTCACTAGTGTACACATACACATAGGGGAAACTCCTTATTCCCTCATTTATGGTAGTGAGTCTATTACTCCCATTGAGGTTAATATTCCATCTTTACAAATATCATTATAATAAATCATAGATGAATAATCATATCAAATGTCATGCCTAAGTGAACTTGGCCTCTTAGATGAGAAATGAATCAATGCATTAAACCATCTATAAGTTTAATATAATCACCTTCACCATAGCTATAATAAGTGGATTAAATCCAAGTAATTTACAACCATATACCTTATTCTCAAGGAGAATCAATGAAACACTATGTTGATAGAGAGAATAAGGGAAAATTTTAGCCTAACTGGTTAGGTATGTTGTCCCCCAAAAAATATCACTCATTTTTGGGACAACATTTGAACTATTTTGGTCTTATAGACCAAAATTGTCTCTTCCCTTTTCAACATTTGTCTTGGGCATTCAAATTCCTTAGTTTTCAAGCTTCTCAAAAATCTATGAACTCTACAGGCTTAAATCTACAGACTCTCTAGGGTTAAATCTATGGACTCTGTAGGCTTGAATCTATAGACTCAGCAGGAAGAGAAAATCTATAGACTCTACAGGCCAAGCTCAATGGGATTTATAGGTTGATTTCTACAGACTTGATTTCTACAGACTTTGCAGGCAGGTTCATTTCTAAAGGTTCAAAGACTTCTGCAGGTGGGTTCAACCAAAAGAATCAATTTCTAACACTTGGTTATTTTTAGGATTGGTTCAGTGCTTTGGTTCAATAAAAAATGTCTATTGGTAAGCATTCAAGAAAAAGAGGCTTGAACCATTAAACCGTTGAACCACTTTGGTTCAAAGGTTCAATGAGTTCAAGGTTCAATCAGTTCAACACTTTCAATTCAATGGTGGGTTTAATCAAAGGAATGGTTAAATGGCTTGGTTTAACCAAGTGATTCAATGCTTTGTTTCACTCAGGTGGTTCATCCACTTTGTTTGAATGCTTTAGTTCATCCTTTGGTTTAATCAAATGGTTCGTCAGTCGATTCAAGGCTTCATTCAAACTGTTGAACCAAAACAAATGGTTCAATGGTTGGTTCAAACAAATGGTTTAAAGGCTTGGTTCATTCAATTGGTTCATCAAGTAGCTTGAACCATTTTGGTTCAACCAAATGGTTCATTTCCTTGGTTCAATGAAGTGGTTCAACGGAGCGGTTCAATGTTTGGTTCAATCAAATGGTTTAACAACTTGGTTCAACCAAGCAGTTCACTCAGAAAGTTCAAAGAAGCCTCCCAAAGGATAAGTGCCCTTACAAAGGGCACTTGGTCAATAAAAACACCCTTCAGAAGGGTCATTTTTGAAGAAGGCCGCAAAGGTAAATTCTTTCAGAGATTTTGTTTAAGGCAGACAATCATAATTATTTCAGACTTTTGTCCAAAGGAATTCCTTCGAACATAAAGTCTGAAAGAATTTAGAGAAGTCACGGGAAGAAATCCTGAAGGAATTCATGGATATTTCAAATGGAAAAATTCCACATACTTTTTTTCCATGGGAAATTTCCACGGACTTTTTCTCCATGAGAAAATACCCATGGAGAAAGCCCGAGAGACAGTTCGCTAAGGAAAAGGCCACGAGAGACTTCTAAGGTGAAGGCCACCGAAGGACCCCAAAGGGTAGGTGCCCTTGTGGGGGACTCTCGATTGCTAAATAGAAGGACACTTCCCAAAAGCTGAAGGGTCACCTTCCCTTCGAGAAGATGTAAAACAAGAAGCCCAAAGGCCATTCGAAGACCGCTCGAAGGGCAGATACCTTGCAGGGGCTCTTCTCAACCTAAAGTGGATCATTTCTTAAGGCCCAAAAGGGAAGATTATATTTGAAAAAGTGCCAAATATAAAATTTGAAGAAGGACCAAGGGGTGATGCACCCGAAGACGTCAAATTCAAGATAGTGAAATAGCTGTTGAAAACATAGTGATGGGCGCGTGAACGTTAGTTTTAAAGCTCATAAAATAGTCATTGATCCTTTGAACCTATAGACCTGAATGCATTCATAGGCTTTAAGGCCAATACCAGTAGAAAGTGAGGAAGGAATAGAACAACAAATTGAATCTAGGACCCGATTCAATCAACCAAAAAAGGAGGAATGATGAAGGTAGGATCAAATCACCAGGTGGACATTGAAAGTTGAAAATTTTCAATAACGTGACTTGTTTTTATGCATTGATAAAATTAAATGGGTAAACACCCCTAAGTTCTAGCCTATCTTCTCAACAGATTTCAATGCAACATGATGTGTTGCTATTCCCAAAGTCCTTCTTGAAGAGGCTATATAAGGGACTCTCTTCTATTGTAAATCGATCTCTTTTTGATAATCAGAATGAAACTTTGCCCAAATTGAAAGGCATTTCTAAGACTTTGAGCTCAGTTTGTTGATCATATTTTGTTATTGGAATAAGAAAGCAAGTGATTTTTTAGACTTTGTGCTGTGATATCTTTGTTGTTGGGGAAACTGTTCTTATGTCTTTTTCCTTAATATATCTTCTATTCCTTTAATTCAACAAGCAAAATTAGTGACAGTAGTCAGGAAGGTGTCCTAAAGAGTCAAGTGTGGAGAGACTTTGTGCCCCCATAATTTCCTTTAGTGTGTTTTCTTTTCATTTCTATGTAAAGGACCTTGGGATGACTTTGTGCCCTCATTGTCCTTCGTATCTTACTCTTGAGAAATTCAAGTGGAGACTTTGTGCTACATCTCAATTTACTAGTTATTACATCCTTTGCTAAATTTTGTTGTTACTACCAGGAGTACTCTTATGGTTGGATGAATAGTACTTTTGAAAGAAGAGGAGTGTTGTCTGTCATTTCCCTTGAGATTTCTCCTTTGATCCGCATGCATCGTCTCTAAAAAAAGAGAGATGGATGATTCGTCCTACCCTTGAGTATTATTTTTTATATTATATATATATATATATATATATATATAGGGAACCTCCCCTTGATGAGAGGAGAGATCAGACCAATCTGATGTGGTAAAACTACACATTTGGATGACTAATCTTCCTACTTTGTCTAATTAGACCTATTTTGTTTATCAGTACGCTGATCGACAAAATATTCAACCAACAATTTTTGGTGACTCCACTGGGGATATAATATCCATTATCCATTTATTGTCTATCCATTCACCTCCACACTAATTGGGAAAGAACACACAGTTTAAATCCTCAAGCTTTAACTGAAGCAAGGTCAATTCTTTTCATTTTTGCTTCAAAATCTGGCAGATTCAAGGTATACACAAAGCCAAAAGGCTAAATGGATCATTGACCCTATATTCGAGTTGGTACAACAAAGTGATTCTAATCTATTTCCTTCACCATCTCATCTCCAATGAACCAATATTTTTCCTCCTAATAAAGTCAGATCTCCATTGACATACAAAGTATCTACTTCTGTTGTTGATAAAGCTTTACCAATTATTACCCCTCTGAGATTTTTTATCCCTCCTTTTCATAATCCTACAATGGCAGTTCAAGGCCCCTGGGGCAATGCTTTTGGTCCTCTCAATCTTACTCCACCTCTACATGAGCTTCCACATAGTTTAAGGAAGAATTTCCTCAAATTCTATGGTGATGGGAAAGTTCATCATGATGAACACATTGCAGCCTTTAGCATAGCTTGTGGAGTAATTGGAGTAAAATTTGAAGATGTAGCAGTCAGGCTATTTGTAGAAACATTACAAGGTGCTGTTGTAAATTGATTTTATCATCTATAGGCTCGATCAGTAACTGATTGGAATACTTTCAAAGATAAGTTTAAAGCTAGATTCAAACCTATAGAAGATGCACATGCACTTCTGGCTCAACTTACGCAGATGAAGAAAGAGCCTTATGAGCCTATGAGAGACTTCATAGCCAAATTTGACAAATTGAGGAACATAATTCTTATAATATCTCAACCTACAGTTGAGAATCTCAAATGCTTTTTCATAAATTCTCAATTACCTGAAGTCAATTTTCTTTTGAGATGTGCTGGTTAAATAGATCTTACTGCAACTCAACTTTTAGCCACTGAGGTAGAAGATGATCTCATCTTAGCAGGGAAGATAGGAAGAGATCCAAACAGAAATAGACCTTCATCATCTTTTAAATATTCATCTACAAGCACCACTGATCCAATGGTGTAAAAGCTGGCAAATGAGGTTCTAGAGTTGAAAAAGCAAATGGTGCAAGGAATGTCTTCTGCTCCATACAGAGATATGCCAAGAAGGACATTCCCAAATCAGTCATATCAAGGCAATGCTGCCAAGATCAAGGGCAACAAAATCACCTTCTTCTCCCACAAGGGAAACTTGCCCTAAAAGCTCCTCCAACTAATTCAACAATGGGATATCTTGAAGCAGAATTATATTTTTCTTTCTAGCCTAAATTAAATCAAGAAAATGACACTAATCTCTTCATGGAGGATCAAGAAGATTTAGCTGGCAACTCCCACATTGGTTTCCTAAACTACTAGGATGAACCCATAATAAAAAGAGAAGCTATTGATGGATCATACACAGTATTTACTAAGTCCAAGAACCAATCAGTCTAGCAAGCTGATAAAAAGAAGATAGAGGACCAACCTCAACTAGCAATTATAATTGCTAAGCATGGTACCACTCTACCTTTTCAGTCAAAGGATTTGGTGATCACCCAAAATGTAAGTACATCAATTTCACCTTCACCTTCTACTTTAATTTTTCAAACCAGTCCTCCTCCCATCCCTCCTAAAACCCAAAAGGTTGAAATGGCTTCCTCTGTTCCTAGTTTAATTCAGCCATTTGACATAATTGATCATGTGAAAAAGACCAAAATTCAAATGTCTGAATTTGAATATTTGTAGTCCAATCCTGATCAATTGGATAGGTTGGTCTAATGTGTCAAGAACCAAACCATCCCTGCAAGATAAGAGGTTAAGAAAATAATTCTTGATTCCCCAAAGAACATGCCCATTCTAAATAATCTTGTCATTACTCCTCCAGTTGCCCCTGGGAAAATAGAACATTTCTATGTTTCCATGTTAATAAATGGTTATCAGCTCAACAATTGCATCATTGATTCTCGGGCATCTGACAATGTCTTACCTACTAAAGTAGCTGAGTCTCTAGGTCTCACATTGACCAAAACCTTTGGGAGATGTTTCTCCATGGAGAACAAGTAAGTACCATTGTTGGGGCAAATTAAAGATGCCCAATTTGCATTGGCAGCCTTTCCAAACAAGAGAATCAAGATCACTGTCTTGGAGGCTAACATCCCAGCATCCTATGGCATTTTGCTTGGATGAAATTTCTATAAAGACATGGGAGGAGAATTAAGCATGGACCTGTCTGAGGCAAGAATCCCTGTCCAAAGCATAATGAAGAGATTGATCCCTGAAAAGGAGGCAAAATACATGGTCACCCAAACATCAACCCCTGCAGCACAAATTTTGTTTGAGTCTTTAGGCAGGGGTAATTATTTATTTACCATAGAGAATGTTCATGTTTATACAGATGAAATTCCTATAGCTGACAATCTAAGAATTGATCCAAACAAGGCTTCAGGAGAATTGGTAAGACATAGTACAAGTAAGTAAGGATCTTCCATCTCTAATGAAGAGAAATCTGATAAGAGATCAGCTTCTGATGATGCTTCGATCTTGAAATCCAATGGTAGCAATTTTTCCACCAATGATGGAGTTGGGACTATGTTGATATCTCCTTAAGGAGATATTCTTCATTCATGCAATTTTCAAGTCAAAAACACTAACAACATAGCTGGATGTGAATCTCTATTGCTCAAATTGAAGATTGCTCAAGATGAAGAAATCAAACTCCTTCACATCAAAGGAGGTGCTAAGCTAATAATTTGTTAGGAGTTTGATATGGACAATCCAATCATATGCTGGACTGAACTAGAAGAACAATCAATTATGGTAATGGACCATGCTATTGCAAATCAAAATTAGGCTAAGGAACCCTTCACCAAGAGAGCAAGGAGTTATGGTTTCCAATTTGAAGACCACATCCTGCCATGGGACAAGAAGAAGAAAAAGCCAAGGGGAAGACACAAAAAATTGGTTTCTTGGCGGAGAACTCCATTCACCCATCACCGTTTCTAGGAGAAAATGTCTTCTTGTTGGTTTATTAGAAGAGAGCACTGTTTTCATTGTCTCCCAAGAAGCAGTATCTAAATACTTCAATTCTCAAAGTATCAGATCATTCCATCTATACATATGTATATTTTTATAGTTTTTAATTCTATTTTGCTTTGTTTGTTTCCTTTTTTGATGCCTTTCATTTCTAGGTAGCATGACTCTGTAGCCCAATGGTACACATGAAGATACTAGAGATTCTGGATTCTACTCCCTTCAATTTATTTTACAATTGATATAAGTTCCCCAACTGGAGCCAGCTATTGTCCCTCAAAAAATATCACTCATTTTTGGGACAACATTTGAACTATTTTGGTCTTACAGACCAAAATTGTCTCTTCCCTTTTCAAAATTTGTCCTGGGCATTCAAATTCCTCAATTTTCAAGCTTCTCAAAAATCTACAAACTCTACAAGGTTAAATCTATAGACTCTGCAAGCTTAAATTTATGGACTCTGCAGGCTTGAATCTACAGACTCAGTAGGAAGAGAAAATCTATAGACTCTGTAGGCCAAGTTCAATGGGCTTTACAAGTTGATTTCTACAAACTTGATTTCTCTAGACTTTGCAGGTAGGTTCATTTCTACAGGTTTAAAGACTTCTGCAGGTGGGTTCAACCAAAAGAATCAATTTCTAACACTTGGTTATTTTCAGGATTAGTTCAGTGCCTTGGTTCAATCAAAAATATCTATTGGCAAGCATTCAAGCAAAAGAGGCTTGAACCATTAAATTGTTGAACCACTTTAGTTCAAAGGTTCAATGAGTTCAAGGTTTAATTAGTTTAACAGTGGGTTTAATCAAAGGAATGGTTTAATGGCTTGGTTCAACCAAGCAGTTCAATGCTTTTTTTCACTCGAGTGGTTCATCCACTTTGTTACAATGCTTTGGTTCATCCTTTGGTTTAATCAAATGGTTCATCAGTCGATTCAAGGCTTCGTTCAAACCACTGAACCAAAATAAATGGTTCAAAGGATTGATTCATTTAATTGGTTCATCGTCTTGAACCATTTTTTCTCAAAGCTTGGTTCAACATTTGGTTCAACCAAATAGTTCATTGCCTTGGTTCAATGAAGTGGTTCAACAGATCATTTCAACGTTTGGTTCAATCAAACAGTTCAATAGCTTGGTTCAACCAAGCTGTTCACTTAGAAAGTTCAAAGAAGCCTCCCAAAGGTCAAGTGCCCTTGCAGAGGGCACTTGGTTGACAAAAACACCCTTCAAAAGGGTCATTTTTGAAGAAGGCCGCAAAGGTAAATTCTTTCAAAAAATTTGTTTAAGGAAGACAGTCATAATTCTTTCAGACTTTTGTCTCGAAGGAATTTCTTTGGACAAAAAGTTTGAAAGAATTTAGAGAAGTCGTGGGAAGAAATCCTGAAGGAATTCACGGATATTTCAAATGGAACAATTCTGCGGACTTTTTGTCCGTGAGAAAATACCCACGGAGAAATCCTAAGAGACAGTCCACTAAGGAAAAGGCCGTGAGAGACTTCTAAGGAGAAGGCCATTGAAGGACCCCAAAGGGTAGGTGCCCTTGTGGGGGACTCTTGGCTGCCAAATAGAAGGACACTTCCCTAAAGTTGAAGGGTCACCTTCCCTTTGGGAAGATGCAAAACAAGAAGACCGAAGGCCATTTGAAGACCACCTGAAGGGCAGATACCTTGCGGGAGGCTCTTCTTCAACCCAAAGTGGATCATTTCTTAAGGCCCAAAAGGGAATATTCTTTCTGGGAAAGTTCCAAATAGAAAATCTGAAGAAGGACCAAGGGGTGACGCGCCTGAAGATGTCAAATTCAAGACAGTGAACTAGCCGTTGAAAACATAGTGACAGGCGTACATAAATGTCAATTTTAAAGCTCATAAAATAGTCCATTGATCCTTTGAATCTATAGACTTTAATGCATTCATAGGCTTTAAGGTCTAAGACTCAGCAAAAATCAAGGAAGGAACAGAATAGCAAATTAAATCCTAGTACCCGATTCAATTAACCAAAAAAGGAGGAACGATGAAGGTAGGATCAGATCACTAGGTGGACATCGAAAGTTGCAAATTTTCAATAGCATGACTTGTTTCTCTGCATTGATAAAATCAAATGGGTAAATTCCCCTAAGTTTCAGGCTATCTTCTCAATAGATTTCAATGCAACATGATGTATTACTATTCTCGAAGTCCTTCTTGAAGAGGCTATATAAGGGACTCTCTTCTATTGTAAATCGATCTCTTTTTGACAATCAAAACAAAACTCTGCCCAAATTGAAAGGCATTTCTGAGACTTTGAGCTCAATTTGTTGATCATATTTTGTTATTGGAATAAGAAAGCAAGTGATTTTTTAGACTTTGTGCTGTGATATCTTTATTGTTGGGGAAATTGTTCTTATGTCTTTTTCCTTAATATATATTTTATTCCTTTAATTCAACAAGCAAAATTAGTGACAACAGTCAGGAAGGTGTCCTGAAGAGTCAAGTGTGGAGAGACTTTGTGCCCCCATAATTGCCTTTAGTGTGTTTTCTTTTCATTTCTATGTAAAGGACCTTGGGATGACTTTGTGCCCTCATTGTCCACCGTATCTTACTCTTGAGCAATTTAGGTGGAGAATTTGTGCTGCATCTCGATTTGTCGGTTATTACATCCTTTACTACATTTTGTTGTTACTACGAAGAGTACTCTTGTGGTTGGCTGAATAGTACTTTTGAAAGAAGAGGAGTGATGTCCACCATTTCCCTTGAGATTTCTCCTTTGATCCGCATGCATCATCTCTAAAAAAAGAGAGATGGATGATTTGTCCTACCCTTGAGTATTATTTTCTATATTATATATATAGAGAGAGAGGGAACCTCCCCTTGATGAGAGAAGAGATCAGTCCCCTTCTGATGTGGTAAAACTACACATTTAAACAACTAATCTTCCTACTTTGGCTAATCAGACCTATTTTGTTTATCAATACGTTGGTCGACAAAATATTCAACCAACAAGGTCCATACATTGTTATTTCCAAATATGGATTAAGAGCTTACAAACTAGCCATAGAAGATGGAGAAAAATTTGATGAACCTATGAACATCATGCATCTTAAAAAATTATATGATTGAACTTGTTCTACATGTTGTTATTGGTATATCTAAGGCAAAAAATCAAAAATATAAAAAAAATCAAAACAAAGTCAAAAAGTCAAAAAGCAAAAAAAATGTGTACATAAATCATCCAAATGTGAAAACTAGTTTACTGGCGCTTTGGATAGGTAGCATGGTGAAAAATAGGATTTTGGCACCATGTGTAAACCATTATCTATAATTACCCTATTTACATGGGGGGCATCACTTCTTATCCATTGTTTATCATTATGACAGTTGTTAGTCATTTATCCTATAACATGCTAAAGTTTAGGGTTGTTATTCCTATTTTTGACCTACATTCTTTCTCATGATTGTGTAAAAATGTCTTATTCCTTATTTCAAAAATCCCAAAATACAAAAAAAATAAAAAAAATAAACACCCAAACATTAACAAACACCAATCTCAACATATCTACTATTCTAAGCCATCTTCCATATTGTTTGGTCATTCTTAGGTGAGTCACTCACGCATCCTTTTCATCAAAAATATTGGGAGAACTACATTTGGCTTGATATCCCCACATAGACTTTGTCTAAGGAGGATTACATAGGTAGTGATTAGAGACATGGGGTCTACAAGGTCAACTCAACCACTGTCTTCCCCTTTATCATCCACTTTATCATCACTTCCCATATTGGGAGAACTACATCTAGCATGATATCCCCACATAGACTTCATCTGAGGATTATGTAGGTAGTGATTAGATACATTGGGTCTCTAAGGTTAAATCAACCATTGTCTTCCCTTTCATCAATTTCCCCAATATGGATTAACTTATCCTTCTACTTTTCCCTCGATTGATTTGGTTCCAGCCTCACTCTTGGCTGTAATTATCTAGTCCTTGTCTGGATTGATTTTGTTCACAATTTTTATTTTTACATCCATTGCTTGTTTTTATTGTTATATCATTTATTTTTATATCTCTAACCATTCACTTGGTTATTTTTATCTATTTCTTTATCCTTAGCCATTAAGTTGGTTCTTTCACTTCATTTTATCTCTAGCCACTCCAATGGTTATTTTCCTTTACTTTTTCAATTGTGATCACTTTTTGTTGATTGAGTCATGATTTGTTTATTTATGTGTTATTATTATTGCATTGTCATTATGTGTGTGTTCAAAATCATTTGTATTAATATTTTGTTTTTGACATCTTATTTTAATTATTGTTTTAGGTGTGTTTTTAAATATTATTTTTTGAAATGCATATATAGTATGGTTATAACTATATCATGACGTACTTTGCTTATACACAGTTTATTATTTATTTTGTTCAAATGCTTAAAACATCAAAATTCATCATGATTATTAAATATCATTGGTGGTAATTTGTTTTAATTCTTATAAATTAGGTTTCTCAAAGCTCAAATATTGTTGGAAATCCAATGCAAAGAACAAAAATAAAATAAATGCAGTAATGTCACATTATAAATCCATACACATCATCCAATCATACATTTCTTATACATCCATATTAAATATGTTTAAATAATTATAACTTTATAACATAAAAAAAAAATGTAGGAAATATAACCATTGTTATCCATACATCTATCAATCATGTATAAATTTAATGTAACCCAAATACATAGTCCATCAATATCCACACCACATAGTACAAAGTCTCATTAATCATCATGAATATATATATAATATATGGTTTTACAAAAGATACATATCAAAATATGTATACATTGATGAATCAATATACCAAAAAACCCCTATATCTATGTCGTATCCTATCCCTCAAATGAACTGTCTAGTCTTGAGAATAGCTCCTCACGTCATGGTATGCCTCATAAAAGACTCATCACACAATGCACCTATCCCACTAACCTCTCTAAATCCAACAGTTGAATAGATTTCATATATGTTGACCATCTCACATAATACTCCCTAAAATATGGTGCCTTTTAAGCATGTGGTTTATCCTCCTCATATAAGCTCGTATAATATGTGGCATGCTCCAAGACCCTCATCACTCTATCAAAATTAGAAATCTAACCCTCTCCAACTAGAAATACTTGATCCTCTATAATCTTAGTCTAAGATATGTCCCTCTCCTACCTATAGTGTTGCGTTAGTGTTGTTTTATAGTGTCTGGGTCTCTATATCATGAGTAATCAATCCTGTAGCCATGACATCCACATCCATCCTATCTATAATACAACCTGACACACACTAGAGGTAGGAGAGGGACATAGCTCAGACTAAGATAATAGAGGGTTAAGTATTTCTAGTTGGAGAGAGCCTTGTAATTTGTCCACTTTAGAAGGTAATCATGGTATAATGAATAGTTAAAAATCCATAAAATTTTGGGCACACGAGGATACCCCAAGTGATATAATAATGATTAAAGAATGATGTGGTTAGATATGGATAATTATTTTATAATTAAATGATGTAAAAAATAATAATAATGGGAATGGAAATGAAAATAAGAACAAGAATGGGAATGTTAATAATAATGACCAACCCAACCTAAAAAACTCTGTGACTGAGTGTTGCCTATATAGCCTAAATGGACCTTAAGCTAATGTAGTTCTCCTAAAAAGGGATGAATATTATGGAAAATGATGAGAAATATATGTTGAATTATGTTTAAAAACATTAAAGAGGGATGAGATAATTTGATTTTAAAAGATGATTTTTCAAGGGGATAAACTATTGCCTTAACAGGTCTCCAAAAATATTTTTAAACTTTATATTTTATGTTCACATGAAAGTATGCACCATGATATAAAACACCATGATGACTTGGATCCAATGTGCATAAGTAATGATCCCTGATCAAAAATTAAATGGAAAAAATACACCATGATATGGAAAAATAAAGATGACATTGATGGCATATGTTGATGGTTGGACTCAAGTAAAATTGCATGACAAGAGGCATCATAATATGGTAAAATGATGATGACCATATTATCACACACAAATTGACTAAGTCAAAGCACAATAATAAAAGTAAAAAAATAAGAAATAAAGAAAACACACAAACTTGAAAATAAAATCTTGTCATTAATCAAGTCAAAATATGCATGTGAAGGATCAATGATTATGATATTTTTATGGTGCCCCTAAGCAATGATACATGCAATGGGATTGGAATGGGAATAAAATATCTAAAATAAGTTTCATGTTTTGATTTTTCCCAAATAAGATGAAAGTTCCAATCTTGGATTGATGATTTTCCCCAAACATGGTGAATGTGGAAATGAAATGTCCTAAATATATAGAATTATTGGATCAAGGATTGTTGATTTGATTTAGGATAAGATTAAAAAAATGGGTTTTGTGGATTTATATATTTTAAGGTATTTTTGGCATTTTTTAATTTTTAGGTATTTTTGAATTATCTAACATTTTGTATTTTTTTGACTTTTAGGGATTTCTTGAATTTTTGATGTCTTTAGATTTGTCTAATTTTTTTATGTTTTAGGATTTTTGGAATAAGGATGTACAAGGTGCAACTAGTAAATTCAAAACTTATTCTATCACTGTGATGGGAAATGTAATGGATGGATAGGATTTAGGATGACGTTGGATGAGTTTAGATGAGGATGGGGATGATTAAGAATGACAAAGGATGGATTATGGAAATCCAAGGACTGTGTCACCTCAGAACTAAGTATCTAATTGTTAAGTGACAATTGGAGGATATACCAAGATGTTTCCCAAAATAGGGCTCAAAACATCTTCTATTTCTTTATCAAAGTTGAGACAAGAAGAAAAATGGGCATGATGGGATGGATAAATATGCTTAAAATGAGGATTTAAATGGTAAATATGTGATTGTTTTTAATGCATATAGGGATACCCCAAAGTTTTAAGGTACTTGTAGATAACTAATTATTTACACATGACACAAGAAATCTTATTTTCATCATGGTAATTTCCTAATGCACCATATGCATGGTTTTCACCATTGAATGAACTATTTATATTTATATTTATATTTATATTTATTTATTTATTTATTTATTAATTTTGGAATCTCAAATCATTAGAGTATTATGATATGAATAAAGACCCTTTTTGATCTCTATCCCAAACCTACTCTAGATAGCTTTTCTACTATGGTCTTGTTGTTGATGTGTAATTTGTCAATATTTTTATGATCTTCATAGATTATCGATTATTCATCTTCCAAACCTTTAAATAAGGTGTCTTTGTAGCCTCTATGAAATATAGTTCTACTAAGAAAGGTAAATTATGATAATAATTTGGCAAATATTTTAATGTGATGGTGTGATATAAGATTTGGATGAAGGATATTATCATGAAGGGATGTATAATTATTTGGGAATGAGAGGAAATTGGGACTAATAGTCACACACATCATTATTGATTCTGGATGTTCTAATTGGGACATGATTTTGGATGTTGGGGGGTCAAAGACCTATGAAAATTATCTCAAGAGGACCAAAATATTTTTCTAGTCCTTATGCTTGAGATTTTTTTTTGATAAAGTAAGGCAGCAAACCAGGGGCCAAACCCTATATAGTCAAAAAAGACAAGAAAGCAAACAAACAAAAAATGCCTTCAGAGAAATGATGGCACAGTCAAGAACAACAGATAGAAATAAAACACAAGCCATGGGAAGACTAGAGTCAGAGAGGTCTCCCCTTACATAACTATTGATTTGATAAGATCATTGAGTTTCTCATTTTCCATGTTGTCAGCATACCCAGTATTACCCACCACTTCCAGCATAGACATGTTCAGCAAAATTGTATTACAAAGCCCTTTGGTGAAGACCTTCTCCAGCTTCTGAATGTGGTCCTTTAGGGCCCCAATTTTAGTTTTCTAATCAGTCTCCTTCTCAGTGCCCTCACCAACTTCCTCGACATACATTTTCCCCTTATTGTCAGCAGTTCCCATAGTGTCAGCACCCTAATCCTCAATACCCTCAAAATCCCTAGTAGCCTGCTTCCCTCTAGTGTCCTCCAAAATTTCTTGGATTTCTAGCTCCTCAGACTCTTCCTCCTAGGTTGCTTCTTCTGAAGCATTTTCTGAATTCAGTCTGGCCTTCAGGGTTGGTTTACTAGCAATCTGCCCTAACCTTTACACTCTAGAGAGGAATCCTTCCTTATTAATTTTGGAAGGCTTGTGAGATTTTTCCACCTTGGCCCCCCATGGCCCTACCTAGATTCCTATGGGTCCCTTCCATAGTCTCTTTAATATTTTCTTCCTCTTCATCAACCTTTCTCTTCTTGCCCTTCCTACTCGCAAAGGAGTTAAAGGTATCAATAGGGGTCTTTTCAAGGTCATCAATACACCTCATTCCTGACAAGTCATCTCCTTTTGAATGATCTCCCTAATGTTTAAGGGAATATGAACACCTTGTCACCACACCCTCCAACCTAAAAATTGCTGCCTAAGGTTGGCACAAGCATCATTGACCCTATTGCCTTCTCTGTAGGTATGGGAAATCTCAACTTTGGAAAACTTTTGTAAAAGAAATTGGATATCAGTAATGATGTCTTTTAGCTTGATTCCCACATTTGAAGCTTTATTAACATCATCTATGACCATCTTAGAGTCTCCTTGTATATTCAAGTTCCTTATTCCTAGGGATATAACTAACTTTAATCCCCATAGTAAAGCCATTGCTTTAGCATAGTTGTTGCTCTGGCATCTAATTCCACCAGCATAGACAACAGGCATCCATCCTTTATCATTCCTTATAATTCCTCCTCCACTAGCTTTACCATCCAACTTGGATGCCCCATCAAATTTGAGTTTCATCCAATTAGGTTTAGGGGGAATCCATTTAATATTAAGTCTCTATAGTATTTTGGAGTTATTATACCTAGGGATCCAATTTAAAACCTTCCATTTGGCTACAATTTGGCTTTCAATTTGAGATAGGGGTTTCTCTGCAACATGAATATGAGTTTTTGTAACACTTTCCATAATGGTCTTAGCAAAGGAGTTAAACACCTGAGAAGCATTTCTACCAGTGTCCCTGAAAATTCTATGATTGCGTTCTTTCCATAAATTCCAACTCAAACATGGTAGAGCTTGCTTCCATAATTCCATAAGCCAGGGATGTGTGAAGGTTGGGTTTCAGCTGAGAATTACTTCTTTAAGGTCAAAATTGTAGACCCATTCAATACCAAAGTTGTTAAGTATTGTGCCCCATAATTCCTGGGCAAACTCATAGTGGATAAAGAGGTGTGAAACTAATTCCTCTTTTGAACCACACAGGAAACATCTATTAACCAAAGTAAACCCTCTCTTTTGAAGGTTATCCTGAGTAAAGATTTTTTTATGAGCAGCGGCCCACCAAAACATGTTAATTTTTGGAATAAGTTTATGATTCCAAACCTTTTTCCAGACATCTTTATTCTGAGCTTCAGGAATGATCAGATGGTAAGCAGATTTTATAGAGAATGATCCATTCTTATCTAGCCACCAATATTTTTCATCCTCTCGAGGAAAGAGAGGGATTCTGATCTGCTTGAATGCACTATTGGATCTCTTGAACTCTTGAGAAAAGCTCAAGCCGGTGCACACAATAATCCAAAAGATTTTTCCAAATCCTCATCCCATTGTTATTTTCCATATAATCACTGACCCTATCTCCAAAAAACTAGGTAGTCAAGTTATCAATCTCTCCATAGTTTCCATGTGTGATGAGAGCCTTGTCCTTTAACCAAATATCATCCCAAAATTTAATATGTCGGCCATTTCCAAGTTTCCATCTAATTCCCTATTTGAGAAGGCTTCTACTTTTTAGAATTTTATTCCATATCACTTGAATGATTTTTATGCTTGAGATTTGTTATGACTTGAATGATTTTTAGATTATCGATTGTTTTGATATTGACTTGAATGATTTCTTTATCAAGTGATGTAAAAATTATTTATTCATCTATTTGTGCCTTGAAGATGTTTTCACCAACAGTGTCTTCTTGATAAATATGGTTTTGATTTTGATTGTCCAATAGTTACTCAAATATGTTTTCACTAAGAAATTATTATATTTATTTTTATTTCCCCCTGGTGCCTCAAACAAGGTTTTACCACAGAAATTTTATTCTAGAATTATAGGATATTTATCTTGATGATAATGGAGTGACTCTAATAATATTTCACTGATGAATGTTGTTTTGGATCCCCATAAATTTTTTAATTGATATGTCATTATGGAAGAATTTTGACTATTTTTTAGTTTTTTAGTCCTAATTGATGTGTGTGGGAGATTAGATGTCAACATAGGGTATATTATGGATAATTTGAAAAGGATGGGTGATATTGATGAAAGGATTAAAGTATGTATAATCCTCGTATAGGCTAATAGTATAACTTTATTTGATGTCAAAGGAAACTTCCTCAAAAATTATAGGAGGATCGCTGATGTCTTCAAACTAATATGTAGGAGTTCTGTATCCAATGCCAAAATATCTTATTTTGATTGGGATATTTATGTTAAATCTGATTTGAATAGTGGTTATGAATTTAATGTGTATTTTTTTATGTAGATATTGATTTTGATGCTGATTGTGATTTGGCCACATACAGGACCTATTTAATTGTGTTATCCAAAAGTACCTTTTCACTTCCTTTTTGGAAATGAAGGCTTTAGTCTGAAAGGATTCCTATAAATGAGGAATGTTTTGTGATGTAAAAATATGTATTGTTAATCAATTATGGGTTATTTAAAAATGGGCTCATCAAAAAAGGGTTCATCAAAGATAGGTTTATGGTCATAGAAACGCTCATCAAAGTGAGGCTCATCAAACATGGAAGGATGTTCAAAGGGTTACTCATCAAAGTTTAACTCATTAAATATGGTTGATTCAGTAAAAACATGAATATGGGTTGAATATCTTAACCTTGATGTGGAAGTGGATGACTTTGATTGCGATGGAGAAAGGGCTCTTGGTTAATTCTCATTTGTTAATTCTTAGATGTGAATGTATCTAGTTTTATTTTTATGTCTATGTAATCAATCAAAACTTAGATATAAATATTGAGTCTAACACATCTATTAAGATAATGGCATTGAATTTTGTGATACGCATAATATTATTATTCTTGATACCACTCAGTTTTTGGATTGTTTTTATCAAAATACTTGGTGCATAGACACACAATCATGTTTTCCATGACTAGTTGGTAAGAGATTTCTTCTAAGGGTTCGTTGAGAAGATTATATCATCCTCATTTTAAAACCTATTTTGATTTGAATGGTCTTGATTCTTAAAGTGATTACTATACCTCAAGGCCTAGATGATTTTTTATAAAGGTGTTGAAATATTTTTCCCTTTGCTAATGTCATGGTGGATGTGATTATCATTATTGTAACTAGTAGATGGGATGTTTGATTAATGTTGACTAGTTTGATGTGGATGGGTTTGAATTAGTCTGCTTAAGATGGAGCTTAAATTTTTTATATGATAATCTAATGAAATTTAGGATCTTATTTTTAAGGGTCATAAAAAAACATTATCTTTTTTCTCATATAGATACCATTTAATTTGGACTATATCTAGATCTATTTTGGATGCCATAGATCTAAATAGAATTTAATGTAGGATTGGTTGATTTTATTTTATTAATTGATGTGATTTGGTTAGAATTTTAGATTTAATGTGATGGTTGATGTTTGATTTTGTTAATCCCATATTGTATTTTGATTATTGATGTTTTAACTTTGATGGGAGAAAAAAATTGATGTGATTTTTATCATTCCCAACCAACAATTGTAAGATATTGAATGGAAATACAAGAATATTATTTGACTTTGGATGTTCAATTAATTTGTAATTTATGTGATTTGGTCAAAATAGACTTAATTTGACTTTTGATTGTTGGACTTTACGTTTTGATTTAATTTTATTTGGTTGAAGTTAGCATTAGATGTTGACATGATTTCATTTTGGTAAAAGTTAAATTTATTTGGAATGTTGACTTGTTTTGAAATGGCTAAATGTGGAATTATTCGATGTTGATTTATGATTTGGATTTGAATATGAATAATTGACATCTTTAAAGTAGACCTATTTATATTTTTTTATTATGGGACTTGATGTTTTGATTTAATTTGATTTGGTCACATTTGACCTTGGATATTTACTTGATTTGATTTTGGTCAAATTTGACTTGATTTGGAATGTTAACTTGGTTTTAATTAGTCAAATTTCATATGATTTGATGTTGACATTTGATTTGGATTTGACTTTGCATAATTATTGTGGTCAAAGTAGACATATTTTGACTTGTGATTGAAGTTGGTCAAAGTTGACCAAATTTAATGTTTGATTTTCACTTGATGTCTAAGGTGTGAGGTTTGAAACCAAAATGGGTTTAGACAACACATATATAAAATCATTATAGTAACAAAACCTTTTAGTAGTAAATAAGGGTGTGTAAGGCAACTAACATCCCACTAATATACTCCTACAAAGTGGTGAATAATTTGGTCTCTAGGCCCTGACTAAGAATTTGTATGTGGTGAGTAATCTTTGAAAATGATGTGTTTCCTGCATTGATAGTTGTTTTCATATGGTCTTAAACTAGGAAAAATAATCTCAACTATGTGTGCACCCTATGTACCTTGTGGTAGGATGGGAACCAAATCCATGTAATAATTTGATTAATGGGCTTGTATGAGAGGATATAGTCCCTTATAAACCACTTCATCCATAGGATTTCCTTAAATTGCCAACAAAAAATCATTCCTTGAGGGGTGTGGTCTAGGACCTATATATTAGAACATGAAATCTCCTCACTTAAAAATGCATGCTTAAAATATGTGATCTCTTAGCCAATAAGACATCTCCTCCCTTAATTTATATAACCTACTATAACATGGGGTTGGTATGTAAGTTAGGGGATGAAATGCCAGTCATCTCACCCTAAGAACTTATGCTTAGTGATCAAGGTCCAATTTTCACAACCAAAAAATAAAAAATAAATAAGTTTGGCTATTTATAATCCTCATGATAACAAAAATGGAAAGAGGATAACATACATAGCTTTCACTTTAAGAGGGGAAGATAACCAAAACACTTTTAATCACCTAGGATACAAAAAATGGGTAAGGGGAGAACATACACACTTAGGACATCACATAAAAAGACACACTATATCAAGTAAAAAAAAGAAAATTATTCAATTTAATGCACCAAATTTGAAGTATGTATTCATTTTTAAGCATTAAAATCAAGTGTTATGAATATTTTTTCTGGTTTTATATTTGAAGGGTGAAAACTTGCAAACAATAGATTATTAGTCTTATGTTTGGCCTTTGAAAAGAATATAAAACATGTAAATGGGTAAGTGATGTGTGCCAAAACTTATCTTTCATCATAAATCCATGAGAAATGAATTCAAATCAATTATAAATTTATAATTTTTTTGAAAAAAATGTAGTTTTAAAAAATGACACCCAAAATGGAGTTTGAATGAGTAAGAATGGACATCTAGAAGTTAGGTAATGGATTAGTAGTATAGGTCATGGATTGAAGTTAAGTCATGCCATATATTGACAATATTAGTTGTGGATTGAAGTTAATCTAGGCCATGGATTAATAGTCTAGTCTAAAAAATAGGATTTCATGAAAATAAATGAAAAAAAATTTATGGATTTTAGTGAATTTTAGCTCAAAACAACTCTGATTTATCTAAAGAACAAGTTAGGATGGCCTCAAAAGTGATTTTGGGGTGTGTAGTCCCATTATAAATTATAAATCTAACATCATGAAACAAATTTTAGCTCTTTTAATAGAGTTTTAAACTCAAATTGAAATGCTACCACTAACATAAGCATGTGTCCTCAAATTAAGAAATACTAAGAAGAATCCGATTCAAAAGAGAAAATAAACACAATTTTAATATCTTAATGAAATTCTCTTGACAAATTAATGATGTTCTCAAATTTATCTATGTTTTTACAAGATTCTTGGTGGATGTTCATTATCAAGTATAAAACATATCCCTTTGTTAAATGGATTATTTGGATTGATAAGTGATGGGGTTTATGTTTGACTGGCTCTCTAAAATGGCAAACTTTGTTGTGTTATCAATACTTGCTTAATAATATGGAAGAAACCTATTAGGAAAATTATACTTATTGAAATGAGAGGGGTAACTCTTAATTTATAAGATTCCATGAGGATTGTGAACCATTGATCTTGATCAAATATCAATGGTGGAGAATCAGTCTTCAGCTTCCTTAAATTAGGGAGGTTGAGAAGTGAATTTGATGGGTTTGAATGTGTTAAGGATTTTCATTGATGAGGAATGGAGGCAATTTTATTTGGAATAAGGGTTGATTACATGGTGGTGTGGATAAATTTATTTAATTTTTTTTGTATTGGTTAGTGTGATTGTCTTGGTATTTAAGTGTGATGTGAGTATTTTTGGCTTTTATTGATTTTTAAAAAAATATAAATGTTCAAAATACATGGAATTTTTAATTAGGGAAAGATTATTTAATTACTTTAGATTAATTAAATAATATAATGTGATGTGAATTTTTGGGAATTGGATATGGTTATTGCAAATAATGGATTAATTGGATAGGGGTTTGTGAATACTATTAGGTTAGGCTAGGGATAATAGTGTGGAATTAGTAGATACTAAAAGTCTACATGAAGTGTTTGATTTTAGTTTAAACTTTATTTTAGTGATCAAGCATATTTTAGTGTTGTTACTAATCAAGTGGCATTCATTACAAGATACCCCCAATAATAAATACACATAATGATCTATGAAAGTACATTCCAAAGTTCATAATTTAGCATCTATATATGTGGAAATGAGATAAGTATTGAATATATCATATTGACTAATAATTTACCATTCATTAGGAAAGAACCAATCCAAAAGAATAGTTATGGTGATGAGTTTGATGATGAAATAGTAGTAGTTGTTTCAAACAAGTTCATGGATGAAATTAAGAGTATCAATGGATTTCTTACACAAGAAGATGCTAGCCTAAATATGAAGTAGAATAATTGGAGAAAATAAATGAATAAGATGCAATATATTCATATGAAACAAACCTATCATACATTATTTTTCCTACATTTAGAAAGCTGATATAGGAAGATCAACAACTCATTTGTAATAGTTTTACTCCCATCTCATCATTGTAGATGGATGAAATAGAAGAAAATAATGTTGAAATTGGTTTTCCTTGTGAATAATAAGGATTAAATGAGTTCAAAATTAAATATCTCTCATTCTAATACAACTTACTTTAGACCTAGTTGGCATAGATTTTAATGATGTAGTCATGAGGGTTCTCACCACTAAACAATAACACTTATGCTTTGCAGATGATAAGTGGAAAGAAGATGAAATCTAGGTTGTTTCTTATAAGTTTTAAGATTTAGATTGTTTGGAGTATGTTTTAAAGTAATATTACATAAATCTAGTGATCCTCATAGTAGTTGAGGTAGTTAAAGTACAAATAAGTAATCATGAGCATGGTGGCTTGAGTAAAGAAATGAGATTGGTGGTAGTTAGAGATAAAAATACTTTGACCCATTATAACTCTCTACATACTTAACTATTTATGATAAATATATAAGGTCATTGACATGGTAATAACATATTTTGTGCCTTTTAGATGATGAAAATAGTTAGAATGATGCTGACATAGAATCCATATTAGAAAGAGACCAATTGTCAATTGGATCATTGATTATCTACTAAAAAAACATATATTTACTAGTTTGGGTGATCTAATCTCTATGGTATCTTTTGTTATATATTCACCCTTATCTCTCATCATAATTAACTATTTGGGTAGAGGTATTTATCAAACCCTATCCTAATTACCTTTTGAAAATTAAATGCAAGTAATTAATGAATTTAATACTAATAATTTGTTTAATTTACATTAAAAAATCATAAATAGGACTCTTTGGGATAGTGTTCATGAATAAAATGGACAAAATTATTGTAAATATTAATGTCCCTCTAGTAGGATCCCTACCAACATTCTCAAAATCTAGAATGTGAATGCTTTCCATCTCAAGTATCTAACTAGTGAAGATGTCCCATGGTTTGTTCATGGGAGATTCCTCAAAATCTTACTTTTAAGAATGGATTAGACTAGAAATATCTTGTAAATATCTTCACTTTAATTTGTTTTCCTTTATTTTCATTGTAAATTCAGCTTCATGTTTGTCTCTTTTTAGTTTGGCCTATTTGTTTTTCCTTACAAGTTCCTCATTAACTAAAGAATAAGGAGGATTGGTTTGTACATAAGTAACACAAGTGATGTTCTAGTGCATAAGTACTTTGAGTATTTTTTAGATCATTATTATATTTTTAAATTGGTTTTAATATCTTAAGTTTTCAAGTGGGTTCTTATTTTTTCCATGTTTGGGCTATTTTGGGTAAACTATTTGGCCTCTAAAGATATTCTCTTGAAACCACACACCAAAAATCACATTTTAAGGGTTTTTAGGTTTAATTGGATTAACTTACAATGGTTAATATCAAGGGTTAAAATATATTTTTTTTTCGTTCATTCTTCATGATGGTCATCAGCCTAGAATTAAGATAGTAAAAAATTAAGAAATAAAGAGAAAAGAGAAATAAAATGAAAAATCAATTTATGGGTGATTCAAGAAACCTCTATTAGGTATATATATGTTTGGATGGAATTATATCAATGCCTTGAGTCGGTATCATATACAAATCCCTATGGGCTACGTATGCTAAATAATATGAGAGTAATGTTTAGGCAAATGTTTTAAAGGTAGGATTCACTAACCTGATGGTTAAATCCATAGTATCTAGTCCTTGTAGGTTCCATTAAGTGGTAATTGATTCATATACACACAATGGGTCAAAAATAATATCAAATTTTGTATTATATCCAATCCCTTATTTTCTTATCCTAGATCTATTCATGTTCCTTACATTATCTCAACTATAGATTCTAGGTTCATAGACATGTTTCTCTAGTTTCAAAATAATCAAGAATATTTTCCAGTAGAATCATTATTTGTTTTTTCTTTCAAAAAATTATCTAATTCCTCCAAAATCATGTAAACTCATTTTTTAACGTATATTTATACTCCTACTTATGCTTATGAATACTTGGTCCCATCATTCACTTGTTTCCTTAATGGGTTGTCTTAGTTTTCATGTTAATCTAAGTCTAGTAACCACCTTCATTAGATAGTTTTTAACCCTAAAAATATATATTAGGGTTATCCATGTTTAAAATGGATACATATATCCTAAGTTACAAGGGTGATAGACTCTCTTTATATTATTCCACTTAGATTCTAAACTAATATATAACATATGTTGAATTCATTAACTGAGATAGGCTAAAAATAGTAAGTATAATTATGATAGATATGGAAATGAAAAAAAAGTAATGTGCTTAGTTGGGTTTTATGTTGACACAATTATAGATTTAAAACATTCATAAATAAAAATAGAAGAGGTTTCTATAATAATCACTAAATTCTAGATTAATTTCCTCTAGATCCATGGACACTAGCATTAGCCTAGGACAGTTGCATTAATATTACTATTTGAACTTGATGTAGGTGTCTTGTATAGAATACTTACTATAAAAGGATGAAACCACCTAGATAATTATGTTTTTGTATTCACTTTCAATATAGTGTATTTATACCTTGATCACATACTTAAACTCATGAAAATGCAAAACCCTAACTTTTCATCTTTATAGTGACCTTGGGTAAAATGGGTTAGTGGGCACATGGTGTCAAAATAACCCCAAAGGCCCCTCTATAAATGATATTTAGCTACATATATAATACTATGAATAAGTCCTTAGAATAATGTATTTCTCCCTTATGTGTGAATCATCTAATATATGAAAAGTAAGTACAATAATGACCTATCTTGTAACTTAGAAACTATAGCTGTTGGGATGCCCCTTTAGTATTTCAAACCTATGTATGTATTTCCAAACTCTTGATTGGAAAATACGACAAAATAGGGAATATTTACTTTATTGAGTGCTTGATTAAATGCTTTTGATAGGCTATGTTTGTATGTGCTAGGTATTTCATAGGTTAGGTATGAATGAGGGTTGATCTTATATTTATATCAAATCCTTTAGATAAATAACACACATTAAATAACTTAGGACAACCATTAGGATATGTTTCATTTACAAATTTAGATAACTTTATGTAACTAGAAATTTATATTAAAGTAGCATACCTACATCGATGTAGACATCTATCCTAGATTCTAATTTCCAAGGAACATAAAAATAGGTACATACTCAAAACTTGTAGAAGTGGAAGATAAGAAAGTTCTAAGCATTATGGGGAAGATAGGTTTGGTTCATCAATACAATATTGTTTAGACTAAGAGATAGGCCAAGGGGCACAAGATAAAGCAAAGATGAGACTTTCAAAAGAGATAAATATTCAAAACTAAAAAGAATAGCCAAGGTCTAAGTTTTCCAAGTGTATAATATGGAGGTTTTATATAATCCATAAATATCATCTACATTCCTCCCCCTCATTTAATATAATGAATGAATTATTGGTTTAAAGGAGAAGAATTGTGTACCTAGGTTTGTATAACACACCTTGCCTTTACTGAGTCCAACTTGAGTGCTTTGTTTGTGACCAAACTACAACTAAGAGCATGCTATAGTACATAATCAGTGTATATAATATAAAACTGAAATTATTAAAAATATTAAAATTTAAAGAGTAATATTTAGGAGTACACATGTGTATCGATGTAACCACCTTACGCATTGGCAAGTTAATTTGAAATATGTATCATTTTAAGGCTATGAAAATAAGATTATGAAAAACATATATAAACATAGAAAGTACATATATCTAAGGAGATAGAGAGATATAGATATTTTAATGCACATTCCCCTCTCCTTGGAGAGAAGGTGAGTTGCCACCTAGTATTTGAGATTAACTCAACTATGCAACCCAATCATATTGTATACACCATAATTTGGTCAAGAAGCCACAAGTACTATGTCTTTTGTTTTTCTATCATAGGAAGGTGTTAATGATGAATTTATCTCTTTTTTTCATGTTCATTATGTGTCTTTTGGTCTTTCTCATGTCTCATTATCCCTATTTGTTTTACCCCTAGTGGTTCTAAGTCATCCCCTCCCAATCACAGGGGCCCCTAGTCTATTCTTCTTGATCTTTGATCTATTTTGGGACCTCAATACACTAACACTCTTATATTCATAGTAATTCCATTGATTATAGTTTCCACTTTTTATGATAATGTCCAATGGTCATTATCTTCCATGTTTTGGGTCCTAACCCTCCCTTGAGCCTTATCTTATGTGTTTATCCTTATTTTACATCTTTTTGACTAGAAAATAAGAGTCTTACGATCACATCAAATTTACTTATATATAAAGAGTATCAAAAGTAATTTTACATATATCACTTACTATATTGGGACATAATTACATAAAATCAATCAATAATATAGCCCAACACACTACATATTACTCATTTATCTCATCTAGACTTGCATGCTTAATCAAATAAGGGACTAAGTGAAAGTCATTATAGCATACCATATGTGTTTATTTTTCACTTTCCCTAAGGCATAAATACTTGAAATATAAGACCCATATCATTGGTGTTAATGTAAGCAGTGGCCAGGACAATAGGGGTTTTATCCTACACAATCATAATATCCCATAACCTAAGTTTTTCCTTTCATTAAATTTTGTTTGGTTTTTTTTCATGTGTGTAGGTGTTTTTTAGGGTTTTAAAAGATATCCATACAAAATAATGACATATATGAACTTATATAAGTCACATAATCACCTATAGGTCTTTAAAACTCTCCTATGACATCTTTGAAAGTTTCAGGCAACTCTTTTACAAAAGGACACTAGCACCATAATTAAACACTAGTGCCATTGGCACTATTGTCCTCATAAAAGTGTTATTATCTAAAGCATGTTTTATACTATAATCATAGAATGAAATATGTCTATCTAATCTCTAAGCCTATTCCAGCCTCTTGATTTATAAAAATGTGTGTTTTACTCTAGATAAGTACACTTTCTCACCATATTTACTATTTTTGGGAGAATTTTTCAAATTAATTTTTTCTTATATTTATTTAAAGTTATTAATATACTCAGTGCTTTCAAAACCTAGGATTTACATCTACTAAGTTATAAAAATGTAAAAAATTTGGTGAACCCAACTTAGAATATTACTTAAAACCCTAGTTTATCCTATGGTTTACTTTCTTCATTTTTTGTGCACTAAATTAGGGTTAAAAACTTTTATTTTTTCCTAATTTTGGACACAACCTAACCTATCCAAATTAGTCTTATATTAGGGTTTCATTAATTTAATATAATTTAATTATTTTCCAAACAACCCTCATCAAACCCTACAACCACATACTAGGTACCTATACATCCAAATACTAGCCTTTAGGGTTTCAAGTACAATCTTGATTTTTTATTTACATTGGGCTGAATATTTTCATATATACCTATGTTAGATTACATTATACCTACTGTGTGCTTGTTATTCATTATTTACATTATCTTCTTTAGTAAGTGTTGGAGGTATAATCACTGAAAGAGGGTGGGGTGATATCAGTGGTGCAAGATATTTTAAACTTCAATTGTAATCCTTTAAAACTCTTAATCAATTACCATAAGCATTCATAATGCATACAATATTTTCATAATAAATAATAATAAATATGATGAAATATCACACACATAACATAAGATCTACATGGGAAACCCTCTTGGGGAATAAAACCCACTCTCAATCCTAAAAACACATGGACTACTTGTCATACAAGATGATCACAAACATGAGACCTTTTAGTGAAGCACCCACTTCACAAGGAGCACCCATCCCTAAGTATGAACAAGCACCCACTTATTCTAGATGTTGAGCATCCATATAACACCTTATTATATCAACAACTCCATAACTATAATTGACTTTTAATTTGATTAGAGAAATAATGTTTATCACCTCTCTTTCAACTCATCACACACACTCAAACTTGCTCATAAAATCAATCCATCCAAACACCCCTTTCGATCACTCTAATATTATTCTCTCATCCTCAATCTGATCTATACTTCAATCCATCCACTAAGAACACTCTCTCTAATTTATTTCCTTCATCTCTCTCTTGTGTTTTCTTAACACATTCACATATAAGTCTAGAAACCATTGCCTTGGTCTCCACCTTTTATAGAGTCTTCATGAATATCAACATATAGGTCATCCATAATACTTGTCTTAACCCTTAATAAATCTAACATGATAACACATAGCTTAAATACATCATCACAAATCATCCATGACATCTATGGGTCACACTTAAGCAGCTACACCTTTTAATTAGGCTTTGGTAGCCCTTATAGGTCTCATGGAGACCTATTACCCCTTTATCACTTCATTAAGAAAATTAAGAAAATAAGAACACTTTAAAATACATGGGTCTACTCCATATGACCTCCAAGACACATTCAAATTATTTCTCATACCAAAACACACAGCACAGTTTACTCAAACAGTAGTATTGTACATAGTAGCACCATGAATGAACAAATAGTCAACATTGAATATCCATAACTTTGAATTTATAAACATTCAAACATTATAACTAGATTATATGGATGAACCTTGAGTTTTTATTCAACTTTAATTTTTACTCCATCATCAAATTCTATGTATAAAAAAAGTTATATCTCAAATACTACAAACTAGTTTTCCTTCACAAATTTGAATATAACAATTCCAACAGTCATTGTGCAAACATTAAACGTCAGACATTTTGACCTCATATCATACTCCCTAGAAAATTTAATAAATACACACCATCAATCTCCTTTAAATTAGCTTGGTCTATATCTTTTAATGCTCACCGTTGACTTTGATCTGAGCTCTTGTGATTGTGCCACTTGACAACTTTGAGTGCCTTTTGCACATTTGACTCTTTGAATTGACCCACACCATCAATCTATATCTTTATGAACACCCATGAACTATTGATCTTATATCAAATCAATGATATAGATACACATACCATTAGTGCATGCAATCTTGGCTATTTGACATTAAACCACATCATTGGATCCTTATTTGGTCAGATTAAATGCTCACCATTAGATGTGTGGTCTAATTAAATATTATCTATAGATCTTTAATATCATGAATTTGGCTAAGCATGGGAACTTGGTAAACTTTATTTAAGAATCCAACTTTGCATCTTAATAAATTTTGTTGTGCTCCATATCCAAACTTCAAATTTGAACCTTATGAACTCCTCACATAGAGAAATCCATCGATGTATCAAAATGCTCTTCAAACCTTCACACATGTGAAATATAACATCATCAATTTGCTCACTCAGATTTATCTATCAATATGAATTTTTTAGCTTAAACCTTCATATAACTATTATGATGAATTTCATTCACTTTGATAGGCACTCTAAGAACTCATAACATCCCATAAGATCTTTGTAACATGCCTATATCATCAATATCATCCATCAATTACATTACTAAGTCAAACACTCTCCAAACTATCAATCTAGTCACTTTATCATTAATCCATTAGTACCACATGCTCTCTTTGACATCAATTACAACCTAACATTAATGACCATGATTAATAATATCCCCATTTTTCATTTATTGAAAAACACCCTTTGAATGACTTCATTTGAACTCCTTCCTTCTGATCATTATCCCCTTTTGACATTAATGACAAAGGGTCTCTTCCTCAACATGCCAACAAACATTACTCAACATCATGTATGCATTCAAAAACTATTTAATATGATTAGGATACTTACATACATTCAAAAAAAATTCAATTCCTCCCCCTTTGACATGCACCAATTTGAATTTGAACTTTTCTAATCCTCGGACCTAACAAACTACTCATAAAGCTTAGAAAGCTCCCCCTAACATCAAGCTCCATCTCATGTCATCTTTTATAAAATTGAAACATCTCACACATGCTCCTCCTTAGTCAATTCCCACCTTTTATATTATCAAATTGAAAATAACATACCTTTGTACTAATTGGCATTTTGATAATTACTTAGAGCATAGACACGTGCTTCCACACATGATAAATGTGTCCTAAGAATCATAGGTAGAGACACACACTTATAATAGAGGGACTAAAGATCCCAAAACCTAGGAGAATCCCATATCTCCATGCTCTTACTTGACTTGCAATCATTTCTAATCTTCAGATTGACTTTGAATGAGTTATCAACTTTATTCATTTCTTTTATCTCAGGATCCTACTTTATTTCATTGTCCATTTGGATAGATAAATCTTGTTCCTTGATACTTGAACTTGTTCCATATTCTATTATGTAAAATAATCCACTTTGTGATTAGTTTTCATTTACATATTTAGGCCTTCATTCACAATGACTCCTCTTTATGATAGGATTGATGAGTTTTTAAGTAGAATATTAATCATTCTTGTAGAACCTTATTATGTGACCTCTATGACATTTCAAATAAATGAGGGTTTTCATATTTTAAATATCTTATGATTAAGATATAATATGATTCCTTGAAGTTTTATGAATTCATTCATGTACTTGATCATTTGGTCTCCTGATGGAGATATTACAAAACTTTATAGTATGATCAAATCCTTGAATCTTGTAGAAAAAGATGTCATTCTTTCCTTATGAACCTATTGCCTATCTTGAGTGATGATGTTATTCATTCTTACCATTTTATTTCTCATAATTCCATGTAAATTAATTCCTTGAGTATGCTTTACAATCTTTTGACCTATGACCAAACTGATTGCAAGAGTAATAATGACCATTGAAATTTGCATACCTTATAGCATTTGGTTGTCTGATCTGATTTATCTTCATTTTTCCAATACCTTCATTCCTTAACTGATGATTGATCTTTAAATTCTAATTGTTCTTGTTCATATCATCCTTTATCTTGTCTTGAGTTACATGATTTTTTTCTTCTTTGTATCCAAGACTAGTTCCATCATTTATATGCTTTGACTACTCAGAATATTGTCAAGATCATTTGAACTCTTTTCAAACTTCATAAATAACTTCACCTTACAATATGTCTTGTCTAACTCAAATTTTAATGACTCAATTTTAATCACATACCTTAATCACTCATCTTATTTGACTTTCAGGCTTGCAGACATAGTTTCTAATTGACCATTGAGATGCTTGATAGTATATCAATGTTCCCTAATGTCATCATACATTCTTACTTCAAACACACTAAATTTCTCTTCATATTCCTTGATTTGTGACAATATCTTCTTATTATTTTTATTCTCAATCTTTAAATCTTCAAGAGCATTTATCAATTCATCCTTATTATCTAAATAATTAGTTGTATCTTTTCTCATAGCTTGATCTAGTTTCATCTACAAAGACTCTATCTCTGATTGATATATGATACACTCTTCATCCTTACTCTTTACTTCTTCATTAAGAGTACAAACCTGAGTTTCAAAATGTTGTGTGATCTCATCAAATTCCTTGACTTTATTAATCAGCCTTCAAAAATTCTAATTTTCTCCTCATAGGATTTGATCAAGGAATCTTGTTTCTTATTCTTTCCTTATATTATCTTCATTTCTTCCATAGTATCTATATATTTATCTTCAAGAGTGACTTTATCATCTTCTTCCTCTGAGCTATCTCCACCAAATAAATATCTGCTTAAATATCATTCACCTTCATCATTACTAAAAGCCAAGAATAATGTCTCCATGTTCTCATTATGAAAAGAATAATCACTATTAGATGTGTTTACTTCTTCTTTTACAGATGAGTTACTATATTATTCATGGTAAAGACTCTTACTACCATTGTATGATTACCTCTTTTCATTTTTCTTACTGAAGAACTTTAGTTACTTGCTAGGACCCTTATATTTCTTATGGTCATCCTCATGAGATTCCTTATGAGCTTCTTTGAGTTTAAAATTATTTGGACATTTAGCTAATCTTACATTAAATATTATTACAATCATGGCTTCAATTTTATCTCATTAAGATCAAAATATTCAAGACTTAACTTGTTCTTCTTAGCTTCCTTGATCACCTTGAAGGTTGCTTCCTTCTCAAGAGGTATGTCCTCATCAACTCTTATCTCATAAGCAGTGAGGATACCATGTAGTTCATCTATCTTCAACTAAGTGACATCATGACTTTCTTCTATAGCAAATACTTTTGAATAAAACTTGAGTGTAAGAGTCCTCAATACTTTATGTACTATATTAGTTTCAATAATCATCTCTCTAAGACCTTTGACCATGTTTACTACCTCATCAACCCTTAGAAGATAGGATGCCACAATGTCTTCTTTCTTCATTTTGAGGCCTTCAAATTTCATTTAATAGTCTAAAACTTAGACAATTTTACCTTTCAATCTCCTTCATAGATAGTCTATAATTTGACCCAAATTTCCTTAGTAGACTTACAACAGATCACTTTGGTGAACTTAGTCTTGGATAGACCACAAATGATAGCATTCATATCTTTAAAATTATTCTCACTCAACTTCTTGTCGGCATCACTAGTTGAAGGAGTAGTCAGTGTAGTGTAACCATCCATGATAGATTACCAAATATGAAACCCTAAATACATGATGTGTGTCCTCATCCTTATACTCTAGAAAGCATAATTTGAACCATTGAACAATGGTGCTTGCTTTGTAGAGAAACCATGCATATGTTGACCTACCATATTGTACCTTGGATCACCTTCAATTGGTTAAACTTGTAATGAAGGTCTTGCTCTGATACCAATTATTGTAAGTATAATCACTAAGAGGGGGATAAATTAGTGATGCAATCTATTTTAAACTTTAATTGTAACATTTCAAACTCTTAATAAATGACCATAAGCATTTATAATGCATACAATATGTTCATAATAAGTAATAATAAAGATGATTCAAGATCACACACATAACACAAGATCTACATGGAAAACCCTCTTGGAGAATAAAACCCACTCTCAATCCTGAAAACACATGGATTAATTGTCCTATAATATGATCACAAACATGAGACATTTTAGTAAAGCACCCACTTCATAAGGAGCACCCACCCATAAGTATGAACAAGCAAACACTTGTTTTAGATGTTGAGCACCCACACAACACCTTAGTAAATCAATATCTCTATAACTTTGATTGCATTTCAATATAATTAGATAAATAATGTTTAACACCTTTCTTTTAACTTGTCACACACACTCAAACTTGATCATACAATCAATCCATCCAAACACCCCTTTAGATCACTCTAAGATTATTTGCTCATCCTCAATATTATTTTTACTTCAATCCATCCACTAATAAAACTCTCTCTAATTTATTTCCTTCATCTCTTTCTTATATTCTCTTAACACATTCACATACAATTCTAGAAACCATTACCTTGGTCTCCACATTTTATAGAGTCTTCATGAATATCAACATCTAGGTTAGACATAATAATTTCCTTAACCCTTAATACATCTATCATTCTAACACATATCTCAAATACATTATCATAGGTCATCCATACCATCTATGGGTCAAACTTAAGTAGCTATGCCTTTCAATTAGGCATTAGTAGCCCTTATAGGTATCATGGAGACATATTACCTCATTATCTCTTCATTAAGAAAATTAAGAACATAATATCACTTTAAAATATATGGGTATACTCTATATGAACTCTAAGACATCTTCAAATTATTTATCCTACCAAAAAATTATTCTGCTAAAGCACAATTTACTCAAACAGTAGTCTTGTACATAGTAGCACCCATGAATGAACAAATAGTAAAATTTGAATATCCATAACTTTGAATGTACAAACATTCAGACCTTCTAACAAGATTCTCTAGATTAATCTTAAATTTCTCTTCAACTTTAATTTTTACTCCATCATCAAATTCAAATTTATAACAAAAGTTATAGCTCAAATATTAGAGACTAGTTCTCCTTCACAAAATTGAATATTTAAATTCCAACAGTCATTATGTAAACATTGAAAATTGGACACTTTTAACTCATCTCATGTTCCTTGGAAACTTTTAACAAATACACACCATCGATCTCCTCAAAATTAACTTGGTATATATCTTGAAATTCTCACCATTGATCTTCAATCTCAACTTCCATGATTATGCATTTGGGAGCTCTACGTTCCTTCTACACATTTGAATATTTAACTCAACCTACACCATTGATCTCTATCTATAAAAACAGCCACAAAACATTGATATTTTTTCAAATCAATGAGATAGAGACACATGTCACTAGTGTGTGTAATATTGACTATTTGACTTTGAACCACACTATTAGATCCTTATCTGGTCAAATTAAACTCTCACCATTAGATCTGTGGTCTGATTAACACTAGTCATAGATATTTGATATCATGAATTTGGCTATGTATGGAAACTTGGTAAACTCCATCTAAGAATCCAACTTTTTACCTTAATAATTTTTATTATTCTCCATATATGATATCCTCACATAGGGTAATCCATCCATGTATCAAACTACTCTAGAAACCTTCACACATATGAAATATAACATCATCAATCTACTCACTTATATTTATCTATCAAGATGACTACTTGAGCTTAGACCTTCATATGATTGTTTTGATGAATTCCATTCACTTCCATAAACACTCATAACATCCCATAGGATCTTCACAACATGTATATATCATAAATATCATCCTTCAATTGCCTTACTAAGTCAAGCACTCTCCAAACCATCAATCTAATAACTTTATCATTAATGCATTACTACCAAATTCTCTCTTTTACATCAATGACAACCTAACATCAATGACCATGCTCAACAGTAAGTTTAAAATTACATCCAAGAAGCTTCTTACCCCTCACCTAGTTGATGAATTTATAAAATTTTCTCACAATTATAATAATGAACAGACAAATTTTCAAGATTTTACATTAACACATGATAATCATTTAATTTATAATGATGATGATTATTATTGTTATAATTATGGATATGAGTATTACTATGAGCATGATATTGAAAGTGTTGATGAGGATATACTATATGCATCTTTTTCTCTTTCCTCTCCCTCTTCTCCTACACCTCAAAATCAAATTAATAATATAATTTATAAATAACCTCTTGTTGGTAGTGCTTTATTCCAATGTGATCATAGCTTTTCAACCACTTTTGGTACCTCCTTGTTCAAATTAAAACAATATAAGTGCAATAAATGAAATATACTTTTGCATGATTCAATCAACAAAGAAAATAGAAATGCATATTATTTACCCTTCTCAATTAAATTTGAAAAATCATTTACAAATGATATTACACCTTTTACCAATGCACAAACTAAAGTAGATGAAATTATTTTATCACCTTCTTTTATATTCTAAGCTCAATACAATGATTCTTTGAAAAATGTTGATAATGCAAATATCACTAACTCTTCTCCTACATGTCATAAAATTCCAAATGAAAACATGTTTGATACTTCCTCTACCCTTGATTCCAAGATTGAAAGTATTAATTATATATGCACTCCACACAGTTAGTAAAGACATGAATTGTATTCCACCCATACATGACAGTATATTTTATAGTAGTAAAAACTTAAAATATTCTCCTAATCTCTTTCTTAGTGAGAATATAAATGATAATTATTCTAATCTTATTTCTACAAGTCAACTAAACTCTAATTTTGATGGACCTTGGAATAAGGGTGATTACTATGATTTTGGTGAAGAAGACATTGAGTCTAAACCTTGTAGTTATCTACCTACTTCACCCATCTCTCATCTTCAAACTAATGCTAGTTTAAAGACTCAAACACACACACACACAGTTATTCTTATGTACATATTTTATATAACTTACATTCACATGATAATAGTGTATCTTCTAGCCCATTAGCAAGGGATAATTATTTACAAATTAATGAAAAAAGAGATACCAATGAATCTCCCTCAACCCCCTTACTATAGTATAACATATTCTCATCCTAACTTATATGACGGTGACATCTATTTCCCTCTAACCATTTCCAAGCTATTACCCCTCCAAAGGTTACATTGAACAAACATAGTACCATTTTACAATGTAGTGTACCACTACCTAAGATTAATAATAAGATTTAAGAATTAAATGAACCCCTTGATAATGTTCATATAACTTCACAATAGGTAATATCCTTGATGCTTGTTGTGGGTGATTTAAAATAATAAGTACACCATCTCACATTGGAAAGTAAATCATATTACTCATGGGAGGATACCAATGCCATCCATAATAATCCCATCTTGTGTAGAATTTTTAGTGCAATGTTTCCATATAAGTTACATATACCCACATTACCAAATTTTGATGGAAATGGAGATCCATACTTGCATCTTTAAGCTTATAATAAATTTATGGCACATGTCACTAAAAGTTTGATTCTCTTACAATTATTTCCCAAGACTCTATAGGGTCAAGTAATAGATTGGTTTCATCATTCACTCCCTAGTGGTTCACTATACACATACGATGAGTTAGAAGAGGTCTTTTTGATGCATTATATTTATAACATGGGACCTTGAGTCACATATGAGAGGTTTCCTTCAATACACAAGGGCCATTCATGTTCAAAACATGTATGCATCAATTATTCTACCAACCAATAAATTTATAAGTACAATACATTTTTGATAGTGTCTTCATTCTTGATCTTAAGGATAAATTACTATATGAGATATCTTAATCATTTTGGCATCTATGTTAGACATCTATAGCATTAAAAAAAATTGGGACTCAATAAGACACATTTAGAGGTAGATTTAGATGTATATTTCCCACAATCATAGTCATCTAAGCTGGTATACGAACACACTCAAACAATGCTTATGAAATAGGTGGAATATAAACAACCAATCAAGATACTAAACAATAAAAAATATCCACTTTACAGAGCACCTCCTATAATGATTAGAACACAAGACACCAAGAGAAGGGCCATATAGTTTTCATACAAAGATAGGCTTCATGATATATTAATTACATTATTAAATAAGGAGATGATCACACTTCCTTATACTTATCACCATCCATCACACCCTCTACAAAGATACATAATAAACCATGTTATAATTTTCATAAGATAAATGGACATTCAAACAATAATTTTTATGCGCTCTTAACTTGTATTGACTAATATGTCACTAGAGGCATTATATCATTTACATAGGGGATATCAAGATGTCAATCTCCTAGATGAAACTCCTCTACAACTAAATTATTCCAAATGTTCCTTTAAAGGATCCATTGTTTACTCATCATACAAGCCATGTGGTTTATAGGACACTTACTTATGCAAGATCTTGTGCAACAGATAGTCAATAAAGATGGTAACTAGATCACAAAGACCCACCTACTTATAAAAACATGAAACAAAAATGGAAAGTAATTCAATTCCCAATTACAATACAATAATCAATTAAGATTATTTTCATAGATCACAATAATAAAAACACAATTTAATAGTAGATCAAGAGATTTTCCAAAGATCATAGAAATTAGGACACAATTCAATAATCAATTAAGATATTTACCAAAGATCATAAAAAATAGGATATTGTTCAACAACCAATTAATATATTTTCTATAAATCATAGAAATGAGGATAATTCAACAATTGATTAATATATTTTCCATAGATCACATAAATTAAGACACATTTCAATAGTCGATTAAGATATTTGCTAGAGATCACATAAATCAAGACATATTTCAACAACCAATCAAGATATTTACCAAAAATAACAAAGATCATAGCATATTTTTAGTACGATAGTTAATTAATCTATTTACTACATATTCTACTCACCTAGCTACTCATAGTGTACCATAAGAAATATTATTTCCAGAATCTACTTCTATACCAATATAGTAAGAGTAGTATGGTTACTTGTTTACCATTCCATCTAAGTTCAAATAATGCATACTACAATTACAAGCTCCACACTTAAATATCCTATGATACTCCTATAGGACCCATACTAAAAACTAATAATCTTAATCCACCATACATGTCTACTTAAACATTCATAAATAGATAAATAATCCATGACCATTACTTAGACACATAACATATTTCCATATCAACATTTAAAATAATGAAAATAATCAAACACATGAAAATGCACAATGCCACAAATCAAGATACCAATATACATTATACTGATATAACAACAAACATCCATAAATATATAGCTTGATAAAAAGTTTAAATATAATAATACAAGTCACTCAATAATTTAGGCTTGGTCACTAGGACCAACCCCCTCACTCTCACTAACAAATACATCCATATTGGAGCTATAGGCTCCATTATTCCTCTAATATCTCTATCGAGACTACATCTTCTCTCTATCCCATACCACTACCAACTTGATTAGCACATTTTTATGTTCTCACTATAGATGTATATATTCATCCATTATCTTACTACCTACCCCACCTAGAACATTGGATGTAGACATGGCTTGTTTCTATAGCTTAGCACATACCTCATCTATATCAGTAGTTGCTTGCCTATATGTCAAAATAATAATGGATACTCAATAAAACAAGTGTTCATGAATGCTAGTAACATTTTTGTTCATCTCCACTAGTTCATCATCTATGACATCATTAGAGATATGCCATGTTAGTACTCTATGAAAACTCAATGGTAGTCTCCCAATACTCATCATTGCCTAGACCTACACATACTAACATAATACATTAAATACCTACCCAAGTAAATATGTAACAAAGTAAAAATAACTTATAATTATATGTTGGAAACCTACCCTCAACATCCCTAAGGGGTTTGATATCCAACACATCCTCTTCAATGATCCCACCTCATGGGAATATTGGTTCCCATCTATACTCCCTCCACCATGCTATGTATACATCAGTCACTCCAAAGTCATTCACATCTAGTATGTCAAGTACAAGATCCCACTCTATCAATGGAATCATAGATTACTATGTGGTTGATGGTTGAGGCTTGATCCTAGACCTCACTAGAGCTTGAGAACTCCTCAACCACATTAATGGTGCTGATGGCACATCTTGAGTAACACCAAACTATTACATCACTCACTCATACCAAAACCTATTAAGTAAATTGACCTAATGATTATGCAATTAAAAGCTCACTCATACCCATCTCAATTGGGAACCATCCCTAGGCCATCCCTCATAGTTAATGTAGGGTCTCCATATAATATCTCTAGTCATCAACCTATCCAATGCCTATCAATATTGCATTGTGCTCCTCTTAGGCAAATAGGGCATGCTATTCCACATATTTTCAAATGTCTAGGGTTAATCCCAATCACCTCATCAAGGAAATGTTGGTCTACTCACTACTATATTCTCATAATCCTAAAAAAACATTGATGTAAAAGACCCAATACCACATGCACACATCTCCTGAGTGAAGTGGTATAAATATTGATACATGTGGGATAGCATAGTGAAACCCTAAGAGTACATTATGATGTGTTCCTTTATATCCTATCTATCCCATGCATCATATACAATATAGATACCCCCTCCCATCCATAAAAACAAATGAATCTAGTAGAAATACTAAAAATGTTTACAATAATCCATTAAAATAATACATCATTATTACTATCTACCTAATGAGTCCCCATGCACATCATTAAAAAAATACCTTGCATCATGCTCTATAGATCAATCACCAATGGCTTCCTACTTCACTACTCTCTAACTAGTAATCAATAACCTCATGATCTTATATACATCCTCTAATGTGATAGTCATATCCCTAGTAGGTTACCAAAATGTACTTGTATTTGTGTTCCACCTCTCATTCATACTATCATCATATATTTATCCTAGGGAATTAAATCCAATGATGCCAAGTGACCTAAACTAGATATATCTACCACATCCATTTCCTCATCTATCAAGGTCAATCCCCAAAGAATCCATCATTTGTCCACTTTAAAACACTCTCATACAAACATCTACCTATAAAATACAACTAACTCTATAATTAACATCATAGGATATTAGAAAAATATACAACAACATTCATAAAAAACCAAAAAGAAACAACAAGCACCAAAAAATTGGCTTAGTGGACACTAGCACTGCATATGAGATAGTAGCATTGGACAGTAGTGCCCTACTTAAGACATTGGTGCCATGTCCTAGATAATAGTGCCATTCTTAGGATAGTAATGCCACACTTCTCAAAATGGCCCTAAACTACCAAATTTTCACTTAAAATGATAGAAAATGTACTAAATATGTCAAAAGTAGGAAAAGCAGATAGATCCCTTACTAGGGTAAGCTCTTCCCCATCCTAGATAAGTTCCTCCACCTTCTCATATTGAGTTGAAACTATTCCTCATCTCCTCAACATGTTTTCTAACTCAGAGTAAATAATCATAGTAAATTCAAATGGTTCAAATGAGTTAGAAAACCAATAAACCAACCTATATAATCCATATTTTATAAATTCCACCTACCTAAGTTTAACCTTGCGCACCAATTTCAAATATTAATACCAATTTGTTCCAAACGTCATATCTATAGAACCATATCTCTACTTTGTGATATCTTTCTTATGCATGGGACTCAACCCTAATGTACCTTTCCCTATATTAGTTACACTAATATCCTAATCAAATTTAACTCCATAAAATAAAAATAAAACTTATACTTCCTTAATAAACTTAATATAGACCAAAGGTTTATCCTACTACTAATATAAAAACAAATATCTCCATTAAAATTGATAAATTAATCAAAGTCCCTAGCTAACTATCACTAACATATTGGCTAGTATCACTTTTGGTTAGACACCATTACCATAGTTTTGGATTTATCACTAAAAGGGGGCATATACACACTATTTATATAAATTCATACAAACACATAGATTGGTTCAAACACATATTCACACAGACACATAGATTGGTTTAGATATAGATATTTAGATACATAGGTTTACTTAGATATATAGATATTTAGATTCATAGGTTTAATTAGATATAAAAATATTCAGACACATGTTTACTCAGATATATAGATATTCAGACACACATGTTTACTTAGATATATAGATTTTTAGATATATATTTTTTCATATACATAGTTTTACTCAGATATACATATATTAAGATATATAGGTTTACTTATATATACATATATTTAGACACATAGGTTTACTTAGATATTTAGATATATAAATTATGTAATTTGATTTATATTTCTAGGGTTCCATGGTCTCATGAAATAAGGGTTTATATACATAATTACATTACTCAAATATTAGCTTTGGGGCACGATGAAGGGAATATACTCAATATTATAGAGATACACTATATTGTATAGATGAAATGGAAAGTTATATAACTCTCTATGTTCATATTTCTAGGTTACACTCTGATCACCTCTAGGATGTCATCAGGATTTCACCAATTTGGGTCTCATGACCATCTACATTAGTTGATCCATAGCCTTTCACCAGACCTAGATTATGTAGGTTGAGTGATAATTTTGACCTCAAATTTTAGATTACATTCCTAGAATCAATCTAAATATCAAAGTGGTGATAAACATGCCTTTTTATCCACATTTTTAGATTACATACTCAGACTCAGTCTAGATATTAGAGTGGCAATAAGTGTTCCTTACTTCTCCACATTTTTATATTATATACTCATATTTAATTTTGATATCAACGTGGGAGAAAATAGGCCTTATTTCTCCATATTTCAAATTTACAATCTTAGATTCCATAAAAATATTAGGGTGGGGACAAATAGGGTTTTATTCCTCATAATTTAGTTCACTATTCAAATTCAATATAAGGGTACCCACAATATGAATTTCCTCTTCACATACTTCATTCTAGATATTGTCTACTTCTTTAGCTAAGAAGTGAGCCAGGGCTAGAGCACATCCACATAGGTAAGTATAGGTACTCATTCATATTTTTATTTTACTCTATTAATTTCATTTCATTACATTATTATAAAAAAAGAGGGGTAAATGTATACACCCTAATTTGGTCAAGCAACCATAAGAACAATGTCTTGTGTTTCTCTTTCATATTAAGGTCATAATTATGAATGTAGCTCATTTACATGGTCATTATGGGTCTTTTTATCTTTCTTATGTCTCATTTTTCCTATTTGTTTCACCCCTACTGGTCCTAAGTCATCCCCTCTCAATAATAAGGGCCACTAGTTTTTTGCTTGATCTTTGCTATGTTTTGGGACCTCAGGACACCAACACCATTATTTGGTTAGTATCACCATTTATGATAGTGTCTAATGGTCATTATCTTCCATTTTTTGGGTCTTAACCCTCCCTTAAGCCTTTTCTTATGTTTTTATCCCTTTTTTGTGTATTTTCATCTAGAGAACAAGGGTCTTACATTCAAATCAAAGTTCCCTCTATATAAAGAGCCTCACAAGTCAGTTTACATCTAGAAATTACTATCTTGGTACATAATTACATAAAATTATTCAATAATATAGCTCATCACACTGCATATTATTCATCTATCATGTCTAGACTTGTATTCTTGATCAAAAAAGTGCCTAAGCAAAAGTAATTCTAGATTACCATGTGCATTGATTATGCGCATTCCCTAAATGATAACTACACATTATCTAAGACCCTTAGAATTAGGGTTAAATAGGTAGTGGTTAAGGATAACAAGGGTTTTATCACACATGATTGTAATATCCCATAACCTAATTTTTTTCTTTATTTTGCATTTGATCCAGTTGTTGTTTCATGTGTGTATGTGTTCATTAGGGTTTTGAAAGAGATCCAAACAAAATAGTGACATATACAAACTTCTAGAAGTCATATAATCACTTTAAAATCTCTAAAACTCTTTCATGGAATCCCTAAAAGTTTCAAATTGTTATTCTACAGAAAGATACTAGTGTTATAATTGGACACTAGTGCAATTAGAGTTATTATCCTCATAAGGGTATTATTATCTAAACCCAATTTTCAACTACAGTCAAAGAATGAAATATGTATGGTTGATCTCTAAGCCTTTTCTAGCCTCTTGGTTTATAAAAATCCTATTTTTCCCCAAATAAGTACACTTTCTCATCATCTTTACTATTTTGGGAATAACTTGTCAAATTAACTATTTCCTATATTTATTTCAAGTTATTACTATACTCAACCTTTTAACAACCTACATCTACTAAGTCCTAAAAATTTAATACACATACTTCTAAAATTTTGAGCATGCGTTAACAAAGTTAACTCATCCTATAAAATTGGTAAGGATGGATGATAAAATCAAGTCCAACCTGAAAACTTGGAAGATTGAGTGATTTAACCACCTCAACCATACCATAATTGAACCAATTACTACAATGGATTAGCTTAATACGGTCCATAAAAGTCCATCTTGATGGGTAAAAATAGTCCTTAAGGGTGTTTTGAAATCTAAAACTTATTTTTATTTTACAATATTAGGCACACATTTCATAGCATAGATACTTTAGATATGTCTCATGCTAAAATTGTGTATAGAATTTTACCACAACTGTGAATCTAAATTATATAACTATGTGCTTTGGCCAATTTATAAATTATGTAAGTGTGGATAACATGGTTTTAAATCATGCCCCCACTATATATTAATAAATCTAAAAATTTAAATAAGTGTCAATTGGGAAGACAAGTTTCCAAAACATGCTTGTACTGAATCTAGTTTAGCTAAATATTGAGTAAATGTTGAAAACATGTTTTCAAAGCATGTTCCCACTAAATTTGAAAACTAAAAATAAGTGCCAATGTGAAGGGAATGTTTCCCAAACATGCCCCCACTGAATCTGGGTGTGTTGAATATTTAATAAGTGTGGAGAACATGCTTCCAAATCATACCCCCACTGAATCTAAAAATATGAATGTATGGAATTCATGCCTATATGACATTCTCCCATTCAATTTGAAAATTGTGATAAATGTGAATAAAGTGTGGATAACATGTTTCTAAAGCATGACCCCAATAAATTTGAATCTATTCCAAATGTGAATAACATGCCTCTATGACATGCCCCCACTGATATCCCCCACATTGATGTGAGGTAAGAATATAAACTAGTAGTTACCTCACCTCAAAAGGATAAGACAAATGAATAATCTAAGAGTGGAACCATATAATAAATAGAAGAACATGTCTAGGTAAATGGAGCATTAAAGCACATATAACAATTTGATCACATGAAGGCCTAAGATACATGATAAATATCATGGAAACATCTAAATAGTAATAATACAAGCTTAACAAGCAAATCAAGCACACATATAAGATCACTCAAAATCAAGTCAACATACAATGGTCCAAAAAGACTAAAAACAAGGGGCATGTTCAAATTTCACACAATTGAAGTGACATGGCTTAGTCAAATGTATATAAAAGTAGGAATGACATATTAAAATATCCATATAACAAATAATGACATATTTAAATTTAAAATAAAGTAAACATAGCCACAAAGGCCACAAATAAAGGATCATGTTCAAATTCTCAAATATGCAAACAATACCAAGGAAATACACTTAAGTAAGTGCATAAAGGAAATCATGAGCAACTATTATAAACATATCATAGTATCCCATGGATCAAATGTGTTCATAAAAAATGTCAAATGTATAGTATATCAAGTACCCTATGAAATATAAAATCATGGATAAAGGCATGTGTAAGTTTATATGAACTCAAACATGATAATTAAAAGTGGCCATAGAATGATATAACTTCAAAGTATAATGATCATAGAGGTGTACACCCCCAATGTCCATATGACATGAATAGAGGGAAGGCCCAACATTTGAAATAGGAATACATCATGTATCTATGTATACATATATAACACTCAAATAAAATCATGACACACATGTGTATTTAAAAATAACTAATATGTTGTACATCAACATGTAACTAACGCATGGATTCCAAAGATACAATAGAGTATGTAGGTTCTGAAAATATTTTTGGAGTTTTTTTTTATTTTTTTTTTTTGATATTTTTAGAATATTTAAATAGTTTCAACCTTAAAGTGGAAATTTGACATTGCTTTTATTATGGCTCAATAATTTTAAAAGGTAAATAACATGTTCTTCCTCATGCATTACATGTGTAGTATAAAAAGTAATGTTATCATTTGGAATATGCATTAATTTATCTTCATGATAAAAGGAAATACCTTACTAATTTGGATCAATTATTGCTTCCATTGGTATAACCAAAGAATTCCTAGTGTAAATGCATATGGATATGTGGTAGGCATAACCCAAACATGTTTGAATTAATTTAGGACCATAATTAATTGGTATTATTATGTTTCCCAAAGAGTCTTTCCAATCTCCTTTAGTTTATGTTAAATTAAAACCAATTTATTGTAAACATCTTACATTACAAGTAGTTTTTGATTGTGTAATATCAATATGGATATGAAAAAAATAATCACCACCCATGAAAACTATAATTATTAAATATTTTTGACATGGATGCTTTTTGTATTGTTCACCATGGGATTTTTGCATAGGATGAGGACCTTGGAGTGGTCTCATTTTGAGTACCCTTGTAAAGCACACATGTAAATATTAGTTACTCAAAAAAAAATTCATAATGTTCATTTGTTAATTCATCTCCCTCCTTTATGTGAGGAATAAAAAATTGATACTTAAAAGGGGATATGTTAAGTTCCTTTGTATTAATAAGGATGAATGAAGCATATCTATGCACATCCACATATAAATGTGTAGGTGGCTAATTTTGTTTATGCAATTATCTTTATTTTAATGGGAAAATAATCCCTCCAAAATAAAATAAATTACAATTCCAAATATGAGGGTCTAAATGTTAGCTCATATGATGTACTTTTGAATCAAATAGTATAATCTTGAATGGATTCATCATCACGTTGTTTGAAATTGTGAAAATATGTGAACGTAAGTTTTGGCACCTTGTGGATATTAAAATCCATGAATAAATCATCTTATAATTTTTAAAAAGTGGTTAAGGAACACTTTAGTATGCTATATAACCAATTATAATCATCATTATAAATGCTCATGTCAAATACTTTTAACAATAATATGTCATCTTTTACCCATTGAAAAAAATAATGTACATAGTTAATATTCTAGTTGAATGGGTCCTTATGACTCAAAAAGAGATGTAAATATAGTATTTAAAAATCTTATGGATAAGTATTTTTAAGTATACATTTGTGTAAGAGGTATATTGTTAAATCAATTTACATTTGCATTAGTGTTATGGAAATCCATTTGCATTTGAAGTTTAGAAACCTATTTTTGAAGATCCCTAATAATGTTCATCATAAAAATAATATATTCCATTATAACAGGGGTGTTTTTCATATGTGTTAACATTGGTTCTAACCCACCATATTTTTTTAATCGAGGCATATGAGTATCATCATCCTCATGGATAACAAGTGCAAGTTCATGATCACTAAATTTAGGATATGTGTATCAAATATTTAAAATTTGGTAATTTTGGCATATCATTTTAATATATTGGCCCATTATAATAATTTGGTTCATTCCATTTATAATTAGTTTTTAAATAAATCATAATTTCTTATGTATTTGTTAGAAATTTTGAAAATCATATAAAAGAGGATCTTGGTCATATGCAATCATTTTTGCATAGTATAATGTGAATGAAGGGCCAGATTAAATAACTTTCCTTGTTGGTGACTCATGTATTTTTCCAAAAATCCCAAGCCTTGGAAATTTATATTATGTTTAAGATATATTAAGTGGGTTATACCTTGATCATGTTTTCCCAATCCTTGGAATTTATATTCATATTTTATCAAATATCAAAGGAAAAAATTATATGATGGTGGTGTAGGATATATGTGTAAATTATCTTTATCCTCCCTAGGATGGATCAAATAATCTCTTTAAATGGTGAGAGTGTGAACCTGATTAGAGGAATGGTATATACCACAATTAAAAGATTTGATATCTAAGGCTTTATCACTTACAATAATATAAGAGTGATAAATTTTCACCCCATATTTTAATTTAAAACTAGAAAGTTTCATAATCATAGTAATCAAATCAAGCAATGTGATCTAGGATGAGAGATATAAAAAACATAAAGATTAGGACAAAGTAGGTAAGAAACATCCTAAATGGTACAATTAGTTAATAATTATATTAAAAGGTTGGGTTCAAAAAATGTTTAACCCTAAAAATATAGATTGGGGTTAGCTAAGGTTAAAGGGGATAGAGATATCCTAAGGTACAAGAGTGATAAAGTATCTCTATAGCAGGTCAATTAGATGTTAAACTTAGATATAACATATGATGAATTCATTAAACTAAGATGGGATAAAAATAGTAAGTATAACTATGATAGATATGGAAATGACAAAGAAGTAATTTACTTAATTGGTTCTGATATTGTCATGGTTCTAGATATGGAACATGTAGAAAGTAGATTGGAAGATAGTTTTGAAATAGTCACCAAATTTTGCATTAAGTGCCTCTAGAGCCATAGACACTAACATCAAATTGGGATAGTTGTGTCAATACTAATATATAAACTTGAGTTAAGTGTCTTATATATAATGCCTAATATAAAATAAATCAACCATCTAGATGTTTATGGGTTTATCTTTGTCTTCATTCTATTGCATTCAGATCTAGGTCATGGAATCATGCTCCTCATGAAATTACAAAACCCTAGTTCTTCATCTTCATAGTTATCTTGGGGGAAATGGGTTATTGGGTACATGGTGTTAATCTAAACCCAAATACCCCTCTATCAATGAGTGTTGCATACATATCCAATACTTTGAATAGGTCCTTAGACTGATGTATTTTTCCCCTACATGTTGGTTGGTGTGTGAATTATGCAATATGTGGAAAGCATGTGCAATAGTGACCTAGATTATAAATTAGAAAATATATCCCTTATGTTAATCCTTCATTAATTCAGACCTATATATGAGTCATACCTATGACTAATATGAAAATAATAAAAAATAGGGAAGCTTTTATTTCTCAAGTGCTTGATTGAATGTTTTTGATAAGTTGTCTTGGTTTGTGTTAAGTGTTTCATAGGTTACATATGAATGATGTTTAATATTTTAATTATATAAAATCCATTTGGATAAATAAATCACATTAAATCACTTAATATGACCATTAGGATATATTTTATTTTCAAATTTATATGACTTAATGGCACTGAACACTTACGTCAAAGTAGGACACTTGTGTCAATGTAGGTGTCTATCCTAGATGCTAGTGTCTAGGGAATGGGTAAGTAGGTAAAGACTCAAAAATTAAAAAGGTGGAAGATAAGTAGGTTTTAATCGTTATGGTAAATATATAATGACTGTTTCATCAACACAATAATGGTCAAGCCAAGAGATAGGACAAGGGGCACAAGTTAGAGGCAATGCAAGACTTCTAAAAGTGGGAAAGGTCTAAAACTAAGATTAATAACCAAGGTTTGAATTTGAAAAGTGTAAAATATTGATTTGATATATAATACATAAATATCATCTACAAATAGACCATATTCATATAAGAAAACTACATATAAAATACTTAGTATGAAAGCAGAGACTTAACCTCCTAGTTTTCCTTTGAAAATCTCTCTCTTAGCTCTCTTGAGCTACTTATGGAAGTAATTTTGGTTTATGTGTTGAAGCAACCTCCAAAACCTAATCCATCATTATGACCAAGCTCATGCAATAAAGTTTCATATTTTACACTTTTCATAAAAGCATGATTTTAATGTACTTATTACATTTGAAAAATCCTAAATAAAATCTTGTTACAAACCCTAGTTAGGTATATTGTAGGTTATTTTTGAAAATCTAAGTTTCAAGACGTAATCATGATTTCAAACCTTCATTAGGTTTTCAGGGTCAAATTTTGCATGGTCCTTTTCTAATTGGGTATTTTTATGATTACGTATTTCTTGGTGATGTGAGATATTAGCATTGATAATCAAAGATTTATCTCTAATTACATCTTTATGTTCGATGAGGGGCATAATATAATGGTATGTAGGTTTTGTTTCCTACTTGGGTCTTGATGACTTGAGGAAAGTTTTTATAGTGGTGGTTAGGGATAAATCCTCAGATAGGTCTACCAGAGCCTCACAATCTCATCTTAATGCTAATTGAGGAATAATCCCTGACTAGGTTGATAGACTTGTTCCCTTGGTCACTTTGTTTTGATCGAGCCAAAAACTTGAATTAGGCGTGTGGGCCCTTCTCATTTAATCATAGTTTTATGTGGGCAATAAACCCTAATTATAAATTAAATATGCTTAGCCAAATTCCAATAGTACTAATATAGGGTCCCGAGCTTGATTGGGTCTTGGGGCCCCCACTCAACCATATACAGTGTTATTCAGGATTTAGACCCCCAAATAAGTCTATGAAGCACTCTTAAGCCTTTACTAGTTATATTCAGACATTTAGAGTATGATTAGGTCCAATTTTTTAAATTTCAAAAGGTGTATTTTTTAAACATATTTTTGCCTCTAAAAATCCTGATTAGGTTTAGGAGGTCATTTTTGGCCCATCTTTGGTTTTTTGCCCTTAAATTCTAACTCAATTGTCCATTTTTTGAACCATATATATTGATATAAAAATCATTTCAATTCAGACTTTTTGTTGCTTTCAATTTTTGGAAACTTTATGTATTGTAAAATTTGTTCATGTTTTAGTATCATGTTTTGCCTCTTGTTCTTTTAATTGTCAAAATTTAATGTGTTTTTTGGTATTTTTGTAGGCAAAAGTGAAATGAGACATAACATTTGGAGGGAATGATAGTAGGTGAATGCATTAATACCCCTCAATTTCATTTTGGATGGAAAAATATTGCTCTTGGAGCTTGATTTGTTATATATGGATAGTTTGTTTCCATTACAAGGGATGGTTCATTTTTCCTCCATTAGAGCACATTGTGAATTAGTCATTTTTATTCATTTTAGTGTAATTTTTCTCTCCCTCTCTTATTCCCTTACTATTATGCTAATGAAATTTATGCCTGAATGATTGTAAACATTCAAACATTATTTTATTTTATTATATTTTTATTAATCGAATCTATGAAGATTTGGTATCATTGTATGCACATGCAAATGGTGATAGTGTTATTTTTCTTCTCACCTTCTTGACCCTTGGAATTTTGCATTGGCTTTGTTAGTGGTTGTGCACATGTTGGCCCAATGAGATATAGATTTCATGGGCATTTATAATTAGGATGAATGGATTTGGTTACACAACAACATGATTTTTATTCTCGTTTTCCTTTATCTTTTATTATTTTTTCTCTCTCAATTAATTTAGGGTTATATTAGGTTTCTGAATGCAATCCATTTTCATGTTAATATCAATTTATAGATACCATTTATTTCAATTAAATAACTATAAAATGTTATAAATGTAATAAATGAATTAAAATAATCAAGTACATTACCATAATTTAAAAACCTGTAAACATTGATTTATCCTTTTGGGAAAATCTAAAAATGCAAGATTGTTTGGTTTCCTAAAACCCACATGAACAAGAATAAGAAATTGGAATTTCAATATAATCTATTAAAAGACCAAAAAATGTTAAATTCAAGTTTAAATATTCCAAACTAGTAGGCCCCTTATATTATAATAGTTTTAAATAGACCAACTAAGTCACCCAGTACATCGTAACCTGACAATAATAGACTCTAGGGAGACCTTATGGACCTCCTTTCAAGAGAGGATAGACGGGTGACCTTCCCAACTAAGTTGGTGTGCCGAATGACCCATAAATAAATCCTATGAGAATCATATATTCAATATTATACTCCCATATATCCATCCATGTTTTAACATTATGGTCATAGATGACAAAATTCTAGCACATGTTTTGAGTTACATTTAGCCTCATGCATCTTGTGGCAAAGCCAATAATTTAGTACAAAATTTTTATATGTCAGATCAATATAATGAGTTCATGAGACATGTATTTTTGATGGATTCATCATTATAGATAATGTTATAAAAAAAATATTTTGTAGTACATATATGGTATTTTAATTCATAGTTTATTGTGATGATTGTTTACCTAAAGATGATGATGATTATGTTCATATCAAACTTTATTAAAATTATGATGATAATCTTAGACTTAAGGATATTTTTAAACCTATTATATTTTGTCATAATATTTTCATTTATTTTATATTTGATGTTGATGATTAAAAAATTCCTCATAGAATTGTTGACCCTGATGCGGTTATAATTGATTGTACTAATATAGTTTTTTATTTTATTCTTAGTCTTTCTAGAGATGTCCTTGCCTAGATTTTTATTATTGCTTCCTCCACCTATATTGATTTAGTCATTTTGGTTTTCCATTCCAATTGGAACAATAATATTATGATCTTCTTGATGAATTTTCTAATATGTTTGTTAAGTAGTGAGAATGATCCCAAGAAATATTCTAATGTTGAATATACAACACATGATTTTTATTGATGTCATTATCATTGTTGATTATGGATTTTGAGATCTTATCTTTTGTTTATTTGATAAGTTAGATTTTGAATGCCCACATTTATGCAAAATATTTGTAAGTTGAAAACCCAAAATGACCTAGCATACATAATCTTCCCATTTTCTAGAATTATGGAAGGCCCATGATAGATGAATCTGGTATAGGTTTTCAGATGTGAAAGAAGAAATAAAGATTAAAATACAAAATAATATTGATGATCTACCTTCATCCATATCCTCTAAATTATTATATAGATAAGGAGGTTTATAATATGAAGAGATCATACTCTATCTTCTAGTAATATTATCTCAAAATAAAAACTCATATTTTATGGATAACCACAAAAGATAATCTTATTTATAACTTATAAATAAGTTATTAGAAATAAGTGTGTATAAATATATGCACACAAGTTGTGTTTATCCATAAATAATATAATATTAGTGCATTTTAGATTATACAAAAGTGTATATCTTAACAAATACCAACACCATTAAGCAAAATTCCTAAAATGGCAATGTATAGGGTAAGTGCACAAAGTTGGGGGACAAAAAGGGGCCTACCCAAGGACATTTTTTTCCTAAAAATTGAGAAATTTGAACTTTTATAGATAATTTGAAATGGTTACACTCAAATTTAGAAGATGGTGTAAGAACTTTAATTATAGTATTTTGAGTTTAGTTTTTAAAGCAATAAATAAAATTTAAAATGGTTAAGTATAACCAGGTCAAACATCTAAAATCTGCATAGGAACTATTTTTTTAGGAAAATAAAGTAGATAGTTGGTCGTGCAACCCCTCATTTTTTCAGTATCATTTAATATTATTTAAAAAAAATTGGTGAATCTTTAGATAAGATCATCTAGTTTGTAAACTATATTTTTTCAATGAATATATTTTTATTAATTTTACAATTAAATAGATCCTAAAAAGTGACAAAAAATGGATAGTTGGTCGTGCGACCCCCAACTAACTCAAAAAAGATGAAAACTAGTTTTTTTTTTTTTTAATGTGTGTAGAATTAGGTCTAGTTTGTAGACATATTATTTTTTAATTTGGATCAATGAAAAAAATATAGACAAACATATATATATATATATGAATTTATATTTTCATCATGTAGTGGTCTAAGAAAACTATAGTTATAAATCAACATAAGTTGAAAACTTAAAATAATAAAAAAAATTATAAAAAATATATATTTAGAAAGATGGGAGTCTGTTCATTGTATTCATAAAAAATTTATGAATTTTATCATTGAAATTCATAGTGTATTTGGTGATGGAAGTTGAATTTTGTTATTTTCTATCAAAACTCTCAAAATTAGTTGTGTTGATAGGGCTAAACCTTTGGCTCAGGAATCCAATCCATTTTCAAGGTAAAAGGCTTCATTTTTTAATTCAAAATGAACATAGCATGTATGTGCTACAACATATGTGTGTTATAACATGTACACATTATAACCTATATGCATTATATTTCCATAGCATCAAAAAACAAAATTTTACTACTCTTATGTGTTTATAATTATCTATTTACCATGATATACACTTATTTATAATTATTTAGTTTATGTTTAAACTTATTTAGTTCACATTTATAATTTTTATATTTTTATTTTAAAGTGGAGTGTGTCATTATATACACTACCACAAAAAGGACATCATGGATAATGTGATGCAATTTACGTGAGTTTGCACCCGTAATTATAATTTTGACTATATAGAACATGATTTAGGGTTCAACCAGGCCTAGTCTCATTACAAAATGAATGAAAAAGTCAATTGTTTTAATCTTGGAGGAAATTATAATCAATTTTAACCCTTTAAACATAAATGTGTGTATAAGCTGTGATTTAAGACTAAATTAACTTAGATTGAGTGAATTGGTGAAATCAATGATATAATTTAAGTGAAATTCAACCTTGTGAACCTAATTTTGATTATAAAGGATTTAATTTGGGCATGTTTACCCTAATTTCATATAAATAAATAATCCAAATAGTCCAATGCTTAAATTTTAAGGAAATTAGAGCTAATTTGAGCCCCTTCAACTTAAGTGCATGACTATCAAATATGATATAGGGATTGATCAACTCTAATTTCATCAAAGAATGAAGTAAAAAATCATTTGGTTAAATGACATATGCAAGTTTGACTTGTATAACATGTCATTTTAGGCACAATAAACTCAAATGTCATCATATAATGAATGAAATAATTGATTGGTTCAATTATGGATCTAATTATGGTGAATATGAGGCATTTGAACCTAAGTGTGACTATACAACATGATTTGAGGCTAAATTGGCTTTGAATTCATCATATATTTAGCCAAATAGTCAAATGGTTCAATCAATGACATGATTTTTAAAAATTTGAGCCATAACAAGCTATTTTCAATTGTATATGATGTGATTTGGAGTGAAATTTAACTTAACATCATCATATAATGAACCAAATAGTTAATTAATTCAATTAAAAAAGAATTTGAGGCCAATTTGAGCCCCTTTAGCCTAATTACAAAAAAACTAAAGGAATGAGATATATTATTTATTCTCCTTTTGGCATATCAATTTCAAGGAATCTTAGCCGATAAGGATGAAAATGAAAATAATTTAAATTGTTTACTTTGGTGTGATTGACATTTGATGATTTGGAAATTGTATTTTAATTTCATAAGGTAAAAAAGGAGAAAATATTTATATTCATTATTCATTTCATCAATTTTAATATTGCACAAAATTCTTAGTTAAACATGTAAGTGTAATGAGTAGTTGTTATGAAAAATAACCTTGTTAGGTATTTTATCTTAGTGATTGTCTAATCTGAGTGTCTACACTAAATTTGAAATTAAAAAAAGAGAAAAAAAATAAAGCATTATCATGTCCACCTAGATTATAAGTGCATTTGACTTTTCAAAATGTTCATGGATTAAAAATGAGTGATGGATTACATAAGCATGTTTCATCATCTTAAATTTGGTCACAGTAAAACATTGTCACTATAAATGTTTTTTTATGCAGGCAAGGGATAATAAGAATGAATGAATGGAAACCTACACTAGTATTTTTTAACGATGAATCAGTCTAACTATCTCACTTCACAAGTGGTCATGAGGATGATATTTAGGGAACATGTTCTCTAATAATTATTTGTTTTAGAAGAAAGTGTTATATGTGTTATGATATAAGAGATTGATTTATAGATAGCATCTTGGTTTTCATTCAAAGGAATGATAGATATATCCTAGAAGTAATACTTAGACCCTATTAGTCAATTGTTACAACCCTAAACTCTAAACCCTAATTTTATAATAAATGCAAACATGAAGGTAATTAGGGAAAATATGAACTTATTTGACCTAACTACAAGTCTAAGATGTGATTTTGGGCTAAATTATCCCATATTTCTCAGCATATTGAGCCAAATAATTGATTATTCAAATTAATGATGTAATTTGGATGAAATTAAACCCTGTGAACCTAATTTTGCCTATATATGTACTTTGGGGGGTTAAATGACCCCAATATCATAAAAAAAAAAATCAAATAGTCCACCAATTTAATCACAAAGGAAATTGGGGCCAATTTGAGCAATTGGCCCCTTCAACCTATTTATAAGAGTAAGACATGTTTTGGTGATAAATTAGGTTCATTTTTATTATGAATTGATCTAATTAGTTAATTTGTGTAATTAGGGATGTGATTTTCAAGAATTGAGCCATGTAAACCTAATTTATGGGACAATTAATTGTATAAGATGTAACATATGGTTTAATTAACCCTAATTTTATTATAATTATAAGCATGAAGGTAATTGAGACTACTATGAACCCCTTGAACCTAATACGAGTCTATAATGTGATTCAACAGTCTAAATTAGCTTTTTCTTTTCTAACATATTTACCTAATTAGTCCATTATTATAATGATTGTTGAAATTTAGATGTGTTTGAACTTTGTGAGCCTAATTTTGACTACATATAGGTAATTTTGGGGTCAATTAACCCCAATACTATAATAAAATAAATCAAAACGTCCACTAATTTAATAAATGATCAAATAAGCACAATATATAACATGTGCAATAACATGTATGTGTTATTATCTCGATAGCTAAAAAGTCATTATCTAACACTTATTTTTAGGGTATTTTGATCATTCCAACATCATAGGCAATCTCTACATCATTCAACATTTTTCATGGTAAAGACAAGAGAAATAAAATTATTATTTGGGTCCCCCACCATCAAAAGGAATCAAATTTTTCTTTGTCTAGTCATGGGTGATGTAGATCATTCAAATAAGTGGAAGAAGTGAAAGCACAAAACACTAGAGCAATTATAAGAGTTCAGAGAAAAATAAAAGATATGAATTCAAGCATTTCACTTGAGACAAGGTACAAACACTATCCCTAATGAGGCAAATGTCATAGATAATGATGAAATTGACAATAATGAACTGAATAATCATGATGAATATTTACCTATAAGTCCAAATTATGTTGCAAGTCCACATTAAAAGTATATTTTTTTATTTTATTAATGATAAATCTATGAATGATGATTTACCCCTATCAATGAAGACAATTTCATGGAAACACATAATGATGAAAGTAACAATAAATAAAATTTCATCCCACAACTAAATAATGAAACTAATAATGAAGAAACTAGTAGTTAACATAACAATTTTGAAACACCCTCTCAAAAAATTCCACCATTAACAACACCTCCAAGGATTGTGCATAGAAAAGGCAAGTAATTAATTGAAGTTGATGAAAACATTTTGAAACCAATGAATAAAAAAATTGGTCATCATTAAAGAAGACCAAATTAAAAAAATTGGGATAATTTCTTTGATAAATTAGATTTTGATAGTAAAAAATGTCAAGTGTTTGTTTCATTGAAAAATTTGATTAAGATAAGACTTAGAATGTACACCCTATGACTAAAAACATCTAAGATTATGAAAAAAAAATTGTTAAAAATATACATGACACATATCATAATGCAAGATTGAAATCACATAACAAATATTTTAATAATACCCAATGTATAATTACGACTTGTACAGTAAGTGGTGAAATAAGTAGAAATGATTGATTTTAAAAACTAGCCAATTATTGGACATAAATAAAATAACATTAATGAAATAAATTGGAAGAAACCAAATACTTAATGATGATAATACCACTAATCTATAGGAATTCTCTATTAGGATTCCAAAAAATGATAAGTTTATAGCTGATGTTCTTACAAATTACTAGTGTCATTGGAAACATGCACCCATGGACGATCTATTGGCATGAGAGGTTTTGTTTTAAGGAATAGAGTGTGAATTATTTGTGTAGAGTATAGAAGTGTTTGGCACTTGGTATGGAAGTGTTATTTCTCACTTATTCACATAGATCATTGGTTATCTCATCACAATGATGGTAATGTCCCCAAGGTGTGGGACCCTTATTCTCCTTAGGATAAACCTCAAGAGTAGGATGACTTCCTTATATTCTAAGTGCACTTGGTTTAGACTAATGCACAAACCTAAAGAGGAGAAAGGTAAATATGTTGATAATATAAACCTAATGTTTTGAGGCAAAGGGAGGGAGAAGGTAAGATTTTGTTGGAAAGTGAAAGTGATGCACTAAGAATAGAGTGAGCACCCCTACTACCTAGGGCACATAAAAATCTTAGATAATGAGATAGTATCACATAGACTCCAGCACAAAAAATCCAAATGCATAAGTATTTCACATAGAGGTGTGGGAATTCAATGTAGCATTGAGAGGGATGAATTTTATCCATAGACAAAGGCTTACACAAACATAGATGTGCATATAATACAACTTCCAAGTGATTTCTAAGTTCCACATGAAGGTGTTGGGAATGAAAAATTATGAAAGGAGAAAACATCACCGATAGAAAAAGATCCAAAAAATTGAGTCATACATAGAGTGTAAGAATAATAGAGGGAGGTGAAATTAATTGTCATTAAAGTGTAAGGTCCAGCCAATAGAAGTACTCTTGGAGGGTAGATTTTAGTAGCATGAAGTTGTTAAAAAATGTCAACCCTTCTTATAATGAAGAATAAGGATTTTATAAGGGAGCAAGTCATTTTGAAATTAATTCACTCCTTTGAGTGGTAGCTATAGTCCATTATTTATATTTTGGTGCCACATCCATGCTTCTTAATTTTTGCCTATGGATCTAGATTTAGGAGTCATTGACATGATTCTCTTGGATCCATGTGCATGTCTGAGAATGCAAAATATTTAGAATAGTCAGAGGGGTTGTGTGTGATCATATTTTAGAATCTAACAACTAATTCTACATTTAATCATCCTAATAAGTCCTTCAACACCACTCAACTACATTTCAACTATTGTGTTATACTTCAATGCCACTTGTCAACTATTATGTAGGCCTCCTTTGAACTACCACATCTCTACTGTACATTTGATGGAATCAGTGCCTTCCACATTTTGGGGATATATGCAAACTGAGGAGTATGAATTTAGGCTATGTAGTGAGTTATAATTTGGTGGATGTAGATATATAAATCCTCTATGGGGTTTATGAATTCAACCCTTTTGTAAAAAATCCCCCTTGGTAGTTTTCACAAGTCTTTGCTTCATACATGGGGCACATATAAATCTATGAAGTAGCATGTTCACATATTAGATCACAACCTATGATTCATGACAACACAGAAGTGCAATTCTACAATTAGGTGTGAGACTTCATCATGGAAGCATAAGGAGTATTTTGAATAGTAGTTCACAATAATATTGAAGATTATGGGTAAAATCTTCATGGTTTATAACTTCTCCTTACACACTTTTTCCTATGTTATATGATGATTGGGATCTTTACACCTTTGAATTTGTGCCCCTTTGGTATCTTATAAAAATATTTAGGTGTAACTTGCTATTTGAGGTGATAAACCCCTACATGGTAATGGGAATCCTCTATGCAACATTATTTGAGATATGTGTAGGCCAGGGTGACCTGAAGGGTCAATATATTTTGTGACTTCTATGAGCCACTTACCTACTAAGTGGGAAATCCATTAGCCTTGGGCAATCCATTATGTATGGAGTCTTTTGGAGCTCTTCATCCTTTTTCTTTAGACTACATTGGTCATGAATTTATCTAGACTTGGAATAAATTGATATCTCCCTAATAAAATAAAATAACTGTGCCAAAGGCACTTAGAAAAAAAGATCTAAGCTAAGAAAAACAATATACACAAACACTTGGAGGAGATAAAGGCTATCCTAAAATAATGTGCACTAGGAACATAGGGAAATGAAAAACATCCAATCTACTTATTTACAAATTATACGTGAATCAATGTAGATAGTGCTTAATATGGATCCCATTGACTAAGATGGGTAATTCTTCTCCATTCAATTTAGTGAGTTAGAAAGTGTTGGCTTGCTTATAGTTTTTTATGGTATATGGACTACTCCATATCACATTGAATTTAGGATGCCTTTTAGCTTTCACTTTATCCAAATCCCATTTAGATGATTATCCTCCACGGTTCACTTGATGATACAAATCAAGTTATTATTGGTGTATTTAGCTAAACCATTACCTCAAGGGTAATATTTTGATGAAGTGATTAGATAAATGTTGTGCTTGACCACCCACTCATGAATTTTGGTTTCTAGGAAGGCAAATGCATTATTAGAGATAATGATGGTTGGAATGCCAAACCTTACTAAAATTAATTTTTAGAAGTCCAAGATGGATTCCTTATTATCCTCTTTGAGTGCCACTACTTCTATCCATATTTTGAAGTAGTCAATTTATGTGAGGATCCATTTGTGTCAATTACTTGATGGCTAGTTTATTATGCCTATGAAGTACAAGCCCCACTATGTAAAGGGCTTATCAGCTTGTATTTGGTGTAATGGTAAGGTTTTTATCTTTCATTTGCCTACAAAGGAGGCATATTTCATTCAATTTTATGCATATTCATGCACATCCTTGAATAGAATTGGCTAATAATAGTCATCTTGCATAATTTTTATGGTGATAGTATTGGGTAAATAATGGCCTCTTGTTGGGCCGTCATGGAATTTTTGGAGAATTCAACTCACCTAGTTTGATTTTGTGCATCTCAATATAACTTGATTGAGGTCCTTTTGGAAAAGTGTACCACTAACTAGTGCATAAGGAATGGCTTGTAACCTGAAGTGCATGTGCTTATCCTTATTCAATCTAGGGAGATATATGTCATTTTGAAGGAAATTCATCATGATCTATGTCCACTCCATGGCAGCTTCTTGATCTATTGATTATTCTTTACATAATGCAAGGATTTTTATGTCTTCAAACTTTGCATCCTCAACCAATTATTTATAGAGTCCCTTTCTTCATATTATCTTGGTGATCTAGATGTCCACATCTATTCAATCACCTCTATGATCTAGCTATCTCTTTTCTCATTTAGTTCCTTGCTAAGTAGGAACTCTTTAGCACTTGTATGTGGGACCATCGACTAAATATTTTTATTGGAAAGCATGTACCAAAAATTCTTAAGAACCCTTATGAATGTGAAAGAATGCTTTTATACAAGGTTATAGTATAGATCATAATATTTTAGTGCTTGGATAAATAAGGAAACTGTTTGTTGCAATTGATCATTGTTTTGCTATGCAAAATGACTAAGATGCCTTCAACTCCACCAAATTTGTAAAGGATAAAATGATTACTATAAGTTGAGTTGATCAAGGTGGGAGCCTAAGAGATAGTACACCTAATGGATTCAAAACTAATATTTCCTTCATGATTCTAATTGAATTCAAAATTCTTATTTAGCATCATAGTGAGGGGTTTAGTTAGAGTATAAAAATTAGGCACAAATATCCTCACAAAGTTTATCCTCCCCAAGAAGCTCTAGATACTCTTCTTGTGACATGGAAGAGGGAGGGATGTAATAACTTTGACTCGCTCTAGATCAATTATGATCCCCTATTTGGGAATAATGTACCCTAGTAGAGCACCTTCAGAAATGTGAAGATACACTTGTTAGGGTTTAGAGATATTTTGAACTCTCATCACCTTTAGAAGACTTACTCTAGATGACCTAAGTGATCTTCTATGTGCTTAGAGAAAATAGTTGTCATCGAGGTATACCAAGATTATCTTGTTGATGAGTTCCTTAAATTCCATATCCATGGCTCTCTATAAGGTTTCTCCTACATTTTTTAAACCAAAAGGCATTCACTGGTATGTAAAGGTTCCCCACTTAGTAGTGAATGTTATTTTGTAGCCATCATGCTCTTACACAAGAATCTAGTTATAACCTAAGTATCCATATAAACAATATTATCTCTCTATTCTTGTAACTATTCATAGGATTTTTTCTATTAGGAGTGTATATTTATTCTTAAGGGATGCCTTGTTCAAGTCTCTAAATTCCACGTATATATAGATCTCTCCATTCTTCTTCTACACTGAGACTAGGTTGGTAACCCACAAAGAGTGTTTGATTAGAAGTATTATGCTTGCCTCAATGAGATTTGAGGTCTCCTTTATCATCAAAGGCTTAAGCTTTAGGTTGATGGATCTTTATTTTTGTTGAATTGGCCTTGCACTAGGATTGAGCTCAATGGTGTGTTGTGTTAAGCCTGGGTCAAAGCCTCTAAGGTCCTTATATCTCCATGTAAAGATATCATCATGTCTCCTACTGAGCTCATAAATTTATTAATTTCTAGTGGAAAACATACCTTTTTAGCCTTCAAGATATGTCCTTTAAAGATGGTTACTTGTACAGAGATCTCCTCCTCGATTGTCATGTTTCAATTATCTCCCTTGAGCTTGTCATCAAAATTGAAGATGATTTCTAGGGTAACTAACCCTTTTGGCATCTTTTTACCTTTCATTTGGATGACTTGATCTTTAAATTGAGCTTGTATCTAAACTTGGTTCTCTTCACATAACTTAGTGTCAGCCTAAGGAATTTGATAATCTACTCATCACTTTTAAACACTTATTAATTATTTGCATTATCAAGGACTATCAATCTAATTATGATCTTAACAAGTTCCTAAAATCCTTTTGTTATATCAGATGGGATGTCATACTACACACCTATAGTTATGATTCTACCCACATCATCATTATACATTCCTCGTATAGAACTAATGTTGAAGGCAATGAAGCCTTCAGTCATATCCCATACCTTATGCTTATAGGCCTTCAACAAGCCATTTTTTGCCATGTTCTATGCTCTAACCTAGATAAAAACTAGTTCACTATCACCAAATGGTTATAATGCCTTGATTCCATTCTTATGTGCAATCTAGATACCTTTGAACAATGCCTCATACTCTCTAGCATTGTTTGTATAACTGAACTCTAACCTAAAGGCATGGGAATATCTTTATTTTTGAGGGGAGACTAGCATCACGCCAACTCCTATGCCATTTTTACTCTAAGAAACATCAAAGTATATTTTTCATGTGCCTTCAATGTCTTCTTATACCTTTACAAGCTCGAGTAACATGGAGTCTTCCTCAAAGATAAAATATTTGAATAACCTTATCTCTTCTACATTGTCATATGAGTCACACTCATAATGTTCATGTGACCATTCATCCAAAAAATCATCTGAGACCTCCTGAAGTGTCATTGTAGATTCATATAGAAATGAATCTCCACTTGATCAAACAGTACATAGTTTAATTAAACTAGGTTGGGAGAGTATGGCTCAACATGAATTTTAAATATGGGTTCAGCTCTAATGGTCACTTTAGTTTCGTATCTAGTTCTGAGCAACATATGCAACTAGTATGAAGATAATTATCCACCCATCTTTATCATGAAGTCTTAAGAGAGGTAGATGGTGAATTAGGGAGGAAATTTGATGACTAAAATATCTTTCACATTTAAAATTCTTGGGAATACATGTAGCATAATATTTAAATACTTGATGATTTATACAGTACTTGACCATTGTGCCATCTAGATGAACCTACTCGTATGAAATAGGAGAATACATAATTCCAAGTGTATTTGTGATCTTCTTTGGCATCATTGATTTTCTCATGCCTAAGTTTATCATGCAATTTTGCACTAAGTGCTTTTCAATAATCAATGAGATGTAAAATATGGGTGGTTTAGCATTGTTGCACACTTCCTCCTTTGGTTTACATAGACTTAAAAAGATGGAATGCATAAGTTATGATGGCTTGCATGCCTAAAATCTTTTTGGAACATCTTTTAGAAAATTTCTTTGAGAAGGGATAACAAGATCATTCCACATGGTTAAATTTAGGATCATCTTCTTCATCTACTCAACTATGTTGAAGGGAATTTAGGATCCATTTGGTTGTGGTTTTTAGATGGTATCCTCCTCTCAAACTTGTGCACTAGTCTAAGGTAGTTCCTCTCTTTATGTTACCTATTTTGTGTGTACTTAATATTATATGGGTTCCCTAACTTGTGTACTTACACACATGACTAAGGGTGTTGAAATTCATAACACCTCCTCCATTGCTCTCCTTTTGAATCTTGTATTGAATACAACTAGAGTGTTTCATGCATCTGATGTACCACACTAATTTTCATAATTGAAGCCTCCCTTATACCAATTAATAATAATAATAATAAACCCATATTGTTTCTATGTTGGATCTTGATTTTCTTCTCCATGTGGAGTTGTGATATTTTCCTACTCCTAAGGCTATGACAAACTTTGCACCATGAGCACTTGGTTCATGACTCCATTTTTACATGTAGTTTGATTATGTGGTTGACTGCATGGGAAACACTATTTTGGATCATGCACAAGATTATTATACATAGGTACAAGGGATATATAGGTACTAGTAGTGATAGAGATCTATGCATAAGGTGGCCTATTGTATGTGAGTTGATTTTGTGTTTGGGTACCACCTTGGTAGGTAGGTATACTCGACTTATATTACTAAGTGAAGGGTTAATGGGGTCTAGAATATTGTGTTTTATACATTTTGAGGGACTATAATATCATTTCTAAAGCTTTGTGATAGTATTTTAACTTCATGCAATTTATTAGGGGTTGTAATAGATGAGGCAAGTAGGCCTACTATGATAAGTATGGGTATCATTGAAGGTTGCACAACATATTGACTAGGTGGTATCTCTAGGAAGATCGACATAGGAGGTCTAGACATAATTTTCCCTACCTAGATCAAATAATATTCTATTTTCACAACAACTTCATATGCATCAAGTATTAATGTGCATCCCATGGATTGTATCATCATAACTATATCATTGCTAAGAGATTTTAAAAAATATAAAAATGTAGTATTAGGGGATGGCTTACACAAAGGCATAATTCTATCCTACACTCTCTAGAATCTAAATTTGAAATCAACCATCATCTCATGTAAGGATCTATTTATAGTTGTAAGCTTCTCTATAAGGGACAAGTAATCATTTTGGTCCTCGAATTGCTTACATAGTTCTTCCTCGAGTTCATTCTAGTTGTGAATGGAGTTTGGTCTCAAGATTTGGTACCAATGAAGTGTTTTGACTTTAAAAGAAGAGGCAATCATCCTAACTATAATGTTATCCTCAATGACATGGTACATTGAGTAAATATTCGTAATGTTCTAAATATGCTCCATAGGGGAAGTTGTATTTTCACTAGTTAATTAGGATAAACTTTTGAGGGATATGAATGGAATATCATCATATTAGGAAAAAAATAATGGACTACCTCTATTGAAAGGAACAAATAGTTAGTTCCTCTATGCAGCCATGAATGGGATAGGGAATAATCTTCCTCTAGGTACAAAGAACCTCCCAAATGAGGGGTAGACTAGGCTCTAGGGGATGATTACCTTGAACCTCTCTTTCTCCTAACAAGGGATGAAGATAGTCTTACCCTTCTTTTGTAGGGTACACAAAGGTCAACAAAATGGAAATCAATACCCTTTGAAGATGATCTCATTTGTCTTATCATATAGATAAAGCACTGATATTTATGAAATAGAAATGCTTGGAGTCATCAGGTGCTCTGATTGAGTGTTTGAAAAAAAATTATCTAAGGATAGCACTAATTCTTGAGCTTTTTATTTAAACTAGTCCTACTGGGCATGCCAAAAATTATTGTCATTTGAAACATTCACTTATGGATGGTTTATGATGCAAGAGGTTTTGCTATAGGGCACAGAGTGTGAATGCCTTACATAGAGCACATAAGTGTTTGATTCTTTGTTTAGAAGTGTTATCACTCACCTACACATGTAGAGCATCAGTTGTCTTATCATAATGATTGGAACATCCCCAAGATGTTGGACCCCTGTGCTCCTTGGGACTAACCTCTAGAGTAGGTTGGTTTCCTTATATTCTAAGTGCACGTAGTTTAAGACCAATGCATAGACCTAAAGAGCATAAAGGTAAATTTACCACTAATCTAAACCTAATATTTTGAGGTAAAAGGGATGGATAATGTAAGGGTTGGTTAAAAAGTGAAAGTTGATGCACCAAGAATAAAGAGAACACCCCTACTACTTAGGGCACATTACAAATCTCAGAGAATGAGATAGTATCACAAAAACTCCACCATGAACACTATAAATTCATAAGTATTTCACATAGAGTCATGAAAATGCAATGTAGCATTGAGAGGGATGAAGGTTTTCTATAGAAAAAGCCTATGTAGACCTGGATATGCACATAGTATGACCTATAAGTGAGTTCCAAGTTCCACATGCAAGTGATGGGAATTGTCGATGATGAGAGGGATGAGCATTACTTGTAAAAAAATAGCAAAAAACATGAGTCACACATAGAGGGTAATAATAATGGAGGGAGATGAACTCAATTCTCATTAAAGTGTAATGTCCAGCCAACAAAATTAATCTTGGAGGGTAGGATTCAATAGCATGATGTTATTAAAAAATGTTGACCCTTCCTATAATGAATAAAAATGAATTTATAAGGGATCAATCCTTTTTAAAATTAACACACACTTTGGAGTGGTATATATAGTCTTTTAATTCTATTCTAGCACCACATCCATGCTTTTTAAATTCTATCTAGTGATCTAGATCTAGGAGTTAGTAGTAGGATTCTCTAGGATCATCATGAATGTATGAGAATGTAAGATCTTTGGAATAGTCATAGGGTGGCATGTAATCATATTCTGAGGTCTAAAAACTATTTTTTCATTTACTCATCTTGATAAGGCTCAAACATTACTCAACTAATTTTCAACTATTGCTTTATACTTTGATGCCACTTTTCAATTATTGTATATAACTCCTTTGAACTACCTCATCACTTATGTGCATCTGATGGTATTTAGTGTTTTATGCCTTTTGGGGATATATGTGTAATGAAGACTACATAGTTAGGTTGTACAGTGAGTTTTGAGTTGGTGAAGGATGAAAATATATAAGTCTTCTAGGGGTTGTATTAATTTAATGCTTTTATGTCAAATCCCCAAATTTTGGTAGTTATCAAAAGTCTTCACTTCATATGTGGAGCTCATATCAATCTAAAAATCAAAATGTTCATAGCTTAGATCATGGCCTATGATTTGTGAAAATGCAGACATGGAATTCTATAATTTGGTGTGAGACTTCATCATGGAGGCATAAGGAGTATTTTGAATAGGAGTGCATAATAAGATTAAATATTATAGGTGCACACTTAATGGTTTGGAACTGCTCCTTTCACATTTTTTCCTATACTGTTTGAAGACTAAGAGCTTTGCACCTTTGAATCTGTGCATTTTTGGTAGTTTATGGGAATATTTGGTATGCAACTCCCTATTTAGGGTGATAACCCTTGCATGGTAATGGCAAGGGTCTACACAATGGCACTTAAGCTCTATGTAAGCCGAGGTGACCTAAAGGGTCAATAATTATTTTCAAAATTTTTGAAAGACAATATAAGAGTTTCACCCAATACAAGAGATGTAGTGAAAATAAGAGTTCATTCTCATAACTATGAACTACATCTAGAACATTTATCGGATATGACCTAGGCACAATTGTACTCTAATTTTATGGGAAAATATCCAAAAAAATATATTATTCAAAGATATTTTTATATGGATAAAACCTTTTATATAAAAATAAATCACAAACACACCACTTGTTATAGGAAACATGTTCAATTTTCAATGCATTATGATGTTTTTTCCATATACATTGTACTTTGCCTACTAACAACAATTTTTAGAAGTGTAGTACAGAATGTCTACCAAAATAATCCATGGAATTTATTCCAACCATTTTTTGTGAAAGACTAGATGGATAGTTCTTTTATAACAAAACATGTTTGGATGTAAATTGTATAATTTTTGGTAGATTTCCAAAATTAAAAATTCAGGAGAGTACAATTGGATAGGAATTAGTTGGTTTGAGTATATATAAATCTATGATTTATCAAGTAAAATATGGAAAATAATTTACAAGATGTGAGATTATTACAAAACATATACCTATTTTATAACTTATGGTCAAAGTCAAGGAGGAAATTATTTATGAGTATGTAAAGCATACACACATGGCTAGATGTTTGGATGAACATATCAAGCTAAGAAAGGACACCTTCCCACTTAGTTCTATTTTTTTAATAGTTAAATTTATTGATAATTACACATTCAAACCATAAATGGAAGTTCAATCATATTATTAAAATTCAATATAAGCTACCATATTCATGCATACAACATTCATGTTGCACGTGATAGTATAGGTGAAGATCAAAAAATATTAAGGGAGTACCATTTATATATCAATGATGATCAATCACATTGTATAATGTATGTGCAAGGTTGTTTTAAGATGTTATATTGAAATTTGATTGAGAGAAACATTGCTTTCAATCAACATTACATTTGGTTAGACAATTGCACATCTCAATTCAAGAACGCACATATGTTTTATTGGTTGAGTAGGATCCATGTTACCACTATCTTATAACATATTTGGAATTTAACTAAGGTTGGCCATGGAAAATAGGAGAATGACAATGTAAAATCATGTGTAAAATGATCTGTTACAAAATAAGAGTTGAAGTTTGAAGATGGTATTGTTTTGACTAATGTAAAAACCATTATTGAATGGTTTAATGAGAAAATGGACCATGGTGCTCAATAAAATTCTATTGTTCATATATATTTCTATTTGTTTTCCATAGTATGAGGATTATATTACTATAACATGATCAAGTGAGCTCCACTCATTTTGTATGTCAAATACACATTATAAGACTATTCATACAATACATTTGGCATGTTTTTTTATGAAAACATGGAATCTATTTTGAATGAGTGTGATTTAAAAGAGTGGTTGGATTAATGGAATTGTAGACTTATAATTACAATCAACACATATCATGTTCCACCAACATTACAACTTATAGATATGACATTATCACATGACTTTTAGCATGTATCTGATCTAGTGCAACCAGGTAGAATATTAATCATTATGTACTATTTATTCTCTTTATCTATCTTGATAACATCATTAAAAGGGAATATATTACTATTTATTCTCATTATCTATCTTGATATAGGGCATGTTTTTGTATTTATTGTTGATGAAGACAATGAAGATGGAATAAATTACTACTTGTGTTGGTGTTTAGAGGAAAATAAAATCATATTCATTGATGGAGAAAACATTGACTATCCCACTGGGTCTATGGTTGTCACTGGAACTTGTCTTTGAATATATCTTATAAAAAATTTAGATGCATGGTTGTTTAAAGACTTTGAAACACATGGGAAGATGCTACACTATTCAAATTTTGTTCTTGAAACAAATATTTCATTGGTCAAATATCATAGGAATCCATTAAACATGAATATATGGAAAATTCATGAATCAGACCATGAAGCTATCCTTGCTAATATCTAGATTAGAGTAGATCCTAGTGGTTTGTTGAATTCAAATTCCAAGGTATGTTGACTTTTCAAATATAGATGTATTTAATTTTACCAAATTTTACATATTTTTAAGTAGTACATATAAATTTCATTTTTAATTACTTAATGACAATTGTTTTTTAGGTTAAAGGTGTTAAATAAGCTTCCACCTTCATGTGGTTGGCCTTGTTAGTAAATAATTTATTCTTGAAGTTAAGAGAAGTTTAATATAATTGCTCAGTTATTATAGAAAGGACATTATTTAGGATATAATGGGTGATGGGTCTCTTCAGCATGCATGATGGAAGGCCAATGACCTAGTATTGTATGATATTAACCACCCTATACATATTGGTAGCACCATTTTCAATCCATGAAGCATTAGATGTAGAATTCTCCAACTGATGCTTCAACTTTAACAACATTTATTGTTAGTGTTTTTAGTGCTCCTAAATAATAGTGAAAACATGCATCCATGTGGATTTAGATGTTTAGGTCATGATATCATGTGTAATTTTATTATCTATATGTGTTCAATGTGATGGAATTGTACCTAGAGGTCCTTGAGATGTAAATTTTTGTTGGAAGACAAGAACTTGTCTCTTCACTACAAAAAGGTTACATTTCAAGATCTATTACTACAGTGTGTGTAATTATTTTGTCTTGAATGTTACATTGATGTGATATATGTTGAAATTATAGGGATTATACATGAACATGAGGGTTCTTTTAGTTCATTCCAATGACTTATAGTTTCCATTTTATGTGTGCCTAAAGTTAGGCTTTAAAAAAACATTTTTATTGTGTTTGGAAGGGTGTTCTTGAGGATAGAATGTGTGGTGGGTCTCTTTATTTGGAATTATGGGAGAAAAATATCATGGTAATAGATGTTATTAAACACTTTGGACATGTTATAAGTTTTATTATCAATGAAAAAAACACTAAAGGTGGAGTTTTCCAACTACCACTTCAACTTTAAAAACATTTGTTGTTAGTGTTTCCACACTCCTAAATAGTAGTGAAAACATGTATCCAAATAGATTTAGAAGTCATGGTTATGGTATCACATGTAATTTACATGTGTGTGTGTGTGCGTGCGCATGCGTGCGCACGCGGGTGCGCGCGCTTGTGTGCTCAAAGTGATGGAATTTCACCTAGAGGTCCTGGAGGTAGAAATGTTGTTAGAGGATAAGAACTTGTCTCTTCACTATAAATAAGTTACATTTCAGGACCCTTTACTATAGTATGTCCAATGGATTGATATTTAAGGATAAATTTAGGTTATATGGGTGAAATTATAGGTCTTTTACATTTACATGAGTTTTTTTTTTGTTAGTTCCAATGACTTACATTTTTCATTTTATGCATGCCTAGAGTTAGGCTTAAAAATTACATTTTTTTTGTATTGAGAAGGGTGGTATTAAGGCTAGAATGGGTGATGGGTCTATCAACCAAGAAGTATGGAAGGAAAATAACCTATTAATATACATTATCCACAAATATGGATGTTTATAAATCACTAGTATCCATCCACAAAGCATGGGAGGCAGATTTATCTAATTATCCCTTCAACTTTGACAACATTTGTTTTCAATGTTTCCATGTTCTTGAAAAGTAGTGAAAACATGTATTCAAGTAGGTTTAAAGGTAAATTTCATGGTAAAATGTGTAATTAATTTATATATATGTTCTCAAAGTGATTTATTTTATCTTGGAGGTCTCGAAGGCATAAATGCTAGTTGGAGCTCAAGAGCTTGTCTCTTCACTACAAAAAAGTTGTATTTTAGGACCTATTACTACAACTTGTGCTAGAGATTGATCTTGAAGGTTACATAAAAATTATATAGGGTGAAATTATATGGATTTTACATGCATATTATGTTTATTATAGTTCTTTCTAATGACTTATGGTTTTTTTATGCACACTTGAAGTTAGGCTAAAAATTTACGTTTGTCTTGTATTGGGAATAGCATTATTGAGGGTGGAATGGTTTGTGGGTCTCTTGATCAGGTGTGATGGGAGTGGTATTAAAAAAAAATTAATTTATTTCATCATCATTTGAATATGTAATATTAACTTATAAATCATATTTCATGTTAACAAACTCAGGGATAGGTAGACTATTGACATGAGAAATAGTAGGAATGCGATATTGAGATTTAGGATTTGGTAATTGGATGCTCCATGGATTAGGTTAGATTCATGTTTGTATTATTTTTCATTATTTATGAATTTGATACATTCACTACCTAAAGAATCAATGTCATGCATACGATGGATCCATGGGTGATTGAGGAGCGTGTTGTAAGATAAGGCAAGATCAAGAATCATGATCTTAGTGTGAATTACCTTTGGTCCAATAGTAAGAGGGATCCAAATGCAACCAAGTAGTTTTTTATTGGTTTTATTGAACCCTCTACACCTGAATCATGTTTATTTGAAATTTTATCTAGTGTAAATGATTTTTTTAATTAACCAAAGAGAAGTGGTGTTAATTCCCAATCTTTCATCTACCAGGACTTTTCAAATGATGTTATTATTAAGAGATTTGATGTTTTCATAGTCCATGTGATTAAGTAGTAGATTTCTATGTGAAATTGTGTGTATGTTTTTTATCAATGCATTTCAAATCACCATTCATGATTCATCCTCAAGATAGAATGTATGAATATAAATGCATCCCAGCTTCCTTATAAATATTCACAATGCAAACCAAAAAATGTATAAATGTTCAGTAGAGGAAGTAAATGTTATAGTGACCAACATATATAAGAAACATAAATGTTGATGGTAGTCTCAAAATGTATACATTGGAGGAGAAATTATTGTATCCAAAGGTGGTTGACTAAGAGTAAAGAAAATGAAAAATAAGTGCCTAGACTTTAAATTTTATGAGGATAAGGTGACATATGCAAGTGTGATCCTATCCAAGATATTAATTCAAATTTTTAAATAATTAGATTCACCAAAGATTCAAGGATTAACACAAAGAAACTAAGGACTTAGTTGAACTTTTAGAGTGGAATTATTAGGTGTTAGTGTTATTTAACTTATTAATTAAGGGATTATTAAAGGTTATTGTTGATTCTAATTTTGACAAAAAAAAGGCAGATCATTCGCTTGAAGGATATCTCATCATTAATTATATATTTTACAATAAATTATATGTAGGGTTTTGTGAACGATGATACTATTTTGATTGTATGAACTTATGTAAGTGGAGGACCTTCAGAAAGGATTTCTAAATCATGAGATTGTGGCTCTTTGATATTTTATAGTTGTTGCATAAGGAATTTATTATGATAGGGATAATTTTGTACTAATTCTATAAGGGGAATTTTTTGAGGCATTGAGTTGAGTTCTAATAAATTCCAATGATATTTAGATGATGGAGAACCAACATGAGGTTTATAAGAGCTAACATTTTTCATAGGGATAAGAGAACTAGGTTGATTTTCTAGTTTTAGGAGTGGTTCATCATTAATATTTGGTTTTGAAGATGTTGGTAAATTAGGTGTGGTATCTTTAAGCAATTGCTCTTTAGTAGCATATTAATAAGGTTTAGTGGCATGATCCTTGTGAGTAAGTTTACAATGATAATTGACTTTAGTTGCATTCACATATTGAGATTTAGTGTAATATTGATCATAATTGGTATCAATTACACAAATATTATCATTTGAATGTTTTGTATTAGGATTAGAAGAGGATTTTTAAGGTTTTGAGGGTATGGGTTTAGTAACTTGTTTCTTTTGAGAAGCTTTGAGATAATCAAGATGATGTAATTTTATTTTAGAATCATAATCAAATGTGTCACCTAACATGAAATAAAATACAAATTTGATAATTTTGTGACATGTTTCATGAGAATGATCTATGTTATCATAAAACCAACAAATTTTTTTAGGATCATACCATGATGGGGGGAGGGGGGTATTATTATTATATATGAAGGGTTTAGATGGAGATATTAACTACTTCACTTTTATACCATTAATGGTGGGTGGGAAAAAGTTTGATTATTTGTTTTAACTACTCCTATTTCCATTAGAGGAGATTGAGATTACTTATTTACACATGTAATTGCATTAGTTGAAGTTTTGAAAGATTCCTTGATTGAAATATACGTTGGTTATAATTGTGTCATAAGGAAGTCTTATTTTTTAGCTTGATAAAATGCCTCATTTAAAGTTTGTGGGTAAAAATTTTGAAGCTTATATTGAAGACAAGGTGTTAAAGCAGTGATAAATAATTTTAAAATATTATCATCATTCATGTTATGGTCTGATTTTTGAGTTAATAATTTACATTATTTGATGAAAGTGTGAATTGATTCATAGGGTAATTGCATAGCATTAATTAAATAGAGATCATTTTTTTGAAATTATTTAATTAAAACATTGACTAAATCCTCTAGTTGTTGGATTTAATGTTAATGGTGTTGATTATACTGTTATAAAGCATCTCTTATGAATGTTTTCACTAAGAATTTGGTGGTAGAGAAAGTATTGGTTTGGACCCATTCCTTGTAGAGATTACCAAATGATTTAAGAAATCAGACATGGTTTTTAATTCCATCATATGTAATGGTTGGATAAATGTTTCCAATATTGATGGATACAATGAAAGGATATAATGGTTTATTTTGAATGTGTTGAATTATCTTTTTATGCATGAGTTTGAGGAATGATGTTCTGATTGGCATATCTAATAGGAGGAGGAATAACATTTCATTTATTTTGAGGCATGAGGAGAGGAGGTTGATTAGGTATTTTTGAGATGTGATGTTGCATTTGCATCATTTGAGGATTGTTGGCTATTTACATAACATTTAATTTTTGAACCATTTAAGCAAGAATTTGAGTGGTATTGATGGGTGTATTTTGGTTTCTAGTGGTAGGAGGTGGTGGATGAATTTTATTATTAGTTTTGGAATGAGGAACATTTCCAAGATAAAGGATAGGAATGTTTCCTATAGAAGGATTCCATGTGGGATTATTTTTTATGTTAGTATCTATTACTCCAATGACATAATAAGTAAGTTTGGATAGGCTATTATTACTATGAGAAGTATGAAATGGGTTAGATCCATCTAAGTCATTACTTTGCATAATTTGAACCATGTTCCAATTAATGGAGTTAAGTGAAGGGAGGGAATAATTGCACCATGAGGGATTATCCTCTTGGGTGGCTAAGGTAGGTAAGAAAGAAAAATCCATGTGTCTTGTAAATGGGTTAATATTATCAAGAAAAAAATTATATGTGATTTCATGATGATAAGTAATATGGGAAGGAAAATAGTTAAGTGAAGATTTATAGGATAAAAATTTTTAGAATAAACTACATCAGCCACCAATGGAACTAGATTAGCCAAATAAGTTGGGAACTGAGGTTATCACTAAATCATCCTGATGATATACGATCAACCATTTGATCTAATTAGATATTTCAAAAAGAGGTTAAATTTTGATATTAAGATAATTTAATTAAGATCTATGTGATTGAGTAGTTTGATTTGGTTATATTTTTCATAGGAAGACAATATTGATCTAAAAATGAACTAAGTCAGCTAGGAACTATGTAATCGAGCAGGTCAGTCTAGTTGGATTCAAAATAGGAAAATAGAATAGACTAAAAATGAACTAAATTGGCTAGGGGATATGTAATTGAGAAGGTAAATCTAGTTATATTGAATAGGAAAATAAAATAGACTAAAAATTAACTAAGTTGGCCAAGGGATATGTAATCGAGTTGGTTGATCTATTTGTAAAATAGGATAAAAGAGAAATCTATTATATTGAGCTCATTTATCTAGTTCTATAGTTTGGTAAAAAAAATTAAACTAATAAAAATATATGATTTAGTTTAAAAATAGAAGTAAATTAATCACACATGCAACTAGATCAAGCTTATCGATCTAGTTGAAACCCACAACATAGAACTTGTATCAACATTATTGATAGACTCTGAAATACAGCATAGAATAGAAAATATAAAGTATAAAAAATAAAAAAATTATAACTACTAATGTTAAATAATTATTTTAAAAGAGGATTAGGAGGTTATACTAAAGGTTATGTTTGATAATGTAAGATTCCAAATATACTAGCTTTTCCATTGAATAGTGATGGCCTAATGTTTTAGAATACTAACTATGGAGGAAGTGTCAATCCCATATCCCACTAAACCCAGTTTCAAGGGTAAGTTGGAAGTAGCTTCTTGGTGTTAATTTTTAACCGATACACCACATAATCAAATAGATGGTTGTATTTATAAGGTTTAATACAAAGGGAAATCATAAACATTTCTAAAATAATGTGAGGTATGTGGAAAATAAAGACCATGTTTATCTCTATACTATGGATATGACTATTGGGGAAATCCCATCATTCCATGATATATGTATGTCATAATCTGAATTTTTTACATAAAATTTAAAACTTATAAAAATAGAGATTATACTCTAACTAACAATTCATTGGCCATCAGATATAATTCTAGAACTAAAATAAGTATATTTTAATAACCATAATAAGACAAGCTCACAAGCATTATCATGCACAACATCATTTACAATGCAAGGTACTTCAAAAGGATCAATTCTAACCCAATTTTGAACTCCATTTTAGTGACATGATTTAAATCCCTATCATAAATTTTCATGTATTATTGGTTTTGAACCCATACTAACAAATCCTCACATACAGAACCAAAGAATAATGTCATCTTTAAATGTTTTCATGTTAATGATTAGATCATTATATGGAAAGACTAATTATTTTAACCATCCCCAATAGCCATCCAAAATTGAAGAACTAGTATCATACTAAAAGGATCTTTAAGACTTAAATATAGACATACATCTGAAACATTTGATGAATATACGCCCCCTGTTAAGGTTGTGATCCCACTATAGAATGAATATGAGTGGAACCCATTTATATCCATGCTTAATACAATATTATGGTTTTCAATAATATCTCTCATATAACCTACCCTTCCCAGTTGATAAATTAGACATTATCATTTACATAACCCATAATAGGTTTCTCTAAGGCAAAAAATAGATTTAGTGACTCTTTAAATAATTTCAAATATACTCATATCTATAGCCTTCCCTTATGATTAATTCCACCCCAATTATTAATTCATAGAGATCAATTCGTGATTAGCATGCTAGTGCGTAATTCTCGCTTGCTTTCTTATCTATCTCTATGTTTGTGTAAAATAGATAAGAATCATAAACATGACAATCTCTTAATTAATTTACACCACATTCCATTTAGTTCCACATAAGTCATTCATACTATGTTTACAACAAACATATTTAACCTTATAATTATCTAAATAATTTAATCACACATACATATATATTTATATATGTGTATGTCCCCTCCCCCATACACACACATATGTATTAACATCTAGACTTAATAACCTTAGTTAAAATCATGTAATGTCCTCTACAATTATATACTTCACATCTTGTTATGCAAATCCACTTCTGAAGTATGGATATAAGCCTTAAATATAACCAAAAAAATTAAATCTCTTAAATTTTTTAATGCACCACATTATAAAATAATAGTTTCCAAAAGAAATGAAAGTCACTTTGCTTTGTAATTCCCAAATTTATTTGTGTCATACATTTCAACTATCCATAAATATTTATTGTATTCAACATGTATAATGATATATACATACATATATCCTATTAAGATATAATTATATATAATGATCTCCACATTCATGTGTGTGTGCGCGCACGCGCGTGCGCACACACACACACACACACACACACACACATTCTTATTTCCAAATAACCATGGGCATATCAAATTATATAAATTTATAAACCCCACACCGCACGTGCGCACACACACACACACACACATTCTTATTTCCAAATAACCATGGGCATATCAAATTATATAAATTTATAAACCCCACACATTAAGTCCAAATAAATTATCTATAGGGGTTATCACCATCACTATTTGGTGTTTCCCTTTTTCATTATGCCATAAACAATCAAGTCTCTACCCAAAATTTAAAACATTCTATTTCATTACCATATTGGTTTTAAACTCTAATTCCTATCAAGCATTCTACCTTGTAATGAACCCACACTAATAGTCACTAGCACACCATTATATATTAAAAAATGGAAACCATTGATTCACTCCAAATACACCACTTAATTACAAAGCAAAAGGAGAGTTCAAACACATATAATAACATTTATTTAAAAGAGTCTGATGTACCCCATTTATTAACTTCATAATGAGATTGAATGTTGTAATTAATCATTACAGTTAAGCAATTATATTAATTGATTCAAGCTCATGACAAATACATTCATTCAAAAAATTCCTAATAATATAAATGAAACTAGTTACTATTTGGTGAAAATAATGCCTATTTGAAACTAAAATGTTTCTACCTTGAAAACCATAATATAATTGTAACATATTTTTCATAATAGTAAGACTATGCACAGCTATAGAGACTAATAACAAGTCATAAAATAATTAAAGCTCATTATCATATTCATATACTTTCAATATCAAAGATGAATTCATTATAATACTACATCAATTTTCTCTATATAGACATTCCATACAATCATGAACATAATTTAATGCACAAATAGAACAAAGTCATTATATCAAAATGAAACATATAATCTTATATATGACTCATCTGTAAAAGTTGCTCTAGTTTCTAAGCCATAATTTTCATCAAAAAACCCTACTTATTTACAGATTCATAATTGATACGAATAGAATTTGCATGCAATGAATCTTTGCTTATCAATAATCATCTATAATGAATACATGAGTGATATAGATCCCAATAGATCATCTCTAGATCCCTATAATTTTATGCATTTCCAAATGTTAAAATCTTGACTTAATATTATAACAAATATAATTTCATAACTTGTAATTTATTTATATCCCAAAAATAAGGAATGTTAACCTTATACATTTTGACAACACATAAAAATACCTTACAACTCTATTAATTACAAAAATTATAAGAATGATAACCTTATAGTAAAGTATTACTAGTAAAAAATGATGGGAAGACACCTTTGCATATAACAAAACTATTAAACATAAATGAATTCATTAATTACTTTCCACTCTATTATATACAACAAAATGCAAACACATTACAATTTTACCTTCAAAATACACTGTAAACCTGACAACTTCTTATATGATAATAATTCCATAATTTTAACACTATGATGTATACCTTGAAACCATGTCGAATGTAACATAATATAAATAAATATTTCTACATGATATGAAGTAACTCACAACTCTACTATATTCTTATAATATAAAGACATTACAAAATATCTTAATAATACAAACATACTCTCTATTATTCCAAATATACTACAAACTATCACATTTAGATATAAATGAAATCAACCCATATTTACAAGCATATCCATAACAATGGAAAATATAAAAATCACTCCAGAGTTGATCCCAATGCATACTAGTTACACAAAAGGATATTATACATTTTTTCCACCAAGATTTCAAACATGAAACTTTCCAAAAATAATATTTCCACATAAATCCATCTACATGATTGAGATAATCCTAACCATATATATGTTTCCATATACACCCAAACCATTGGTTAGATATGGAGTTAGAAACCCAGCCATAAATATGCAGTACTCAATTGAGCCACAATGGTGATGTAGTAATGACCAATAACCTAGGGTCTTAAGGTTCAACTAACACTACTCAAGATAAACCTTATTTAAGGGTTTATAACACTATCAAGCACTTCAACACACTCATAAATGAAATACCTACAACTAAGGTTTGCATCCCAAAATATAAAAAATCATAAACCATTCAAATCTTTAAGCTTTTAAGCCAATCTAACAAAAACTATTACACCTTTTTAGTTACTCATTATCATTTATGGGCGAGTATTCTAAATTATCTAACCCTACTAGGTATCATTGACTAAGTGACATTCACAAAAAATGATAGATCTATTCAATAAAATAATTCTAAACCTTCTACATTATTTGTATCAGTCAATGCATGTGCCATTTCAATGTTGTAGTTAAAAACAAAAGCACTTGTTTTCTCAAAGTAATGTTATACCAATGGTTCTTAGCCTACACTCACTTCTTCTCTTTTATCCTCCATGTTCTTTTCTTTTATCCTTATTTCTCTCCCCTTAATTTCTTCTTTCCAACCTCTTTATCCATCATTAGTAGTGACTATTTCATTCATAGATTTGTTAGCTATACAAAGTAGAACTCACTCTCATTTCTTCATGTAAAACCTACATGTATGGTTTCCTCTACATTTTTCCAAGTGAAAATAGATAGGTTTACACCTCTTGCATGCTTACTATTTTCCCATGCAAAACCAACTACATCACCATGCATAATACCATCAAGTAGTTTCCCTAAAAGACAAATTAAAATCCTAGTCATTATTTTCCTCAAGTTAATGATAACATCATAACCATGGTTGTTTAGTCTAACCCAACATCATTACCTTGCCCTCAAATTAAGTCTTTGGATTATAGCTTGAGTTACAAATGAAAACCAAGATTTAGGTCCATGTTATGCATAACTTAGGGTTTCATATACACTTAAAACCTTTAATCATCATACTTTGACCTAAGTCTTATGATTTATGGTGAAAGCTTAGACATGACCCTATCAAGAGTAATTCCTAGTCCCTTTTGTAGACTATAATAGCATATACATCCTTCATTAGTTTATATTAGAAAATAAATGAATAAAATCATTGCCTTTGTCCTATAATGGACTTTATAACCATAGTTTTGGCCCCTCCTACTCCTGGTATATTTTTAAATTTTTGGTGTACAAACTTGAACTCATCTTTTAATCAAGGATTATAGAACTCATCCAATATCTCATGATCTTTGAGTGATATATTCTTCCTTTTAATTGTATAATCAATTTTGGAGTGAACCACATCCACATTGAATGGTTAATTTGATTACTTAGTTAACCTTATAGAATAAAAGATAAAAGGTGACACAATAACTACTTAGTTGACAACTAAAAAATATGGCTAAACAACAAAATGACCAAGATAAGGGCTCAACTAAGGTTTTGGACACCATTGTATCACCATGGTGGTTTACCTACATACCATTTACTTGCCACCAAGAACATTATTTCTACCTCCAACCTATAATTATATATTAATACCTGTAATTAATCCACATAGACATCAGTAATATCTGATCATAGTCAATAGTAACAATGAATATCATAAACTGATTAAATAATACAAGAATGTTTATTATTTAATTTAAACTAATAAATAATGTTATAAACATCAAATAATGCCTAAAATAAATGTCCATATAACATAAGAATATTAAAATAATTATGATAATCCTTAAAAGTCAATGTGTTGGGTAGGTGTGGTCATGACACTATAAATGATAGACAAGAACCATATACAAAATATTAAGTAGCCCTTCATGGTACTAGATAATTATTTTCAAACCTATTGGTACATAGTTTCTAGGAAAAACCAAATAAGATGAAAATAAAGGTGAAAATTAATTTGTTGTAAATTGTGTTATTTTTGAAAGCAAATAAACTAGCAAATAACTTTTTATTTCAAAAGTAAAAGTGATTGTGATTACTGTGAAAAATAAAGGTTAATTTCATTTGATTATGTTATAAAATGAATCATATAGAACAAAATTGAGCAATTTTATATAGTTTAATAAGTATTATAGAATATGATCGAGTTGGTCAATTGTGTTTGTTCAAAAATCAGTCCCTAAAAAATGAAACTGCATAGGTCAATTTGGTTTGGGGATAGAAAACATAGACATAGAACAAAATATAATCAATTGATTTAGTTTATTATGTGTGTAAAGCTTGAAAAAACTAACAACTGAATAAATCAATAAGGAAAAAAAATAAATTGGAAAAATAAGAATTGTAAATTACTTATAATTGACAAGATGGAAATGTTAAGCTATTAATAATGAACCTAAAAGATAAAACAAGATCGACCATGTCGATTTAGTATAATTATTGAATTTTTATTAATTGGGTCATCTAGGTGAGATTTTTTATTCAATTAAATAATGGGATTGACTAGTTCAATCTAGTTGGCCAAAATTGGAATCTATAAAGAGAAGATAAAACTAGGTCAACTAGTGTAACTTGGTTGATTGTAAACCTTGTAACTATGAATAGGGAAGTTAACTAAATTGACTAGATCGATCTAATTAGATAAAAAACCTAGACCTATAGACATAAACTATACCAAATCAACTAATTCAATCTTGTTAACTAAGAAAGAGACCTATAAAATAAAACTTGAGAGACCAACTTGATCTAGTTGACTGTGACTAAAGAATTAAGACTATAAAGATTAGATTCATATTAGGTTGACCAAAATGTATGCAATGAATTAGGATGGATCTAAAACTTGTTCTACTTATTGAATTCTAAGGTAAAATAAGGTAATATTACCAACAACTCATTACATAACTATTTATATTTGGACATAACCAATTTAGAACCACTAATCCTAACCAAGGGATCTCTTATTACACTTCACAAAAGAGAGGATTCCAAATCCTCTAGGCAAATGATATAATGAAATAAACCTATATAGGCATATAATACACAAAATAAATATAATATAGTTCTCACTAAATTTTTTGGCACAAAGGGGGATAGTTAACAATAAACAACACATACAAGTAAAAAAAACCCTACTCAAGTCAATGTATAGGTAAACTAAGCAAGAAGTAAAACATTCAATATATTAATTTATGCAATATATATCTACCAAATGAAAAATTAAAATTTAGGAATATTTACCATTGGATGAATAGATTGTGACTCAATCTCTCCCTTGGATAAGAATTATTTGCAAGAAGTTGTTGTGGATTTGTAAGGATCACACCATAGAAATCAAATCTAAGCTAAAACACTCCTACTTTGCATTCCAGGCTTTCCCACAAGAAAATATTATTTCCCTTAAAGGAAAGACCCCAAGCAATGACTTATCAAGTGTAGAAATAGTATAATTTAGAGTTTTAACAATGCAAAATTGAATGTTCCCTTTCTATTGGAATGAACTGTAAGTGGTATTTATAGCCAAGTATTGACCCTAAGCCCATATAGAAGTTTAGTTGACATGGTCAACCAACTTGATTTTTTTAGGTGGGAAAAGTAGTCATTAGGTATAAAACTAGGTCATTTTGTAATCTACATTGAATCTATACCAAGATCAACCTGGCTGACATAGTATAAATATGAATAAAAAAGATGTTTGCTTAGTTAGGGGATATTTTATAAGGTAAATTGATTAGAGAATTGGGTAAATGGTTTTAATTGCTTAAGGAATTGGATAAAAGTAACTTTCAATGGTTTTATTTAATTATATATGAATAAAAAACATTCTAAATGAATAAAATCCTAACCACCTTTCCCATTGCACCCTTTAAGGCGTGCACTCAGAGAGATTGAAACTCTACAAGTTTATGCAAGAGAGAAAGAATTAGTAAATTATAAAGTTTATAAATATCATTTATACAGTGGTTATATTGACTAAACATGATGAGAGGCCATGAAACTAGTCTTAGATGATATATACCACCTCAAACATGTTGGCAGTGCCTATTTTAAGCCATGAAGCACTGGACATGGAGTTCTCTAACTGCCACTTCAACTTTAACAACATTTGTTATCAATGTTTCCCTACTCTTGAACATTAATGAAAACATGCCTCTGAGTGGGTTTAGAGGTTGAGGTCATGGGATAACCTATAATTTCTCTATATATGTGTGTTTTAAGTGATGAATTTCCACCTAAAGGTCCTAAAGGTATAAATTGGAGCTCAATAAATTTTCTTTTCACTGCAGAAATGTTGCATTTCAGGATCCATTACTAAAACTTATGCCAAGGATTTGTATTGATTTTATATCAATGTGATCTAGGTTAAAATTATAGGGATTAAACATGCACATGAGGGTTCTTTAAATTTATGTCAATGACTTACAGTTTTTATTTTATGCATGCCTGAAGATAGTCTTAAAATTACATTTTCCTTGTATTGGAAAGGGCATTCTTGAGGCTAAAATGAGTGGTGGATCTCTCAACTAGGAGTGATAAGAGGCTAATAACCTAGTCCTAAACATTATCCACCACCCTAGATGTATTGGCAATGCCAATTTATAGCCATGAATCACCATAGGTAGAATTTTTGATTTTTCACTTTAACTTTGAAAACATTTGTTGTTAGTGTTTCCCCACTCCTGAATAATAGTGAAAACATCTATCTAGGTGTTTTTGGAGGTTGAGGTCATGGGAACACATGTCATTTTCCTATATAATATGATCAAAGTGAAGCATTTTCACTTGGAGGTCCCAAATGCATAAATGTCAATTGGAGCTCAAGAAATTGACTCTTCACTATTAAAAAATTGCATTTCAAGACTAATTACTATAACTTGTACCACAAATTGGTCTTAAAGTTTCTATCAACATGGTTAGGGGTGAAATTAAATGGTTTAAACATGCATGTGAGGGTTCTTCCATTTCCTTTAAAAAATTACTATTTCCATTTTATGTATGACTAAATTTAGGCTAAAATATGATATTTTTTGTATTGAGAAGGGCATTCTTGAGGCTGAAAAGGGTGGCGGGTCTCTCAACTAGTCATGATTAGAGGCCAAAAACCTAGTCTTAGGCATTATCTTCCATCCCAGATGTGTTTAAAGTGTCATTTTCTAGCCACAAAGCATTGGAATCAGAGTTATCCAATTGTCACTTCAACTATGACAACATTTGTTGTCAGTGTTTATGTGCTCTTGAATAGTGGATCAAATATATCATGAGAAGAGACTAAATGGCCAATTTAAGTAAAATGGAAAGGGATAAAAATATTTTTATGAAGAAAAAAAAGATACATAACCACCAAAATATTCTAAATACTCAAGAGACATGAGAAATACAATTTTGCACTACTTCAAAGGGCCAAAGAAGAGTCTCTAAAAGAAGGGAAACATCTCTATAGAGAAGGATATAACACAACATCACTTCATGATTACATGGGTGAATGAAATTTGACTCCAAAAATAGGATAACCTTTCAATAAAGGTGAATTCATTAAAAAATAATTAAAATCATCTCTAAAGAGAGAACATCCCAAAGGACATAGACTATAAACACTTCATCAAACTTGCACAAGTAAAATGTACAAGGGCATCTGAAGAAGGTATGTAAGAGATGATTATCCAATTATTTGTTTTAATTGTACTTATAATATAAATGTGGTATGTCTATAAATTCAATGAATACAAAATGTGAATATCAAGTCTCAAATGATTAAAAATTAGTGGAGCAAGGGTATCCACATTAGAATAGTGATAAATGGTGTAACCCAATCATGAGAGTCACTTCACAAGTAATAAATGACTTTATCTCAAACATTATAATATTTTCTCCCATATAATTTTAATTGCAACATATATTTAAAGATTTTAAGTTGATTTTAATAAATTACATGAGGGAAATATTAAAAAGTATCATATCTAAATATGCCCATACAACCATCAAATTTAGTTTTAAATTAAAAATGTGAGTCAAATTATATGTATAAATATGTTCATCATAAAATGTGAACATATATGTATGTATGTATGTATGTATGTATATATGTATGTATGTATGTATGTATCCATAAAATTCATAAAGGAATGTAAAATAATAACATAATAGAATGTAGGGTGAATGTCATAGACGTATACAATGCCAATAACACAAACATTTCCCTAAAGGATTACAAAAAATTACATCATCTAACAACATAATAGAATGTTGGGTGATTGTCATATATGCATACAATGCCAAAATGCATACATTTCCATATAGGCATATAAAAAATTACACCATTTAAGACATCCTACTCATCAAATAATCTCCCTATATTTTCCTTCCTCAAATAAGACTCTCCTTGGGATGCCATACTCATAAATGGAGATCCATCAAATGCCTTGAATTTCTCCAAGGTCTGACTATGGGTCCTTATACGCTCATAGCTTTCCTGTAGTTGAACATGTTCAAATATAAATATTATTATAAAAATTACATACTATCCATGCAACCAAGTTCAAAAATTAATTTTAAACTAGCATACAAAAATAATTCAAACATGCAACTAATGAAATCTCATGGTCATGATCAATCTATGTCTGATGTTCAACAGGGTCAATGATCAGTCAAGGTGCACAAATAGGTGTATGAAATGGGGATAATACATGAGAAGTTTCCATGTTAATCATCTAAATGGGACTCTCATATGTCATCATACAAAACTATATACACAATACATTCACATAAGTAATATTTTCTCAACTATCTAATAAAATTATTAAAATGGGTCTATATTTACAATTCCAATTTAAAAGTTACCATATAGCTCAATGAGTGTTTGCATAGATGACATTGTAGCAGTAATGCCTATGTCTATCTCAGCTCATATAGATGGAGGAGTCTTCACATTGGTCATCAATTGAACAAACAACCTCACTTATGCAAATTTATCTCCTTTATAAAACCCATAATCAATTAAAATAAATTTCAAAACCCTTTTCTCTATATATTAATTATAAAATAACAAGCAGTTTAGCTAAAAAATATTTTATGGTGATGTAAGACCTAATACTTATAAGAATTTTCACTTGCATAATGAACTAGAAATGATGTAATTTGAGAAATCAAGATAATAATTTGCCCTAGCCACTTCAATTCTAGTCTTATACTTAAAATTTGATCATGTTTAACCTCTAAAACTCTACTCACTTTCTTGATTTATTCCTTATCATATATACATAAACTGTGCACTTGTGTGTTTCTAAACTTTGTTATCTCAAGTTAGGACCCTATTGGCATAAAAGTAGACACACAAAGAGAAGCACAAAATTAGGGAAAAAATGGTCAAAGGGACCTAGGAATAAAATAGACCAAGAAAGTACTCTTTAAAAACATTATACCTTAATTTTGAGATCCTTGATAGATAAATTTAACTTAATATATTTCATATCATTCATGATTCACACAAGGGAATTAACTTGAGGATTTGGAAGATAAGTATTTATATTATAGGTAGCAATGAAAATATTGAGTATCTAAAAAACATTATGAAGAAAAGATAATAATCAAGAAACTTGTGAAGCATTAAAATAAGTTTGTGAACATGAAGGAACACCACCAATATGAAATTAGAATAAATATGAGGAAGAATATGTATTTTGAAAAAAATGGGAGAAAGACATTATTAAACATTGAAAGAAACTCTCTAGAAGGTTGATCGTTATTAAAAGCATTCAAAGATCCATTATTCACCCTATAAGGTATATATTCAATTAAGTGTTCTTAGGTTAGGGGTTTTTATCTATATATCTTTCAACACATATCACACATATAATTTACATTCACATATCACTATCATTCAAATTTTAATTTGAAAATGTGTGATTTTTAGTCAAGAGCATAGATCTATAGAAATAAAAAAATGTACATAGAGTATAATATTAACTCAAAATTACTTTTGTATATGTGAACATTGGCATAGTAACATTAATAGGTTCACTACTATATGGCCCAAAAATTAGATATGAATATGTAAACATCAAGTGACCCAAAAATGTAATATTGGATTGTGAAGATGATGGCACTCTCTCCTCCTATAGCATAAAAATTTACATATATATTATTCAATTTCTATGTTAATTAATCATTAGCTTTTAAATACAAATAAAACTAAAATTTAACATGTCAAATATAAAATATACTTACATAGGTGTAGTGACTGATGTGTGCACTCAGAAACTCATCACTCAAAATTATATTATCTAAGCCCTCAGAAGCACCACCATCATCATCCAAAGGTCTAGTGCATATAGCACCATAGCATCTATGATGATAAGGTTGAGCATGCACACTAGGTGGAATATCTCTAGCATCAGTCTCAAAAAGCCTACTTGTATGTTGAATGAGTGTGTCAGTAAGCACACTAAGCACATGAAAAGTTTCAATGTACATACCCTCCTTCACCATAAAGGGGATCTTAGGTTGAAGTGGCTTTTGGGTAAGGAACCCTTGTAGGCTAATTAGGTATATGACGTTCACTTGGTCTATCCTATGCAAAGCCTTTCCCTTAGTCCTAGAACTCTGAGTAGTCAAAATAGTTGGGAATCTCATTTAGGACAAACTCATAGTTGTTACATAGTGGGTAATCAAACACCATCTACCATCAATCCCAAAAATTATTTATTATCAAATTATGCTATCATATATGGATTTGAAAGTATTTTGTGGATAGTAGAAAGGGTATATTGGTTGTTGGGTCAATGAATAAGGAACAAATTAGTTCTTTTGATATTTATTTATACTTCACATTAGTTTTTGATAATATATCAGCATAGTAATCCCTACATATATCCATATATGATTCTCATCTATCAATTTAACTTTTTATCAAGTTAACTTAACCTAATACTAACTCTAGGGTATTGGCCAAATAAGTGTGGTGGGTGTTGGTCAAAGTGGGGCCCCTCATTATCCTAACTATTTTTTCAATTTCTACCTTTTTTTTCCACTATGTGTGCAACCAAATCTTCCTAATTACCCAAGGGTATTATAGAACTATAAGAGGGATAGGAGGGTTAGATATAGGGTTAGTATGAGGGTTAATAGGTTGTCTTCTTGTAGTTTAAAGATATGTAAAAAAATGCTAAAATCTAGTGTTCATAGGTTTGGTTTTTTATTGCTTACCTCTCATCTACTATGGAATTATTGATTCATCGAGGTAATGGATGATTGTAGCATGTTTTCTCCTCATGCGATCACATTTTATCTAGATAAGGGCATAGCAAAAAATTCAATGATGGATGATGATAAAAAAACATGGGTTTGGGCCTTTTTATGCTTTTATTTCTATGTTGACATAACGTGTACATGTTATAACACATTTACATTATCCCAAATGTCCATAACATGTACACATTATGACTCAATATTTTTGAGCCTAATTCATATAATTTGTACACATTATAGAGATAATTCATAATTTTTAGAGTAATTATCCATAGAATTACCCCCAACTCTGTACACTTACCCCATAAAATCCTTCCATTAAGTTGAAAACTTAAAAGTGTAGCTTAATGAATAATTTTGATGAAAACCCAAAAGAGCATCATTGAGATGTGATTATCTATACATTTTTAAAGATCATTTGATTTTTTTTATTTATACAACTTCCCTTTCAAGGGGTTATGGAGAACATGTGTGTGTGTGTGGGGGGGGGGGGCGGGAGGGGAGGGGGGCGACGGGGTCGGGGGAGGGGGGGGTTATCCACTATCCTTTGATAGGGGGGAAATTGTAATAAAAGTTTGAACTTTAGGATGTAGTTTGTTGATTTGAAGATGATCATGGATTTGATTTGTTTACTAACAAGTGATTTACATGACTTGGTTATTCATTCTTGGTTAAGTGACTGGATATTTTTTCCACTTGATGGATTATTATGCTTTTTCATTTCTAAGAGACTAAATTCTATATTTGGAAGCATACTTAACTTTATATGGCAAGAGAACTTGTATGTGTATTGCTTGAGTTTTGTCTTTGAATGGTTGTGACTTGTGGTCGACATGTATGATCATATTTGGCTACATATTTTTTGTTTTCACACTTGAAAATACTTTTTGATCATGTATATCATACTTTTATTATGTGTAGAGTTTTAAATATTTCAAATGATCTACCTCAATATATCTTGGCACAATGCATTTTAGGATTATGTGTGGGTAATTTCATATTTGTAAATATTTTCATCACATTTTTTCATTATGGCAACTCATATATGCCAATAAGGATTAGTCATGCTTATTCCCTTGATTATAGGTAATTTTCTCAATTGTCCTTGATGTGCTGGTTGGAAATTACTCATATTGACCACAAATGATTAGTCATCTCTAATCCCTTGATTACAAGTCTATATATGTGTTTGATAGTTATCCTATGTGTGCTATCTACTGACTACTCACATTGACCATTAAGGATTTTTCAACATTTGGTTATAAATTATTACAACATTACAAAGTGATTGTAGCATATTTATTATTACATTTTTTGAGATGAGACATGTTGGTATCTAGATATAAAAAAAAAATCATACAATAATTAAATCAACAAATGATGCATTAGATTGATTGATTGATTGATTAATATATTTCATTAAATTGAGAGATTAAAATTTAATGAGGCGGGGCGGGGTGGCGAGGGTTTATGGCCATGCATGAAGCTAGTTCATCAAATTTCAAAGTTTCAACATAAATTTTCAACAACGACAATTTTTTACTTATCAATATGTGTGTAAATTTTATTTTAGTTTTAGAGATTTGTGGACATATAAGGTTCAAATTTACAACTTGATAGAGATTGAGCTAAATTTTTATGCATTTACAACATGTTTACGAGGTTTTGGGTTATTAAATAAGGTTAGCTTAAATTATCCATATTTTTTTCTTTTAAAACATGATTTAATGTGACACACTAATTATTTTTTAATATGTTTTATAATGTGTTAAGATGGATCATAATTAATTTCTTCTTAATTTTTGGATTACATATTTTTTAAATGTTACCATCTATACTTTTAAATAATGACAATGAAATTAACTATAAATTTAATAAATAAAATAAATAAATATAAATTTTAGGAATATAAATTCTAACCAAAGTTCAAAGATAAATCTATCAAGGAATAATGGATCCTATCCAACATTTATGCTCCTAACACTAGAGCTAGGTAGCATAAACTATGGGAAGAACTATTGGTTTTCAAGAAATTATGTGGATAAAGTGTTTAAGTTTTGTCAATGATGTATAAAAGGTGACATAGGATGTTGATGATGTGTCATGTGTGCTATAATGACAATGACAAAGTGTGCTTCAAAGAGCTTCAATATTTATGCATGGCTTTAGTGTTTGACTTAATGAGGTAATTGATAGATGATATTGATGATATGGACATGTTTCAGATATCTTATGGGGTGTTATGATTTATTGGAGTGCTTATGAAAGTGAACATAATTCATCAGAGCAGTCATATGTGTGTCTAGGTTCAAGTAGTCATCTTGACAAACAAGACTGAGTAAGCAGTATGATGACATCATATTTCACATATGTAAAAGTTTCTAGATCAGTTTGATACATGGATGAATTCCCATATGAAAGATGATCTTGTGGTTCAAATTTTATATCATGAGGTTAATCATATTAAAATTTATTAAGGTGAAAAATTGGTCTACCAAGCAGATTGCAGTGGTTTCCATAGCCAAATTTGCATTATTGAATATCTACAGTGAGCATTTAATCAGATCATAGATCTAACGATGAGTATTTAATCTAACTAGATAATGATATAATAGAGTGCATAATCAATATTTATCAATATTGATTCAATATATGAAAGGATACTTGAAAGGCATGTAGGGCTACCAAGTGGTGAAAGATCATTTGAAGACTGACTGTAGGGTGTGTAAAAGGCATGTGGGGCTTCCAAGTGGCACAATATTAGAAGCAAGGATCAAAGATCAATGGTGAGTGATTGATTTAAAGATATTAATTTCATGAGGAGATCAATTGAGTTCATTTGATCAAGTTGTGTGAGGATATGAGATAAAAACACGTCTGCAATATTTGCATTACACAGTGACTGTTGGCATTTGAATTAACAAAAGAAAAACCAATTTGTAGTATTTTACTAATATATTTTGATCTATAATGAATTTTTTGTTTGTGTAAAATGAAAAAAATTTAAATGATCCAAGGTGCATCCAAAGACATTGGTTATAGGTTTTTAATGTCTGTACAGTCAAATATATTGATCTTCAAAGTTGACTATGTGTTTGATCATGTTCTACAAGTGATCCAAGAAGGATAATTGAGTTATTGTTGGTATTATTTTGATGTTTCAAAATTAAATAACTATTTTAGAGTTTTTTATACTCTATTAATACTATATTTTTTTATTTTTAAGGTTTTACCAATCTATCTTCAATATGAACAAATGCTTAGAAGTTGACTATGTTTGTTGAATCCACTAGAAGTTTGAGTGACCATCTTATAGATGTAAGTTGAAGGTGTTATGAAAAATGTTAAGGAATAAAATGAGTATGTAGATGTTATATAAGTCTCTAAAGATTATGATAAGGCATTTTTTGTCATAGTTTTTCCCTGATCAGTTATGGAGAGTCAAAATAGCTTGATTGTATTTTGACTGTATATAACCAATCTGAGTGGTCATTCTGAGAGAGTTGATATAAGTTCTTAGAGCTTATGTTAAAGTGTTTAAATCACATTGAGGTGTTGTATAGGTCCTGAAGGGTTAAATAATGTGATCTAATCATATGGATATGTGAAATATTTGAGTGATTACTTCATAAGTTTGAGACTATATTTTATGTGTATGAAGGCTTAAAGAGCAAGGAGACCTAATTGGTAGGTTCAAGTGTTGAGTTTGTGTTCTAGGTGGAATGAACCCATATGAGAGTGATAAAATGGATATTAGAGATAGGTTTGATGTGTTATAATTATTAGTAAACTATGAAGATGGTCCAAGTAATCTCACATACAATGTGTGAGTATGAAGTCCTAATTGTTTTAGGTCTCACCAAGACCTAATGGTGGTTTGGGGATAATGAGGTAATGACAAACCTATGAAGAGTATGGTTATCACATGTAACATGTGTATGGACCTATGTTAAGTGTGGTTCAAATATGTAAAGAATTTTGGTTGACCAAGATGGGTTAAAGGAAGAGAGTGGTATAAGTACACGGTCTAATTGGATTAATTGTGTTAGTTGTGTGTGTGGAGCTAAGTGAAGAAGAAAACCTTTGAAAGAGAAGGTACAAGTCAATAAATACCATCATAGTGTGAAAAAGATTAGTCATGCTTGTTTAATCAAGTTAATTTAGGATAACACATAGTTTATTGGACCTAATGAGCCTAGAAGAGGCAATTTGAGAGAGTTAATCCCAGAGGCAGCTTGAGAGAGATTGGAGGTAAAGAGTGAAAAAATAAAAGGTGTTCATCATCAATTTAAGAGAAATAATAAGTGTATAAGATGATCTATTCAAGGTAGTTTATTGGGTGCTTATTTTCCTATGAGGTTGGTTCCTCCTTGCAATATAAATCTTACTAAAGGTCTAGTTGTTGTGAGTGCTCAACTAGATAGGGGTAGTAGCTTCTTGTGGGATTGGCGTCTCACTAAACTAAGGGATGAGTGTTACTTGATCAGTTGGTTTTGGTATAAATATTAGATCTTGTTTTATAAGATTATATTCCATATTTTAGGGTTCAATAGGTTTTATTCCCCAAGAGGGTTTCCCACATATATCATGTGTTATATGCTTGATCTTGTTATATCATTCCTTGCTCATTACAATGGTTAATTTTTATGCATCATGATTATATGTGTTGAATGTTTAAGAGTTAGGAATTAAATTGGATTATCTTGTATCACTAATTCACCCCACCTCCCCCCCTTAGTGATTTTACCTCTAATAATTAGTATCATATCAAGACCTTTTTTATAAATCTAACCACTTGAAGGTGATCTAAGGTACAATATGGGTGAAAACATCATCATGTTGGATGAATAAGTTTGTCATAATAGTAGAGAAAAAGAAAGAGTTATATGATAGTGAGGAAAAATAATTTGATCTAGAAGCTAAGCTCATGACGTGAATTGGGTGAACTAAAGGAGTAAAAAAAGAGGAATCATAAAATGAGGAATACGATCAAAGGCCTTGAAGTGCAAGTCAGATCTATTGAGGGGCGTTTGTCAAGAAAATCCATGAGAGAGGAAAAGGAGAATCAAGAAATGATCAAGTCTATGAAAGAACAAGCATGTAGATTGAAAGATGACATGGTCAAAAGGGATAAGAAGGATAAGGAGACAATCAAAGATCTTAGAATTCAATTAAAGGCTACAAGTTTAAGCATGAGAGCTAAAGAAGATGAATGTGCTCAATTAAAGACTAATCTTGTTTATATGAAGTTGGGCATGAAAAGGTCATAATCAAGATAGGCAAGCTTAAAAAAGAAGAAAAAAATAAATTAGAACAAGACAAAGATGATGGTAGCATGAAAGACAACAAGTTAGATCAGGTTAAGAGAAAAATAAAGAAACCAATCAAACATCCAAATGCTTCAAGGTATACAAAATCTTTTATCAGACATTATTTTGTTTGTCATCTTATTGGTCATAGGGAAAAATAATGTCTAATAAAAATCAATTATTCAAAGAGAAATCATTGTAATATTCAAACAAAAGGTATGGAAGACATTATTTGATATAGTTATCAAATAGTTAGTCACATTACTAGGTTCTACAAGTAAAGACCATCAAGTCAAGATAGGTTCAATCAGGCTCCTAGAGTGCAAGAAAGAAGACAAGCTAAATAGATCGATGTAATGAGATATTCATCCCAGAGTCATTGTTATGCATGCAATCATTTTGGACACATTACTAGAGAATGAAAAAAAGGGGAAAAAATTAGTCAAATAAAAATCACAATCATCATAAAACAAAAGGTGTGAATGATCTTGTTTGTTTTAGATGTCATAGATTTGGTCACATTATGAGGTATTGTAAGAATAGGTTGAATGATTTCTCAAAGAAAAATAAGGTGTATAGATACCCTAGTGTGCAAGGAAGAGGTCAAAAATGGTTATGTAAACCTAAACCTATTAAGAGAGATCAAACTAAGACCAAAGATGGTTTGTTTGTCATGATAGACATGAAAGAAAGTTAAGAGTTTATATTTTATACATTTATTGACAAGTTTAAAGCAAAGAATGAAGTCAAGGATCCATTCAAATTTAGTTTGATGATGAGGCAGGATTGTAATTCAAATGAGTATGGATATATGGGAGTCTCCTAAGTTTTGGGACTTTTAATCTCACTATGTCAAAGGATGGTCTCTCTCTAAGCTTCAAGGAGACACTTTACAGCAAGAAGGAGCATGGTGGATGTTATTTGAGTTTTGGTTTGTATTGCAGGATAAGAAATATCTTTTGAAAATGTGCTTGGATAAGGGGGAGCAATGATTTTTATGAATCTTCTATGAAGTGTTGTGATGGAATGATTCAGAAGACATATTCAAGGACAATGATCCTAAAGTTAAAGTTGTGGTCAAATCTTTGAAGGATGGTCTAGTTGGTCAAAGTGGTGAAGAATGAATCTATGTATGCAATATCTACAGATAGGAAATGAAAATCTCCAAGTGTCTAATCAAGGATGGTGAGTTGTCAAAATATTTTATTACATAGAAAGGTATGTTGATCTTGTTCTAGTGTGCTCAATATGTGTTTAAGGTTTTTGGTCCTGAAGATAAGAACTTGTGAATTTTTGTTGCTTAAATTGATTGATTAAAATTATGAAGACTGAAGACAAAGTTGGTATAGAGTATGAGGAGATTGTGTTTTCATATTTTTGGTATCATGAAGAAGGTCTTGGAGTTCTGTATATGACAAGTTATGTCTATCATGGAGTTTTTAGTGATCTAAAGATGAGATAGTTCCATGAGAGTGTTTTCAAAAGGTTCTAAAGCATGATCGCTTGTAAAATATTAAGGGAATTTGTTTTGAGATCCATATGAGAGTTATTCTTGTCTTCTTTAGTTGATTACGTTGATCTAATGAGGATATGAGATCTATTGATGGTTTCATAAGGATATTGACTGAGTATGGATAGTGTTGAAGAGTTGTTGGTAGACCTAGTTCATTGAGAAATCTTATTAAAAATGCTTTTAGAATAGATCATGGAGTTAGGGGGGGCTAATTTAGATAGTTTGAAATGCTTGAAGAGCTATGCATGATGTGAGGGGGAGCATATATCAGATGTTCCAGTCATAATGGAGATATGAAGAAGTATTCTATAGATGCGAACTCAAGTATGTTGATTTGATGAATTGATCAAACCAAGGTAGGTGTTTTGTCAATGTATTTAATACTCATGCATAAACCAAGGGGGAGCTTTGTAAATGGTCAAGTCTTAGGATCAGAAGATTGTGTAGTAGAATTTGAGAGAAGGTATGGAGGCATTTATGTTGTTTCTTCATGGTTAACGATGGTTTAAAGGTGATCAAAGGGTGCCTAAGCTCAGGTGATTTAGGGGGAGTCCCTATTAATGTTTTCAATGTAAGTTCATGTATTTTCTAATGTTCATGTATGTTTTGTCTTCATATAAGCTATGTATAGTCAAAGATGAGTGTAGTCATGGATCATGTTTGAGAAGTTCAAGGTAAGAAGAGGTATGCAAAATGTTAATGAGAGTTTTTATCATCTCTCAAAGGTGGTCATTTTCCTAGTATTGCTCTTTGAAGTCTTTTCAAGTCCATAGGATCAGGATTTGAGCCCTCTTTATCATTGTGTCAAAGGGGTAGAAAGTGATTGAAGAGAGAGACAGAGTCCAAGCATAAGCTTTATATTGGTGTTTGACATCAATTATAAAGGGAGAGATTGTTATATATTTGTCAATGATGTCTCTAAGTTGACCAAGGATGTTGATTAAGTGTCATGTGTGATAGAATGACAATGACAAAGTGTTCTTTAATGAGCTTCAATGTTTTTGCATGGTTCTTCAGTGTTTGACTTAGTGAGGTAACTTATGGATGATATTGATGGTATGAACATATTTTAGAGACTCTATGGGGTGTTATTAGTGCTTGTATTTTTTATGTATGTGAATGAAATTCATTAGAGTAGTCGTATGAGTGTCTAGGTTCAAGTTGTCATCTTGATAGACAAAATTAAGTAAGAAGTTTAATGAAATCATATTTCACATGTGTGAAAGTTTCAAGAGTATTTTGATACATGGATGTTTTATCCTATGAAATTTGATCCTATGGTTCAAATTTTAAGTCATGAGGTTGAACTTAGAAAAAGTTATAAAGGTGCAAAGTTGGCCTACCAAGAAGATTATAATGGTTCCCATACTTGACCAAATTTGCATTATCAAAGATATATAGTGAGGGTTTAATAGGATAATAGATCTAATGGTGAGAATTTAATCTGACTATATAATCATATAATGTATCATGTGATATTATCATTAGTGATCCAATGGTTTGTATTTAATCTATATGTCAAATGATGCTCAGAAGGCATGTGGGCCTGCCAAGTGGCATGATCTCAGAAGCAAGGATCAAAGATCAATGGTGAGAGATAAGAGTTAAATATAGGAAGATCGCAAGTATATTGATAGAGAATGTTTGATCAAGCTATGTGAGGACATGAGATAAAGACATGTGTCTACAATATTTGTCTTACATAGTGACCATTGGCATTTGAATTAACAAAAGAAAAACTAGTCTGTAATATTTTTCTAATATCTTGTGATCTAGGATGAATTTATTATTGGTGTAAAAGTAAAAATTTTAAATGACTCCAAGGCATATCAAGAGACATTGGTTATAAATTTTGAATATTTGTAAAGTCACATATATTGAGCTCTAAATTTGATTGTGTGTTTAACCATGAATTAAGAGCACACATGATTACCATTGTATAAGCAACTTATGATTGCAGAAATAACCAGAAGAACAAATAACTATCAATGAGAAAACACATAGAATATGAGAGGCAATACACAATTGTATTCAACTCATTACAAAAGAAATTACAACAAAGAGATCACACTCTTTCTTCCATTTCGTGGGCTTACAGTAATCTTCCCTCAAGAGTAATCTTCTCTCACTAGGTCACAACACACAACTAACACAAGCTATTGTTCACCTCATTGTACATCTAGTACAACTGAGTACGATTCAGTACTCTAAGTAGATCTCACCATGATATTGCTTCTTGATGTATTGTTGTCACCTTGGATCTTGTTCCCCCGCCGATCTCCTTTTAACCCTCACATACATACACCCCTGCAGATAAACCTGATCTTACTTATCACATGTAGATCTCCACCATGATCCTGCAACACCCTATTCACCAACCCTGATCTTACATACCTAGAAGAACATGCTCTTCTAGGGGAAGAACTCTCCAAGTTCTACATAGTCCTTCACTTAATAATATAGCCCATGAGTCTATTATATAGATCTCATGCATATAATAATTAGACAAGCGGCTCAAAGACTCGAACTAGTCTTCATCATGCAAACTACCCATTCACTTAACTGACTGTTCGTCAACAGCATTTCTAGAACCGCCACAGGCGATCGACGTTGGTCTCTGTCTTCCTTGAGGTGACCAACGCCAGCCGATTCCTGCCGATGTTGGTTGCTGTACACTAATCCCTAATTGACGTCAGTTGTGGCCTGCCGATGTTGGTGACTGCATACTCAGCATCCTCTTTCTGTTTGCATCAAGGTGAAGCTTTTAGCTCCACACCCTAACATGTTTAACCATGTTCTACAAGTGATTTGAGAAGGATAATTGAGTTGTTCTTGATAGTATTTTAATCTTTCAAGATAAACTAACTATTAGAGAGTGTTTTATACTATATGAATACTATTTTTGTGGATCTTTGAGGCTTGATCAATCCATATTCAATATAAACAAATGCTTAGAAGTTGATTGTGTTTGTTAAATGCACTGGAAGTTTGAGTGACCATCTTACAAAGGTATTTGAAGGTATTTTAACCAGAGTTAAGGAATAAAATGAGTATGGATGTATTCTATAAGTATATAAAGATTATTATAACATATTATTTATCATAGTTTTCCCTTAATCAATTATGGAGAGTTAAAATAGCTTGACTTTATTTTGACTATATATGACCAGTTTGAGTGGTCATTCTGAGAGAGTTGATTTAAGTACTTAGAGCTTGTGTTAAAGTGTCTAAATTACGTGGAGGTGTTGCAAAGGTCCTGAAGGTTTCATTCTACATGATCTAATCATATGTATATATGAAATATTTGAGTATTTTCTTCAGAAGTTTGAGACTATATTTTTTGTGTATGAAGGCCTAAAGGGTAAAGAAACCTAATTAGTAGGTTCAAGTGTTGATTTGGTGTTATAGGTGGCATCTACCCATATGAAAGTGATAAAAGGGATATTGGAGATAGGTTTGATGTGTTTGAATCATTGGTAAAGTATTAAGGTGGTCCAAGTAGTCTCACATATAACATGTGAGTATGAAGGCCTAATTATTTTAGGTCTCATCAAGACCTAATGGTGGTTTGGGGCTAATGAGGTAATGACCAACCTATGAAGAGTATGATTCTCACACATAATGTGTGTATGGACTTATGTTAAGTTTGGTTCAAATATATAAATCATCTTGGATTACCAATATGGGTTAAAGGAAGAGAGTGGTATAAGTACAAGGTCTAATTCGATTAATTATGTTAGTTGTGTGTGTGGAGCTAAGTGAAGAAGAGAACCTTTGAAAGAGAAGGTGCAGGCTAGTAAGGATCATCAAGGTGTGAGGAATATTAGTCATGATTTTTTTATGAAGTTAATGTATAATAAAACACAAGTCATTGGACCTAATGAGCCTGTAAGAGGCAATTTGAGTGACTTAGTCCTAGAGGCAGCTTAAGAGAGGTTGAAGGTAAAGAGTGCAGTCAAAGGTGGTCATCATTAGTTGAAGAGAAGAAATAAGTGTTTAAGATGATCTGTTCAAGGTAGTTGAGTGGGTGCTTATTTGTGTAGGGGTTTGGTTCCTTCTTACAAGATAAATCTTGTTAAAAGTTTAGTTGTTGTGGGTGCTACTAGTAGAAAAATAGTAATAAATGACTTTAAAATTATTAAAAATTGCATATAAATGACTAAGCTTGGTCACATGACCATTAGTAGTTTATTTTTGGTCATTTATAACGTGACCAAATTTATGACTAAACCATTTTTAATCATTTATTAGTTGTTTTGATTGATCAATTTGGTAGTATATTTAGTCATTAATTTAGTTATTGATTATTGTTAACTAGTCATTTATTTAGTCATGGTAGTCATTTATTTAGTTATTATAATCATTAATTTACATCAATTGATAGTATATTTAGTCATTTTTAGTCACTAATTTTTATTTATTGATAGTATATTTAGTCATTTGTATTAACTAATTTCTATCCATTGGTAGTATATTTAATTATTTTAATCAGTATTTTGTTGTCAATTGATCATATATTTAATCATATTTATTCATTGATTTTTATCAATTGGTAGTACATTTATTTAATTTAATTATTAATTAATGTTAATTAGTAGTATATTTAGTCATTTTAATTGACTGATTTCTATTAATTGGTAGTAAATTTAGTCATTTTAATTTTTAATTATCGTCATTTGGTAGTTTATTTAATTATTTTTATTTATTGATTTATGTCAACCAGTAGTATATTGATACATTGTTTATTAATTACATAATCATTATATTTACTACTAGTTTAGTAGTAAAATTTCATTTATATGATATGAATAATTTATTAAATACCATAAATTGTATAATGCAAAAATAAACATATTATTAAACTTGAATTAAAACATAAAAGCAAATAAAAATATTACATATATGAACAATCTACAACATGCTAGAAGTTAAAATATTGATCCAACATCATGATAAAAAAAAAAGTAATCTATAATAAAAATATATATAATGCAATTTTGATGAACTTTAAGATATATATATATATATATATATATAATCAAAAATATCAAAGTCTAAAAGTTTCTAACTCTTGAAAATACATCATGATAAAGATCTCTAAAAAACACATTCAAACTACTACATAAAGTAGTGGGCTAAGCTATCTAACAGTTAGTACATGATAAACATCAACTATCATTTTTTTCAAATATTTCAGTGGCCACCGTGTGAAAGTTCATTTTTTCTCTTTCAAACAGATAGCTCTATCTATTTTGTCTTTATAAGCAAGAGGTATGTTACTTGTGACCTTTAAAATATTTAGAATTTCATCTCTTATTATTTTCAATTTGACTCCATGTACAATAAATAGTAAGTGAATTTGCCCAATGCCCACAACAGCACCATCAAACAGATCCAATACCCCAACTATATCCCCGTAGAATTTATCAATACATTTCTACAAAAATTTAAAAAAACACATTATATTGAGATATAAAACATTCGATAACACATAGATAAACATTTAATAATTTTTTATAAAAAAGTAGAAAATGATGATAGGAAACTTGAAACCATGCACCTGACATATTAAATAAAAATTAACTTCTTGCTATTTGATACAGAATAGATGTTAGATACATAAAGTGTCAATATGTTAGAAATAATGTGCCATTAAGATGTGGATGCTACAAGGACAATAAGTAATCACTTGATTGAAGTTATTAAAGTTCTTGGAATAGAGGCTCTGAAAAAAAATCTTCTTGGTGAGCTTCGAGTTGTGATATCTTTTGATGGGTCATATGTGAACTATAGGCATTTAGTTATTCTATGTAACACAATGACATATCAAGGTCATTTGATGGCTATTACTCAACATGGTATCAATCATAATGATACAGGGCCAATGATGAGATGTTCATTTGAGGAGACTGTGGATATCCTTTTGGATGTTGTTATTTTTGTAGGAGAGCCTCTCAGGGGTGTTATAGAAAACATCATGCTTGGTCAATTATATCAATCTAACAATAGGATTGTGAGGAAATTTCATTCCTAAAAATACCAAAAATACCAACATATGAGTTTGTGCCTCAACAGATAAGGATTCAACTTCTTTATAAAAAACTAAATTTGTTTTTCACAAAGAAAGCCAAGCAAATTCTTGCGTAAAAAACCTTAACTTATCTAAGATAATAGGAGATGTTTTCTCATGATAAGTAGCCTTACAACTTGTTTAATCTTTGTATTAGCTATATTTTTCCCATCATTTTAAATCTATATACACAAGGTCTGATATTTTGGTTGTGGTAATTACTTCCACATATGATTTGCTTCTGACTGGAGTCTTTTACTTGAAAATACATTTTCTAATACATTCTTAATTTGTGTAGGAACAACCAAAGTGGTTGGATATACCATCCCTTGATGAAATAAAAATGAAGCTATGTCAAGTGATAGTAATGGTACTTCTAGTCAGAATGTTTGAAAAGAGTAAAAAAGTTCTAATTAACTCTGGTCTGGACTTGTTATGCTTCTCAAGGGCAATGTTATTGTCATCTAGTTATCTTTTCCTTCTCTCAAAGTGTTGTCTCCTAGAAAAATAATTTTTTGACATTGGTGGAAAAGTGTTGTCTTTTGTTTTTGATATTTGTACATAATTTCTTATGTCTTTGAACAAATCAATTTTTATATGTGATTTTTTTTATTCTATTGAATTAAAAAAAAAGTAACTTTTTACTCTAAAAAAAAATCTAACCCATTGAAAGGTACAAACAAATGGAGGGTAAGACTACAATAGTGCTAGAATGTACGATTATTCCAGAAAGAGACATGGATTCGCAATGAAACCCCCCCAAATGAGGACCATGACATCCCCGAACACAATGCACTAATGCAGTTTCAAAATCTATGTATGCACTCTATTACAACTAATCTCTAAGCTTCCATATGTAAGTTATATGTTCTCCCTTATTTCCATAATCTATGTATACTAGCTAGTTACACTTCACTACTATTCCAATCAGCTTCTATCACATAGGTAATGATTACCCTTATTTACATAATAAAACAACCATTACTTACTTGAATAGTACTTACTTGCATGTGGTTTTATAGCACTCACCTTGAGTTCATCACCACTACTACTATGAATATCATGCACATGCTCATCGAGTTAAGCATAATCACTATCAACATTGACATGAAGTTGTGTAGCTTTACAGAGAGCTCTATTGATAGGGCCTTTTTATTTTCATTCTACTTTCATATAATTACTCTGCATATGGTTTAATCATCATGAAAAAATTAATATAATTCAAGTAAAGAATGCAAAAGTTATAAATTTTTGTCCAAAAGAACATTTTAAGCATGAATAATGATAAAACATTGCGATAGATTAACTTACAACTTAAAGAATGCAAAATCTATAAATTTTTATTTAAAATAAGAATGACAAAACATGGGAACAAATCAACTTACAACTTAAAGAATGCAAAAGCTACAAATTTTTGTCCAAAAGAACATTTTAAGCATGAAGAATGATAAAACATTGGGACATATAACTGACAATAACTATTATATTACCTTAACTTCAACACAACTATGATTATGCTACACATTTTTGTCCAATTCATCATGATCAATATCAATATCGGTAACTCTGTTGACATCAAAGAATTTTCATTTTCATGTTTCTTTTATAAAATTGTTTTATATGTGGTTTAACCATCATGGAAAAAAATATACAAAGCATTCAATAGTCAAGTAAAGAATGCAAGCTATAAATTTGTCGGAAAAAACATTTTCTAGACTCCAACAATAAATAAACTAGATTAGATTCTCCTATGCTCATATTTAAATCTACATATTAAGAGACATTTGTATACAAAATTGCCAAACAAGAAGAAATGAGATCAATAGAGCCTCTTATCTCATCTAAATCCATGGAATTATGCTCATTCCATGCAGAAACTATAGGCTTAACAAAGGCAACCAACTATAAAACTTTCTTAGTGAGACCATATATGCAACTCATTACATGTTGGTACCCTTCATTTGAGTTGACATGATCTAGAGAGGCTCTTACTAGGCGTCCAATAGATGGTTGTGAAATCTCTATTGATGAACTAGATTTCCACTTCAACCTACTCTTAGATTTACTAGGATCTAGTGCTACCATATAATTGACAATATTTTTTGCACCTGTTTCTCTATTATTGTTTTCCACCTAAAATACAATGTCAATTTAAACATATAGTCATTTCAATTAAAAATAAAAATAACACAATGTAAATTGAAATAAAAAGTCATACACTTACTCTAAATTTGTCCATTTTAGCCTGCAACCCACCTCAGCCAAATATATATCCAACCCTCACATTATCTCTTGCCTCTATTACTCTTTGTCAAATATTCTTCAAAATACATATTTTATTTCAATTCCTCCCACTATTTGGGAGATAGAGTGGAGTCTAACCTCTCTTTTCCCTCCATAATTGTTTTTTTGTAATTGTATCTAAAATTGTTCATCAAAAGTCTCTTCTATTACTTGTAATATTTTATATAGATTTGTCCACCAATAGTCTCAAAAGCATTTTCCATTTTTTGTATAAAATTTTTCACACTTTTTGGATCTTGCTCTGTAAAATTTGATTTGAAAATATCCAAATGGGCCCTACATCTTACACCCAACTTACACACTCACCTTACAGCATTTGGCCCAATGGGCTCACCATCTCTCGATACCTCAACCAAGAATGGCTTTTTTCCTTCTAATTTTCTTTCTTTTACATTACTCTATGTAGATTTATACAAATCTTGACTCAATCTTTATCTTTTGATAAAAATAGACACATCTTCTATTAAACCACTACCAATATTTCTAGCTGATCCACTAGTTCTATCAAAAGTTGTAGATACAATAGGTGCACTCTGAGGTACACTAGATGCAAGTCTCTCTTCATGAATTTCATTAACCAAAACTTCATGCTCTTTGGCCACATCATGTGTGGCATGAGTAGGTAGATTAGTATCGATCTCTATATATTTCACTTCAAATACATCTTTAATCTTGAATAAATCATTTATAGACTTACTGTTCCTTTGCTCTCATGTTTTTCAATAATATCTCTTAGACTTTGTGCTAAGAAATCATCATGACATTGCACATCACCATGTGTTATATCAAGTTTAACATCACCATGTGCTATATTAGTCTACACATCACCATGTGTTACATCAATTTGCACATTATCACAGCTATTCTTTTTACCAACTTCATTTATTGAATCACAAATGTGTTGGCTTCTATGAGTTGGTAGCACTGTATCTTTTCTTTCCTTTTTTTTTATCCACATTTTCTTTGCACTCTTTTTCTTACCTATAAAATAAAAAAATATATCATATTATGTCTTATATACATAAAGCTCTTGCCTATAAAATTTCTTTAAACACTATTAAACAAATAATATACTACTTAGTGGATTTACAACTTGTCTGTTTTTCAAACCAAGATGAGATAAATACTCATTATTATTGGCCACATATTCTCTACAAAATCACTCATAATATGTCACTAAAATTTTAGTATTGTGATCATGATCATCTAATTTTTACCTTAAAGTCTTTTTCCTTATTCCTGAAGTCCAAATAAATAATAATGTATAAATCAGCAACTTAAATCAGTAGAATAGTAGTGGGATATGAGTTTGAATCTCAAATTTTGGACCTCAAATGGGATTTTAATTTTAGAACAAACTCGTTAAAAGTGACCATTTTTGAAGGATTAGAAACATCTATGTTCAACATTCAAGAAATGGTTGCTAGGGAAATAAAACATAAAACCCTAGAATGATCAGAAGACATGATGGCTTTGGTAACACTAATGGGATTTCTTAGTTTTTTGGTCTTTATAAGGAGAGTTATACTTTTCTATCTTGGTTTTAGGGTGTTGGTTCACAAAATTGTAGATTGTAAACCCTGAGAGTATGCCAAGTTCTATGATCAGGTTTAGCAATGTTTTGGCCAATGAGCAGAATCAACCAAGATGGTTGGAATTCTTTACTCTTCAGGCTCTGCCAGGCCTAGGTGGATGTACCTTGATCACCAATAAATATAAACTCTTCAAAAAATAAAAGGTGATAATTAAGAAGATTATATCCTCACACATTTAGAAGGTTCATTTAATTACTATCTCTTCAACCTATTCATCTACTCATAATTTATTTCGCACTGGCATGAGGGTTTGAAATAGATAAAACTAACTCCTATACCTACTCCTACTACAAAAATTCAAAATGTATAAATGAGATTTTTTTTGAAATATTATTTTTATTATAAATATGATTAGTGCCTTTACTTATTGGGCAGTGGACTCAAGAATGAAAAATGTTATATGTCCTCCTTTTGGCTGAAATTTGAATTGTTTAGCATTTGAGATGTTTATAACTTGTATAAACATGCAAGATTGTAGTTACCAGACTCTTCTTATTGATCCCAATGATTATCCCTAGGTTATTATGATTTACTTAAAATAATTTAATCCTTCCTTAAAGGAACCAGTAAATTAACAACACAAAAATAGAAAATGTGTTTTGATAAACCAGATATACCCTTGATATATTGATTTAAATAACAAGGAAATATCAAACTGGAGAAAACAAGATAACATTCATTAATTCACTTCAAAAAACAATTGAAACCAAAATTCAGCCACCAATTATAACTTCATTCTATTGATCTTCAAAAATATTTTACAATACATTTCAAAATTTGGTACTAACTGACTCCCCTACTAATGATTATCATTCAGTCTTGGTTTCCCTTTTATAGGTGAGTAAGGGAAGTGAAAAGCTTCAGACCTTTACATGTTAAAAAGTGTATTTTTAGTTATCCACTTTTAACATAAATCAAAAAGTTTTAATTATCATTGTTTACATAGGATTACATAAAAGCAATGAAAGATGAGAAATGAAGAGAAATGATCAGATGTTGAAGTCCAAAGCACTCATAAGATACCGAAGTTTGTTAGTCATCATAAGTTACTTGTGATCATTTAGATTTGGTAGGGTCTTCTCTCCATGATAGTATCTTTAAGGCTTGGTACTTTACTTTAAGGCCTATTCTTCTACGGGAGCTAGATATGTTTGCTCCCATTGGTGCACTATGTAATCATGAGGCCATTTATACTCCTATATTTTTGGTGTGTTGGCCAATTGACTCTTCCATCTGCTATATAATAACCCTCTGGCATCTGTGATGAATTTTGAGTATATAGCATCCAGTGCAATTATTCCATCCAAGGTTAAATTGAGGTTGTGAATATTTATCTCACCAGCCTTCTGTAAATGAGTGAGGCAGTTGGGAATAATTTGTCTAAACTCATATCCAATCCTTGGAGCCTTTTAGTTGATCATCATCCCTTAGTATCTTAGTGACAAACCAATACTTTAGTGTGTGAAATGAATCCATTCTTGCATTGATCTTTTGGTCTTCTCCAGATATGTATTGAAATTCATCTATGACCATTCAAACCATTTTCTGAGTAGGCTTTAAAGTTGTGGGGGCCTCAATACTCCTTTTTAAAACTTTGCACAAATTTATTAAGGTGTGATGTATAGGTTTCCATTTCTTTAATAAGGGGTCCAATATAGGTACATGGGCCTTCATCTTATCAACTACTTGTGACAAGGAGACATAACATTCATACACATTTTCTAATTTGTCCACAATTAGTTTAACCCTATGTTCCAAGATTTTATCCAATACCCTGAGTTTTTGTCCCTTTGCTCCTTCCTTTGTTTCTTTATTAGTCTTTTTTAAATTCTCAATTCCTTGTTTTAGCACATTTAATTATTCAATAATGATTGCTCATGTATTAGTCTGGATGGTAGGGGGTTGGTATACTATTAATTTTATGCTTTGGCAAGGACCTTCTCCCTTCAATTGCTCTTTCAATTTCACATTTTCTATGAATAACCTATTCACTTCATCATTCAAATCAATTTTTGGTTTCTCATATTCTACCAATATAAGCTCCATACCTTTAATGACAACCCTAGTAAACATTATTGAGTGCATTGTCATAGTAGTTGCCTCAATGTTAATGTGTCTTGAAGTGTCTTTACCATGGCATTCCCTCTTATTTCTTGTACAACATCAAGAAATCTTGGTTTTTTATTATTTTTTGCTTTGTCCAAAGGCTAGGGTTCAATTCTTGGATTGTAACATGTGCCACTCATTCCCTCATATGAATTGAATTTAGAAATTAGCATGGGATCTTCTTGGCTTCTTGCTTGATCCAATAAGAATATCTTTTTCATCTCCATCCCAAGAATGATCAGTATGTTGCTCTCTATTACCAATTTTCTGACCTCTTGTGGGTTGATATTGATTTCATTAATCCTAAGATCCTCAAAGGTCTGAGAAAAAATTTGATCATGTTGGGACTCTTTAGTACCCATCTTATAAATATGGAATCTCTCCTCAAATTCTCTCATTTTCACCTTGATCGAAAAATCTTTAAACTCAAGGGCCTAAATAAATTCATCTTCTTTAATAAATATAAGAGTAGTGACCACTCTTTCATCATCATGCATCTCCTCATCATTATGTGCATGCACATCCACCCTTTATTCTAGTCTATGAGCCTCAGTTAAAAGTTTAGGGAATGGCTAATCCACTTCATCATCATCTTTCAAATTCATTAGCACATTGGCTACCTCTTCTATATCCCCCACATCTTCACTTACTTCATATGGCACTAAGGGGGGTACTTATTTTTATCAGATTTGTTGCCAGACTTCGGATAATGCGAATGCAATGGAGACGTGATCACACGAGATGAATCAAGTGCACACTACATAGATGTTAAAACAATTTAAAATTATACAAGAAGATAAATTGTACAAGACAAAATAGGAGAAAACTCAATATCTGATTAACATGAGATGGCCAAAGTGAAAAATACATATAGAAGAGCACGTAACTCCTCCACAAAAGGTGGTCCAAGCACCCCAAGAATAGACTGTAACTCCTCCATGAAAGGTGGTGAAAAGGTGCTAAGAATAGAGAAGTAACTCCTATCAAGAGAGTTACTTATGACATTCTTATGACACCTATGACACATCTATGACACACATCTCCACATAAGCTAGCCTATCCCATAAATGTAGGAAAACTCCATGTATGCACAAATATAATTTTCCTAATTAAATAATATGGAAAAATAAAAACCTACACTAATACCTCCCATAAGCACAGCTTAGGTGGGCAGTGTGAAAATATAAAATGGGTCCTAGCAACTAGGCCTGATGAGGTACCCATGTACAAATGCAATCTCCCATAAGATAGAGAAAAGGAGAAAACCCATAGAAAAAAATCCCCCCCAAAAGAGAGACAAAAGAAATGAAAAGGCTAGAAGGCCCCCCTGAAGATGATGATGTTGCAGATGTAAACCGCACCCCAAGAAGAGCTCATAGATGAATGAACTTACTCTTGGTGAAAGGTTTGGTGAAAATGTCTATAACCTGCTTTGAAGACTGACAAAATATTAAGTCAATGACCTGACTATGAATAAGCTCCCAAATGAAATGCATGTGAATCTCTATGTGATTGGTTCGCTGGTGCTGAACTGGATTCTTGTAAATCTAAATGGTACTCTGGTTGTCACAATAAATGATGGTGGGCTGCTTGATAGGAATGCCAAACTCAAAAAGAATTCCCTAAAGCCAAATAGCCTTAGTAGCTACATTAACAGCTCCCCTGTACTCTGCCTCTGTGGATGATATAGCAATAGCATTTTGCTTCTTACTAGACCAACTGATAGGACTAGAACCTAGAGAGAAATTGTAACTAGAAGTAGACTTGTGAGTCTGTGAATCACCAGCCTAGTCTAAATCTATATATCCAACCAAGTCAACCTCTATGCCAAATATGTGATAAATCCCATATCTATGTGAACCCTGTATGTAATGCAAGATCCTCTTAGTTGCTTTCCAATGTAGCTCATGAGGTTCCTGCATAAATCTGGAGACAAGTCCCACTATATATGATATGTCGGGCTTGGTGTGAGTTAAGTAGATGAGACTACCAACAAGTTGTTGATATCGAGTGGCATCAACCAATAGTGAAGAACAGTCAGCCTCAAGCTTGACTCCTAATAGAAAGGGAGTTGGAGATGGCTTGCAATTAGCCATGTGAAATCGAGCCAATAAATTAAGAGCATACTTAGGCTATGCAAGAAAAATCCCTAAATCTGACTATGAGATCTTGATGCCAAAGAAGTAGTGCAACAAACCCAAGTCTATCATGTCAAATCTATCATAGAGAGATGCCTTCACCACTACAATAGCCGATGAAAAACTCCTAATGATCAAAATGTCATCAATATATAGAACCAAAATTAGGAGTGAATCATCCTGCCATAAGAAGTAGACATTAGGGTCAGAATGGCACCTAGTGAAACCTGTTGTGAGAAGGAAGGAATCCATCTTGTCATACAAAGCCTGAGGGGCCTGTTTGAGGCCACAGATAGATTTCTTAAGTTTGCATACTAAGGAAGAATCCTGAACAAATCTTGGTGGCTGCTCAATGTAGATCTCTTCCTCTAGGTCTTTGTGAAGAAAGGCACTCTTCACATCCATCTAGTGCACATCCCAACCATGTGCTATGGCAATAGCCAAGGTGAGTCGGATAGAAGTCATCTTTGTAATGGGTGCAAAGGTCTCTGAGTAGTCAATGCTTACCACTTGTGAGAAACCCTTGGTGACCAGGCGTGCCTTGTACTTATCAACCGACCCATCTACTACAAACTTGGTTTGATATATCCACCTACATCGAACCATTTTTCTTCCCTTAGAAAGTGAAGTCAAATCCCAAGTGTGATTTTTGATTAAGAAAGAATATTCTTCCTCCATAGCAGTATCCCACTCAGGTACCCCAAATGCCTCTCAAAATGTCTATGGATCTGAAACTGAAGCAAAGAAGGCATGTGGATCTCTTTGAAAAACCCCCTAGTACATCTGTCATCTGTGGGATCTCCTACCCAAGTGCCAGCACTTTCAAGTGTCTGTGTGGCCCAAAGTGGCCTAGAAGTGGGCAAGTTAGGTGCTAACTCCTCATCCTCTGATTGACTAGAGGTGGATGACTCTACATCACTATCCTTGCTGTCTAAACTTGAAGAAGAAGATGTCTCTGGCTCAAGAACCTGCTATGGCTGATCTAAATTTGATGAGGAATCATCATGAAGAAGTAGATCCAGTGAGGGAGAAGAAGTTTCAAGTGTTGAGTCTCTAGAACTCTCCTAAAAATGGACACTTCTCACTATGAACAACTCATGAGTGATTAGATCTAGAAGGCAATACCCCTTAATACCATCTAGATATCCTACAAAGATGGAAGGTTTGGACTGACATTCCATAGCTTTGCATTTCTTCTTCAGAATGTGGGCCATGGTTGGGGATCTGAAAACCCTAAGGTGCTCAACATCAGGTTTCCTTTTATGCCAAGCTTCAAAGGGTGTTATCCCTTTCAAAGCTTTGTGAGGAACCCTATTTTGAATGTAGCAAGCACAATTGATGGCTTCGGCCCAGTACTGTGGTGCTAAGGATTTGGAGTGAATCATACAACTACCCATCTCTTTTAAGAACTTATTTTTGCATTCTGCAACCCCATTTTGTGAAGGACTGTAAGTGACTGTGCACTGCAAATCAATCCCCTCTGTGGTGCAAAACTATTCAAATTTGTTGCTGACATACTCCCCTCCATTATTAGTTTGAAGAACATTGATGGATTTCTCACTCTATTTCTCAACAAGAGCCTTGAAGTCTATAAAATTTTCAAACACTTCAGATTTTTATTTGAGAAAATATATCTAAGTGTACCTAGAGAAATCATCAATGAAAGTGAGGATGTACTTGGCCCTTGTGAAAGATGGTTTGGGAAAGGGTCCCGATACATCACTGTGGACTAACTCCAAAGGTTGTGAAGCCCTCCAAGCTTTGCCTTTGTAAAATTTTGCTTTGGGATGCTTCCTAAGGGAGCACCCCTCGCAAAGTCCTTTTGAGAATTGGACACAAGGCAAGCCAATGACCATGTCATGTTTGCAAAGTTGCTCAAGGTAGTGGTAGTTAAGGTGGCCAAACCGCTCATGCCATAATTTTCTAACTCCATCTAAATGAGTCAGCAATGCTGTTGGAGAAGAATTTGGTGCAAAATGTGAGAATGTGTATAACCTTGCTTGGTTTTTTCCCTACCCACTGCCACTGTAGTATCACTATGCAACTCCCTGATAGCCACTAAATCTGGTGAAAACTCTACTCTCATTCCCCGACCAATGTGAGTGATTTGGTACACTGATAAGAGACTGGTTGAAAGAGAAGGAACACTTAAAATATTATTGAATGTTCCTCCTTCCATTTCAACTGACCCTCTCCTTAAAACAGAAACTGATGTGTCATCACCCAAACTAATTGAAGTCATGCTACAAAGCTCTAAAAATAAAAACTCAACTAGTGAAGAGCCCATGTGGTGAGAAGCACCCGAGTCGATGACCCATGAAGATGTAGAAGCTACTGTAGCTACAAGAGCCTTTCCCTTTTCTTTCTCCTTACCCTTGCCTTTTTCCTTGGTAGAATCTTGGGTAGATGAATTATGCTTGATGGACTCAGGAACACCTATGTTGTTCTTCTCTAGAAGATGAGTTAGGTGATCTATTTGTTTCTTCATGCATTTGTGTTCATCGTACCCTATCTTTTTACAATAGGCACACTTAACCTTCTCCTTCTTAGGTTTAGCATTGGAAGAGGAAGACTCAGTGTTGTTTTTGGTAGGATTATTATTATTTTTCTTTTTCTTCTAGTCCTTGTTCTTTTTCTTCTTCTCCTTTGTTAAAGTCTTATCCTTACCATTTCCAGCTATCAAATCTTGGGGTTGAGTAAACTTCATTGTGCCCATTTGAATTAGCTTGTCTTGCTCCCTATTCAAGTCATCAATGAATGAATCCAAAGAAGGCATTTTCCATGTAGTGCCAAGGGCACTTTTTGTGGCATAGAAAGTGGAGACAAAGACTAAATAGCTTGGACCTAACTTTGCGAGAATAGAAAGGATGAGTTGATCATCTTTCTTCTCTATCCCACATTCTTTCAATTGCAATCTAAGGGCATTAAACTTAGTGAAGAAGTCCTGTAGGGTGTCAAAGTTGCTAGGACTTAGACTTATGAGTTCATTTTCGAGCTCATGACCTCTCATCTCATCAAGCTTCCCAAATAAGAGTTCTAAGGTGTCCCATATGTCTTTGGGAGTCTTGGAGGTTTATAAATGGAAGAGAAGTTTTGGAGGCACGGACAAGCTTAGTAATCCATAGGCTTCATCACTACGATTGTACCACTTGACTTTTTCAACATCAGTGTTGGGTTCTACTTCAGTACCCATGGTGATCCCATACAACCCTTTACTTCTAAGAATGATTGACATTTTAACCTTCCATTCATGATATTTGAAGGGTGTTAGGGGTTTAAGTTGAAAATAATCCATTTTAAGCTAAATTTAGGTGAAGTTGTGTTGATTGCAAGTTGTAAAATTATATAGAAAGGAGAATGAAAGTAAAGATTTACAAGTTGTGAAAAGCAATCACATCCCCCCCCCGAAATGTTGAGCCCCCCCAAATATGCAAGTGCATGCTCAAAATACATCAGGCTCAGCAGAGAATGCATCTTAGAGCAATCAGTGCAAGACTTTAAGCAAATAGGACGTCGGACTCAGCTGAAAATGCATCCCAAGAGACCCTAATTTTAGGCACTTTATAAACTAGTGCATTTTTAACAAATAACAAGCCTATGCTATGGATAATTGAATTACAAACACTTTTACAAAAAATAGCACCCAAATTCGAGCTACCGTTTGCAAGATATTAAAAGTTTAATTTCCCGTAAACTAGTGTTTTTGCAAAAAAATAGCACTAAAACATTAAAAAAATGTCTATTTTGAGAGAGAAAGTGGTCTTCCAACCACTCATTGGATTTTACACAAATCTAAGAATCCAAAGGAGGTCTTTGTGAGGTGAAATTGGCCTCTTGCCAATCTGGGCCTCACCCTTCGTCTTCGACAGGCGAAGATACAATTTTAAATCTAAACCCCCAAATTATCAAATTGTCTAAAAAACTTAATATTCAGTCAAATTGACTGATTTTTTTTTGACAAGTCAATTTTTAACTAAAAAAAATAAAGCAAAAGACAATTTGATGGATGCCAAGTGTCTAAGGGCCCACATGGGATGCCAAGCAAGGAAGGGGCGCCATTTTAGAAAAAAATAGTGCTGATTTTGCTGGCAAAAAAAAGAAAATGAATTTGCAGACCTCTCAATGCAAAGCAGCAGAGAAGAGAAGAGACAAGTTGAAGTTTCAACGCACAGTAGGGAAGAGACCACGTTTCAACTTCAACGCACAGCAGGTAGTGTTAATCACTACCTCATTACGCACATACGTGTTGGACGCCGTACAGCTGCATTTTGCCTTGCTGGAGTCCTGCACCACACATATCTCACCCTACTAGATGCCTCACATGGACCTCCACATGCAGAAGTGCTTCTTAGAGAGCTACCCCATGCTGAAAGTGGCATCCAAGAGCAAAAACCAGATGTGCAGAGATTTTTTTTCCTACAGAATGACAAAAAAAAGAATTCCACTACCTTGTTGAAGCCACAACAGATCTATACAAGATGTCTTGGCAAATTTTAACTCAGAAGTAAATTTTTTTCACAAGTTTCCGTATGGATTTGCATGAGTTTTCAAAAAACTCTACCAAAACTCTCAAATGCAATGGAGTTAAACAAAAAAACCACTAAGGAAGCAAAGTAAGAATTTTAGAATAAACTAATAGCATAACTAGACACACGATTACTGAAGTGGCTCTGATACCATATCAAAGTTGTTGCCAGAATTTGGATAATGCGAATGCAATGGAAACGTGATCACCCGAGATGAAGCAAGTGCACACCACATAGATGCTAAAGCAATTTGAAATTATACAAGAAGATAAATTGCACAAAACAAAATTAGGAGAAAACTCAATATCTGATTAACATGAGATGGCCAAAGTGAAGAATACATATAGGAGAGCATCGTAAGTAACTCCTCCACAAAAGGTGGTCCAGGCACCCCAAGAATACACTGTAACTCCTCCATGAAAGGTGGTGACAAGGTGCTAAGAATAGAGAAGTAACTCCCATCAAAGGAGTTACTTATGACATTCTTATGACACCTATGACACATCTATGACACACATCTCTACATAAGCTAGCCTATCCCACAAATGTAGGAAAACTCTATGTATGCACAAATATAATTTCCCTAATTAAATAATAGAGAAAAATAAAAACCTACACTAATACCTTTGTCTTTTGCTTCTCAGGTTCTGGTTGCTCTGGAGGTGATTTTGATTGTACTGTAATAGTGTCTAGAAGGGGTTTTGCAATCACAACACCACTTGGACTCTTGATGGGAAACTTGGTGTGTTTTGGAGACTTCCCCATAGGTTCCTTTTCTAGTTAAACATACAACCTTTCAAAGTTATCAATTATCAAATTTATCCTCTTAATAGGATACCCTTCTTCCACATAAAAACCTAGGAATTCAGTGTCTCTCTTCTTCTTTTCTTCCTCAAATCTTTTTATGAATTCCCATTTCCTTTTCCTCTGAAACACTTCATGAGGGGTAAGGCAATTTCTTATTACATCTTCTTCATAATCAATGTCATGGGTAATCCTAGCTCTAGTGAGTAGTGTTTGCCTTAGAAAGTTTATATGTCCTTTGAGGTCAAAGACCCTTTCCCCTCATAATTTCAAAGAATAACTTACCTTCAAATAACTTTGTAGCTTTTTTATAGTATCAGACCCAATGGACAATTCCCCACATATAGTTAAGTCAGGTGATAATGTCCCCTTTTTTTGCCTCTTCATAAAATCCCACTCCATCTATAGCATTTGCCACATAAATTCCAAAAATGCAATTACAAGGGAAACAAACTTAGGTAGAATGTGTTGGGCTTGAGGACACCCATAAACTCTTATCACTATTTGGTCTGCTAAAAAGAACCAGTCACCAAAATTATGGGTATGTCCTTGTTCTAGATTCAATGCTAAGGGTCTTAATAATTCTTTGATTTCAATGGGCAATCTTGGTGAAATGTGACCAAGAGTGGCCATTACCCTTACTAAAAAATCATCCTAAAATGTCACATAATCATTATTCCTACATCTATTATCTTAGATGTACCACCAATGTTGCACAGGTAACCTATTTCCTTGTTGGTCAGTCATCCCCAAGCACATCCTCTTAGTCCATTTATCTATGTTCTAATACAATATTAAATGACACAACAAGGAATAATTTATGAAAGTGATAGGGGCCAGGTTTTCTCTCACTTGTAAGAATCCCTCATGTAGCCCTTTCTCAATTAGAGTAGCAAAGTCATACTAAGCATTCACTTTAGGGTTTTGAATCCTCATTTCCATCATCATGAGACTGATTGATAGTATCAATCCCAATCACTTGGCATTAATCAAAATAAGTTATTTTAAAATAGACTTGAAAGTCTTCTACAATAAATGGCTCATTATTGGAAGGGGAAATAAATATCTTTTTATTATTTGCACTCCTTTTCATTTGCAGAGGAAGTTAATCACCCCTATAGGTTTTTCTCAATCTCATATAGTCTTCCTCACTTTTATCCAGATCAATCTTGGTAATGGCTTGCTTATTTAAAATGAAAAACTCTACAATTATTGCTTTAGTCAATACCACTAATGGTGAGCCATCTGGCATTATTATAGTCCTAGTAACTAGGTGGTAATGTTTTGCTAGTACTCTAATAAACTCAACATCTATGAATATGTTTGGGACTATTAGTTTGGTCAAGTCTAAAGCCTAAGGATTCAAAACTCGAATCTTACCATCCCTCTTATCATAAAAGTACCAAAACAAATCCCACTCTGATATAGGAATAATTGGGTCTCTACATTTATGAGCTACATCTATAAACACCTTTTTGAATCCCTTGTCTATTAAATTGGGTAACACATCAAGTATGGGCTATTTTAAAGTTATATTTTTCATTTTAGAGGTTGTGGCTTCCTTCTTATTACTCGTAAGTTCACTTATTTTGGGTAGCATGATGAATAATTTACTCCTATTTTATTTCTTTAAGTGTCTACTTGTAAAATTGAGTAAATTAGGTTCCTATACACTTTTTACAGAGGGTTTCTGTGAACTTAACCTAAAAAATAATAGATGTAGAGTCTTCCTCATTGAACTCCATTGTCTCTAGTGTGTTGAGTTGTGTGAATGATTGCAAAAATACCATCGAATCCCAAGTATATTTATTTTTGAGCTCGGTCACCTCACTATTAATGTCAATTCATGCAAAATATTTCATAATCTATCCATATGTTGAGTTTGAATACATGCATTTGATCTTGGGAAATTAAATGGTTCATGTTTAGAGGTGTAATCATTGCCAATAATAATTTAAATGCTTTGGCAGCTTGTACCACAATACCACTTTATCATATCAAGATTGTTGCAAGGTAGTGGTATGTTAGAGTTAACATTTTACTCTCCTTTCTATACCACACACCTTCACTTTTCTTCCTACAAGATAGTGGTTCAGACAGTTTCATACCACCACCCCATGCACACCCCTTTGGACTCCCACAGGATGTCAGGTTAATTCTAGTGGTTGAGTTACTATTCACCACCATACTGCAGTGTCATTGTTTACCCCTTATGGGGCTATAGTTTAATTTAGTTGTTAGCATGTTCTCATTGTCACCCCACGCTATTCATAGTTTGGTTGCCACAGTATTGTGGTAAGCATTTGTACATTGACCTATATGTCCTGGCATCACGTGCATACCTCTGCTAACTATTGTGGTAGTGCATTATTGGATTTTTTATGTATTTTAGGTGGGAATATAGGGGTGTATTATGAATGCTGGTATTTTAGATATCATTTTATTGAAAATATTGAACATTTTTTTAATTTTACAGTCTCTTAGTTTTAGTTTTCAATGTCAGTCAGACCTAAGAGATCATTTTTTTATTTGTAATGAGGAGGCTTAGTTAGGTAGAGAGACTTTTAGCATAAGAATTAGGGCTTTAGTCATTAGGCTCAAGGCTAGTTATGATAATAAAACTAGGGAAAATTTAGAGGTTCTAACATAGGGGTTGTCATTTTTAAAAATTTTGTGTAAGTATGAAACCCTTGTACCTTGAGGATTTTGGTCTTATAATTTTTCATTGACCTCTTGTTTTGGTTCCAATATTTTAAAGTTCTCACACTAAAAGTTGATGAGGAGATTTAATTTAGGGGGTTAATTGACTAACACATTTTCTATTGATGTCAAAGGGGAAGAATGGAAGTAGTAAAACATAGCATGATCCAGAACAACATGACAGTACTAAAGTTAGGGGGAACATAACAGTAAGTGGGAGAATGATAGGGAATTCTACTTGTCTTTTCACATAAATTGTTTAATAGTATAGGTTAAATATTTTTTTCACCTAATTATAAGATATCTATATGTTTTATTAAATCACAAATGTTCATTATTGTTTCCTTCACATAAGCATATTCAGTGCATGTGAAGGCTAGAATTTGTATTACAAACTAAAACTATCTAAATATCAGAGAAATGACTATAATTTATTACTAAGATTTTAAAGATTTGTTTACTTTCACAGGTATCTTGTTGCATTATTTGATACCTTTAGACCTTGCTTGTTTATTTTCATATCTACTAGTTCTAGAGAAGTTAGAAAAGTCTAACATCTAGAAAACATATAGGGCATACAAGATATTATATTCTAACTAAACAAAATTAATTTCAACCAAAGTAAGAAAACTAAGAAGAATGATTGAACCTAACTTTAAATGCACTTCAAATCAATAGTGAACATCTCAAGTTTTGTATACAATGTACCAACAGAATAATGATGATTACAATCAAAAATGTATCAGTAAAACAATAGTGAATAAGCACACCTATATTCAGATCTTTATTACATTTAATAATAAATTACACCATACATATAACCAAAGTTTAGGTGACAAGATAAAAAGTTAAGGTGACAGGCTAGTTAAGGTGATAAAACATCATCATAATCATCTGCATTACCGACAAGATCAGAATCCCCTTCACTCATGTCTACATCTGCTTGATTTTCTTCCTCATCCTCATCTATGATGTGCAATACTTTCTCTCTCCCAATCTCTTCGTTGGTAATAAAAATCTCTTCTTCAAACACTCCATCATTGTCTTCATCCACTTCTTTCAATGTTTCTTGTAAGTTAACATATTTCCCATCAGGCATTATATCGATAAGTTTCATGAATTTTAATTTCAAATGAGACTCTATTTGAATGATAAACAACCATCCTGGGCTTCTTACATCATCAATTAGAAATGATTAGTTAATTTGAAGAGGAGAAACATACGGCTCGTCCATCTTTGATAAAAATTGTCATGTATTTGTGTATATAAATCCATACTCATCAAATTATACTACGGATGGTCAGATCTACTTACATTTTAATAATATAGGACTATTTTCACCAAAATCCACTTAAACAACTTCTTGGATGAATCTAACATAAAATTTATTCTCAGTTTTGTGAATAAATTCAGCACTAACAACACAATCATAATTTGTCTTTCTTTAGTCTTTTTCTTCCACTCTCAAATGACTACCATAGGCCCACATTCTAATAAAATTCATAGCCCATAAATGTGGAGATTGTGAAAGCTCACTTTCCTCTGTTATATCTTGAACTTCTTTTTTTTCATCATTGATTGCATTAGAAATCCATTCTTCAAAGTTTGAAAAATAATCACCTCCAATTAGATCATGACCTCTGCACTTTTGAGGTCGATGTTGCATCCAAGTTTGATTCTCTTCTTCATATTTTATACATAGAATATTAAAATACAAATATTAATATTAATAATATAAATGTGTAAATACAATTGATTAAATAAATTATTGTGTAAACTTTTTTTTACCTATGCCACTTATCGAATGAAGATGTGTTTTAAAGAATATAGGCATGTATCGCACTTCTTTCTTGATGTGATAGCTTGAAGCAACATCTATTGCCTTCTAATACTTCACCTGCAACTCTCTCATCTTAGTCATCATCCCATACACATTGGTTGACATTTTTAAAATATTTCATATATTCTGTGTAAAATATCATGGCCTCTTGCATTGAATATCCCTCAGACATGCTACCTTCCAAATTTGCCCTGGTATGAACAATTTTTTTCAAAACCTTCATATATCATTCTATAGGATACATCCATCTCGTTCTTACTGGGCCATAATGCTCTAGTTCATATTCTAGATGTATCAAAAGATGCATAGAAATGTTAAATATTGTTGGTGGAAATTCCCATTCCAATAGACAAAGGACTTCAAAAACTTCCTCCCTCAAACTATCAAAGTTTGAAGCATCTAATACATGTAAACTCAGTTTCTTTAATATTAGGCCCAACCTTATAATTGCCAATCTTGGCCCCTTTGCCAAACTTAATATATTTACCACAATAAGTAAAATATTCTTAATTATGACATGATAGTCATGGGTCTTGAGGCCTCTTAATCTATTAATGTCAGCTTGGCTTCTAATACTACTACTTACATATCCAATGGGAAAGCGAGTCTAAGACATCAATTGTAAGAATTGTGAACGTTGTTCCTTTGTCCAAACATAAGGAACACTAGGTTTTCTATATTTTTCATCAACCCAAATATTTTGATGAATGTTTAGTTTTCAAAAGTCTTTACGTGATGAAATAGTATCAAAAGCACCAAAAAAAATTTCTATAATAGCATAGGCTATATTTTTCTCAGTATGCATAAAGTCAATAGTTATGCCTAATGGTTATATCCTTAAGGTATGGCAACTTATAGAATATGCACAACCATTTTACACTAGTTTCATTACATGGATCATATCTACTACCAAAAATTCCATCATTTTCAATTATAAATGACATTTTTTTTGTCCATTCTCAACAATGTAATCACCCGTTATTAGCAATGGTGCTTCACGATTCTCTTCTTGACCATTAAAACATGTTTTTTGTCAATGATATGGATGATTCATTTTAAGGTAAGCATGATTTTCAAAACAAATATAATTATGCAAAATTCTTGAGTGCCTCACAAAATCTTTAAATTTGTAAGCAGGACATCCATGGTATCCATGAACAGTGAGACCAAACAATGTGCCATATGCAAGAAGATCATGAATCGTAAACAATAAGGAAGCTCTAAAAGTGAATTTTATTGAATGACCATCCCTTAAAGATTGAATTGATTCAATTCCTTTCCATAATTCCATTAGCTCATCATATAATGGCTCTAGATAAGCATTGATAGTTTCTGAAGTCACACTTTTCTTTCCTAGTATAATCAATTATATCATTAAGAAAAATGGTTTAGTTTCTAACCATAGAGGAAAGTTATAATTCATTAAAAACACTGGCCAAGTTGACTATTTAATACTTTGATCTGAGAATGGGTTCACCCCATCTAGAGCCAAACCCAACCTTATATTACAAGGATGTTGAGAAAAATTAGGCCATCTATTATCAAATTACTTCCACGTCTTACAATCAAGAACGTCATTATTTTCCATTAGTGCTCTTATTTTGGGCATGTTATTACATAAGTTTAGCAATGTCTTTGCACCTATACATTCAAAGTAATCATGGGATTATCAGAAAGTGGCAAAGAACCTTTCTAGGAACCACAACTGATTTCAACCCTTGTATATATCTCACTTCATGAAATTTCGGACATTCACTCTAACTTGCAAGATTATTATGAAATAATACACAACCATTCACACATGTGTACATGTTTTCATACCCTAAGCCTAGCTTAGTGATTTGATTTTTACATTAACTTCATTTTGTTGGCAATGTGGAGTCAAGTGGTAACAACGAACTTAATAATGCCAATAACTGATCTACACTTTCATTTATCCAACCAAGCACCACTTTCAAGTTAAGAATTTGAAGGATAATTATCAAATAACTTAACTTGCAATTAGCATACACAGGATTTAAATCATCCTCCATCGACTTGGCCCAATCATCATTTAGACCCTCATTCAACATTCTATCAACTTCAAACCCTTCATCTAACATTGTTGCCTCTTCATTTATGTTTGGTGCCACTTCATCTAAGTTTTTTTCCTCTTCATCTCTCACACTCTGCAATTATATCATATCTTCATAATAATTGTAATCCCAAGGGCTTATACCATTATACCCATATCTTATCATATGTTGATAAATCACATTTGTTTTTATCACCTTTACACCAAGACAATCATTACATGGACATAGATATTTGTCCATATCCCTCTCATCAGCTACTCTCTCATTATATGCATGGTATTGATCCATAGTCAACCTTCAACATTGATCCATATGTAATGTTCTACATTCCAGTTTTAATTTAGTTTCCTATTTTAAGAAAAAAAACAAAAATCTAAAAAACTCAACTTACTTAGGATCTAATACATGTAAACTCATTCTCTTCAACACTTACCCAGAATTCAAAGCACTTCACAGAATTAGGATACAGAGCACTCTATAAAATTAGAATTAGAGCACTTTACAAGATACAAATCACTCTGCAACAATTCAAATTCAAGAAATATAGTTGGGCATCACTCTACAGAATGATATGTTCTGTCTCTACATAAATCTCTATGATTAATTTTATGCATTTTTTACTTGTAGGATTCTCAGCTATCAATGGCTAATTAGCAAGAAACATAGCAACTACTCTACCCCCATTTTTTTTTCCCATGTGCAAAAGGTAGAGATTAAAAGTATATGATGTAAACTATCTATTACTATCACCTCGCCATTTATATTTATAATATAAAAAATATCTGTTACAATTAAAAAAAACAATAATGGTCAAATTGTAATACATAAATATAAGGAAACTTTGGGGTGTTTGTATATTATTTGTTTGAATTTATACGAGAATATTGTAATTCTAAAAATATTGTTGATCAAGTAGACTTATGTTCAGTTTACATGTCATCTCCAATGTGCATAAAAGAAGACCATGATGATTGGAAATAAACAAATGTTATTTTTATCCATGTTTTATTGAGGGCCTTCCTTGTCTGGATGATAATTAAAGAAATGCTTTAGCAATGAAACACAAAATTTATGCTTGTTCTATTGATGAACCATGAGCATTTAAACGTATGGCAATCTTGTCAATGTTAATGAATACATAAACACTAAAAAATAGGCTAATGAATTCTTTGTTGTAACTTTGAGCATTACTTACTAGCATAAATTATTAACATGTTGAGATAAGATGATTTGTTCTAATAATTGATATACTCCCATGTGTATACATATAGTATCAATTAAAATAGTTTTGTGACCACATTGATTTCATGAACTAGCATAACTTTTAACTATGCCATATGAGACCATCTTCTAGGATTCCATGCAATTAATAGATTAGGTTTGCACACAATGTTACCCAAGCATTGAGGTCTAGGCTAGGGATATGAGCCCATGGTTTAAAGGCAAAGTGATCAAAGGAATTAAAATTTGGATACATGTTACAAGTTCAATTCCCATATGCTCCAAAATGAGTAGAGGAAACTAATGAAAAAACAATTCTGTTAAAATTAAAATTGTTTGTATGGTTTTGTTACTCAGTTGTCTATGTAACTACTGTAAGTTACACCAATAAATAACAAACTAATTATGATGTACATGCACTACCCATGCCATGAAGACTTAGTGAAAAGGAACCTCAGGGATTAAGTTGTTGAATTGGTTACAAAATTAGAAATTAATACCATACCCATGCATGATAACATGGAACATAAATAGACAACTTCAAGATATGGTCACTACATTGTATTGATTATACAATGAATAAAAGCATCCAATTCTTTCACAATCTCAAGAACTCTAAATTTTTTACATGGTAGTCAATGTATTATGATAAGATACCCTCCTATTTATGTAACTCATCTCTTATAATACACCAATTTTGTTCTCCTAGATAGATACAGTTGTCAATCAAAAAGCTATATATTTTGTGTTTAATGTAATGAGGGTTTTAAATTACCTTTAAATTCGCTACAAAGGGCATCCCCAAATTCAAATTTGCTATAGAGGGCCTAATTGACTTCAAATTCATTGCAACAAACTCAAAATTCTTTGTCTGCCTTTTTAGAAGTCTCGAGGTCCTCTCCAAACAAGCTTTATTGCCCATGCAAGTAGTTGTTGTACTTATATGCTAAAATCCAAAACACCTCATGACATCAAATTGGCACACAAACCCTCTCTATTCAGCTCTGACTCCATTAATAATTAACAAACCCTCTTTTTGTTTGTAGAGGTGCATTACACAAATAATTTGAATTGTACTCCCCACCCTGCCATCAAATTATCTCTGTTGAATCTTGCACTCTACTATACTCCCCACTCCCGCCAACAATTTCCCAATTCGTTATTAACCATGTGCGCAATACAACCCACTCCCGCTAATAATTTTTCAATTTGAAATATATTTTTTAATTACCCACTTTAATATCATATTGTTTATTTTTTATTTGTGTGACTAATTATTTAGTTGTGTTTTTTACCCGATGATCAAATTAGTCATTTATAGCTATGTTGCAAAAAAATAATAAAATTTAGTCATTTTTAGTTGTCATGACTAAAAGTTTTAGTCACATAATCATTTATTTTCCAAATTCTACTAGTGTGTTCAACTAGACAGGGGTAATAGCTCTTTGTGGGATTGATGTCTCACTAAAATAAAGGATGGGTGTTCCTTGGTCAGTTCGTGCTAGTCTAAATGTTGGATCTTGTTTTATAAGATCGTATTCCATCTTGCAAGGTTTAGTGGCTTTTATCCCTTAAGATGGTTTCCCACATATATTATGTGTTATGTGCTTGATCTTGTTATATCTTCCTTGTTCATTGCAATGGTTATTTTGTATGCATCATGATTGTATGTGTTGAATGTTTAAGAGTTGGGAATTGAATTGGATTATCTTGCATCACCGATTCACCCCCCATCTCTTAGGGATTGTACCTCTAACAGAATGGAAATGGATCATGTTAGGATACTTTGATTTGTCTTTAAATTCTTCAAGAAATAAAGGTAGAATTTTAGACTTCACTCAAAGTATGGCTGATTAATATGGCTTCATCATCAGTGCTAGATTGGTGGATGTTGACCTCAAAGGAAACCCCTTCACCTAGACCAAAAAAATAATGGGGGAGGATCTTATCCAGGTAAAGATTAGATGGATTTATAGTCTCTCTTAACTTGGACTTACATTTCTCCATCTATCTTTCCTCCCTACCAAGAATTGGGTAGGACACAACTCGATTGTATTTGAAGGAAAAAGGATTTTCAAAGCTAAAAATCTACCCTTCATATTTGAGAGCATGTGGATTCATAATCTAAATATGCATAACTCAATCAAAGAGTGGTGGAAGGAACCAATTTCCAGCACATATATGTTAATACCATCCAAAAAACTCAATTTTATCAAAGAAAAACTCAGAGTGTGGAACAAAGAAGTCTTTGGGAATATAGTCATCCAAAAGAATGCCTTACTAGATGACCTTCACATTCTGGAGGAACAAATGGCAATACATGGTTCTGATGAAAACCTAGCCAATACTGAGAATAATCTCCTAAGCTCCTCCCATAACCTAGAGGCCAAAGAGGAATAATTCTACAAGAAGTCCAGATGCACATGGTTGAAGGAAGGGAACAAGAACACAAAATTCTTCCACCAAATGGTGACATCCAGAAACAAAAATTATAATAGAATCTATGAACTCCTCTTAAAGGATATAACTAAAAATAGAGATGAAGAAGCCATCAATAAACAAGCCATTCACCACTTTAAAATTTTTTTAAAAGAAACTAGTTCTGCCAACCTTCAGACAAAGGATAGTTTGTTGCAAAACCTTCCCTCTGTCATTTTCTAGGCGCGTAATCATGAGCTCTGAAACCCCTCCCCCCTGGGAGGAGGTTATAAAAGTGGTCTTCTCCATGTAATTAAATGAGGCTTTGGCCCTGACATTTTCCCCCTTCTTCCAAAAGTTTTGGGACATCATCCACCTAGAGGTGGAGGTAGTTGTCTATGAATTATTCAAGGTGGGAACTATCCTGAAAGAGATGAATAACACTTTCTTGGTTCTTGTACCTAAGAAAATAGGAGAAAATAAGTTAAATAATTTTATACCCATAATCCTTTTCTCTACGGTTTACAAGATATGCACAAAAACTTCGTCACTCGTCTCCAACCCATGCTCTAAGGGGTCATTACAGAACAATAAAGTGCCTTTGTGGTGAGAAAATAGATCACTGATGACATAATAATTATTCATGAAACCCTACATTTGGTGGCCAAATCCATCAAGGCAGGTATGTTCCTCAAAATTGATATGAAAAAATCCTATGATAGGGTTTCTTGGAGCTTTCTGGACTAGGTGCTAAATAAAGATTGGCTTCAAAGCAGATATTAGGGGATTGATCCAAAGATGCATATCCACCCCCATATACTCTATCCCAATTAATGGGGTTCCTAAAGGTTTATTCTCAATCAACTAAGGCATCATATAAAGTGATCCCCTCTCCCCTTATTTATTCATTCTAATGGTTGAAACCCTAGGCAGAAGTTTGAAAGTGGCCAGAGAATAAAACTTAATCAAGGGGATAAAGATAGCACAAAACATAATCTCAAACACCCATGACCAGTTTGTATATGACATGTTTATTCTCATAGAGGCTTCAATATCAATTTAAAAATCCCTCAAATCCATTATCATGAACTACGAATGAACATTAGGATAATGCATCAACTTCAAGAAAAGATCTACACACTTCCTGAATACCCTATCTCCCCTTCAAAAAATAATGGTGGGCATCTTGTGATGTAAAATAAACAACCTTACTTCAACTTATCTCAGCATTTTTTTGTTCGAAGGTAATATGAAAATGGAATTATGAAATCAATTGGTAGATAGAATCTAGAAAAAAAATGGCAGGCTAGAAAAGAACCCTCCTCTTACAGGTGAGAAAGCTCTAACTCCTCGAAATCTCCTTGTTAAGTATTATTGTCTACTTCATGACCCTATTTCGGATCCCCATCAAGATTATGGAGATAATTGAGTAAATTCAAAAAGGTTTCCTATGGAGGGGCATGGAAGATAGATTTAGATTCCCAATAATGGCTTGGGAAAAAGCCAGCCTTCCCAAGGCCCTTGGAGGACTTGGGCTAAGAAGAATTAAAAGCATGAATCAAGCCCTCACTTCAAAATTTGGGTGGAAAGTTATAAAATAAGATAACCATTGGACTAATATTATCAAATAAAAGTACTTGGAGAGCATGGAGACAGATATCCTTCTTTGGGAAGAAGGCCCCCCTAATAGATCTACCTTATGGAAAGACATCTCAAGTTCAAAATCCCTACTTAAGTGGGGAAGTAGATGGTAGGTTGGTAATGGTAAAAATGTTGACTTTTTGGAGGATCCATGGCTCACACTCTCTCCCCTATCCTACTCTCCCCCATGGAACATCCTAAGGGAGACCTTCAAAGTTTCCATAGGCCACAAGGTTAAAGAATATTGAACAAGTGCTAAAGGAAGAACAAAGTAGAAGTCCATGTATGTTGATACAGATAATGCATAAATTTCCTAGGAAATTAATAATCTCAATTTTCAACTCCAAAAAATCTATTATGTGGTGTTCCCAAAGGAAGATACTCTCCTCTGGCTGGCGAAAGATAACGGGGAGTATACGGTGAAGTTAGGTTTCCTGATTAACCTAAACCAGAAGGAGTATTGGACTTACTAGAGAAACCTCTAGATTAAACACCTCACCCCTAAAGTTAACATTTATTTCTGGCTCATGATCTAAGATAAAATCCTTACTATCGATAACCTAGATAAATGTGGGATGACCATCCCCAACAGGTGTGTTCTCTATAAATCTACTCTAGAATTCATTACCCATATTTTCCTTGATTGCCTCTTTAGGTCTTCAGTTTAGAACCTCCTCTTTCAGCTCTTCAACATGTCTTGGGTCAAGCCCAACTCCATTATTGATCTCATCATCTAGCAAAAACCCCCTTGGAAGCTCCCCTCTTTAGTCTTCATTTGGTCATTGGTCTTATCCCACTTTTTATAACAAATCTAGTCAACCAAGAATGCCTATATCTTTAATCTCAAAAGTTATAACCCTTCGAGCTCCTTCCACAATTTATAATCTGTTATTGTTAAGAATTGGTGAGTGGTGATACTTGAAAACAAGTTGAGTGCTATTGAGGTTGAACAAGTTGTCCTCAATAGTTGTAGCCTCATACCCCCTCCCCCCATGACTAATGTGGCCAGAAGCCTCATGAAATGGGAACACCCCACTTAAGATGGATGAAGATAAACTTTGATGGTGCATCCAAGGGTAATTCAAGCAAAGCAGAGGGTGGTGGTGTCATCAAGGACGAGTCAGGGGCTATTATCATAGCTTATACAAGTCTGATGGGAGTTCAATCTAACCACATAGCCAAGGCTAAAGTTATCATACAGGGCATCCAGTTGGCAATCCATCTCAACATCACCAAGTTGGAAATCAAAGGGGATTCACTTAACATACTCAATGCCCTTTTGAGTAAGGTGAACCCTTCCCACACTGTTAGTCAAATCATTGCATATGCCATCAGTCTCCTTTGATCAACCAATGAGTGCTTGATCACCCACATTTACTAGGAGGACAACACAATTACTGATGTACTTGTAAACATGGCAATTTTTAGCTTATATTTATCTAAGTGGATTGGACCCTCTAATATCCCCCCATATCTCTCTCCTTATCACTAATGATTTGTAATTTTAAGCCTTTCAATCAAGTATCGAAGACATGTGCGAGGGGTGATTATGCCTAATCAAATCCTGAGTCACAATATGTGTCATGATTATGACACTAAATTTAAATTTAGGGATGAAGTACATCATTTCAAAAAGCTTATTAGTAATGTCAGTTGGATAAAACAAAATAAAAGAACCCTGAACTACTATTCAGTTCTCTACAAATTTTAACACTCAAGCCGAAGGAAGAAAAAATTCATGGGGGGAGACAAGGATCGATGTGAACCTATCTTTTGTGCAGAAGTCCATTTAAAATTCAAATTTTTGATAAAGGTAGAAAAGGGAAGAATTACTGAATTTATGCTCCAAATTGAATATCATGATGAGATGTTAGCAAGGGATTTCACCATGGGCTGGAAATAGTGACAAGTTACCTTCAGGGGAATTAAGATGGAAGTCACTAAAGAAATGATCAGAGATGTTATTGAAATGTCTTGTGAAGGCACCAAAGCCTTCAAGGATAAAAAAAGAAGCAGAAGTTTATGCAAGCATTTTTTTAGAGAGATTTTGTGTTTCAAACTAATAAAAATGGCTTCCCTAAGGCTAACCTTCTATCACAAAGGCCTAATATATGCCTTCAGGTAATGGATTATTTGATATTGAAAGGAAATTTTATGCATGTATTCTTGCATCATTTCATGTTGTTAAATCATTTCAAATTTCTTCATATAAGCCTACCATACTACCTTCTTATGTCACTATAATCCTCTATTATATTCTTTAAAGAAAACCTCTCTTTAGATTTAATATACCAAGGGTTGATATTTCTACTTACCAAGAGAGGGACACCTATGAGGAACATCGAGATTAATCTTGGGGATAGTAGCAAAGGGAAGATCTTCGAGGTGGCTACGGACAACTTGACCAATGATAGGAAGGAAGAATCTTCTCCTTCCCCCCACCCAGTTCCTCACTCTTGGGTGGTCGAAAATAATTAAAAAAGGAAGTCCCACGACTCTCCTACCCTAGATAAGAGTGATGGAAAGAAGGTAAGCAGAAGCCTTGAGTTCTCGGGTATTGAAAACACCAATTTTGAAATGTATGAAATGAAAGTAGCTAAAGTCTAGAAGAGGGATGAAGACAGTGATACAACACACTTCCTAGATGGATTTAGGTAGAAACTGGCAAATTTTCATGAAACTTATAGAAAATGGGAATATAACTGGTCTCATTAATGGAGAAATGGAATAACCTTAAGCCAGAAGTAAATAGAATGAGAGAATTTATGAGTAACCCGAAGATGGTACAAGGCAGCAAACTGAGGCTCGAGGAAACCCTTAACAATAAAGGTAAGGGCATCTTCACTATCACCCCAAGAATTCCAATTCTAAGAAATAAAAATCAAGATCAAAAAAGGAAAAAGGTCGACAGAGCGTGGGAGAAATTTGGTGGAAGGTCATGACACTCAAACTAGAGGCATGTTGAGCAGTGCAAAGAAAGCGGCCAGAGGCAACAAGAAAGAGGCTCCTTCTGAATAAATCTAGCAGGTGTTTTAGTTGTTAGTCTTATTTTTTGGGTCTTGTTTTTTGTTGTAATTTTACCTAAGTTTAGCATCTATTAGACCGATGTGGCCTAATTTTTCTTTGTCTCATTTTCCTGGTTTTCTTACATGTTAAATTATGGTTTCAAGTCCCTATAAACCCTGATGTTTACCAATTGAATAAAAAAATAAATTCCAACCAAATCTAAGTCAATTTAACACCATTATTTACCTTTTGTTAATAGGTTATTTACCTCGACTTATTTCACAAAGTTGTATCATATTGTACTATGTATTCATTAAGAGGTATAAATGAATATCTACTTATCGGTAAAACATTATTTTTCACTTATGAGTGAAACATTATTAGTTATTCTTAACTTATGTTATCTATCTTTCCCAATTACAAAAAAAATCTATGGTCTATGTTGGGTATTCTCTTTTTACTCTCTAATCTATAAGGACTAATAAGAATCATTTTTCAATTATTCAATTTTTGTTTTCCCAATCAAATGATTTGAAATTATATTAAGATAATACTTACAAAGTTTTGTTAAATTTCTATTCATAAATAATAACATATTTCTTAAGGTTTTATTAGAGAATATTCCTCTAAATTTATTAAAGCACAAAACATTATATTCAATTTTGTAGTCATTTATTAATCATTTATAAGTGTCAAAAAGTTATGATGTATATTAATAGTTTTTACTATTAATAATTATTTCAGAAGACAATTACATTGATCGGATTATAAGCATTTTTCAGTAGGACAACTATAACCTAAATTGCCCTACTTTTTACAAAGCAACTACTCTTTTGTTGCCAAAACAACTAAACCTTGCTATTATAAGAATGTTTTATACTTCTAGGTACAAATCCTCATACTACTAATGGTGAGGTATTTTTTCAAACAAAACAAACCCCAATCTAGCATTTTCATGATGGTCATTAATATAGCTTCATCCCAGTTGTCATTGATTATCAATGCATGCATCATTAATGTTATCAATAGTTTTAGATGATTGACAAATTCTTGTCATTAATGCTATTCAACTTAGGATGAAGAAAATTTAACTTCAGTATTTTAATTTTAAATATCATTTAAATTATAGGGTTTTGAAAAAAATATTTTGCTTAATTATATAATTTATTAAGAATTCAGATTAACTAATATTATAAAACTCATATATAATTAATATAAAATTATTTTAAGACAATTATGTGGAGCCTTATATACTTGTACTCTAATCGCTCTTATTTTTTGCAAGTATTTGAATAATTGTTTAGGTTTGTATTCATGTGCTCTAGCCTTTTCAAATTCAAAAGAAAAGGACCCTTTTCTATGCTTTCTTTTTTTTAAAGTTAACTAGACACCCATTCAGTCAACATTTATTTTGCCATATTAGTGCCCTGGGTTAACTTTTATTTGGAAGGTAGCTTTTAGAGATTGAAGGTAATTGGTGATGCTTATTATTACTCTGATAAGTCGTCATAAGAAACAATATGAAAAACTAGAGAGACTCTCTAACAACATATTGCTTATTATTACTCCGATAAGTTGTCATAAAAACAATCTAAAAAACTAGAGGGATTCTCTAACATAATGTTGTAAACAGCATCCCAAATTTTCAACGAATCCTTATTCAATTATATATATTTTTTGAATAATACAAAATTTAACAAATAATAACTTTGAAAATATTGACAATGTCAATATTATAAATCAAACAAAATCAATATTATAAATCAAACAAAATCAACGATTGGTAGTAAATAGCAAATTCAACTAAAAGCTGTATAACTTAATTTTTAAGATATTAAATTGAATTAAAGCCATATCCATTAAGATTTTATAATCATTTTATTATACACTTGACCATTTGATTAGTACTACCACCTAGAAAACGTGTTATAAAGGGAAAAAATCATTCTTTTACAATATTTCAACATGCACATGCAATCTCAAGCACAAGCAATTCACAATTCAAAAATAAAGACTAACCCCTAGACAAATCTAAACATACTTATATTAAAGATATACATGTAAATTCAAGCACAAATAACTCACAATTCAAAAACATGAACTAACTGCTATGTAACTCTTATTAATATGTTGTATTCTTTTCTTAAAAATACAAAGAAAATTTAATTTTTTAAATAAATAAAAAAAAATTAAAATCTGAAAGAAATATTTTCAAATTAAATATATTAGTACAACTAAATTATTAATATTTATCATTAATTATGATATTTATTATTAATTAATAAAAAAAATTAAAAGATTTTTTTTATTATTATTAAATATATATATATATATAATATATATATTAATATATATATAATAAAAACCTTAATATTTATATATATCTACCATTTTTCACATAGATGTACTTAATATTTTTTAATAAGAACAATTTTTTCTAATAACAACAAATTTGAAAGTGATATCTATCAAAATTGATATCCATCTCCATTTTCCAGATGGATCTGTTTAAGATATCTGTACTTGTTATTTTCTAATCGAAACAAATTTTTTGATATAGAAGATATCGTACTTTTTTTATAAAACTGCTCAAATCTGCAAACGCTATGGATATGAAGCATTGAGTGTAATTATTAGGGAAATCTTCATATTAACTCGATGTTGAACTGACCTACAACAAGGATTATCTAGATTTCACTGCAATTAATGCAGATTGAATTCAAATGCAACTTATGAATATCAAAACTAGAAAAATTCAAACTCAACATAGGATTCAGAAGATTTTGCATCTGAATCTAAAGTTTGCTCTTCTGCATCTGCAGCAGCAGGAACGTCTTTGTTCATTAAGAAGTGTAGGTCTAGTGGCTTGGGAATTTGAGGAGGAGTGGTGCAGCGAATGAGAGCCCAGTTTGTACCTTGAAAGAATGGATGTTGTTTGATTCCAGCAGCCCCTCTCTTACAGCCTAGCCTATGCTGTGGGTCTTTCAGAAGCAGCCCCCCAATCAAGTCACGTGCTGCAAAGCTAACAGATGGATTTTGAGGTAACTTTAATGGCTTTCCAACAACATTAGCCAATGTTTCCGTATTGTCTACACCCTTAAATGGAGTCTTGCCATAAAGCAGCTCATATACAAATATCCCAAAGGTCCACCAGTCCACAGCGCTCCCATGCCCCTCCTCTTTGAGGATTTCAGGAGCCAGGTATTCGTGAGTTCCCACAAATGACATGGATCTTGCACTTGTTGGCTCAACAATTACCTCTTCAACTTGTTTGCCATTACTCTTTGGCTTCCTTGCTTTTTTGGACTTATGAGATAAGAAGGCAGGCATAAAACAAGTAGGCCGTGCACAGACTGGGGTGGCAGTGGCACACGCAGGCTCCATACAAGAGGGCTGAACACGGTATACTGACTCCCTCCTCCAAGGCTCAACGCTTGATGTTGAAGATGCTGACTTAACAACAGTAGGACTCACAATACACCTTAATGATAAATCAAAGTCTAAAAGCATGATATGCCCCTCCTCCCTCACCAGAACATTTTCAGGTTTCAAATCTCTATAGATTATTCCCATCATGTGCAAATACTCCAAGGCAAGCAGGACTTCTGAAGCATAAAACCTGTCAGAAAGTATATGCAGGCATCCTCGTGTCAATTAAAGCTCGAATAACAAACGGCAACACAAAATTACATGTTCCATGAAATCCCATACCCTATACAAGAACACTACCATAGTCATGGGAGGTTCTGATTAAGAATTTCAAGGTTAGTCAAGATGAGACCATAAAATTTTAATTGACACGACCAAAAGGAATGTTTTCCAATGCAAATAGTATACATTGTCTTGCGTTTATGAAAATTGTAATTACAAACAGGATTTGCTCAAAGTTTTCAAACATCTTATAATTTGAAGAGTACAAACAAAAATTGAAACTGAATTCATAATATTAAAATCTTAATTTTATTTTAGAGTTTCTCGTACTGCATCTATTATGCATTAATTTGGTCTGTGGTTACTTAGTAATTGTGAGTAATGGTCCACAAAGACACTTTGATTCAAATCATAAACTATAACTGAAAATTAACATTAAAAACATAAGCCTCGTGTGCTGGAGACCATAGGCATAAACCATAACTGAAAACACCAATGTGCTTGAGAGAGGTGACAGAATGAAGAATCATATTAATGGTTATGAATGACCAACATATGTCCGAAAAAATATAGACAGAAAATTGAGCAGTGTGTAAAGCAACTCCATCGGAAGAGTAAAATGCAATGGCCAGAAAAGAGTGACAATCAAACTACAAACAACTCACAGATATTAGCAGAGGTGAGTGCCCTTGACAATAGTAAGGGCAATGGGAAGAACTACAGTAGTATGTGTTTTCCGTAGGATTTGTAAACTGGTATTTCATATCACTAAGACACTGTACTTTGGGAATTCAGATGACACAATTTTAATATAGAAATTCCATGATTAAAGCGTTAACCTAGATTCAAACAAACCCAGCTGTCATTTAGAGAGGAAGAACATGAAATATAGATTAACCTTCTACGGGGTTTTATATAGCTCATCACTAAACTGGAAATAAATTTTATAACAATATCATTGATTTTTCCACCCAAGAAATTAATAACAATGCTAAGGTAACCTGCTTATGCATAACTTGGAATCTTGGACTAACCTGCATATGCATAACTTGGAATCTTGGACTAAGGAATTACCTTGCCGCAGATTCAGAAAAGCGCCTTCCAGGTTGGAGCTGACGGAGCATATGAAGATCCCCTCCACTGCAGAACTCCATAACCAAATACGAGTACTTTTCAGTCTCATAATGTGTATACAATGTTGGTAAGAAAGGGTGATCCAAACAAGATAGAATCTCCCGCTCCGTCTGTGCTCTGAGCAGCTTGTTTTTCCTTCCCAAAAACTCTTTATCAACTATTTTCACTGCAAAAAAACACTTGGTTCCTCTTAATTGTGCCAGTTTTACTTCCCCAATATCACCCCTTCCCAACTGCTTCAGAAGTCTGAAATGACTCGCACCCAAATCACCATCTTTGGCTTTGACATACTGAATAGCATCCCACTGCGGATCATTAGATTTGTGTGGTTTGTTGAGAAGTTTGCTGAAATTACTACATATGCTGGCAGTGCTGTTACTGCCCAAGCTCATACTGCTTTTACCACTTTCACAGCATCCAACTCTCTCATTCTTGAAGGATTTAAATTTAGAATCAGGAGTTATTGTTTCCATATCACTCACATTTCCACTAAAGCTGCTCTTAACACTACTAGAACCAGCAATGCTGGTTCTTAGATTGGCATCAATACTAGTACTTTTCCTTCTCACAGGAATACAAGGCTCCGAGCTCTTCTCTTTCTCTGAATCTATTTCTGTTTCTATCTTGGTTTCGGTTTTATTGGTGGGGTTAGCCATCTCTGCATGCAAATACAAACTAATGTAGAATGCCTCACTCCATGTAACGCCAAATCTGAAAAAATGTCTTCTATCGAGGGTTTCAGGAATGGAGTGGAGTTGAACTCCCAAAAGAAATGTTATTCATTGAAACTCTGGCCAGTGAAATGAAAATCAACATCTCATACCTCTCACTCTGTACATACTACACAATTAAGGAAGGATGAGTACCGTGTCGTATTTTAATAGAGACTCAGTAGAACGTCTTAGATAAAAATTCCTGTAACATGCCCACATTGCATCACTTCAAAATATTTACTATCGTTTTGCCGTAATCGTCCTCCTAAATGTTACGATGACAATTGACAAACCATACCAGAACCAATTTAGTTGATAATAAAGGACTTATTTTTAAAATGACTATATTCTTTATTGGACGTTGCATGAAAGAAAACAAATAAATTGCTTTGAGACATAAATTTTCATTATGAGCGTCAAACGCCGGACCTTATATCTCTGCATGCTCATAAAATTATAATAGATCTTATCTTATCGAATGATAAAACTGATCGTATCAACCAAGCTACTGGAAGAGGAGTTATGAAGAACAAAAAGAAGAAGTGGCCAATCACTAATCCCAATTCGATCCCAATTAGTCTAGTCTGAAAGGAGAAGTTAGTAACATCTACCACAGTTTATTTTTCATGCATCATGATAATTCAGATGGATCACCCTCGGCTCTTCACATTGCCCCTAATCTAGGATGCCTGACTCAGAGAGGGAATCATATCCAACGTTCAAAATCAAAACATATTGAAAGGAAAAAACAAAAACAAAAAACCTCGCCCTGATTTAATCCCTAAAAATTGTATTAGGGTTTTAAAGGCAATAAAATCATAATATTAAAGCTTTAAGGAGCGAGGCCCATACGACCAAATTGTTAATAGGTAGGAATTATCTGGGCTGTAACCTCCTTTAAACTACGCAATATGAAGATATTAATATCTACACATTCATATTTAGTAAAATATATAGAATCTGAAGGATGGAATGGATGAATAATTTTTTTTAATAATGTCCACAAAACCTAACTATTTCATAATACAAATACAAACTCACCAAAATGAGTAGCGAAGCTCCTGAGGAGACGGCAATTTGCAGAGCAGACGAGCAATGTGAAACATTATATAATGAGCATTCATTAACTCCAATTTTGTTCCATCGCCTTCATTGCCGTGGTTAACGGCTTAGTGTGGCGTGGTTTAAAAGACAATAAATACTTATTTATTCCTTTCTAGTTTTAAAAATGACAAAGATTTACCCAAAAAAACAGTAAATACAGTCATACGGCCATCAGATTCCACCTCAGGTTGCCGTTGTTTTCACCGGTACCATCGTTAATGTGGGAATATATTAATATATATATATATAAAATAAACTTCAAATGTATTATTATTTAACAATATATTTTTAATATGGGAACTTGCATATTCAATGTATATTGACTTTGCATAAATGTTTTCATAAATATCTTTATATTCCAAGCACTTTAAATACATTTTCCAATGCTTCAAGACACGTTTCCTAGGTGGGACGGTCAATATTAATTTAGATATTAATCTCCACGTGTGGTTAAGAATCCTTCCACGCGGCCCCCCATTATTTTATATTATCAATTCCTAAAACAAATTGTTAGTGAGAGATGTGATTTAATATTGAAATATATGATTAAGTTGTAATTGGGTTAACGTCCACATTAATGATTTGTTAGATATTATATTAAAAGTTTCCTCTTTTTTACTAACAAATATTTTTAGTAGATACGTTCTAATAAAAGTTATTAATAAAAAATTTCATAAAAAATAATATTTACTATTATTATTTTTGTGTATATATTTAAAAATGGTCCATATGCATTTATTTATTTATTAATGTTTAATTTGTTGATTATAAGTAGTTTTTGTTCTTTTCAATTATATTTTTTCTTTGAACTTTTTTTCTCTTCTTTCTTTTGTGTTTTAGATGTGTCAAAAATGTCCATAAATTGTTGATATTTATAAGAAACATATGTGCAATTTTAGTTGTATTTCCCCAGCGCCATTAAGGGAAAGTGCACTCGCCCCCTTTATCTTTTATTTTTTGCTTTACAATCATTATATATCAATTCGTGCACCAATAAAGTCTTTATCTAAATCCAATTATCTATAAATACACAACCATTGCAATTCATTTGGCACTAAGAGATACATTGGGCATTCATAGAGCATTATTGATCACTCATGAGCATTCTAGAGAGATCAAGCCATCACTAAAGTATTTATCATTTTTAAAAGCTAGTATTTCCCATGGAATACTTTTGGCGTATGACCTATGATTTTTAAGATAATTGGAATAACTTTCAATTATGCAATTTATTATTTTTCAACATATTGTTTATCCCAAGTTATTTTCACGATTTCGACCTTAATAATTAGATTATGTTTAAAGGTTCTTGTGCTTGTTTGTCATACAACCAATAGATCATCTACTAATCATAGCAAGCTCAAAAAATAGAATGCTCACCATGCAAACATATCACTTAAACATGAAGCTTAAGGATTCACCTGAGGTGCAAGATAAATCACCTTGTCCCTTGTTATAAGAAAGACAAATGAAAATCATTCTTAAGTATTAACTCTACAAACGAACCCTATCACTCAACAAGATTCAAACCCTAACACACATAATTAATAATAAGGCATATCAAGTCACACCATAAGCTTAGATTCATCACGAATTTGGAGATCTCATATATTCATAACATATGCAAGTAAACAATACACTTTGTACTATGAGAACCTCCATTAACAAATAATAACCAACTATCATATTCCTTTCTCCAGAGATCTATCTCAAAAATGTCAATTAACAACATATATAACCATCTATCTCTAACTTTGAATTATGAAAATCTACCTCTAGGAGGGGGGACGAAAAAGGGAAGGTTGGGTTTACATAAATATTTATCCACTTCCCTTGCCTTATAACATGTATCTAGTTGGATACCTTCTAAAAGATTCTATAAGTTTTCCTTGCTATATTAATGTGCAACTCAAAGAGGATGTCTCCTAATAATTAATTATATCTTATGAATCCCCACTTTCTAATCTTGCATGGAGCTCCTCTTTATCAGAGACTTGTGCATGAGTCAAGATGAGTGACCTTGTCATGAGAAAAACTTCTTTAGTATAACTACTTTATGATGTGTGTGTGTGTTCCTTCTGTGCGATACCATACCTAGTAAAAAACCCATGATTTTTATCTTAGTGTGCACAACCTTGGGGTCAGCACTCCCCCATACTAATTGTTATTTGTCATTAGAAAAGATTATGCTATTACATTCTCTATTGTTTCACCTTATTGTGTAGTCAAAACTTATATGACTTTATTTAAGATGTTTCTCAAAATTAGCACATGGCTCAACTACTATGATTATATCAGTTTTCATTTCTAAAGCATTCTCGATGAAAACCTCAAATATCCCTAATTCCTTTAGATTATATTCATATTTATTAAACATGGGCTTAAATTATTTTATTTTTTTGTTGATATATCTTGACATGGCCTCTTGTTCATCCATAACTTATCTTTGTAACTTATCGAAATAAAAATTTCCATTCCTACATGCTTTGTGTCATTTGTGCCTTGAATGTTTTAGCCTCATCTATTTATTGTTGGAACCCAACTTCATTATTGTTGTTATAAAGGCATGCTATCAACTCCTTGTGGGTAGCTTCATATTCTTTTATTTGATTGATTGTAAAGGTTTTCACATAATCAAACCTCTTAAAATTTTTCCCTACTAATTTATCATTTTCTTGAATTGAGTTGATTAAATTGGTTAACTCTTCAGTATGATCCTCCTAAGCAAAATTCGTATCAGTCATCTTCCTTACATAAATCTATCATTCTATAGGTTGTTTAACTGATAAAGTTTCCCACATAAGGCACCTTATTTTTTCACCTAAAATTTTGATTAGCTCTAATCCCTCAGATTCTATGTTTACCCAAATATGTGGTTTTTCCTTCTCAATCAACTTAGTCAAATCTTGAATATTTCCATGAAATATTGTGACTCATCCTTCCACTATTGTGCATTTCAAATTCCTAGTCTTGAGAATGGAATTCAACTTGTCAAAATTTTTGTTGTTGGAAATATTGTGTTGTGCAACATCCTTTTCTAACCTGGTCATTTTCATCCTAGGTTATTCCAATGTAAATGTGTATAGATAACATATTTTGTAAATTGTTTCCATATCACAGCTTGCTCGTCCTTCAAACTCCTTTGATTAAATTATTCTATCTAATGGAATATGGAAGCTTGGAGACTCATTTTTATAGCTTGTGATATTTGATAATTTAATACGGTTGGTATTTATGACATTTTCCTTGTGTGTATCTTCCTATTAATCCTTATTGGATTCATAACTAACATGCATGAGAGACAATACTCTTGGGCTTTCCATAATCTTTCTCTCTTGATCTTCTTAAATGTTTTCAACTTCTAGTCTTAGATCATTTTTTTAGTCATTCCCTCTCAATATGTTACTTAGATGTTCACACAAAATTATTGTATATCACACAAAATATGCAAAATGAGAGATCACTCAGTAATAATTGACAACAGGGCAGAATACTAGATAATATAGCAAAGCCACTTCAAGGGGGTAACCTCCACAATAATGTAATAAGAGTATAATACTTCATCTCTGATTAAAGACTAACCACTACCTCCTATATATAGTCTACTCAACCATGGTTATTTCAGATGCTGACCTAACTAAGAACATAGAGAAATGTAACAAGAATATAAAAGAGGTATGTAAGCCACAATTAGGCCATACATATCCCTAAACATGGTAAAGGTTAAAGGTGTAGCATGCCCCTCCCCTTAAAAACAATGTTGTCCTCAATGTTGAGTCAACTCTGGATGTTGCTACATAAAATATTTATCCTCCCAAGTGGCATCTTCACAAGATAGATTCTTCCATTTGATCAGGTACTCCTTAATCATTCTAGACTACAGTTGCTTAATGTGTATTTGAAGGATTGCCTTACAATCAAGAATAAATATTCCTTCCTCATCCAATTCTGATAACTCAGTTTGAGTATAAACTCTATGTCTAAAGAATTTCTTCAAGCATGATACATGAAATACTAGATGTATGTGAGTAGAAATTCTAACTTGTAGGCCACACTACCATTTTTTTGCAAGATCTAATAAGGCTCATAATACTTAGGGGACAACTTCTTATCCTTTTTATATTGCTTTAAGGACATTTGCTTATATAGATACAATCAAACAAAGACCCAATCACCAATTTCAAAATTACTCTCACTCTTGTGTTGATCTGCCTATTGCTTCATGTGATTCTGGGCCATGGCTACATTTTCATACAAACTGGCAAGAACCTCCTGTTGATGGTGGATATGATCTTCAACTACATGAACCATAGGTTGGATCTTCAAGGTTGAATTGATAAATGGAGTGTGGTATCCATATAAGGACAAAAAAGGGGATATTTTGGAAGAACTATGAGTAGAAGTATTATACCACCATTCAGCAAGTGGCAACCAATGAACCCATTTATCCTATTTATTAGAAACAAAACAACGGAGATATCTTTCCAGACATTTGTTGACTACCTCAATTTATCAATTTGATTGAGGATGATAGGATGATATATGAGCCTATTAGGTGTCCAAACATGCAGATAACTAATCCAAAAATTGATAGTGAAAATAGGATCTCTATCACTAACAATGATTTGTATAGGTACCATGCAATTTTTGATTTATATTAAGAAAATTAAAGCTATTGTACTAGCAACAAATGGCTATGATAAAGAAAAAAATGAAAATATTTACTAAGACGATCCACCATGACCATGATAACATTTTGACCATCAGATCTCGGTAGCCTTGTAATGAAATCCACAGACACCTCTTCCCAACATTGGCTAGGGATGGATAAAGGCTGCAACAGACCTGGGGTTTTAAAGTTTTCTCCTTTATTTTGTTGATAGATCATATATTCAATCACATATTTCTAGACATCCCCCTTGAGTCCTTTGCAAAAAAAATCTTGCTTGATTTTATGATAGATTTTCAAAAATCTTAAATGACCCCCGATTGGAGTTGCATGAAGTTCTTAAAGTATTTTTTATTTAAGAAGATAATTATTACATAGGTATAATGTTTTTATACCATAATGCATCACCCTTCTTTGTGATTTTTTCAAATCCACCCAAACCTTGCTGAGGATTCTGAATCAAATCTTGGGTAACACTATCATTTTCCCATTATAGTTATGCTTCCTCTAGCCAATCTTCTTGCAGAATGGTCATAACACATAGTAATGCCTCAACCAATTTATCCTTCTTAGATAGTGCATCTGCCACTACATTGTCCTTGCCTTTCTTGTAAACTATTTCAAAATCATAACCTAACATCTTAGTTACCCATTTTTTTTTCTTTAGATGACAACCGTTGTTCCAAAAAATATTTGAGACTATCATGATCAGTCTTTACCTAAAAGTGACAACCCATCAAATAAGGTCTCCATTGTTTGATTGTATGCAAGATGGCCATCATTTCCTTCTCATAGATGGGCTTGTGTTGCTTTTTACCCTTTAGTTGATGACTTTCAAATGCAAGTGGTCTACCTTCTTGCATGAGTATAGCACCCATACCATACCCAGATGCATCACATTCAACCACAAAAGTCTTAGAAAAATTAGGAGTGGCCAACACTGGAGTGGTGCACATAGCCAATTTTAATTGTTCAAATGCCTTAGTAGATGTATTGGTATACTAAAAGAAGTCTTTCTTCAACAAAGAGGTGAGTGGGGCTGTAATTCTACCATAATTTTTGACAAACCTATAATAGTAACCAGTTAGCCCCAAAAATCCCCGTAGTTGCTTGAGTGTCTTAAGAATCAGCCAATTCATCATTGCTTAGATTTTTTTAAGATCCACTTTCACTCCTTTTGAAACTAAATGACCCAAATGCTCAACCTCACAAGCTCCAAAAGTACATTTGGAAGGTTTGGCATACAACTGATGTTGTTCTAAATTTGAGAGTACTTGTTTCACATGGTGCAAATGGTCTTCCCAATTTTTACTGTAAATGAGGATATCATCAAAAAATACCAGAATAAATTTCCTCAAAAATGGCCAAAAATAGTATTCATCAAACTCTAAAAAGTGGATGGTGTATTTTTTAGACCAAAAGGCATAACCAAAAACTCATAATAACCCTCATGAGTCCTAAAATCTATTTTGGGTATGTCTTCATCATGGATCCAGATTTGATGATACCCAGAATGTAGATCTAACTTGGTAAAATAAAGAGCACCATTTAATTCATCTAGCAAATCATTAATGATAGGAATAGGAAACTTATCTTTGATAGTGTACTTGTTGAGTCCTCTATAGTTAGGGAACATCCTCCAAGTGTCATCTTTCTTTCTCACCATGATAACTAGCAAAGAATATTCACTTTGGTTGTGGTAAATGATTTTTGCATCCAACATCTCCTATACCATATTTTTAATTTCACTTTTTTGGGAATAGGGATACATGTATGGCCTGATGTTGGGTGGTGTACTACCAAGAATAAGTTTGATATCATGATCATGCATGTGGCTAGGTGGAAGTTCTTTTGGCATGTCACCAAAAATAACTGAATGGCCATCAATCACTTGTTGTAGATCAGAAGGTGTAGATGGTTGAGTTGGCTAAACTTCCATAGAAAAAAAGTGAGCTGCAAATCCTTTAGCACCCTTATAGAGAATCTTTGTCATTTTATGGGAGCTAACGAGTTGTGGAATTTAGCCCTTAATTCCCTTAGCTCAAATATCCTTCCCTCAAAATGAAAGTGCATGAATAATTCTTGTAAATTCATCTCAATAGTGCCCAAAGTGGTGAGCCATTGTACTCCTAGAATAATGTCAGCTCCTCCCATGGGAATATAAAACATAGGAGAATCCAACAAGCAGTCTCTCATGGCTAGCTTAATACTATGGCATTTTCTTGAACAACTGATAGTACCACCATCTGCAATCATGACCTAAAATTTTAGAGTGGGATAAATGAAACAGTTTAACTGAGCAACCAACTTACTATTGAAGAAGTTGTTTGTGCTCCTAGAATCAATCAATACAATGACATTTTATTTCTTAAAAAAACCCACCACCATAAGAGTTTGGGGAGTAATAATACCTAAAAAGGTATGACCATAAATATTAGGTTCAGAGTCTTCAGATTCATTCTCAAGAACTTCTTCATCCTCTCTAATTGCCTCTTCATTATCTTCATCCTCATTGGTACCTTTGATGTAAAACAACTTTTTTCAGCACAATGATGGTCTCTGCTCCATTTGTTGTCACAACCAAAAAACAACCCTTTAGCTTGCTTCTCCTTAATTTGGTGAGGTGTCAATTTGATGGGTTGAGGAAATGATGGTACTGAGAAGGTGAGATCATGACTAGTAGTGAAAGTTTTCCATTTGACCATCTCTTTTTCTTCTACCATGCATGCCATTAGAATAGCTTCTAATACAAATGGTGGGTTAAACATCCAAAACTCAAATTGGATGCTCTCTTTGAGGCCATCCAAAAAATGATCAATCAAAATTTCCTCAGTGATGTCTTCCACCTGTAAGGATAGATTCTAAAATTGATGAATATAATCGTTCATAGTTATTTTTTGCCATAGTTTGGCTAACTGGTTGAAGTAGTTCTCAGAGACATTAATTTGATAATGAGCCAGCAACTCATCAGTGAAAATAGACCATGTAACATGAGCAACATTCTTTTTCTTTTGATCACACAACCAATGATACCAAATGAACTGCTCATGTTCCAAATATAGAAACACCACTATCACCTTTTGAGAACTAGGAGTTTGATGCATATCAAAAAAAAATTCAATTTGGGTAATCCAAGTGAGAGGATCCATACCATCAAACTTACACATGTCCACTTTTGCCAACATTAGTTTCATACCAAAATTGGAGTTGTTAGTGTTGAGAAGAGTACTCAAATGATGAAGTAGAGGTTTATTTGATTGTAACTGAGATGAAAGGGAAACCAACTACGTAGTGATCTAATTCAATTTAGTGTCAACCCCATTAATCTCTTCGTTAATCCCTAAAACATCAGTTTGAATTGTAACAAAGTCATCATACCACATTGAGCCCTTTATGTCAGCTTGAAGTTGAGAAATCAATGGATCTAAAGTTTCAGATTCCATGTCATTGGTAGGAGTCGTAGGAGTGTCTTTCCCCCCTTTTCTTCCCTGAGTATTAAGACCTATCACAAACAAACCCTAGGAGGGTTTTTTCCCTAAAAAAAGTGTACCAGGAGATGGTATCATTATGATCACCTTGCCAAGATGAATCCAATGACTACCTTTGCGTACTAGGGTAAAACATTTTGGTACCAAAAATATGTACCGATAGAATATACCATTGTGATAATCTCATCGAGATGAATCCAATGACTACAAATGTGCAAAGGGAAAAAAATTAGACCTTTTTTTTAAATATTTAAAAAAAAAAGAGTTCTAAATAATATTGCACTAAAAGAAAAAAAAATCTTCTCATATTTTAAGTTATGTTTTTTCGCTCCTTCCTCTCATAGAAATCACACCTCGCTAGATCCGAAAAAACAACGCTACAGGAAAATTTTCCCAAATAAAATATATGATACCACTTGTAATGAAATTACTTAGATGTTTGCCTAAAATTATTGTATATCACACATAATAAGCAAATATGAGAGATCACACAATAATAATTGACAGTAGGGCAAAATACTGGATAATATAGAAAAACCACTTCAATGGGGTAACCACCACAACAATGCAATAAGAGGAGAGTACTTCATATATGGTTAAAGACTAAACACTACCTCATATATATAGTCTACTTAGCCATGGCTATTCCATAGGTTGACCTAACTAAGAACATAGAGAAATGTCACAAAAATATAAAAGAGGTATGTAATCCACAAGTCAACCATACATATTCCTAGACATGCCAAAGGTTAAGGGTGTAACACATACATGATTTGTGTCATTCATGACTTGAATGTTTTGGCCTCATCTATTTATTGTTGGGACCCAAATTCATTATTATTATTATTATTATAGATAAATTCTATCAACTCCTTGTGTGTGGCTTCATATTATTTTATTCAAGTGCTTACAAAGGTTTTCACATAATCAAACCTCTTAAAATTTTCCCTACTAATTTATCTTTTTATTGAAGTTATTTGATTAAATTGGTTAACTCTTCAGTATGATCCTCCTAAGCAAAATTTGTATCATTCATATTCCTTACACAAATCTATCATTCTATAGGTTGTTTAACTGATAAAGTTTCCCACATAAGGCACCTTATTTTTCACCTAAAATTTTGATTATCTCTAATCCCTCAAATTCTATGTTTACTCAAATATGTGGTCTTTCATTCTCAATCATCTTAGTCAAATATTAAATATTTCCTTGAAATATTATGACTCGTCCTTCCTCTATTGTGCACTATAAATTCCTAGTCTTGAGAGTAGAATTCAACTTGTCAAAATATTTGTTGTTGTAAATATTGTGTTGTGAAACATCCTTTTCTAACCTTGTCATTTTCATCCTAGGTTACTCCAATGTAAATGTGCATAAATCACATATTTTGTAAATTATTTCCATATCATATCTTGTTCATCCTTCATGCTCTGTTGACAAAATTATTCTATCTAATGGAATATGGAAGCTTGGAGACTCATTTTAATTGCTTGTGATATTTGATAATTTAATGTGGTTGGTATCTATGACATTTTACTTGTGCATGTCTTCCTATTAATCCTTATTGGATTCATAACTAACATGCATGAGAGACAATATTCTTGGGCTTTCCATAATCTTTCTCTCTTGATCTTCTTGAATATTTTCAACTGACTAGTCTTAGATCATTTTTTTAGTCATTCCCTTTCAATATGTTGATTTTATTGAAAATTGGTGGTTTTCTCATGTGTTATCTCATGATTTGTGCTTGTTTATGTATGATAATATTACCCTATTCTAGACTTCTCTTCCTTTGTGTGTGGTTTTTGAGGACTTGGTTGATTTTAAATATTTTTAAAGATGACTTTAGTAAAATTATTTATATATATCTTAATGTAATTACTTAATCAAATATGTAATAGTGGGATAAGGTATTATGTGTATAAGTAAAATATATATAAAATATAAAGCCCTTATATGCAATGTTTCCATAAACAAGCAAAAGAAGTTTAAATGAGGAGTTAAAAGCTGAAAATCTAGATATAAACTTATACATATTTGTAAGGTTAACATGGAAGATGGTGAAATTCACTAGCCTAATATACTTCATTGTATAAATAATTCTTCCATATTGCATTTCTATTTTATGGTTAAATGAAGTTTATATTTGTATCTTTCCTACATTAAGTATGTAGTTTAATTTTAGGGTAATATAATGAGTGTTTATTTTATTTTGTTATTTATGCTATTTTTTTTGTACTCTATAAGTAATTCTTGTGAACTATGGTGTGAGTGTTAGTTTCATGTGAATAATGTATTATAAGATTTAGACTATAACTTTAACATATCCATGGAAGGATCACTAGGGAACATTGTTAATAATGATTACGTTCCTAGTTACTATTAGAACACTTTGACAATAAGATTATTATTAATAAAATAATAATTTAAAAAAGATTACATAGTAAGGTAGTGATTTGATATGCATAGGTCAGACTCCCTAGTAGAGGAAAACACCAGATCAAAACATGATAATAAATAAAATAAGACCAAATATCAACGTCAATCAAGTCGAAAACAAAACAACACCAAAATTAAAACAAACACATAATAAACTAGGCATATGACATTGCACCAAAAGGAGGAGGTAGAGGATCATCCTTGGGTGGAATAACATTCCAAGATGAAGGTTATACTAAGGGAAGATATGAAACCACCTAGCCATCCATGGGGTTTAGAGAAGCCAAAAAAGCATTAATATCCATTCTATAAGGAGGTTACACCATAGTAGTAAAAGGACCAAATAGTGACCCCCACTCAAAATGTACAACAACATATTTCTCACATGGTAGTAATGAACTTCATCCCCCTTGTTGAAGAGGAGGGGAGAACTAATTACTGATAGGAGGTTGACTCCATGGCATTTGGGCATTAGAGGTGGCATGCCCTATGTTGGATGATCTTGGAAGATGTGGCTCATAATATAGGGAACACTCCCCCAGTGATCAAGTAACTATTGAAATTCCTAACCTCCATGGAAAACTTTTTTACTTGGATATGAATTTGTATTCATGTTGAAGATAATATAGATTCCTTGTCTTTAATAGATAATTGAAAATAAAATTCTTAATTGTTAAAAAATTAAAGTTTTTATCTTTCCATAATTGAAAGAAACAATAACTCTAAATAAATTCCATATACTAGAAAATTAACATAATCCCCAATGAGGGCCTAACACCATGATAAGGGTTTAGGATGGTAGGGATGAAAGAGATTGTGTATCCACTAACAAGAAGACTAGGCTTTGGGACATGTACAGAAGGTGTGTTTAAACGACTCATGTCTATTACAAGTTGGACACTTGGGGTTGAAAAATCCAAATATAAGAATGTAGGGATAATTTTAAGAATGGATCCCTAAATAATTCTATAAAATTCTAGCGAATCCTAGATTTTAAGCATAATTTCATTGGTTAACTTTTGAAAAAATTTAAACATATGTATAAATTGATTGACTATTATATTGGCTATTTTAAAAAACTTATAATTATTTGGAGAATTAAATGTAATATTCAAATAAATTTATAATGACATAAAACAAAATAATGAAATAAATAAAATTAACTAAAACTCAAAATTTATATTTCAAATGAATGTAAAAATAATGGCACTTGGAAATGAAACTAGCCTATAAAATATTGATCCCCCCATACCCCATGATCCCCCCCCCCCCCTCCCCCCCACAATAATTTGAATGTGATTGGTAATAAATTGTGAGAACTTATATCTATATGAGCCATCCTTATTGGTTGAGATCTAAGTAAAAATTTTACACTCTATAAAATACTTTGCCTTGGATTTGCAAGGGGAGTTGAAGAAGATTGTATTATTGTAATATAAATTTAGAAATCCTAGAAGAGGGCCACAAGAGTCTTAAATTCATCATCAAAGGGAATATACCAACTCAAGAAACATAGCACCTCAAGAAATTAACAAAGCCTTTAGATGGAACTGGTTATTTTACATGTCAAAATATGACCATATTTTATAGATGACCCTCATGAACAATAGTTCAAAATGTGAATTACATGTCAAAAAAGTATGCATATTTAAAACAAACATATTTTTGCATTTTTAAATAAGATAATTTAAATTTATTTATTTTTAATAATTATCAAAACTAAATATAACAAGTTATAAATCAAGTAACTTCATAGCATAATATAAACATGTTAGTAATTTTCAGTCTCACATTAGCTTCCATATTCAATCAAGGTACTCAAAATTCAAATAAAGTGCTCAAAACTTATTGAACCTAACTTTCACAAGATCTGAAATGACATGTACAAAAAATGTTCAACATAACCATATTATTTATATTCTTCTTCTCCCACAACTTATACACATTAATCTAAAAAATGTTTTTACCATTTTTCCAAACATTAAGCTTAAATTAAATGGATGATCCAACTATAAAAAATCATATACTTTCATAATAAATGTTAATTAATAGTTATTGTGTGAAGCTTTGTCAAAATACTTACACAATAGATTTCATGATCTAAAGATAATAAGAAAGTAAGGGTATTTCCCCTACATTAATGAGTCTAAATACATATCAAAATAAATTAGAAGATTAGTCTTAATATAGAGGTAAATAAATCATAAACAAGAATAAATATTCACTATGGGATATGCATTGAAGAATTTAAGTGTTTTTTTGAGAAGACATTGTTTAATGTCAAGAGGAATCACTAAGTACAGAAGGATTAACCATTTTTAAAATCAATTTTGAGCCAATAAATATTTTAATTAAATTATGGGAGCAAAAACATATTTTAAACTTTTAATCTTTATTGAATTTAATCTTAATATAGTCATTAGTATGGGGAGGAGCATAAAAATATATATAATTATTTTATCATTTCAAAAATGTTCATTTTAGTATATATTTGCATAAGCATATTGACCTATCACATTGACCTATAAGTGCATATTGATAGTAATTATAAAAAGTGAATGTAGAAATAAATTATAAGTTGAGCAATGACATAGCATAAAATTGTTAGTAATTTTCATGTTTGGACAACAACTTTCATATTTATTCAAACTTGTATAAATTCTACTATACTAATTTTCCTTCTATAATCTCTTACCTTTTAAGAATTCCAATTTTTTATGTAAGGAGAATAAGGATTATAATTTTTTATGTAAGGCACATAGATATAACTTGTAGAGATTAGAAAACTCCATCCACATAGTTAGTTGGTTTGAAATTTAGTGGAGTATCTTTTTTCATTACAAAATAACTAAGTAGTTAAACCTAGTCCCTGTACAAATACAGATATGGGATTTAGGTATGTTGATATGATGATTTTTTTGGGGGGATAAATACATTTTTAGATTTAGTCATGTATGTGTATGTTCAACACGCAAGTGCACATGTGCATTCGTGCATGTATAATATTAAAAATATTTCTAAATAAGCAAAGTTAACCAAATCATATGCATAGAGTAAAAAAAATAAGGTAAATAACCACAACATATTGATAATTCAATACCAAATGTCATGATATGTAGTGGTCCAACATAGATTAGTATTATAACAAGTAAATAGTACAAATGTTGCAATGTATAGACAAAACTCAAGACAAATCAATATATTAAAGTAGGCTCATTATAAAAGGCTCACATATACGGATATGGCTAATGTCAGCATTCCATTGAACATGTCAAAATAATAGTAAAGAAGTTAGCTATAATTTTACATACCTTACAAGAGATAACTTGCCCCTAAAATCCTAAACAAGTTTTTATGATAGTAGGGAATGGATATCTCAACTTTGATTTTATTATTATAAAAATATTTTATTGTACATTCATAAAAACTTATAGAGAACATGCATGAAATGCAACCTTTTTAAAAGCACTATATAAAATGATAAATACATATTATTGATGACCACCATGATGAAGACTAAAGAAATAGGCACTATTTGATAATAATATGACCAATACTTCCTCCAAAGAAAGATTATGAGCCCATTGTATTTTCCCACAAAAGATCATGTAGGTCCAAAAACTTTAACAAATGGTAGAAAACACTCCTAAATTTGAAATAAGCAAGAACACAATGTTTAATTTTAGATTACATATGTAAATAAACATTCCATCTTTGGTTGGGGGGGATACATTAATGAGTTGTATTTTTTATATCCTAGATTTTACTGCTAATAAGTGGATTTATTCATTATGTATGATTTAAAATCTAGGCAATGTTATCAAAGCCTTTGGTTTTTGTATAATAAATGAAATTTAATTGGCTGTTATTTTTCATAAAAAGGTGACATGGGTCTTATATTTCAGATTCTATAAACTCAAGTGCAAGTGCCAATTTTTTATTCAAGAAGGTTTTTACCATGTAGTCTTGCCAATGTTTCTTACTGCTACTCTATTATTGATAATGTTTAACCCTAATTTATATAATAGGATATATTAATTGGGTATAAAAGGGTTAATAATATAAAAATGATAGGGCACAAGGGTGAATATTAGATCTATAGTAGGCCAATTAATGTGCTAAACTTAGATGTACCATATGCTGAATTTATAAAATTGAGATAGGCTATTAATGGAAAGTACAACATGCAAGATATATAAATGACAAATAAGAAAGTAATTATCTATTTATGATACTAATATAGTTTTGGATCTAGTACAAGTGGAAATCATGTAGGAAGATAGTTATAGAATAGTTTTTATATTCTAGATCCGATGCTTTTGGCTCTCTGGAGACTTGCATCAGCTTGGGACAATTACATCGATGCTAGTGCTTGGGTTTGATGATAGTGTATTATATAAAATATGAAACCAAATAGGATGAAACCACATATAATATTATATTTTTATCTTCACCTTCACTTTGGTGTATTCAAATTTGGGTCATGGACTGTCACTCCTAGTAAAATGGCAAAACCCTAGCTTTTAATCTTCAATATGATGTTGGGGAGAAATGGATTAGTGGGAACATGGTGTAGAGTTAACCCATAATTAACTCATTGTCAAAGTGTGTGACCTAAATATCCAATACACTAGAAGAGGGCCTTAGACTCATGTAGTTCTCTCGTATGCATTGGCTTGTGTGTGAATCATGCAATGTGTAAAGTAAGTACAATAGTGACTTAGCTTATAACCTGGAATATGACCTTATGAATGTTACTTTAGTTTTTAAAACCTATATTTGGGTTTTTAATTTGAATAATATAAAAATATGGTAGAGTAGGAATCTTTTGGAAACTTGAGTGCTCTTTTCGTTTGATTGTTAGGTTTCATAGGTAGTGAATGAATGAGGGTAGATATTTTATTTATACCAATACTATTAGGAGATAATTCACATTAAAGCACTTAGGTTGACCATTATAATATGTTTCATTTTCAAATTGGATGACTTCAAGGCAATGGACATTTGTGTCATGCAAGGATAGTAACATTGACACTACTGTCTAACCTAGACAATAGTGTCAAGGGAGAAGGAGAGTAGGCATATGATCAAAACTTGAAGATGTATAATATAAGTAATTTTTAAGAATTATAGGTAATATGGGATGTTTTTTTCATCATATAAGATTGGTCAAACTAAGAGATAGGCCAAAGGGAATAATATAGAGCATATGTGAGGCTTGTGGAAGTAAGGCATGTGTAGAACTAAGAGAAACAACTAGGGTCATGGGTTTGCCAAGTGTACATGACTGAGTTTATACATAGTCAAAAAATATCATCTACATTTCCCCCTGCCCACCCCCGCTCCCGCGCCCCTCGCCCTCCTCCCCACCCCCCCTGCACACCTTAATATAATAATGGAATTACTAGTTTAAAGGAAGGAAATAAGTAGATGGGTGTGTATACACACCTTCTCTTTGCTTGAGTTGAATTTGAGTGCTTTACTAGAGTTGGGTTTGAGTTATTTGTTAGTGGATGACCTAAAACCAAGATAATGTTACATTGTATAATAAGTGCATATAATATAGGTCAAAATTAATTGAAATATATTGAAATTGAAAGAGCAAGGTTTAGGAGTACACTTATGTTTTAATGCAATAGCCTTGCCTATTGACAAGTTGCTTTTGCAAAATATGTATCATTGTAAGGATCTAAAACTAAGATTATGATAAATATAGAAAATTATTTAAAATTCATATATTGAAGGAGATAGATAGATATAAATATTGGAAGGCACATGCCCCCAACTTTGGAAAATAAGTGTGTTGCCACTTGGCAATTGAGACTAGCTCAATTGTGTAACCCACTTATACTTGTAACATGGTGAGTTTGGATGATTGAGTCCAAAATAAAAAACTTGGAAAGATTGAGTGATTTAATCACCCTAACCATGCCAAAAGGTTAAAAAACTACTGTAGTATATTTGCTCACTAAAGTACATAAAAGTTTATTGAGTATCAATACATGTAATAGTTTTAGAATCTTAATTTGATTTTGATTTTGCAATATTAGGGACATGTTGCATAACATATGGAACTTATATTTTATTGTGTTGAAACTATGTGTAATAATGGTACCATGTATAAAATTCTACCACAAATGTGTATCAAAATCATATAACTGTGTGTTTTGGCCAATTTAAAAAAAATGTTTAAGTGTGGAGGACATGTTTAAAAAATATGCCCCCACTATATATGGAGAAATATTAAATTGATATAAGTACCAATGTGGAGGAAATATTTCAAAAACATGCCCCCACTATAAAATAAAGATGCTAAAAACTGAGTAAGTGTGGAGAACATGATTCCAAAGTATGTTCCCACTAAATATGTAAATTATAAGTACCATACTAAATGAATGTGGAGAACATGCCTCCAAAACATGCCCCCACTAAATATAAAACTATTAATGTTTGGAAGTAATGTCATCATGAATACTCCCACTGAATCTACAAACTAATGTAAGTAACATATACTATGTGAGTGTGGAGAACATGCTTCCAAAGCATGTCCCAATTGTAATCTAGAAACTATGAAAAATGTGGAAGCCATGTCACCATGATATGTCTCCACTAATATTCCCCTTACGCAACCCCCACCGCCCCCCCCCGCATTTGAGGTGAGGGAAAATAGTACATGTTAGTTATCTCACCTCAAAAGGGTAAGACAACTGTAAATATATGAATGTAACCATGTAGCATATAGAAGGAAATATCTCTAGGTAGATATAACATTGAAGTGCATAAAATTGATGTGATCACATGTAGGCCTAAGATGCATGATAAATATCATGTCAAAATATAGATAGTAATAATACAAGATCAATAAGTAAATAAGTGCACACACAATATCACTCAAAATCAATTCAAAAGGCAATGGTGTAAAGAGACCACAAACAAGGGGCATGTTCAAATGTTGTAAAATTAAATGGACATGACTTAGTCAAATGTCCATAAAATCAAGGAATGACATATTCAAATGTTTAAAAATTCAATGACATATTCAAATGTCTAATAAATAAAATATAGGAACATGGGTCACAAGTAAATGAGCATATTCAAATGCTTGAACAATCAAGATAAGACACTCAATGAAGTGCATAAAGTAAAGTATAAGCAACTATCATAAACATGTCATAGTGGCCCATGGGTTGAATGTGTTAGCAAAAAAAGTCAAGTATATAGCATATCAAGTACCCTATGTAATGTATAATCATGGATAATAGGAATGTGTAAGTACATATGTAAGCTAAAACATGATAGTCTAGATTGATCATTGAATCATATAACCTATGTATGTCAAGATCATAGAAGATGGATTCACTCAATGTCTTGATGATGTGAGTAGAGGGAAGGACCAACACCCATAAGTGTATCATGTATATGTGTATTATGTGTATGTATATGAAGGAGTAAATCATATCCCAGTACTCAATATGGAACTAACATATAGATTCTAAAGAGCTAATAGAACATGTAGGTGCTAAAAGTGTTTTTGGATTTTTTTGAATGTTTTTTTTTAGTATTATTTAAGTTTTAAGAGTTCTAATTGAGAAATTAATCATCATTGAAAGGTGTGGGACCATTTTATAAAAAAATCAACTATTTATTATAATGATGGATTGTCTCTTCTTTAATATACTTGTCCAATGGCCTCCATGAAGCTAATACTGTGGGAAGATAATTGTATCCATCATGTGGTATACAAATCTCTGTGACCATATAAAGAAGGGTAACACACATATATTTAGTATACAACTTGGATTATCATTCATATAGATAATTTTTTCCAATGTTTAGTTTTAAGTGGGGGTCGTGGTCTAGTATCCATATGGTTGTAGTTACCACACATGTACCACAATAAATAAGTAACCAAATATATCCGTAGGATTATGACTTCAATGGAGTGTATATGAGTTCATTTCTAATATGTCCCAAGTGTTAGAGGAATGTAGTTCCAAAATTTATATCCTAATTATTCATATAAAACTAAAGATGGAGGAAATATACCCCATCAATATTAGCATTAATAGTCAACTCTTCATGCTTTGATCACTTTGAAAGATGGTTCTCATTTGAAAGATAGGAAGGATTTGGCCTTTTGGTAGGTTGTGAAGTTTATGGCAAAAAATCCACATTGTTCACATGGTATAGTTACATTTGACATTTATAAGGTTAGCTCAACACTTTTAACCAAGAGGGTGAATTGATTAACAAACATATACATGCTTATATGCTATGGTTATATTCCCCTTATCTAGATTCAATGATGTTTCTTATGCAAGTGGATTGATTTTGTATGTACCAAGACTTGTGGCTTCAAATAAGTTATGTGAAATATGATTAAGTAGATCACATTTTAGGGCACACATTTTTTCATATGTCATATCATGAACAATATCATCATCACTATCATAGTAATAAAAAACTTGCCCATAATTCTGCTCAATATTAACCAATAAAGGAATCTCAACTTAAGAAGTCTCTTGTGGTTTTAATTGTTACTATAGTAATGGGTCTTGATCTTGATGTGTATCTATGCACACCTCAATATGTGGTACCATGCTTGTATCTAGATATGGATGCACCATTATGATTGACTCACCTATTTCATAAGTGTGTATGTGCTCAATAGAAATGCATTATTTAGGTGGTACCAATGTAGTAATGCCTTCAATTTTAGATTATATCATTTTGAAAAATTTGAAAGGTTCATCATCAGTGGGAATTGTTAATAAAGTCCCATAATGTATGAATTTTACACATATGTGAAGTGTAGATGGGATAGATTCCATTGAATGTATCCAAGGTCTACCCAAAAACACATTATAATGTAATGATTGAGACATTACCTAAAAAGTAGTTGAAATATTTTTTGATCATAATGTCACATCAAATGTAATTTGAATAAATTGAGGGATACATGAGTTATATAACTCTTGGATATGCATAATTCATTTTTTGAATCAGATTTGTGCTAATGCCCATGATGGTTATAAAATTGATACTACAAATGTTTAGGCTTGATCCATTATCAATGAGAATCCTTTTTATGCCTTTATTTTTCATTGTCACCTATATGAAAAAAGGTTAATCTTGCTTGATAAAAAAATTGGATGGTAAGTCAGTTGGGTCAAAGATGATAACTTTGGAACTATTTTTGAGATCTTTCATGATATCTACAAAAAAAGCAATATTTATATCAACTACTTGAGTTTAACACAATGTCTCATATATGATGTCCTTGTAAAAATTTGATTATTTTAGGATATCATGTATTGAAATTTTAGAATGTGTATTTCTAAATTGGTAAACAAGATCATAACCCTTAGATTTTATCAAAATTTTAGGCTTAGGGGGCACCTGTTGAATATTAATAGATGGTTGTCTAGGTTGAACAATCTTACCTCTTCGAGTTGTAATAACATGAAATGTAGGTTCCACTAGAAGTCATGGGTGAATAACGTGTATGGGATGGTAATTGTCACTCAAATAAGGATTAGATAGAACAAATAGATGAGATCATGTACATTGGTATTTATATGCTAGATTTATAATATTGTAAGAGGACTTATGGAGAGATATCAAAAGTTATCTCCATTTTAGCACTCTCTCATTATGTGCTCGGATTTGCTTAATTTTTTTTGAAAAGATAAGTAACATAGCAAACCATAAAAAATATAAGGTATTGGACCATGAAATAATTGATAGCTGTATCCATGGAAAACATTATTATAATATTTATCATTCAGGGATCAACAACAATAAACGAAATTAGAAAACTCTAGTTGTCCTAGGGTTTAATGTTCAAAGATCAAGTTCACCAAATGTTTAACCCTAATTTAGATAAGGGTCTATCCTAATTTAGTATAAAAGGGTTAATGATATATAAATGATATGGCATAGGGTGAATATCATATCTACATTAGGCCAATTAATGTACTAAACTTAGATTTACCATATGCTAAATTTATAAAATTGAGATAGGTTATTAATAGAAAGTACAACTATGCTAGATATATAAATGCTAAAGAAGAGAGTACTTAGATATTTATGATGATTATATAGTGTTGGATGAGGTACATGTGGGAAGTAGGTAGGAAGATAGTTCTAGAATATTTGTCATATTCTAGATCGAGTGCCTCTAGCTCTCTAGATGCTTACATTAGTTTGGGACAATTACATCGACACTAGTGTCTAGGTTCAAAGCTAGTGTCTTATATAGAATATGCACTCAAATACGATGAAACCACATGGATTATTATGGTTTTGGCTTTGAGTTCAATTTGGTGCATTTATATCTAGGTCATGGACTATCACTCCTGGTGAAATGGTAAAGTCCTATCTTTCCATCTTCAATGTGACCTTGGGGAAAAATGGGTTAGTGGGCACATAATGTCTTGGTGACCTGAAATGACCCTGATGTAAAAGGGCACTTTCTACATATTCAATAATACATAAGAGGGCCTCAAAATCATGTAGTTCTCCCCTACGTGTTGGCTTATTTGTGAATCATTTAATGTGTAAAGCAAGTAAAATAATGACCTAACTTATAACTTGGAAAATATGACTTTATGACTATTCCTTTAGTAATTCAAACCTATAGTTGGGTTTTTACTTTGAGTGATATCAAAATAAGGTAGAATATGAAATATTTTGGTAACTTGAGTTCCTCTTGAGTGCTCTTTTGGTCTGATTGTTAGGTTTCATAGGTGGTGAATGAATGAGCGTTGATATTGTATTTATACCAATACTATCAAGATATAACTTACATTAAATAACTTAGGATAACCATTTTAATATGTTTTATTTGAAAATTGGATGAATTTAGGGTAAAATACACTTATTTTAGGTCGGGATAGTATCAATGATGCTACTATTTGACCTAGATATTAGTGTCCAAGGAGGAGAGTTGGCATAGGCTTAAAACTTGCAAAGGTATAAGATAAGTACCTTTTAACCATTCTAAGAAAGATGGCATGTCCATGTCATCAATATAAGGTTTATTAGACTAAGATAAAGTCTAAGGGGAAAAAGATAGTTTAGATGTGAGGCTTATATAAGAAGGCATGTATAGAACTAAGAGGAATAACCAGGGTCATGATTTTTCCAAGTGTACAAAACTGAGGTGCTACATGATCAAAAAATATCATCTAAAAATATGTATGTTATATATTAAAAAAACATTGGTAACACAAAATTTGAAAATAGGTCACGAGAGGAGAAATATGAAAAAAATAAAATAAAATGCATTCCATCTATGGTACATGTTTTCTCTTTATTTTTAAAAACTAGGTTTACATTATTGTTGCAGTGTTTTTATTATCTTTTAGTTTGGTTTGTTCCAAGCCAAATTAATACATCTTCCTCTAATTAAAAAATAGAAGTGGTGAATGTCAACCCTCTTGGTACTGATGACAATTATGCCAATTTTTTGACTATGTAGTAAATGATTTGTTATTATGCCAATGTGGAATTGCCATCTAATTATGTCAACAAGTAGGATGAATTTTTAGTGCACAATTGCTAGATAAATTAAAAAGATCTCACAAGACCCTTTTGTGCACCTAGATATGAACTATAATCACATATTTTTATAAATTTTTCTCTCACAAAAATATTGGAGTCTAACCACTGGTAATTTTTTAATTTTAGGAATTTCCTTTCTCAAATGTATTATTGTGGTAGAAAAAATCCTTACACATGGTCTCAACTAAGAGAAGTACCTCATCCCAAATAGCTAAATGTTATAGATGTATTTTTAAGAGCATTAAGTGTAAAATTTTTATAGTAGTATCTAAATGATGAATGTGACCTTAGATATTTCCCACAAAGTATAAATGTAAGATGAATTTTCAAAGTATAAATGTTAGCTGAAAGGTGGAGGAATATTTCTTAACATAATTTAAAAAAAATATGTCAATGGCATATTCTATGAAAATCAAGTTCTAAATAATTGCTTGTGTGAAAATTTACACAGATCTGTGTGGTAATTACATACAATAAATTAAGGGATATTTGAATGCATCTTGAATTTTATTCACTTAAACAACTAAGAAATTGATTTTTTTTATTAAATCTGTCACAATAAAAGGTTTACAAGCTACACAAGATACCATAATAAATACTTTGAAATTTTAAGAAAACTCTAAATAATGAATTGCTTAGATATTATATTCATTAAATCACATAAGTAAAAATTGCCCCAAAGGTGCAAGTTATGTTGCAAGGGATGTAAGTTTTCATTTTGGTAAAGTGGGAATTTTTGAAGTGAAGGACTGTAAATCAGTAGTCATATTTCACTTGAAACCCATGATCACTGAAACTATCTCACATTTTTTTAATAAAGCATCAAGAAATAACAATCTAATATTTTATGTGGACGTGATGGTGGAAAATTAGGTTGTGTTTCTTCATATAGTTTAGTAAATGCATTGTGCGAAGAGGAGACATTTCGCTTCATGGTCAAATTATCAATGATGAAGTGGTGGGGAAGGTCAAGGTGATATATAACATGTAAGTGGTGAAATATTTGATGATAAATAGGTGGTGATGGTGAGGGGTAATGATAGGGTATTTCAGAGATGGAATCAAAGAATCCCAAGTAAATACACACATAAAGTTCAATGGAATGTCTTTGTTGTCAATTAAATCTATAGTTTCCACCAAGTTGTTTCAATGACCCATTTTCTAACTATGTACCTAGGATCTTGAAGAGTTCCTACCAAAAGTGACTTTTGTAATTCAAGTCTCTATCATAAAAAATATAAGCTTGAATGTTGTGAAGTTGGAATATTTTATTGTGAAAGGTTTGGGATATGGTAGAAGTAATTTAGGGGTGGTCCAAAGAATAGAAAAGAGAATATTGAAAGAGGTAATCCACCACCACCAAAATGATTGATTTACCACCATATTTTGGTAATCGTTTGATCAAATCCATATTTTACAAAAGTGTTTTCACAATGGGTATTGATTTTATAAATCTAGATGATGTCAGTCCTCTTTATTTTGTTGACATGTATGACACTCCTCAATAAATGTCTTGATATCTTGATTGAGTCTTAGCCAAAATAAACTATGGAAAACTCATTTATATGATTTCATAAGACATTAATGCCCATAAAAGTTTATATGTGTAACTCACACAAGATTTATTATCAAAACCTAGATACATAAATCAAGGCAATGTGACATTTTTATTGTAAGGATTGACCATCCTAAGTATAATTAGGTTTGGAGGTAGTGTTAATAAATATTTGATGAATTATTTGTTGTGTATGATTGTATTTATGTGAATATTATTGAATATCTTCTAACCATTTATAAATGGGGATAGATAAGGCACATAATCATGCATATTATTCATATTGGTGGGAGAGTTGATCGATAACCATATTTTCCTTCCCTCGTTTATACACAATCTCATAATCATATTGTATTAGTTTAGTTATCCTTTTTTTATATAGGGAAAAGACCCATTGTTCCAATTATTTAAGGCTTTGGTGATTAATTTTGATATAAAAATTATAACCCACTAGGTATATATGCCATTTATTGACTGCATAAAAGATAACCATAATTTTTTTCATATGTCGATCACTCCAAATTATACCATGTAATGTATTTCATGATGAAGATTATTCAAAATCCTTATTTCATGATAATAGCACCAAGTCCCATGGTATAGGTATCACTTTCCATGATAAATGAAATGGAGAAATATCGCATGGTGAAAACATGTGTAGTGCACATAGCTTGCTTGAGTATATCAAAGGCTTATTCAATTGTTATAGACCATACAATACAGTCTTTGTTAAGAATGGTTACCAATGGGTTACTAAATTTCCTATAATATTCGACAAATTTATAGTAGTACCTAATAAGACTGATAAATCCATGAAAGCTTTTGAGTGTCTTTGGTTTAGGCTAAATTTTCATGGCCTCAACTTTTAAAGGATTGAATCAAACACCTATTACTAAGAAGATGTAGCTTAGGTACTCGACCTACTACTTTCCAAAAGAGCATCTGACCATTTTTTCCATAGATAGTGATCTACAAGAAGTTGCAAGGCTATTTTGAGGTGATATAGATTATCTTTCCAAGTTTTGTTGTAAATGAAAATATATTAAAGAACATAAATAATTTCCATAAAAATGATGGGTAATTTTGTTCATTGACCCTTGAAATTTGGAAGGGGAATTGGTAATCACTAATGGCATGACTAAGAAATCATAGTGACCATCATGAATGTGGAAAAAAGTTTTGGGAATATATTCATCTAAAATGCATATTTGGTGATACCCAAATCATAGATCTATCTTAGAGAATAATTTGGCACCATGAAGTTGTTTTTTTTTTTTTAAAAATAAATAAAAAGGGGTAAAAATAATATTAATAAGAAAATAGCATTACAAGAAGAACGAGGGGCAGAAACCCCTAGAAAAAATTAGCATAAGCTAAAAAACTAGGCACACGCCCAACTAAACAATATTATGAACCTCCCTATCAGCCTCCAAAATTCTTTCCAAATCAGAACACAACGTCGAGGAGAGAGACCCGCAATCCTCAATGTTTCCACCATCCAAATGGTTAGATGCCCATTTAGCCAAAAAATCCACTGCCCTGTTCCATTCTCATAGAATATGAGTAAAAATAATGCTATCCATAAGTGAGCAAATCTGTAAAATCTATTGCACAATCTGAGATAGTTGCCAATTGACATCCACCACTTTCCTCTTAATGAGCAGGTTAATCAAGACTTGAGACTCCGATTTGAAGATAATCCTATGCCAACCTAATGCCTGGGCCTTCTCAAGGGCATAAAGAATGGCCTAACCTTCCATCATGTTAATGGTTTGTAGCCCCTTAGGAACTATAAAAATAAAAATCACCATACCTTCAGAATCCCTTCCTATCCCTCCAGTACCTGCGGGTCCCAGATTACCTCTAGAAGAACCATCCATATTGATATTGAGAATCCCACTAGGGGGGTGTTACCACTGACCAGTCCTAAGAATCTGCTCCTTGACCTGCTTGCTCCTCCTGACACATGCAGACTTACCAATTAACTACTAGAATCCAGTTCATGCCACCACTTGAGCATCCTATTTGGTCAAAGGCTGATCACACTCTTTACTTGGATAGTTTCCTGGATCATACCCACCACTTTCTACCAAACTTGCTGCACCATGACCCTCACCCCCCAAAAAATTCACCTATTTCTCTCAAGCCATATCTGCCATAATAGAAAAATGGGGCTGCCCAGCCATATGTCCTACAAGAAGGGAATCCTTAAGGGGGGTTCTCCCAATCCATTCTAGAAATCGACCACAGATTGAGCATGAAGACATGGGCACTGCCAAACATCCCACCAATAATGCCAGAGTTGCAAGGCAAAGGGGCATAAAAAAAAAGGTGTGATGAATCCTCTTCAGCCGCTCTGTAGATAACACATACTGAAGGGCCTTAGAAACCTCTCTTTTGGAGATTGTCCCAGGTCAAGCACCTATTCCAAGCCAACATCCAAGAAAAATAGTTGCATTTAGGCCATGTGAATTTATTCTAGACCTGTCTCCACCAATGCACTTCCCCCTACCCAATCTCTAAAGAAGTAAAGCCTGATATCCAGATGAAACAGTGTAAGTTCCCTTAGGATTGGGAGACCAAGCTAGCTCATACTCCTCCTGAAGAGGACAACAACAATGCCTAGAAAGGATGCTCAATAGCTCATCATTCTCTTCCTACATCCCATTAATAGGCCAAGTTTTGAGAGCTTTCCAATGAGCTACCTCCACCTATCCTTGTGTAATGTAAACTTTGAAGTCACTCACCTAAGACCAGCCAGCATCAAGGAATCTCTGAAAAAGGTTCAACAAATTTGGAAACTGAGAAATGATGGGAGGATAACCATCCCAAGAGTCAGACCAAAAGAGAGCCTTGGATCCCTATTTACAAATCCAAAATAAGCCATTCTTGATGAGAACAACCCCTTTTTTGAGAGTACCCCATATTGCCAAACCTTTCCCAATAAGCGGATAGAGATGAATGTCGCTCTGAATGGTTCTAGAGTAGTACTTATGTGAGATAATATTGGCCCAAGCTTTGTTTTGTTTGGTGCACCATCGCCAATAAAGTTTGGCTGCCAAAGCAATACCATTTAAGTCTATCTACCTCAGACTGAGCCTGCCATATTATTTGGGGATGTAGACAATCTCCCATCTAATAAGGCTCCATTTAGTGGAGGTCAGACTACCAGCCCATAAGAATTGTCTGGTAACTGAATCAAACTCCTTAACGAATCCTATCGGGGTAACCTGGAGCATACACCTGTAAATGGGTAAAGCCTGCACCATAGATTGGATAAGTTGAACCCAACCCATAAAGGATAACCACCTGTGTGTCCAATGATTCACTTTCACTTGAAATTTCTCCAAAATAGTCTACCAATATTATTTTGATGTACGGTCAGCTAAGATAGGGATACCCAAGTAAATCAAGGGGGAATCCCAATCTAAAAATGTAGAGTCCTCATAATCCATTGCTAAATAAGGCCCAGAGTATTGAAGAAGAAGATGGATGACTTATCTTCATTGACCTTTTGTCCCAAGGCCATAAGATAAACATCTAACACCCTGCATAAATTAGTAGATTCAGTCATTGTGGCCATGCCCAAAAGGGTAGTGTCATCAGCAAATTATAGGTGTGATTGTGCTGGCAATTCCCCTCCCCATCACCATCCTTAGATATGTCCTTCCTCTCTATTCTTGCTGATCAACCTCCCCAAACCTTCAACAAGGAGAAGAAAAAGGTATGGAGATAGAGGATCACCTTGTCGCAGCCCTCTTGTAGCACCAAAAAGTTTCGTGTGTTCTCCATTGATAAGCACTGAGAAGGAAGTCGAGGAAATGCAGCTCATGACCCATTGAGCCCATTCATCTACAAAGCCAAAAGCATGAAGAACCTTCTACAGGAATGACCATCTGACCTTATCAAAGGCTTTAGCCATGTCCAATTTAATGAACATCACCTTATCTTTTGAGCTGGCCATGGAGTGAATGGACTCAACAACAATAATAATACCATCCAGGATTTGCCTACCTTCCACAAAACTACTCTACTCTTCTGAGATCACAACACTCAGCCCTCTTTTTAACCTATCTACAATGATTTTAGATATAATTTTGTAAACCACATTGCAAAGGGATATAGGGCAGAATTGACTTAGCCTATCAGCACCTTCGCATTTGGGTATGAGAGCAAGATAGGTCGCATTTGTAGCCTTAAGCATTTGTTTAGATTCTTGGATAACAACTAAAAGGTTAAGTTTGATGATATCCTAGAATTCTTGGTAGAATTTAGCTGGGAATCCGTCAGGTCTAGCCACTTTCCCTTTTTTCATTTGAACAATGGTTTCTTCAAGCTCTCCAAGTGTGATTAGTTTCATTAAATTTTCATTCATTTCATCCGTCACCAATGATGGAATGTAGAAGAAAACCTAAGCTTCTTTTGGTGATTCCCTGTTAGCATCTTCCCTGAAGAGAGTAGAGAAATACTTCACTATCTCCTCTGAAATTGCTAGAAAGGAGTTAAGGTGCTCACCTCTTTCATTGATTAGGGCTGAAATAGAATTGCCATGTCTCCTGGCTTTGGACGAATTAAAGAAAAAGGATGTATTTTTGTCCCCCTCCTGGAGCCATTTGACCCGAGCTTTCTACTTCCAAAAAATTTCCTCCCGTAGCTCACATTCCTCCAGGTCTTTCACAGCCTGTGTGTCTTCTTGTAGTAAGTCTTCAGTCAATCCTTCTTCCCTTATTATTCTCATGGTACCATCAAGCTTGGTTTATGTAGCAGCCTTAGCATGGAAAATATTCCCAAAACTTTGGTGATTCCACTACTTGAGCTTGTACTTCACATATTACAGTGTTTTGGAAAAAATGTACATCACCGTACCATGGGTAGGCCTACCCCAATGCCACCAATTGGTAACACACTCATGTAGAGATTGATCCCATAGCCACATGAGTTAAAATCTGAAGTAAGGAGAGCATGGGTGATACTGTGAGACACTATTAAGATTGATGGGCCAATGGTATGATATTCTCTAGTCTAAAATTTTAGACCTCATAGACCACATACCTCCAACCCAAAAAGCTGAGACCAAAAAATGATCAAGTCTCTCAACAATGCAATGTTTCCCACACCTATGATTGTTTTAGGTAAACTATCCATTATTGGGTCAGACATCAACTAAATTCAAAATTTCAATGTAGTTGCACATTAGCAAAGTGGATGGGTCCAGCCTTGATGTGCCAACACTCTTTTTAGTCAAATCAAGAATAGCGTTAAAATCACCTGCCATAATCCAAGGGTGGAAGGGGGCCAGGCTACAGACAAATCTTATGTGGCCCCATATGGAGTTTTTACCCTACCAATCATTGGGAGCATAGATATTGGAGAAGAGAATGACTTCCCCCATCTCAAAGCTAAAAGCAATCATAGTCATGGAGTACTTAGAGGTCAGCCAACCTATGAGGCCAATATTTCATGGGTTCCATAGACAAGCTAGTCCTCAAGAGTATCTGGTAGCACCAATGCATTGACATTCTCCTTACCACCACAACTTGGGCACAAGTTTGGACATGTCTTCAACTGAAAGCTTAGTCTCCTGTAAGAAAAGGACGTTTGGCCTATGACTTTTAATTAGGTTGTGAACATCATTTTTTTTGGGGTTGTTGTTCAAACCCCTTATATTCCAAGATATTATAATCATTTTAGAGAGCTCAAAAAGTGTGCATCCAAAGTCTTTACTGACCCCAACTCCACCAAAGTCTTTCCCATTAGCTTGATCTTTTCCTAGTCCTTTTTTCTACCAGGCTTGCCAGATTTCTCTCCCTCTCCTTTTTTAAGGTCTTTTTGTAGAAGTCCAAGATGAGGAAAATATTTACTGCTTCTTGCTACCCCTGCGTCACCAATTTTCTTGGTAAGGGGCATATTTCCATCTTCTTTAAGGGGAGCAATTGAGGAAGTCATTCCTTCCAAAATTATTAGCTGCTGGTCCATATCCATATGACAATCTCTAGCATCCTGTATTTCAGTTAAAGCCCCTGAAGCATTGGTCTCCTGTGCTGGTCCCTCAATCCCTTGGTCCAAAATTATCAACACAGGATTCACCTCCTACTAATTAAGGTCATCTAATATTTCAAATCTATTGAACAAGCCATCTAATTATCTTTTCTTAAAAGACCATTTTTGGCCTCTATTTCTATATCAGCCTTTAACCAGAATAAAACCATTAGTTTCAAGCGTCTCACCTAAAATCGGGCCCCTTTCCTTGTCAGTACTAGAAGGGGTGTGAGTAGATTGAGCTAGCTGAGGTGCAATGGATTTTGAGATGGGACACCATCATTGCAAATGTCTATAAACATGACATAGATGACAGTGGAAAGGGAGGGTTTCATAATCTAGCTATTGTACCCATGAAAAGGGGCCCACACTCATTTCAACAGCATCTAATAATGGCTTACTAAGATCAATTTCAACACAAATACAGGCATAAGTCATTACCTTTTTCCCCAAGAGTGACATTGAGGAACCTAGTGGCCTTCCCATCAAGGATGCAAGCAATTGGAGAGTGTCTTCTCAGCAGCATTCCACTGGAAAGCAGGGCAGATGCACCCACATCGGGACACGGTTTGGTAGTTCCTCTGAAGGTATGAAACTGGCATGTTAGGGCTTGATAAATAGTCCCACTTGATTATGGAAGTAATTACCTCCAGTAAAAACTTGTTGACAGTCTGTTATATAGGTAAAAGTGACCATGAAATAGCTATTGGCTAGCAATGTAATATCCATATCTCCTTCCAAAGCCCATGTCCTCTGAGCCCATGCTTCCAAGAATAATAGTGACATCCTAAGCCCCAAAAAATTGTAGTACAGGGAGTGATTGGAATAGTATTTAATGTCTTCAGCAATCATTTCCATTGGTATAGCCAGCTTGGGCCTTTCCTTGCATCTTTCCAGATAGCCATTGACTTTGGGGATATGCATACTTGGTTGCTCAAGAGCAAAAAAATAACCTAAACCTTGTAAAATTGGAGCCTTCCCACTGCTACACATTCCTTGGGATGCCTACTGCAGTCCAAGCGCTTCCCTGTAGCTATGCCCTGCTTTTTACCCTATCGTGCCCTACCCTGTCGTGCCCTCCTGCTCGCCTTCATCCATTGTGCCTGCCCTGCTTTCAGGCTAACCCATTTGGCACCATGAAGTTAATTGATCACTAGAAAATGGAATTTATCCTTAATATTGATATTTTTGAGCTCATGAAAATCAATGTATATCTAACAAGGTCCATATTTTTTAGATAATCATAACTAGGGAATACTATGGGCTAGTGATTAGAAATGTTAGAGTAGGTTATTTCTCTTAGCTCATGTTCACCTAGGTATCTAGTTATTCCCACCAACTTATGTGTGGATATTTCATTTAGCTTATTTTAGATATTATGAGATATGACATATTATCTCTTAGATATTATGGGAATATTTTATAGTTGACTCTATCCTTTAGGGATAGTTATCTCTTAGTCCTTTGTTAGATCACTTATCTTGATCTCTTAGTTATGATTGATCACTTACCTTAAAATCTTAGTTAGTATTGATCTTTTTTACCTATATATACAAGGATAATTCATTATATTTTATGAATCTTTAGAAATATAGAGGATTTATCATTGTATGATCTATTTATGTATAATATAGTGAGATATTATTTTAGCAATGCATCACTGGCTTTTACTATGGCAATGGTTTGTAGATTTGAACCTGGGTGAATTTTCTAAACTATTTCATGGTATTATCTTACCTTAATAAGTATAAATTAGGTATTATCTTACCTTAATAAGTATGTTCTTCTCTTGCATCCTCTTTAGATGGTCTTGAGAATTAAAAAGGTGTGTAAGAAATTCTAGTTTTTGGGGGGGATTTCCTCTATGTGTTTTTTATTGTGGTTAAATTTTAAAGATTGAAATAGTAAATCAAAACTTGGAAATGTATTCATATTATCTGATAAAAATATAATCACCCCCAATTTCATCCAAGTTAGACATTAGAGGAAAGATCTACAAGTTTTTTACAATTTTTTTTGAAAACATGACTGTTCTTTCTCTAATAGTGAGAAAACTGTAAATGATTGCTTAGATTTTTTGGGTTTTGTGCACCTCATTTTATAATTTCCATAATAATTTGAAATTTTTAATCTCATTAATAATTACAAAAGTTATAATAGTTTTACTAAGAAGTATTATTCTAAATAAATGATTTTTCTTTCTTTAATTGTGAGAAAACTATAAATGATCACTCAAAAAAGTTTATGCATTTTGCGTGTTTTATTTTCATCTTTTTATAATATTTTGAAAATTTTAATTTAATTAAGAATTTAAAAACTTGTTTTAGTTTCATGACTTTGGTACTATTCACTAAAAAATTCTTTGTGGGAAGATTTTTTAAAGGGATTTTTTTATTATTTTTTTATAAAATCATATCTTTGGATGATTTTTGAATTATTATTTTTATTAAAAACAATATTTGTATTTGAAAGACATAAGGATATATTGTATTTTTTTATTACTTGGCCACGTATATTTTTCTAATCTAATTTGTTGAAGACTAAAGAATGAGGTCTAGTTTGGGAGGTGGACAAACCTCTTCACAAGAAAACAAACTTTATCTTTACTTGATTTCACCATCTTGATTACACACTATCATGGACACATTATTGGTTGATCCTGATGTCTTATTTTACATGTGATTTATACTTATTTGTACTCAATTAGCCCATACTTCTCTTTTTTTTAAGAGTAACTCTCATGATTTGTGAGGACTTCTTTGACAAGTTGATAGTCTCTTTGTTTGGAGCTATTCTGGTGTATACAACATCTTCTTTATTTTTATTTGATATTTTTAGGATATAATATACTTATACTAAATTATAAAGTGTCATGGAGGGTTTGATTTTATAGCCTAGTTTACCTTTATGCATGTGTACCTCAAATTTTTCACCCCTTTATTATTTTAGTTACTAGTCTCTCCCATTACCACCAGGGCCATCTTTTTAAGATGATTTATTTATATATTCAACACCACTACCTATTTTTGAGTAGTGAATGCATCCAACTCATATAGATCTTTTCATCCACTCCACCCATTCTACATTATGGAGGGGGGTTTAGATTCCTCCTTTGTACATGTGTATCTTATTCAGACACTTTATTTGTCAGAACCCATATGAGGATTATTATGTCTCACTAGAATTATTGTGATTTTTTGTGTAGTGACACCAGTGTGGCATCCCCACCAATATTTGTGCTCATTTCTCACTATTTTTTAGTCCACTTCTTTAGAGACTTTAATTTTTATCTTATTCTAATTAGTATTAAGGGATGGTGTTTAGGTAATTCTTCTTCAGTTTCATCATTCTACTTAGTATTCTAGATAGTAGTGTTCATATTCAATGATCTTTGTATTCAACACCATTCCTACTTCAACTTGGTAGTTACAACAACTCAACATCCATGTATTATGGCAAGATGGATTAGAATCCATAGGGACACTTGTATTCACACTAACCCATTTTTTTAATGAGTACCTCATCAGGTCTTGTTGTCATGACCCATGTCCTTCCTTATTTTCTCTCTTTTTCAGGGGAGTTTTATTTTCTTATGAATTTTCTCCCTTTATCCACTTTTTGAGAGATTGCTTCATGGATATATTATACATGAGTACCTAATTAGACCTTGTTGTTGGGACTCATATTGTGTTTATACCACTTTATTTTTGGCCCATAGTTTCACTTGAAGGAGGGGGGTTGTTAGAGTATGTTATTTACCTTAGCTCATGTTCACCTAGGTATCTAGTTATTCCCACCCACTAATGTGTGGATATTTCATTTATCTTATTTTAAATATTATGAGATATTACACATTTATCTTTTAGATATTATGGGAATATTTTCTAGTTGTCTTTATCCTTTAGGGATAGTTATCTCTTTATCCTTGGTTTGATCACTTATATTGATCTCTTAGTTATGATTGATCACTTAGCTTGATCTCTTGGTTAGGATTGATTTTTCTTGCCTATAAATGTGAGGGTCATTCTTCGTATTTGAAAAAGCTTTGAAGATACAAAAGAATTTTCATTGTATGATATATTTGTGAGTAATATACTGAGATATTATTAGAGTAATACATCAATGGATTTTACCATTGTAATGGTTTTTAGATTTGACCCTAGGTGAGATTTTTCTAAACTCTTTTAAGAAAAATTACTCTAGCCTTAAGTAGTTCTCAAAAAAAAATTATTTTTTTTCTTTTGAAGAATGGGTTTGTCATATGAATGAATATTTGGGTAAGGTTCAATCATTAATTATAGTGGTTAGGGTTAGATCAACACATTACACTTCCCCTTTTTTATGTATTTTTTTATTTCTCAAAGGTACGCCTTGTGTAGACACCTAACTAACCACAACTAGCCTTCAATCAGACTTCAGACCAATTCCTACCAACCATTGAAAATTAAGCCTAGAATCATTGAACATCCCAAATTTACTTGTACATAATTTATCAAATCTTAGAATCATATTGAGACATCACTAATTAGAGTATCCTATCGTATGCAACCATAACCTTTCACTGATTCATCCCTAAGCACTATGTGACATCACAACATTCAATTTGGCCCATAGACTTATTAAATGGGGCACTTGCACACATAAATCAAATCTTGAAAATGCTAAAAGCCTAAGTAAAACTAATTAACAAGCTAAACCAAATTAAATGCCTAGTTGAATTATCCATGTGCAATTAATGAATTACTAAAAAAGGAAATTAAAAAATATAAAATATCCTAGATTTTCATGATTACCCATTGTAATTTGTCAAGCCTTTAGGAAATACCTCAAAATATCTTTTTTTGGAGATCCGTGCCTATTCATTACAAATTATGACCATCGACACATTTTAACTCTATTGGGGTTATGTTGACTCACTTAGATTAGGTTTGAACCCATTCCATGTTTAAACTACACTTTAACTCTCCTTGAGTTGGGGTTAGTTCCTAAACTTATAAATACAAGCCATTGCCTATTAAAAAGAGAGCTTGGAAGTTGTAGAGTTATAATGCAAGTTTTATAGCATAATTTATATCAATAGTGTTATAATACCAAAATATTGAGCCAAGTCACATAAATCAAGCACAAGCCATATCAAGCCATAATGGTGTCAAGGAGAGGAGTAAAGAAAACTCCATTACTAAAGACTCTTTGAGCATTAACTGAGTAAACCATACAAAGAATCATTTAAAACATTCAAGGAAGGTAAGAGATTATTTATCTTACGATCTAGGCTTAGAGATGTTAACATTTTAGTGTGTTTATTTTGAGTTTTATTGCTTAAAATAACACTTGATCTAACCTCCTCTTTATTGTCAAATTATCATGATCATAAATGGCATGCCCAATGGGACCCTAAAGAATCTCACGTAACAAGAAGACCAAAGTGTAACTCCTAACTTTTCAAATGAATCCTTGAATATCTTAAAAATTGGAGTTTTAGCTTTATTTTTGACGTATTCTATTTTTTATGTGAACTCAGATTTACATAGAGACCGACATTAGTTTGGCATAACTGGCATCAATTTTTCCTAACCAACATTGGTTACATCTAAATATAATCAATTTTGACTAACCATCACCAATCGCGGTATAGGGTAGGACACGACTTAAATTTTTGTATTTTGAATCTTTTTAAAACTCCTAGTTATTATTTCTTGGTTTCATTGACTTGTATACTCTCTATTTAATCACCTTATTACAAGTTTTATGGAATTTCTATACTAATTTTAGGTAACTAACATTTTTATAAATATTTTGTTTTGCCTTCAGGTTCATAAGAAACTGACATCAATTTTTATCAACTAGTATCGATTTGTTTTTAACTGGCATTGGTCACAAGTGATTGATATTGGTCTCTATGTAAAAAATATAGATAAAATCAAGAGCCATAGTTCCAAATTTTTTAACCTCACCCATAATTATGCTTCAAATCAGAAGGAAACCCTTTAAATTTTGCAAGACCTAGGTAGGAATAGAACATAAATTTGTAAATGCTAACTCTTGGACACTTCATTATTTGTGCCTAACAAAGAATGGTTAAGTCTTGAACATTTGGTTTTAAGTTCTTAAAAGGAACTTAGGTGATTTATTTTAATTTGTTTTGCGAAAATTATTACAAGATTTGCCAATTTAAGCTAAAGGGTCAAAAATTTCATTAACATTTCATTTGGTGCATAAAATTAACACTTAGATTAAAAATTCTTAAAAGTATTTTTTTAGTGCTAAATATATATACTTATGTGTTTTTTATAAAATGAAGAGTGCGTGTATGATTTTACCTTGTCCCATTTAGATAAATTGGGTGATCAAAAATGCCTTTTCATTATAATGATGCCTTTGTCTGAGGCGTGAAAATAATGTTGTTTAGGCTCTCCCCAAAACTGTTATGGTTTAGGTGATCTAAAAGCAACCTCTAAAGTATTTTAACTTAGTTTTATTTTATGCAACTTGGTTTGTAAAGGAGAGTTCACATCTTCTTCAAAAGTTCTTTAGGGAATATTTGACTCGGGATTTCATCTCCTAGCATTGTACCAACCCCATTTTATAGTGGGATATGTAAATCAAGATACATATACTATGATTGCTAGGGGGTTAAGTAGATATCCTCTATGATCATAATGAAAATCCAAGTCAGGTCTGGCTAATTAGGGGATTCCACTAAGAAGTACATATATGGGATCTCTATGTAAAATAATATACCCTTGAATAGTAAGTTAGCTAGTATGAACTCAATTGATCTGAGACATATCTAGTGTTAATCACACTTGGGACCATTAAAATGGTCAAAAATTTAAGTTTTAAAACAACCCCACTTGCCACAGACATATTTTTGATGCAGGGTGAGTATCTTGAAGTTCCATGTCATCATATAATCTCTTGGGAGAAGAGGGGGCTAAAAAACTCTACTTATTCATGCACTTTTATTCTTGGATTAAGACTTAAAATCCTCCCAAGAGCACATATATAGATGGAACTTGATAGTACTATGCAACCTTGTTAGTTTTAGGATCTAGGACATTACACTTAGGTGTTTGTGTCATTTATCCTTTATTTCTTTGTTTTTGAGTTTAAATATATTTGTTTGTCTTCCCATGTCAAAATGAGTTTTGTGTCCACACCACTTTGTTATTTAAGGAGACATTATGTCATCTATTTGACACCTTACTTTTACCTTAGATTTTTGTCAAAAATATTGTGTGTGTTGCTTGATTAAAATGGGTAATGTTATGCTACCCAAATCATTTCAAGTTTTGTTCCTTGAAGTCTTGAAACATACCATTATTTACATCTTTAGAGAGTGATAACACCGTTACAATGCTCAAATTATTTCATAGACTTATTTTTACCTTGTGTCAAAGTTTCCAATTTCAAAACTAAGTCACATGTGTCTTTAGTGTCTTTATCTAGGGTCATTATGTCATTCAATTTTGTCTAACTTATTTGTTCAAAAAGCCTAGTTTTTGTCAGTTGATTTTTTAATTAACCTTGAAAAGTTTGAATCCAAACATTGATTGATTTTTGCTTATGCCTTATGTAATTTAGACTTAGACACCAATATTTATCTTTTAGGTTGCATAAATTAGGTTAATTATTTACCCAAATTTGAAAACTATTTGTTTGTGCCATTATTTTGGAGAAAATAGTCTATCTCCAAGTGCCTTTTATTTTATGCCTCATATCGAATGGAACAAATTCATATCTAGATTTGAGTGCCTAGTTTATGCCAAAGTGTTTTAGATTTTTTAGATTAAATCATCCTTTTATTTAAAGTCTAGATTTTGATGCCACATTTGGCCAAAAGTCCTAACACATGCCTTTTTTTGAGCCTAGCTTTTGACACCACATTTGGACAAAATACCAATCAAGCTTTACTTTCATATATTAGACCTATTTGGAACACTTTGAACCTAGAGTTTAGAATTTCAATTTTAGTTCATCCACTTGACCTTTTTGTGTGAGACATTAGATAATAGAAATATGATGTTAGATTTTTTTTATACCATGTTTTAGCCCAGACCATTTTGGAGATACAACTCCATCCCTAAACCAAGTTAGACCATGTCTGAACCTTTTGTCCTTTGGACAATGTTTTTAAGAGTTTGTATAACTCTAATCCTTTTTTCAAAATATTTATCATTGAATTTGATATGTCTCTTTACAATTATGTTGGAGCCATGTATAATCCAAGTTATGATAGAATGGCCATATAATTTGACTTTGTTTGAGACCCCTATGGTGAAGAAGTGGTTTGTGAGACGGATCCATATCCTCCTTATAATCCTCAATCTAGGGAGCAAATCCAATCACTAGATTTGATGGTACCTTATTCATGTTAGGTGACATATGATCTTAGTCCCCTCACCATTCATGGAATTTTATCCTCCACCTATACCATTAACACTCCTTCAAATTTTGTGAACAACCAAGATCCATAGTGTCTAAGGATTACCATACTAAGACCTCATCCTTTGGCTTGTGTGAGTAACCAAGCTCCTTAATACCCTACCATTTATATACTAAGACATTGTAATTTGGATTGTGTGATCAACCAAGCTCCAAAATTCACTACCATTACCATTCCAGGCCATTCCATGTATGGTAACTCATTATCCCAATAAAGTTGTCAAATCACAACTTAGTGAGTAATAGTTATTGTCCTAGGCCATAAACCAACCTTTCTTAATCCTATAATTATCCAACCAACAACCATTATTTAACCATTACCAACTATTCCCCACTTTATAAAACCCATGGCAATTATCCAGATAAAACTAAGCCAATCAGTACCTCTCCAACTGAGCCAATCATTTGAAGATCAAGAGATGTTCAAAATTGGTATTTTAGAACTACTTGTAAACTAAGGCCAAGAAAACCAACCAATCCATGATGTTTCTATTGAACCAACCATTTATGATAAGTTAACCTATGATGAATCATATTTTTATCAATTAGCCGTTGTCAAGGAGTATGACTTTAATAAGCCAGCCTTTTCTAAGTCACTTCTTAATGATTATAACCACCTTTGGGAAATTCATTACCTTGACCATATGAATATTTTTAAAGATCATAAATTTGACAAGCCAGTCTTTGAGGAGTTGTATCTTGACCTTTTTCCCATTGTTGAGGAGTCTCACTTTGATAAACCAATCTTTGTGGAGCCCATTATGCTATCATAGGCCATTACTTGTCCCATACAAAACATACAACAAGACACCATTGTAGGAACATCCACACCAAATGAATAATCATAATTAGATTTAATTTTTATTATTAAATTGACATTATATTTAACATCAAAAGCAAAATCAATGTTAGTCTCAACATCAGATTCAGATTCCTTTGAGTTAGAATCAACTTCAGAATTAAAATATGTTCATGGTTGTTACAACATTGGTTATACATGCCTTGAAAATTAGATTGAATACATTTTTGATCCTTATAATTTTTTTGAGGATGATTAATTCAACTTAGACAAAATTTCTCCTAGTATCTTCTATGAATATTGTGCAACCTCTTCTTATTCCATTACCATTTCACATGCCATTACCACCAACCAACCTAGACATTATATTAACCTTCCACCTTTCACAAGTGTCGATTGGGACCAATCAAATAACACCTTGCTTAACTAAATATATGGTGACATATCAGTTGAATAAAATTAGGTAGTCTAAGATCACATTCATTCTGAAGAAGAAAAATCTCTTAGTGAAACCTTTCTGAAGGTGCTAAGGGGAAATCAATGTCCAAACTTAGCATTTTCTAGTGATACTTTTTTAGAGTCCCTAGAAGATAATAAAAGTCAAAATTCAACATTTATTAGTGAAAAATTCTTGGAGGCACTATGGGAAAATCAAGACAACTTCATTTATGAAAACATCATTGAGGCACCAATAGCTGAAGTACAATAATTCTTCACTATTTAATGAAGACATTATTCAAGATGAAATCAATACAACTTTCAATTTACAACATAATCAGATGGTAGCTAATCTTAGGACCAAATAACAACAAAATATGATGGTCTTATCAATAATATGTTTAAAATAATTCATCCCCACCACAATCAAAGTTATGTCAAATCTAGAATCAACATTATGTGTGCCTAAAAATCTTGATCTTAATTTTTTGTACAACCATTATACATTCCATTATCATCCACCTTTAAATTTCCATAATAGACCTATCATCCAATGTTTATCCATTTTTACCAGCCATGGCTGTACTTTCCTTTATAGAGGCTACAAAGATACGTTGTCTCAACATTTGAAGAAAATAGAATCAATGATCGATGAAGATCATAATATTCTTGGCATCTAAATCTATAGTAGGTTATTGACGAAGCAACTATTCAGAAGAGATATGGGTTAGAAATTTACATGATTGATTATTTTAGTTGTGTCATATGTTGATCAATATGTGCATCTCCACATCAGTAGGAACAACATAATCATTCAACTTGGACAAAAACATTGATCTTGCCTTTTCCATTTTTTGTTTCACCTAGCCAAAAACCATACCCTTGTCATTGTCATTTTCCATATACCTTACCATTTACATTTACCATTTACCATACCATTTACCTTTCCTTATCACTTGGGGGCAACCCTATTACCACTAAATCTAATCTTCATGCCACCATCATCCTAAACAATCTTGTACCATATACCATTTTATAATACCCTTATTATTGACCCAAGACTTTTTTTAGCCATAATACCCAACCCCTTTTGGTCTTGGTTCCTTTGGTTTTTCCCACACCTTTTGTGAGGGGATTCTGATCTAGTTTTAGCAATTTAAAAATTTTGTGTTAAATGATAGTCTATGAAAGTAGAGTGATAGTGGATATGGAAAGTTATCTTTCATTTATGATTGACTGGTGCCACTGATTATAACCACTTATGGGAAAATCATTATCCCACCTTGTGTTACTAATTATAACCTCATATGAATAAATTAGTAACACCAACTTATGTCATTATTTCCTAATTATAACTGCCTATGGGCAAATTAGAAACAACACCTTTTACCATGTATTGTCATATCACCTTGCCATTACTATTATCATTTGCCTTGTCATTTGTCCTTAATAAAAGAACTTGTTGTGACCTAGTTGGTTATCACTACCTTTTGTGTTAGCATAACTATTGTGACTTGAGGCCCTAATAGGACTATGTAGGCCATAATCGATTCATGTTGAGGTCACATCAGTGCCTCTCTTCCATATGCTCTTGCCATTTTGAGAGCAACCGAAGCCAATGCTCTCATCATTTTATGAGTGGTATATTATCAATCTCTAATGAGTTAAGATACCTCAAAATTATAAAAACATCATAAAATTTCAAAATCCAAAAACATTTTCCTATTTAAGCCTAATTGGTTATCCTCAATCTACCCAACTGGGGAAAATACATTGTTAGGATGTATTTTTTTGCTTTTACTTTTAGGATTTTTGTGTCTTTATTTGTTTTTTTACTTTCCTATTTGTTTGATTTTAGTATTGTACCTTGACTTAGTCTATATGAATTCATTATGTGATTCCTTGTGCATTATTCTTGAATCTATCCATATGGTCATCATGGTTTTTATCATTGGTGCATTATTTTCAATTATTTATTAGATTGGGAGTCAATCCTTATGCATATTTTGACAAAGTTCTCATGGTGTTATATCATGAGATATACCATCATGTGCTATAGAAAAAATCATCTTAGGAAGTCTTACAAGCAATGGAGCTATAAATGTTTCTCCTTGGTAACCTTGCAAAATCATCCCACCCTCCTTGATTAAATCAACCCATTGACCATTTTGGTTACATCAATGCTAATAAATATGAAAATATCTATATTGGTAGGTAAAACCAAATCATTCCCATTCGTCATTTATTATTCTTATATTCATCTCTTTCATCATTTTGTATATCCTCATATGCTTGGTTATTTGTGGCTTCTTCAATCATTATACCATCACATATACATTTATGCTCACTCATCTTTATTCTTTTCAACAAGTTATATCCTTGAGTTATGCTTACCAATCTTCCCTATCAAGGTACAATCAAATCATTTTCTAATCTAGGTCATCTTAATGATTATAACCACCTATGGGAAAATCCTTATTTTGACTCATTGGCCCTAACTGGGGCTTATAATCATGCCATTGATTATAACTACCTTTAAGAAAATCAGTGTCTCAAACTTTGTTACTAAGTATAACAACCTTTGGGTAAATTAGTACTTTTTAAATCAATGCATGAAAGCATTTTATTAATTATATTAATCTCACCCATGGGTTAATTTCATTTTTCTTATTAGTTATTTTCAAGGGACCATCCATCAATAATATGTGTCAGCCACTCGCTCGAGGGGGCATCATTATAGGCTTCCCAAACATTGTTTGGATCTTCTTCTTCTTTCATTATTTTATGACCTATTTCATTATTTGATAAAATATTACTATGCTTATAGCTTGCAACATATTCCTAGATAGGGGAAAACTATAGACATTTAAAAATGGCCATAACTGGCCTTCGACTAGACTTTAGACTGATTCTTACCAATCATTGTTAATTAAGCCTAGGAATCACTAAACATCCCAAATTTGCTTGTGCATTATTTGTCAAAGCTCAAAATCACATTGAAGAATTCCTAATTAGGGTATCCTATCATATGTAACCATAACCTCTCAGGGATTTAACCCTAAGCACTCTACGACATCACAATAATCAATTTGGCCCATAGACCTATTAAATGTGGCACTTGCACACATAAATCAAATCTTGAAAATGCTAAAATCCTAAGTAGAATTAATTAAAAAACTAAACCAAATTAAATGCCTAGTTGAATTATCCATGTACAATTAATGAATTACTAAAAAATGAAATTTAAAAATATAAAATATCCTATCTTTTCATGATTACCCTTTACAAGTTTTCAAGCCTTGGGAAAATATCTCAAAATATCTCTTTTTGGAGACCCATGCCTATTTATTGCAAATCGTGACCATTTGAAAAATTTGAACTCTAGTGGGATTATGTTTTCTCACTTAGGTTAGGTTTGAACCCATTCCATGTTTAAACTACAATTTAACTCACCTTGAGTTGGGGTAGTTCCTAAGCCTATAAATACAATCCATCGCCTATTGAAAAGAGAGCCTAGAAATTGTAGAGTTATAATGCAGGTTTTATGGCATGATTTATATCAATAGTGTTATAATACCAAAATATTGAGCCAAGCCACATCAATCAAGCATAATACATATCAAGCCATAATGGTGCCAAGGAGAGAAGAAGCAAAGAAAACCCCATTTTCAAAGACTCTTTGAGCATAAACCGAGCAAACCACATAACAAATCATTTAGAGCATTCAAGCAAGGTAAGAGACTGTTTGTCTTTTTCATTTAGTTTTGATTTCTATTTGGTTTTGTTCATCAATACTCCCAATGATCTAGGCTTAGAGATGTTAGCATGTTAGTGTGTTCATTTTGAGTTTTGTTTCTTAAACTAACACTTGATATAACCTCATGTCCATCGTTAAATTCATATGATCAAACCTTGTAGACACTTAAAATTGAACAATTTGTATCAATTCTAATTAGTCTCTTACTAACACTTTCAAACCCACTAAAATCACTATTCTTCTAATTTTTAATTAACCTAATATACCCCTAATGAAAATTTCCATAACTTTTAGAATATCCATATTTATCTAAAATAAAAAATAATTTTATTTCCTCATATTGGTGACATCACCTGAGAAAGTCAATGGGAAAGGAGAGGAGTGGAATCAATATATTACACTCTCTTCAACCTTAATACATACTCCACCCTCTTACACCCTCTTACACATGCTAAAAAGGATCATGATTACACTTTTCTTCGAAACATCTTCCACACTCCAAAATTTCCTTAAATGGATCCTCTTATATTTCCAACCTCTAACATTGATAAAGGCGAGGACTCATTCCTAGCCCTATATTTGAATGTCAAGAGGGATGGTCCTCATTGATTCAATAAGTCTATAAATTAAATATCCTCCCTCCATTATATAAATTTTTTTGGACCTAAACTTAATCTTCCAAAATTTATAAGGAGATTCACCATTACCATGATAATTATCAAGTCAAACCAAGTGTAGACAAGGGGAGATGTTGCCCACATGTGGAGTCAACATTGCCAAATACCTCTAGTTCTAAAAACCAAGCACATACCTCTTTGGAACATCAAGAAAAGGAAAACTTCAAATCAAGGTATAAATTTTTGTGTTTTTATCTTATATGTGATTCACAGTTTGCTCTCAAACCTAGTGGATATGCTTATATTATGGTCTTTTAATTGTTTTGATTTGAATTCACTAACAATGATCTAACCTTTTGTTTGGATTCATATTATACACACCTATGGTTTCCAAGAAAATGATAATGAAAATAAAGGCTTATACATGACATTAATAGAATCAAAATATGTCATCCCTTTCAGTAGACACGTGTAGGTAGTAGAGCAATTATAGATTTATCACTTTCACAACAAACAAATTTGTTGTCCATGGATAATGTCACACTGCATATTTTTCCAAGGAGCACAAAATTATCCATACATAACAATATATATTTTTTTAACCTAAGATGTCTCATGTATGTTTTATCCTATTTTACACTATCATATACCTACTACAATCAGCTAATATTTTGAAAAGCTAAGTAGCATGTTATTGGTTGCATTTACTATATTTATCATATGCCACTTTTCAATCAATTTAAATTAATTATTATTTACATTAAAATTTATGTTTGAATGCCATATATCAAAATATGGATATAATTTTAATGTTTTATACCTATTAAAAAATTGAGTCAAAATTAGGGTAAAATTTATTGGTGAACCCATTTCTTAATTTAACATTATTTTTATGATTTTTGTCCTAGGTTTTATATAAATTCATGTTTTTTGTATACTAAAGAGAAATTTGATCATCCTTTATAGGATTTAATTGAGAACTAATCTAGGATTTATCTTTGACTAAGGGGTTTTATATTAATTGTTTTATTTCCCTAGACAAAAATATTTTCTTCTATTTGTTTTTAATTTATTTTCTTTCTTTGTCTTACTTTTAGAGATATTTTTTGGCATTTAAAAACTCATAGGAGTTGTCATCCTAGGAAAAGTGGTAATTATTTTTACCTAATCCATGGTGTGAGGGGTATTAATCCACCATGAAATCCATTATATAACATTATATATGCAATTTATCTTTCACACACCTAACGAGCATATCAAAAGTGCATAGGGGTTTTTACTTTTCAAGCATAGGAAGACTTTTGGATATTTGTTTTTTTAATGCATCGATAAGTTGTTATACCCAAAAATTTACTCTTAATGTACCTTAGAGATAAGATAATTTAGATAAAGGATGGTAAAATCCTTCATATTCAGTTCCCCATTAGGCCTTGCTCACTATTTATGAATAGGATCAGTATATTTGAGAGTCTAAAAATTAAACAGGTCCTACCTAGCTACACCCTAATACCATTTGAAAATTCAAAGTTTCAAAATTAGTCATGGATATAGTGAATGAATTTTTATTCTATCTATAAACAGTCAAATCAAATCATCAATTTCCTTACAATGTTTATTCTTGGCATTCTTACCTTGCTTGGCCTATTTACCATTCCATTAACTTCCAATCTATATTAGAATATTCAATTTTCTACTTAATACATTGAAAATACTAAAAAAAAAATTAGACATAACTATTTTAATTATATAGTTTTTTCCACAAAATCCCAACAATGGTTTTCCTTCTAGGACAATATAACACTAGGTAGACAAGGTTGTAGCTCAGCTGTGTCCAGTAGTACAACCTAGTCCCCCATACTTAAATGGTAACTTTTAAAAGTTGAGACATTTTTTATTAACTCTATCACACTCTTGTAAAGGTTATTTAAGGTATATATTCAAAACATTCCTCTTTATAATCACATCAAGGGCTCTCAAAACATCATCTAGCAATCATGTGGAAATTCTACTTCACATTGAGTAAGAGCACTATTCTTTCCAATTCTAATTGTACTTTATTATAATATTCATAGGCCAATTCTAAAGTCATTTTATTATAAGTAGAAGTTAATTTTTTTAATAATTTGATTCAATCGATCTAGTTTCATTCATATAAAAAATATCAACATTCACATGTTCACTCTAAGAGGGATAAGTACATCAACATGAGGCCCTTTTAGGATATGTAGGTAATGTTGGGTGAATATTTTGTCAACCAGCTAACTAACATTCAAAATAGTTCTTATCACCACAACGTAAGGAGATTGGTCATCCAAATGTGTAGGTTTACTGCATCATAAGCGGACAAATCTCTCCTCTCATCAAGGGGAGGTTCCCTATTAAATATGCAAAGGATATATATATATATATATATATATATATATATATATATATATATATATATATATATATATATATATATATATATATATATATATATATATATGCAAAAAGTAAGACACAGGGGTGGGATGAACCATCCATATCCCTTTTTTCAAAGATGATGTTGATAAACAAGGAAGAAATCCTGGGTGATGGGGAAGGTGCTTCTCTTCTTTCAGAAGCAACTTTTAGCCAAGAGCTAAATTCCTTCCTAAATAGTAGAAATCCTGGTGCAATGTTAGAAGGCACTTCTCTTCTTTCAGAAGTGTTCTTCAGTAGGTAACAAGAATCTTTCAAGTAACAAGTAACCAGTAATGGGGGTACTGAGTGACCAACAACTCAAGAGAGAAAAATGAAGAATAATACGTCGTCCCAAGGTTCTTTACACAGGAAAGGAAAATGCAAAAACACTGAAGGTACTTATGGGGGAACAATGTCATCCCACAATTGGCCTTCAGGACACCTTCCTAATCACCTCCACTAGTTTTGCTTGTTAAATCAAATGGACAAGAAAACTCCTAGGAAATAGACATATGAACAATCTCCTAAGATAACACAAGCTATAATAGCACAAAGTTTGGAAGTAACTTGTTTTCTCATTCAGATAAAATAATATGAATTACAATCTGAGCTCAAAGTCTCAGTAATGCCTTTCAATTTGGGCAAAGTTTTGCTTCTGATAATTAAAAAGGTCTCCCTTCAAATGATACAAGAGATTACATTATATAGAGGCCTAAGGGAGGCTTGACACTTTCTCCCAATGAAGTGACCCATTTGGTGCATTTAATGCCTTGGATGCATTCTTGGTCTTGTCAGGAAAGGCCATGCTAGAGCAGGGCAACTGCCTTAATTGTGGCATGTCGATTCATCTCTAGTGCCTCCTCTCGAGCTTGAATCTCTCATTCTATCACTTGCTTACCTACACAACTCTCTACTCTATCTTTATCTCATAGGGGACAAATAGACAATTCTTTCAATGTTGGTAGACCCCAAATATCTACTCGATGAACTACTCCACCTACTAGAAATAACTACTGTAGATATTTCCCTCTTTATCTCTTCTCCCATTTGGCTTTAGCCTTAGGGTCTTTGAATGCATTCGGGTTCACGTTTTAAGTCTGCAAAGCTCAACAGATAATTCATCATAACAATTTGATGTTCATGGGCCCATCATGCTCCCTAGAAACTCCCTCATGTCTTTCTCACTTGCCATGGTCACTTTTTGCTATGACACAGATGCAGACACATGGTAGTTTCCACTACATTAGGTCAGGACATGCAGTAGGTTCTACTCTATGAAGCTTCATTTAAAACTGTCTCAGCTTGTGACACTTGGCAGCTTCCACTACCCTCTGAGGCTCAAACCTTTTTCAAAGGGAACATGCCCTTTGGTGTCTTCCAAGTGGCCTTTGAGCTTTGATTCTTTGGTGGGCTGTCGTCCCTTTTATTTCCTTCAAACAAAATGTCTGAAGGAATTTCTTCAAACAATTTATCTAAAGGAAACCTTTCCTTGGCTCTATGCGTGCCTTTGCATTGTGAGTGCCCCTTTCCTTTGACATGTGGTGCCTTCTACTCTTTAAACAAGTGCCTTGTGGTGTCTTTTGCAAGAATAGGTGAGGACACGTGGCATCTTTCATTGCATCCATGAGGGACACATGGCATCTTACACTATTGACACTTGGTAGCATCCACCTTCTTGGGCCTTTGGGACATCATAGAAATGTTTGGGGCTTAGTTGGGCTCTCACAAATGATGACACTTGCTGGTATCTACCACTCTCTGTATGGGACATGTGGCATGGTCTGCTGCTCTTAGGAAAAACATAGTGAAGCCTTCCACAGTTGCCACTTGTCACCCTCCGTGGAACTTTGAGAGAAGCTTTATCGAAAGAAGCCTTGTAGCTTATAAGAAAATTTGAGAAGCAAACATTAACACTTGTCACATTTCACTGAGTCACAATGGGACACGTGGCATGGTCTACATATTTCTAGCACTTACACAGATGCAGACATGTGGAGGATTACACTTCATTTTAGTCATTCACCTAGGGCCCACCATGGTCTTTACTCAACATAGTGAAATGGAAGGAAGAAACTATGGACATTGACACATGGTGGCTTCTGATGATCTTCATCAGGGACACATGGTAGCTTCCACCATTTCTTATAAACAAAGCATAATGGGGCTCAGCCGACGACACTTGGCAGCATCTACCTGACTCTTTCTTTTGTGCATGTCCTTCCTTAACTAAGGTAACCTTTAAACTCTTAAACCCATGAATTAAACTGAATGAACATTAAACCCATTAAATTGATGAATGTTGAACCTGCTAAACTGATGAACATTGAACCCATTGAACTGATGAACATAAAATGTTTCAACAGGTCAACAATTCAATCTTTTGAGACTTGTTAAGTGCTTGAGGCTATAGATCCTTTAAACGATTGAGCTTTGAACCTTTGACATATGCACATAGCCCTTTGAATAAATTTTGAGAAGGGAAGAGAGGAATTTTGGCCCTACAAGCCCAAAATAGCTCATATGTTGTCCCAAAAATAAGAAGTCATTTTTGGGGGACAACAGTTGGCTCCTATTGGGGAGCTTCCTTCAATCTGGAAAATTGAAACACAACTGAGGGGAGTAAAAACCAAAGTCTCTAGTGCCTTGAAGTGTGCCATTGGGCTATGGATTCATGCTAACCAAAAAGAAAGGCTCCAAAAAATGAAAATGGAAAACACAAAGCAGAAATAGAAACTATACAAATATACATATGTATAGGTGAACTTATCTGATACTTCAAGAATTGAAGTACTTTAGATGCTACTCATCATGGGATAATGAAAGGGGATGCCATATTACTAAACTAGTAGGAAACCATTTTGTCCCCAAAAATAGTGATGGGTGAATGGAGCTCTCCACCAGGAAACTAATTTTTTACATCTTCCTCTTGGCCTTTTCTTCTTCTTGCCCCATGGTGGGACGTGGTCTTCCCTCTGAAAACCATAGCTCCTTGCTCTTCCTGTCAAGAGTTCCTTTTGTTGACTTTGGAATATAGTAGTATGTTCCACCACCATAGCTTGTTGTCCTACTAGTTTAGTCTAGCACACGCTTTGATTGTCAGCCTCAAACCCCTGACAAACCATCAGCTCATCATCTCCTTTGGTGTGAAGGAGTTTTACCTCTTCGTCCTGAGCAGTTTTCAATCCAAGCAACAGAGATCTACATCCAACTATGAAAGAATTGCTTCCATTAGATTCTAAGATCTAAGCATCATCAGAAGTTGATCTTTCATCAGATTTCTCTTTATTGGAGATGAAAGATCCTTCTCAATTTATACTGTGCCCTACTAATTCTTTTGATGCCTTGTTTGGATCAAATCCTGGATTGCCAGCTATGGGACTTTCATTGACTGAGACATGAGCATCTTTTGTGGTCATGAGGTAATTACCTCTGCCTAAAGGCTCAAACAAAATTTGAGTAGTATGGGCTGACGTTTGGGTAACCACAATCTTTGCCTCAAACAGGTCCACACGTAGTTCTCCATCAATGTCTAATTGCTCAAGATTGGCTTGCAAGGATTCAAACTCAGTCATTTGAATTTCAGATTTCTTGACATGATCAACTATGTCAAATGACTGAGATGGACTTGGAAGAGAGGATGGGAGTTCATCCTTTTGGTTATTGGGAAGGGGAGGATTGGTCTATGAATTTGAAGTAGAAGGTGCAGAGATGTTCAATGTACTTCTTTGGCAATCACCAAGTCATTTGACTAGAAAGGAAGAGGGGTTCTCTACTTAGAAACTGAAATCATTGGTTGGGGTCACTCCTCTATCTTTTCTTTGTCAGCCTACTAGGCTGACTGATTCTCAGACTAGGTGAATACTACATTTGATCCTTCGACTGCTTCACCTTCACTCCTGGGTTCATCCTAGTAATTTAGGAAATCAATGTGGGAGTCACCAGCTGATTCTTCTTGATCCTCCCTAAAGAGATCAACATCATTTTCTTACTTGAACTCAGGTTGAAAATAGGAAACATATTCTATTTCCAAATATCCAACTGCTGAGTTGGTTAGAGGTGCTTCAAGGGCAAGGTTCCTCTATGGTGGAGGAAGATGATTTGGTTGCTCTTGACTTTTGGTAGCATTGCCTTGATATGGCTGATTGGGGAATGTCCTCCTTGGTGCATCTCTATACAGAGGAGCAGAAGACATACCTTGTGCCATTTGCCTTTTCAAAGCTAGCAATTCATTTGCCAACTTTTGGACCATTGGATTAGTGGTGGTTGTAGGTGAGTTATCAGAAGAGGAGGAAGATGCACCTCTATTTAAATCCCTTCTTATCTTTCCAGCCAAGATAAAGTCATCTTCTAAGTCAGTGGCCAAGTCCTGAGCAGTAGCAAGGTCTATGTGGCTAGCTTGTCTCAGAAAAAAACTCACTTCAAGAAGTTGTGAGTTGATGAAGAATCACTTGAGGTTCTGAGGCATTGATTGGGTGACCATGGGAATCCTGTGCCTTAGCTTGTTGAACCTAGTAATGAAGTCCCTCATAAGTTCATGGGGCTATTTCTTCATCTGAGTGAGCTAGGCTAGCAAGGCATGCACATCTTCTATAGGCTTGAACCTGGATTTAAACATGGCTTTGATAGTGTCCTAGCTAGTCACTGATCTAGTCTGCAGATGGTAAAACCAGTTTGTAGTAGCATCTTGTAATGTCTCCATGAAAAGCTTGACTACCACATCTTCAAATTCCACCCCTATCACACCATAGGCTATGGTGAAGGCTGCAATGTGTTCATCAGGGTGGACTCTTCCATCACCAAAGAATTTGGGGAAATTCTTCCTTGAACTGGGTGGTAGCTCATGCAGGGGTGGAGCTAGATTAAGGGGGCCAAATGAGTTACCCCAAGGGCCTCAAACTACCATGATTGGATTATGAAAAATAGGGATAACACATCTAAGTGGATTTTCCAGATTAAAGGACAAAAATGGAAAAGATACTGGCCCTGCTTCAGCTTAAAACTTGAGGCTTCAAACTATGCTTTCTTTCTCAACAGCTCTAGTTTTGCAGACCAGATAATATAATGGAGATGGATGAAAATGGTAAGGCTATAAATGGATAATGGGTAAGACCCAGATGGGAGTTTCCAAACTCTATAATGGATAAGGGAAGGAACTACTTTAATCTAAAACTTGAGGCTTCAGACTACACGTTCATCCCCAACAGAGTCACCAAAAATTGTTGGGTAAATATTTTGTCGACCACCTAACTGGCATTCAAAATAGTTCCTATCACCACATCATAGGGAGATTGGTCATCTGGATGTGTAGGTTTACTACATCACAAGGGGACAAATCTCTCCTCTCATCAAGGGGAGGTTCCCTATTAAATATGTGGAGGTTATCTACAATATATATATATATATATATATATATATATATATATATATATATATATATATATATATATATATATATATATATGCAAAAAGTAAGACATAGGGGTGGGATGAACCATCCATATCTCTTTTTTCAAAGATGATGCTGATAAACAAGGAATAAATCTTGGGTGATGGGGAAGGTGCTTCTCTTCTTTCAGAAGCAACTTTCAACTAAGAGCCAGATTCCTTCTTAAATAGTAGAAATCTTGGTGCAATGTCAGAAGGCACTTCTCTTTTTTTTAAGTGTTTTTCAACACGTAGCAATAATCATTCAAGTAGTAAGTAACTAGTAATGGGGGTGCTAAGTGACCAGCAACCTGAGAGAGAAAAATGAAGAACAATGGGGGCACCACGTCATCCCAAGGCTCTTTACACAGGAAAGGAAAATGTAAACACACTGAAGGTACTTATGGGGGCACAACGTCATCCAATAGTTGGCCTTCAAGACACCTTCTTGATCACCTCCACTAGTTCTACTTGTTAAATCAAATGGACAATAAAACTCCTAGGATATAGACATATGAACAATCTCCTAAGATAACACAAGCTATAACAGCACAATGTCTACAAGTAACTTATTTTCTCATTCAGATAAAATAATATGAATTACAATCTGAGCTCAAATCTCAGTAATGCCTTTCAATTTGGGTAGAGTTTTGCTTTTGATAATAAAAAAGTTCTCCCTTCAAGTGATACAATAGATTACATTATATAGAGGCCTGAGGGAGGCTTGGCACTTTATCCTACTGAAGTGACCCATTCAGTGCATTCAATGCCTTGGATGCATTTTTGGTCTTCTCAGGAAAGGCCATGCTAGAGCAGGATGACTACCTTAACTGTGGCATGTTGATTCATCTCTAGTGCCTCCTCCCAAGCCTAAATCTCTCATTCTATCACCTGCTTAGCCACACAACTATCTACTCTATCTTTATCTCATAGGGGACAAACAGATGACACTTTCAATGTTATCAAACCCCAAATATCTATCCAGTGAACTACTCCACCTACTAGAAATAACTACTATAGATATTTCCCTCTTTGTCTCTTCTCTCATTTGGCTCTAGCCTTAGGGTCTTTGAATGCATTCGGGTCCACGTTTTAAGTCTAAAAAGATCAATAGACACTTCATCATAACAATTCAATGTTTGTGGGACCGTCATGCTCCCTAGTGACTCCCTCGTGTCTTTCTCGCTTGCCATGGTCGCTTTCAATTGTGATGTAGATGTAGACATGTAGTAGCTTCTACTGCATTGGATTGGGACACGTGATGGGTTCCACTCTATGAAGCTTTATTCAAAACTGTGTCTTAGCTTGTGACACTTGGCAGCTTCCACTACCCTCTAAGGCTCAAACCTTTTCTAAAGGGAACATGCCCTTCAGTGTCTTCCAAGTGGCCTTTAGGCTTTGATTCTTTGATGGGCTGTCATCCCTTTTATTTCTTTCAAACAAACTGTCTGAAGGAATTTCTTCAATAAATTTGTCTAAAGGAAACCTTTTCTTAGCTCTATGTGTGCCTTTGCATTGTGAGTGCCCCTTTCCTTTGACACGTGGCACCTTTCACTCTTTGAACAAGTGCCCCATGGCATCTTCTGCAAGAATAGGCAAGGACATGTGGCATCTTCCATCACATCCATGAAGGACACGTGGCATATTCCACTGTTGACACTTAGCAGGATCTACCTTCTTAGGCCTTTATGACATCATAGACATGTTTGGGGCTCAGTTGAGATCTCATAGATGATGACACTTGCTGGCATCCACCGCTCTTTGTATGGGACATGTGGCATGGTCTACTGCTCTTAGGAAAAACATAGTGAAGCCTTCTGTGGTTGCCACTTGTCACCCTCCATGGAACTCTAAGAGAAGATTTATCGAAAGAAGCCTTATAGCTTATAAGAAACTTTGAGAAGTGAACACTGACACTTGTCACATTCCACTGAGTCATAATGGGACACATGGCATGGTCTGCATATTTCTAGCACTTGCATGGATGCAGACACATGGAGCATTCCACTTCATTTTAATCATTCACCCAAGGCCCACCATGGTCTTTACTCAACATAGTGAAATGGAAGGAAGGAACCACAGATCTTGACACATGGTAAATTCTGATGAGCTTCATCAGGGACATGTGGTAGCTTCCACCATTTCTCAGAAACAAAGCATAATGGGGCTCGATCGATGACACTTGGCAGCATCCACCTGACTCTTTATTTTATGCACATCCTTCCTTAACTAAGGTAACCTTTGAACTCTTAAACTTGTGCATTAAATCGAATGAACATTGAACCTATTAAACCGATGAACATTGAACCTATTGAACTAATGAACATTAAACCCGTTGAACTGATGAACGTAAAATGGTTCAATGGGTCAACAGTTCAAGCTTTTGAGACTCGCTAAGTGCTCGGGGCCACGTATCCTTTAAATGGTTGAACTTTGAACCTTTGACATATGCACATATCCCTTTGAATAAATTTTGAGAAGGGAAGAGAGGAATTTTGGCCCTACAGGCCCAAAATAGCTCATATGTTGTCCCAAAAATAAGAAGTCATTTTTGGGGGACAATAGGTAACACTCAAATTATGTGGGATTTTTTTTATGACAATTAAATTATTCCCATTCCATGACTCCCATATTTTATATCTGATACCCATTTATTTTATTGTGTAGGATCCAGGGTTTTATATTTTTAGCACTTTCATGCATCAAATATACACCCATAGGTTATCAAAAGATCCTATCAGATACCCATGGGTGCTCTCACACAAAACAAATTTCACATTAAAATAGGATGTGGTTAAATTAAATAGACAAGGATATAATACACCCCTAACCACCTATTGTATCCTTATCCAAATACATAATAGAATCCTATTTTTGGATGTAACATAATTCATAGTTATTTTTATCCATTTTCAACACAAGTCTACCTGCACTATCAACATTAATGAAATCGAAGATAGTTTTGTGAATTTCATTATTTATTACTATTTATAGATCTTTTCAGAAAAAAATACTATATTTCACATTTTGGTTTTGTATATTTTGTAGTCTAAATCAATTTTCAATAACTTAGTGTTTATTGCATTTCATTAGTAAATAAAAAAATAAACATATAAACATTATCTCTTGATTTGGATCATAAGGTTCATCATCACATTTTATGTTACTTTTAAAGGTGTCATTCAGATTCACATAAATTTGCATGGATCAAATTTAAATATAATAATAGGGATACAATGAATAATGTACAATCTCAAGCCTTCCTCAATTTATATTACGGTAATATCTAATTCGAGTTAATACCTATCGCCACAATGTTCCAAAGGGTGTGCATGACTCATTTTGTTCCTCCTACTCTCTATAGGTTTTATAATACATAATACACATGCTACTGATGGAATTATCATGACTATTGAGATGGATAAAGCTAATATAAATCAATTTGATAAGTTTAATAATAAATAATTCACTAAATATCTTAATTCCAATCCAAATTGTATTGATGCATTACAATACATTATAAGATATTAACAAAATAAATTATCTCAAGTTTATACATTGAGATCATAGTATGATCCATTTTATAATCTTAATCAAGCTAATACTTCTACTTCAGGTGTTCTAATTTATACTATTACTTCTATTCCTATATCAACACCATAAGTTACATATGTGACATCATCCCTAGGTATAGAGGTATCAAAATGCTTATAACATATTAATATGATTATTTTTACACTAATAACATACACACATCCTTTGATTAATATGCATGGTCTTCCACCAACCTCACCTAATGCACATTCCCTTGAGTAGATTGTTATAGTGCTACATTTTAAGGTGTTGTAATCATAGAAAAGTGTCTCTAGAGCTAGCCACTCAATGGATTACATAATTTAATTCACAATAATTTGAAACCTAAGATAACATGTTATTTGTTACCTATAATATTTTTAGCTCCTAAGATTCCACTATATGAAGTCCAAGGTGATCTTGGATAATATCTTCAATCATTTCATTCAACATGCTTGGATTTATTTTATGCTATTTGGGTTTTTACACAAACACATTTAAGAAGCTAAAACTATTTAAATGTAATATTAAGATATTTATAATTTAGTGATATATACCAAGCTATAGAGATTCATCTACTCAGACATGTGCAATAAATACAACAAATATAATGAAACTAATGAATAGAAAAAGCATATCTTATTTTATGTTTTGTTTTGGATTGTGACATTGATCTAAAATCATTTTAGACTAGTGATATGTACTTTGGATCTATTCTCCTAGTGACATGACTATTTTTAACCCCAAGACACTTGCATCAATTTTAAATAGGTATATTGATGCATATGTTTATTTTTGATGTAGGTGCCTAATCTAGGAAATGTATAGGAACAGATCAAATTTTACACTAGAGTTCTACTATCATCTGCATGAATGTTTGGTATTTTATAATGTGTTTACCTATGAATGGTATCTAACTAATAATAAAATGATAGTCCCTTTGTACTTGACCTCCTATAACTTTGTAAAAATGGGTTAGCACATGATTCAAGTTAACCCTAGTAACCCTAGCTATTGTTAAGTGTTTCCTATATAGCCAATACTCTAAAGAGGACCTCAGACTCAAATAGTTCTACCTCTTAGGAATGTATGTGGAATTTTTATTGCATAGCATAATTTTATTTCTCCTATTGTAACCCTTAATACAAGTAATACAAGAGTAGATTAACCTATTTGAATGCTTCAGATATTCAATTTAATTATGTTATGAAATTTGATAGTTTGAAATATAAATTACTTTCTAAATTGAAACTTGCTTGATCAAATTTCTAGGTGGTGTAATTAGACCATAAACTTGTATATATATGTATATCTTGATTTTGAAGTAGTACCTAGTGGTACATGAAAAGATAACATTAGAATACACAAAAATGGAAAATCAATTGGTCATAAAAGTGACAAACAAGAAAATAGATCAAAACATAAATCTAGACACCTACATTATAATTAAACACTTGATTTGAGATAAGATTCCAACATGGATGAAGGTGTCCATGTGCTAAAAACATGGAAAATATAAAACACATGTCAGGATCCCTAGAATACAATTGATAAAAATGCAAATTTACAATACATAGGCATAAAAGGGTAAATAAAAGTAAATGAAATAAGATGGAACCAAAGATTCACATGATAATACATAATTAGTGTCTAATTATCTATCAATAAGCCTATACATGTAAAAATTTATGAAAAAAAACTATGAAATTATGTTTGTAAAATATGTGGGTATCTATATTTCCCCCTTTAATCTAGTAATGCATGAAATTGAAATTGCTAGTTCAGAGAAAATAAATTCATACCTTGATGTGTACAACACACCTTGTCTTAGATTGAGATTTATTTAAACCTTTAATTTAAATATTACCTACAACCAAGAGCAAGTCACATATTAATCAATGTATATAATCTATATAATATAAAGTAATATAAATAAATACAATGTATAGAATACACCTATGTGTGTGTTATGTAGTAAAGGTTCTGAAATGTTGGAGACTATAAAAGTAGAAGGGGACTTGCAACCTCATCCATATTTTGGCAAGAAAGATGAGTGAGTATATAAGTAGTCAACTAGGTTGTACCCTGGTGGTGTTATATCTAGAATAGGGATAATTGAGAGGTGATCATGCCTAAAACCTAGAATATGAAGAGTAGTGCTTCTGTGGTCAAGACTATCATTTCCCAACTAGCACAATTTGAGTACATAACCTAGTGAGACTAGATGATTTAATCACAATAATATATATATATATATATATATATATATATATATATATATATATATATATATATAAAACCAACCACTATAGATGGATAAGTCTCAAATAATAGTCCATAATAGTCCAACTTAGGTGTCAATTCATGATTTGATAAAGTACATGATATAATAATAGTCTATGATGTGAAAAAAATCATAATAATCTGATGAATCTAGAAGATATATCAATATATGAGTAAGTAGAAGGAATGGACCCTTGTTCATGCCCCCTATCATATCTAATGTGAATATAGTAGTTTTTTTAGATTTTGAATTTTGGTTTAGCATAAACACTATTATTATGTAATCTATGTATAATGGTAATAAAAATGTATATAATGTTGACCCAAATGTATATCCAAATCATTTGTTGTGGAGGAGGTCTAGCAGGCTCTAACATGGAATAAATATGGATGGAAAGTTTACATATCATGCCCCCACTATGATATGGATAAATTGAGAACTATGTACAAATTTGGAGGTTATTAAAACACACCCCACTGCAATATGGATATGTTGAATACTGAATAAATGTGGAGGATATGATCCCATAACATGCCCCCCACTAAATCTGAAACTATGAACATGTGGAAACCATGTGTCTATGACATCCCACATTGATATGTGCCCAATTTTTGGAGGAGGGAAAAAAAATCCACTAGTCACCTCATCACAAAATGAATAAGTCATAATATCATGTATATGATTAGGTAGTGACCAATTTTACCCTGTAGTGTTGGTACACAAGAAAATAATATCATTTTGGTAATATGTATAATTTAGAATAATGGTTCTTTATAAGAAAAAAATTAGGTAATTTTTGGTATTTCTTGAAAGCTTACAAAAATTACATAATGTGAACAAGTTCATTCCTAGATCACAACACAACTCATGGTTTTAAATTTGGATAGCTAATACTCAATATATGTTTGTTTAAAGTTCCTATAGAACTTGTATATTAGGAGTTTTGGATAGAATTTTCAATTCATTTTCACCTTGAACATTTTGAAAATTTGAGTTATAAGTATAAAAATAAAATGTTGTATCGTAAATCCACATGACCACTATGATTTGATATGCTCTAGACAACCCTAGTTGGCCAAGATTTTGATGAGCAAGTATTTTTACCCTATGATATAAGTGTTATTTTTGAGGTTTTGAAATTTTGATTAAATTAGCAAAATTTCTAGTTTCTAGTGGGACAACAGACTTTACCATTGAATTTTTAGATACCATTCGTACCTTGATGCTAGTGTCTGAATTTGGATGAAACCATCCAATGTTGGTGTCTTGCATTGATGGTAGCATTCAATGCTACTGTCCCTTTGTATTTTTTATGTAAAACATATGTTTAATTTCTTGGATATAATCGCTAACACCTATTTTTATCTTTTTTTTGTTTAAATTAGGATATACATATTTGAGAGTTTTGGAATGGGAGACTTGTTTCCACCTTGGTAAAGCTAGGTCTAGATGTGATCAATTGGGCCATGATAGATCAGGCTAGATTGGACCATGTAGCCCAAATAGGATAGATCCCATATGACATACACCTCATTATAGTGCTAGCTAAAAGGTGGAACCTAGATACTTGCTCATTCTATCTCCCTATAGGTGAAATGAGAGTCACATTGGATGACATATATCATTGTTTTTAGTTTCTCATTAGAGGTGAGAGACTATAAGTTTTTGGAGATGGTAGCCATGGTTAGATTTAGTGGCATTGTATATATTTTACTAGGTAGAGAACATCAAATGTAGATTCAAGTAACATGATTCAACTTTATTTCATTATTAAGGTGATGTTTCACACTTGTAAATTTTCGTTTATGTATTGTTTAATTTGTTTATAATAGTAGAGGGTGGTATGTGTATGATTTCATATTTCATGTATCAAATAGTCCGACATAATGAGCTAGAGGGTACTATATATTCTTAGGGTATTACAATACTAGCCCATTTATATAAATATTTGTACATATTAGGTTTTGAGAGTCATGGTGGTAGTATTAGAGTAAGGACCCTATTACATGATTGGGCTTATGATCATAATGTCATAGTATGGCTGACTGGTAGACCCCCTAACTGGATGGGCCCACCCATAGAAAATTTTAGAGTGGTGGGTATTACCCATGGTAGATTTCACACCATGATGGAGTATCAAACAATTTTAGATAGATTGGTAGTGGATTAGATTACATGGATTACATATAGGAAATTTTTTAGGTGGCCCAAATATGGGTAGGAGCTTCATAGGATCTAGGCCAATATGTGGTCAATTGACTAATTTCCTAATGTATTTGATTTGTTTCAATATGATCATGTTCTACATCAATTTATTATAGATCATGGAGTTTCATTAGTGCCATATCCATGGAATTAAATAGTGTAGAGTGGGAATATGCCAAAAAATAGGATGACACTGACACCAATGGATCTAACCCCTTAACCTACAACTGAGTGATATCTCATGGTTCCCCTTACTTCAGGGGATGATGTGAGATGTACTAAGGGTTACATAAAATGGTGGGGAGGGAAACACTAGATTTTATTATTTATAGTTATATTTTATCTACCTAATTCTATACTTGTGTCACAAAGAGGTGCAAGAGGAGATGTAGGTGGAAGTGTTCTTGTGGGACCAACATCCCCAAATGTGGTAGCTATCAAATCCACATATAATTACCATAATTTTATTTTGTATTCAATGATATAACATTTGACATAAGATGATTATGTAGTTTATCATTTGTATCTTGTGCTTACAGGGAATTAGGATTGGGCTACCATGGTAGCTCATGTGGTGTAAAATATCACACATTATATACACAAGGATATAGCCAGTGAGGGTTTTTTTGAGAGGGTTATTGAATTTTTTCATGGACATACACACCTATGTGATCTTATAGTGAGGGTAGTGGATACATATCACACTATATCTACTGATCATGAGGAGTTATGTGTAGATCTTGACTAATGAGACATCTCATAACATAGTTACTTGGAGATTATGTAGGTTTTGATTGATTAGTATGAAAATCTATAGTGAAAGAATGAGGATAAAATGTACTAACTAGGCTCATATGAGGAGAGGGTACATGAGCTATCTCATGCATATGGGCCCATGTTAGACCCAAGTGCTTCTACATCAAGATATGTTTGAGCTATGGAAATTGATAGTGATGAGGAGTACACCCCTAGGGATATGTCCCAAACATATGATTTATGTTATTATTCATATTAAATTTATTTCAATTATATATATATATATATATTATGATGGTTTCATAGTTTATTTCACTTCATATAGATGTGGAATATTTATATCTTTATTATTTTTACATAGTTTATTTGCATTTGTTTTCATAATGTAGGTTTCGAAATTATGCATTACATGGTTTGTATAAAATATTTCAATTTAATTAAATTTGAAATTTTAGTTGATATATGAAATTAATCACCATATATAATCAAACCCAATTATAAATAAGGAAGCTTGACTATAATGATCATATGGTAATGGAACTACTAGTGTTATTTCTATCATTAACTCTATTATATCTATAGAAATATCCTATGAATATGTATGTACTATTTTTGGTACCCAAATATGCTATGTAGGTATACATTCTCCACATTACTCTATATTAAGGACTTAATCAACTAATGGTTCCTTAGTAGGATCAATGTGGGAAAGATCAGTCTTACTAGAGTGTACACTAGGATACAGACTTCTAGTGGTGGTCATCTTCTATAAAGGTCAATAAACCACTTGTTATTTAAAAAGAGCAACATTAGATGTCTAGATTATCTTTCAAGGAACTGCATAGTATGTAAAAAGGGTCTAGATATGTCTTCCCAAGTGCACTAATTTTGTGATCAGCTAAATGTGTAATCTTTTGCTCAAGAGCAAAAAAATCATTATCCTAGTGCATGTTTATGCCATGGTAAGTGCAAAAGTGATGTCATTTTACCTTTTCAAATATGTTTGGTAGATAATGAGAATTATGAAGAATATTTATCATCTACTTATCTAATATTGTACACAATATATCATGTGGTTGATCTCAGTTTCAATTAATCTAAAAGGGTTACCTTTTGTAGAGGCATATGGTTTAACTGTAGGAGTTACTTTTTAAGTATGTTCTTTCCTTTGTTCAAGACCTTTATTATTTGTTTTTGGTATGCACTAGTGGTTGTAAAGAGGAGTTTTGAAGTGGTTCATAACCTTTCTTATTTTTTTTTTGATTTGAAAATGTTATTTATATCATGTTTTCCTTTAGGTGGAGAAATAGGTAATTTGGTTTTACTATTTGTTAAAGCACATCCATATTTATGCACATCCCAATATAAAGTGTCGAATGAATAAAATTGATTGTGTAATGATATTTCTCTAAGTGGAGAAAGAAGACCCCTACTAAGTATAAATTGTACTTCTAATTCTAATTTTTTGTTAATATTTGCAAATTTTCCAATGGTAACTTAGGAAAGGTAAATCGATAAAAATGGGATAAGAAAACATCTTCAAGTTTTTTGAATGTGGATAAGGAAATATTTGGGAGAATATAAAACAAATCAAGAGCCTATTTATCTAAGATTTGATGGAAAACCTTTAATATGTAGCATCCATCCTTAGCCCAATGTTTAAAAGAATGTATATATTATTTCAAATGAGTAGAAAGATCTCCTTGACATTGAAGGAAGAGAATGTAGCCATGATAAATTTTGAAGGGTAAGGAGATTAAAACACATCTCAAGTAAGAGGTTTTTTCCTATAACTTATTCTCCTCAAAGGTAGCATCATATGAAGAGACTTGAAACTTAAGGGTATTCACTTCTTGTTGAAGGTCCCCCCCCATAGTAGTCATGATACATATAATATCATAAGTAGATATTGGTAAAGATGTTGAATATTTTATTAGAGGATATAAAACACCATTCATATGAAACATAATGATGATACATTCTTTGCCACTGTATAAAATATTAGCATCACAAGGTTTTGTAAAATTAGGTAAATAGGCAAGTATGTCTTTGTGAATAGTATGAAGGTTCATATCATTATCATGGCAAGGTGTTATATTACTTGAAATATCATGAAATATAGTAGGAGAAGGAGAAATAATATTATGTTGTGGCTAACACAACCCCATTATTTGAAAATTGGGGGACCCCTCTAAAAATACTTAAGGTTTCCTGGAGTTATAATCCCTTCTACATTGGCCTTAGACCTTTAACATTCCCAAACTCATGTTTCACCTTGGTCTGCCAAGATTTTAATAATGTTTATAGAGGAGAGATGGTATTTTCTATAAATCCATATGGTTTTATGATTTTTAGACACAATAGAGTCATTAATACATTATATACAAAATGGGCATAAGATTTTCTCATAATTCAAAGTATTTTACTATGCTAGCTGCATTTTTTGCATGTTTGGTTTTCCTAGAATGTTAGTCTCTTGGAGTCCTACTTAACACTTCTCAAAGCTTTGTTGGTAGGAAGGTAAGCCTTTAATTATTTACTTGTATTTGTTTTAACTTATTCATTTTTTGTGAAATCCCATAGGAAATCCTAAAGAATGAGGAATCACCATTTGGCCTAGTTGTCAGAGTTGTCAGTCCCTTAGAGCTATCAGAGATGTTAGCTTGGGAGAGATAAACTCAATGAATAAGCACCACATGAGTCATTGCCAAAGTTTTTAGTCTCATAGATTTGATAGAGATTTTATATCTTGAGAGATCCCATCTGAATGAGGAAACACTATGTGGATCCTATTAGAGTTATAAATCTCCCAAGCATGACATAGATGTCAAAGCCTAGGGGACCCTGACCTATTATATCACACCACATGATAATTATATACAAATTAGTATAAAATACCCAATATCATTGAGATGGTTATGAATGAGTACATTTAGATCATGGGACTAATTATAAGATGCCACATGTCACTCTAATGCTCCAGGTGATCTATTTTACCTTTCAAGCAGGTAAAGTGTGATGCCTAGCCATGCTTAGGTGGCACTATCCACATGTGAGACCAACCATAGATTTAAAATTAGCATGAGCTAAATCAAACCAAGATATAATAAGTGAAAAGTATTAGTGTGCCCCAATTAGATGGTTTGATATGTCTCATCATAGTCACATAAATCTAGTAGGTGGCATAGATTTGATTTTCTTTAGTTAATTTCATATCAAGAAATGACTAGGTGGATCCTTCCACTAATTCAAATTCGAATTTGCATTGGGTGAGATGCCAAACACCATCATTATAAGAGATATATGTGTGTCCCTATAAGTGCCCCAAGGTAAGCTAATTTATCGTTATTCATTGTTAATTACCCAAAATTTGCCTTATTTTTGTCTCATTCTTGTGACTTGTGTGCCCTTAGTGCTCAAGAGTTAGCTATTCTCAGGATTTCTTGATTTCTACCATAAAAAATATAGAAACACAACATTCCCTAAGAAATTAACCCATTTTAAGAATTATAATAAAACATTCAAAATGATTAAATCTATAGCCAAGTCTACCTCTAATGACAATGAATATGAGGCTAAGTTCTAAGATGCTCTCAAGGCATACAAAATATGTGGGTTACATAAATATATGGTCAAACTAGAGGTTTCCCTTATTTTGACTCCTTGGAAATATAATCCTCAAATCTAAGGGAGTGTATGATGGTGCCAACAATGTTGTGTGCTCTATAAGTTCCTAACATAAAATTGTAAACATCTCAAAAGCAAATTTAAGGCATTCTATAATATCCCACAGTTCACAATCACCTATGACTTAGCCATGATTGATGCATTGGCTAACACTTATCATATTTATGAGGTTTTATAGCATTGGGTGGAGAACCCTAATGCTAAGTGGGTTAACAAATAATACTTTGATCCCTATATAGTCCACACCTTCAAAGAAGGTATCCATATAGGGATGATCTTGCTTCATTAGTTATTCAAGGTAAGTGACTATTTACACATTGATCTCATCCAGGTGCCCCTAGTTTCCATCATCTTCAAGGTTGAGGATATCTTAGACCTCAGGAGTGTAATCAACTTCCAACTAGTGCATCATGCCATGGAAGTGTAGAATGTTAGTAATTTTTATATGATGAGCTATCTTATGGATGATATTTTTTGTAATATCATGTTCAAGCCATTTGATTTACCACCTTGGACTCTTAGGGGCATAATGGGATATGTGGTGTTCTATAAATTATATGGCCAACATTACCAAAATCACATATGAGAAATATTTATATTTATACTTAGTGGTTTGTATAGATATCAATGAAGTAGCTATACCTTGAATATCCACCAAAATTAGGCAATATCATTCTACTATCAATGACTAATAGTACTACAAGGATGACACCATCATCTAGGTGGCAAGTATTTGTATGGCCCCTGTCTACTTGCCCTACCATGTTCTAAACCATTTAGCTGAATAGGAGATCACATATTAGCTTATCAAGGGAATCTTTAACTAGTACATTAGTCACTAGGAAAAGGCTCATCCAACCTTCCCTATTACCATTCACCACCACATATACAAAAGTCTTCCTCTATTGTAGAAGATGATGGCAAGAAGGGATTCATATGCATTAGGTAGGGAAAAATGCATAGAATGGGAACTACATGGATTATTTAGGGCCCATGTGGAAAAGTATCAGTCTCAGATCAATATCAATTAAAACCATGATCTCAATAATGGGGATGAAATCCACCTCAACTCGATAGATGATAAAGAGGTGTTAGCTAGAATTGAAGCTAAGAAGAAAAATGGGAAGTAGGCATAAACCAAACTATACACTCAGATCAACCCTGTAGTGGCACATAGAATTTTATTGAATATCCTCCATGGCTTCCTAGATCCCTCTCCTCTATGAATCTCACTTCCTTGGGTATTTGCTCAAGCTCTACCAACTCCTATAATTTAGGCATCTTGATCTTAGGATACAAAAACACTATAGTTTAACAATGATAGTAGCCTAGAGTTGAGTAAAAAATGTGACCAATAGACATATATGCATATCCATCCTCCACCTTATACCATCCTTTAATAACCTAGTGGAACACCCCTAGGTTTCCCTTTCCCTACCAATCCCACTCAAGTGGCACCTCCCTTTTTTCCCATTCCAAGTCCCCCATAATTATTGTAGGTACATTTGGATTTGACCATGTACAACATTCTCACATCCTAATTTATATCCACCTAACATGTTATACCAGTAGGGATGCCTTTATCTCACCCCAGGACTTTAGGAGCTATAAATTCTTAGCCTTTATTACTTCTTTTGGTCCTCTCATAAGTTCAACAACCTCTAGATGCTCCCACTTTACTAAATTAAATAAATCCCCCAAATGATGAGTGTACCCATGTGCATAATTACATTAGTTCCAACCACTTAAACATCACCTATAAGCACTCTATAGCCTCCCCAATCAACCTCAACCACCATTTCCACCACCGCTCCTAGTATTATAGTGTAAGCTAATTCAAGCAAGAGGCCCAAGAAGAAGAAAAAGGTAACTCCCACTCCTCAAACCCCTATTTCTCCTCATGTTCTTCCTAGGACTCCCTTTTACATTGTCCTAGGTCTTCAAGGATTTTGATTTAACCAACTAATTTCTTGTTTCCTTTTGAACACTCCTCTCCCCAGTGTCATATACCCACTATTCAATTTGACCTAAACTAGTGGCACACCCTGATGTTACCATCATATTCCCCATTTGTCCCCCATACCTCCACATCCTCCATAATTTCTTGATTCCTTACCTCTAATTCATAATTTCCTCCTTCTCCCATGCCTCCACATTCCACCTCTATCTCTACCACCCTGCTTATACCCATTTCAATCTTGGGAATTGCCATAAGATTCAAAGAGCTTAAGATGATTTTGTAGTGTGATCCATTAGTTTAATAGGAGTTTGACATGATATTAATAAAAATTATGAGGATCGTCACTTAAATATTTAATTAAGGAGGATACCTAGTGGTATGAAATACCAAACATGACCTCTTCTCTCTCACAAAAGTGAGAACATCGAGCAAAGAGGAGAGGGTTTCTAAGGATCTAGTGTCCATGCTCTAGGCCACACATGACATGTATAAAAGGATTATGTAAGACATTAAGGAGTAGTTACAAGTTATTAAAACATAGGTGAAGAGTTATTTCCCTAATTAACTCATTATCCATGTCAAATAATCCCTCTTATAACTCTTCATAGATTTGGAGGAAGTAGTCAAGACCTTGACTATAAGCAAGAAACACCTCTAGTCAGCCCTGACATATTTGGAGAGGATCATTAGTGTTAATATCAAGTATAAAAATCATGTTGTATTAATTAATAAAGGGATGTTCTTGGATTTGAATCTCATGCCTCTCTCTAACCTCAACTTATACTAGACCTATGTCAGAAGCATGAGAGCTTCAATTGAGAAGTACTTATCAATGGCACAAATGGTCATGGAACCTATAGAAGAAGGTAGGGAAAAATGTTAAATTACTTCAAGGAAGTCAAAATATTTGTACTATTCCATCTAGATGGAACACTAATTAATATATGTGAGTTTAAGGTCCACCTCAGTCACTTAGACCAGGCTATGAAGAGGAGAGTGGCCAAGGTCAATAAGTCTAGGGCCAAGGTGATTCTAGAAATGTTGACCCAATCCATGGCTAGTATTAACCAGGTGTCAAAATTTAAAGTTTCCCTTGAGTCCCCACTCTAGGTATACCATGGAATTTTGACCTAATCAAAGGTAATCATCTATGAGCCTCCCATGAACTAGGATAATATTGATAGAAAATTTGATCTAATGGTAGCTATGTTGGTTACTAAGGATGCACAATCTAAGTAGTTGGAACTAGTTCAGCTCTAACTCATTAGCGCAAAGACTGAGTGGGCCCCTAGGCATCTTTTGGGAGAAGTAGCAATTATTATGTTTGTTTTGAATCTATGAAGTTGTAAAAAATTGAGAGGCCATCATGGTCAAGGATGAGAATGTCATCCTACTTAGAGGTGAGTCCCATCATCTATATATTCTAAACTACAATCCATTGTAATGATTTGCATTTCATATGTAAAGAAAATTTGTTAAAATTGAATACTAATTTCATGCTTTCTATTAGACTAAGTATTGTTTATTTATAAATGTAGTCCATCATTTTTAGTTTTGAAGGAATGTTTATGATAAATAATTAATTTTGGGGTTTGTTATTAAGAATTAATGTAGTATTTGAAATGTGCTTTGTTGTTTTATCTCATATATGAATTCTCCTCATTTTATTAGCAATGTCTGTAATATGTATACTTAAATTTATAGATTATATTTAAATATCCTATGTGTAACTTAGTATAGGCCCTTCCCTATGTTTACTTTTAGTGAATAATTCATGAATTAAGCATTTCCTTTGTTTCCCTTAGACTCTTACCCTATGTGATGATGAGTTTAAGCTCCTGGTGACACTCAGAACACAATGGTCTAATTATAGCTAGGCATGAAATTTGATTCTTGAATCACTAGTACCATATATATCTTGGAAACATCCTTTTTTGCCTTACCCTACTTCCCTTTTGTGTTTATTTAATGAATCTAAAAAAGTCCATCCCTATCATTTAGAAATTGGTAACGTGAAACCCAATAGTGCTCATGACTAAAATTGATTCTATGTAAGGGTTATAATAATCACTATATAATATAGTATTATAACCCTAATGGTAACATTATGTATCTTAGAGACTTGTTTAAAGAAGGCTAGATTATGGATCCTAATACCTATAGTCATTCCCTAGATTGAGCTATCTTCAATCCTAAAATAGAGGATGAAATTCCCTTATTGTCTAAAATTTCATATTGGAAACTTAACAACATAATTTTTTTAGGATAGGATTTTAGAATAGACAACATATTTATTGTAAATATATGTCCTATTTGAGTAGAAAATGCAAATGAGGGAGGAGAGGAAACATTTTCTACTTCATTTATAATATTAAGAAAGGGCAAGGTGTAATTTTTACTTTCATTTTTGCTTTTGAAAGAAGGGAGAGAGAATACAATGTGACTTTTGATTTTATTTGATTTATATTATTTGATATTTTAAAAAGATGTATCAAATTTACTTAACAAGTTAACTATATTTCCTAACAATGTATCTTGAATAATAGGTTGTTTAAGACTTGATCATGTGTTTATATTTTGATGTTCAAATGAGAGAGGAGAGAAATTAGTACATGCATCTTGCCCATTGACATTTAGAGAAAGAGAATTAATTTTATTATTTTCATTTGAGATATCTGAAGAAGGGATAATATTTTCAACATGAGCATCACTTTGAAAATAAGACACACTCAATTTATGTAACATTTTCATTATTGGAAATAGGAGAGGAATATTAAAAAATTTCAACATTTACATCATTATAAGAAGGAGAGGAGCATTCAATTTTTTTGACATTTACATCAATGGAAAAAGGATAGGATCATTCAATGTTTTCAACATTTACCTCATTTGGATGTATACGTGAAACATTTTGACTTACAACACCATGAATTATAACTTCTTTCATGTTTATTGTATCATCATTATCAATGCACTAACAAAATGTATCATATTTTACTTTTTAAATCCTTCATCATTGAAAAGTGAGGAAATAGGAGAACAAGGCTTCACATACCTGAGAAGAATAGTGTCACATGCATAATCATATGAAATAATGTTATTATCATTAATAACTCCATTTATACTTGCATTTTCAACATTAGTTCTTTCATTATTAGAGTTATAAGCAAAAGAAGAGGCTTTGGCCTATTTTTGATATGCCATAAGATATTCATATACAATACATTTATCATTAGGAACATTGAAAAAACTATCAAATATTTGAGACTTATCATGGCTTATAATAAAGGACTTCATAAGGACTTTAACATTTAACCCAATGTAAAAGAAAGTAAGCACAAGGCCTAGAGTAAGAATATAAGTAAGCATTCCTCACAATATAAAGGAAATCAAGCACAAGGCATAGAGTAAGAATATAAGTAAGCATTCCTTAAGTTATACCCAAGTAATAAATTAGGTCTAAAAAATAAAAATATGAAATAAACTATTGAAGAAGGAGAAATACTCTAATATTCAAACAAGGATTTGATTCAATAAACAGAGGATAGGTTTGTTATAATGTTTTATGCTATTTGGTTTTATTAAAAAAAACATATATAAGCATATAAAACTATTTGAATGTAATATGAAGATATTTAAAATTAATTATGTATTCTAAACTATATATATTCATCTACTCAAATGTGTGCAATAAATACATCAAATATAAGGCAACCAATGGATAAAAAAATATATCTTATTTTTTGTTTTATTTCAAATTGTGATAGTGATCTAGAATCATTTTAGAATATATTAGGTGTGGATCTTGATTATCTTCTAGGATGAAAGGTTAAAATTCTAATGTTATTTTAGTCAGGTTTTGGATCCCATTATTTATATCCCCAATTATGTAGGGGGTTACAAGGGGGGAACCCCCCTTACAGGGTCTAGGGGAATGAACCCCTCAATGGTGGGTTTAGGGGCCATGCACCCTATGAGAGTTTGAGGAAAATGCCTTGTTGACCATTTTATGCCCAACAGGCCAAAAAAATTGGTCCCCTTCTGTCCCTACTATTCTAGGCCATTTCATTTTTTGATTTTGCATGAATCTATTCATTTCTTTGGACTCTGTAGAATTTATATGGAATCTACAGGTCTAAATCTATAGACTCTATAGGTCTAAATCTATGAACTATGTAGGTCTAAATCTATGAACTCTGTAGGTTTTGGATTTTTACGAACTCTGTAGGTTTTGGATTTCTATAGATTCAGCAGGTTAGTCCTTTGGCACATGAAGGATCAGTTCAGAGAGTGCTGGGTTTTACAAGGCTTCTTCGAGCTCTTGTCTAAAGAAAAACATGAAGAAAGTTGGCATGGTTGAACCATTAAACTAGTCAATGCTTTGATTCAATGCTTGGTTCAATCATTTGGTTCAATGCCTTGGTTCAATCAGCCTTAGCCCATTGAACTAGTTTAATGACAAGTTCAGTGGCAAAGTTCAAGGCCTTAGTTCAGCAGTTAAAGTTCAACATGTCAGTTTAATCATTTGGTTCATCAGTGCATAGCTTTGAATTGTTGAACTAGTTCAAAGGGTGGTTGAATGGCCTTGGTTCAACCACTTAGTTCAAGCAGCTTCAAGTTCAACGCAAGGTTCATCAGCCTTGGTTCATTAGATGATTCATTGGCAAAGTTCAATGGGCTCAGTGCAGTGTTGAACCATTGAACTAGTTCAACATGTTGGTTCAATATGACAGTTCAATCACTTGGTTCATCGGTAGGTTCAAAGGCTTGGTTCACTTGGCATCAGCGCCCAACATTGAACTATTGAACTAGTTCAACAAGTTGGTTTAATGGGTTGTTTCAATGGCTTGGTTCGAGGGTGTGTCCTAAAGCTGAAGGTCTAGAAGCCCTTGCAGAGGGTAGTTTAAAGTCCATAAACCCTTATGGAGGGTAGAGAGAGTTTCAAAGAGATCGAAGAAATGGACAAAGAGTGGCCAATTCTTGCAGACTTTTGTCCATGGGAAAAGGCCCAAAACTAAAAAAAAAGCCACACAAAAGACCCAAAATTTTGCCAAGGATGGTGACGTCCTAAAAAATATAAAATTTAAGTAGATGAACTAGTCGTTGGGTGACGGCTGCATGAACATCAAATTTAACATAGTGAAATATTTATTTTTTGAAGTATTTGAGCGCCAAGCATGAAAGGAGCCCATGGAACGTAGCGACCCACTAGAAGATCACCCCCGAGGGCTGAAAGAGTAGGAAGAAGACAAGGAGTAGAAAAGACAAAGCATCTAAGTGGCAAAGGGAAGGTGAGTTATTTCCAGATGAGCGGCGTAACTTGTTTTCTATAGTTGGCATTAATGAGGGGACAAACTGTAGTCTGTTTGTAGGAAAGAGGCACGACCATGTTCTTGCATTAATTTTTAAATTCCAAAGTCAATTTTGGCAATTGTACAACATGGTTCCAGTAAGCCTTTTCTGAAGAATGACATCAATAACAGTGTTTTCCTCTTCCCAAGGTTCAGAATGCACATGGGCCATTGGCAAAAAAGGGTGCCAAAATATTTCCCAGGAAGTGCCAAGTTCTCTTCCTCTTTTTATATATTGTAAAAATTCTCATTTGAGAAACATCTATCGACTCTCAGCCTTAAGGTAAAACTCTACCCAAAAATCTCTCAGGCTTGTAACGTAGAGATGCCAGAATTTTACCTTGAATCAAAACATAGAATTTTTACCTCCATTATGAGTTTTGCATCTTTAGTATGTGTATATGCCTTGATTCTATGTTAAGTCATTTTATTAATGCTTTTGCAGAATGATTTCAGCATGTTTGGTGCATTTTTGAGTTTCCTTTTACAGTTCTATCAGAAGTGTCCCTAGAGGAGTATAGGTGAAGTGGATAGGCTGTTGCAGTGTGTCTTAAAACACCTCTAGTAGTTATTTCCTCCTTGTATCTCCAAAGATCCCTAACCCAGTGATGTAAAAGGTTTTCTCACTTCAGATGAAGTGTATAAGTGCTCCTTTTTGGTGAATAGTGTATGTTCAGGCTGGGTGGGTCACATTTTTTGGTGTATCACCTTTTACTTTTTTGGCTTAGGTTTATTTTTAGCATCTCTCTCTCTCTCTCTCTCTCTCTCTCTCTCTCTCTCTCTCTTTTCACCCCCCTTTTTTTATATTTTTGGTTATTAGTAGTAGGAGAAACTAGGGCCTAAAAGATACATCAGAGGGAGCTAGCCCTCATTTAGAGACTCTCTCCTCCAGCTTCACTGGTCCCACAGGTGAGAGGGGAGTTTCCATTATTGCGTGAAGAAGGTAGGAGCTTAGCCTCCTACCAAGGGTGCAATTTTCTATGTCAACAATTATTGGCACGCTTGGTGGGACCAACTAGGACAGGTTTTATCCAAAGAGTTAAAGAATTTTTGGTGTGTTCTTCAATCGACCAACCTTTGGAGGCTTTTGGCATCAACACCAATGGTGACTCTGAGTTGAGTCAGCTGGTTAAGTAGCCTGGTGCCATCAAAAATCATTTTTTTATGTATAATTCCTTTGCACAAAATCATGGGTCTTATTTTCCTTCATATGACTTCGATCAGACTCAAATTTTTTAGAGAATCACCTTAGGTAGCTCTCCTAGTTGCTCTTCAACAATAAGGGAAGTAGCCCTAGAGATTGTCAAACTAGAGGAGTGGTATAGATATTAGTAGGAGCTGATGTATAAAGAGGAGTGTTTGTTTAGGCAAACATAGGCCTTGTAATCCATGGAGGAGGAGGTAGCAAAATGGAGGAATCCATTTATTCAAGATAGTCAGCCTTATGTGCCCCCTCCTATTCTAAAGAAAGCCCCCTCTTATGTACCAAATCCTTTCTATCAAATAGCACTTGCTCACTCCAGCTCATCTGATGCATCTGCTCTCAATCCTATGCACCTAGCTTTCCAACATCAAAGGGCATCAGAGCAACCCCCCATGGAGATCAATCTTCTCAATTCCTTATATTATGAATCTTCCATTAGGGGGAATACCATGAGCCAACATGTCCCTCTTCTAGAGACTCTTCCAGTACATCAACAGTCTCTTCCTAGCATTCCTCAACCTCCCCAAGTCTTTCAACATGATGTGCAGATTCCAAGCTAGAGGAAGGAATGCCAAGAACCAGCCCAAAGCCTTGAAGAGGATGATGCTAGTGACCTCCAAGAATGACTCTTTTAGGATAATCTAGCCAAGCAAGTTGAAGATTTAGAGGCTAGGATGAGTTTGCTTTGTGAAAGAGAGATATAACTTCCAGACCTTGTGGAGGAGCCCTAGGACCTTGGAGAAAATAAAGTTGCTACCTATTCACAGGAGGAAAATTCCAATTCCAAGATCCTAAACTGGTGGAAGATAGTAGAATCATGGGGTAAGAAGGAGGAGAAGCAAGGTTTTTCTCAAAACCTTGAAGAAGATGAGGCTGCCCCTGCTCATGATGATGCTGGTGACTTCCAGGAAAGGCTCTTCAAAGAGGATATGACTAGGAGAATTGCAGAGTTAGAATCTAGAGAGAGATTCCTCAACCAGTGTGTGATGGATGGTTTAGACCAAATGCCACATTCTATGTCTGAATACATCCCATCTACACACCTACACGAGAGCTATCAAGCCACACTTGATATTGATGAAGTGCTGAGCAAATGGAAAGAGGAGAATCATTTGATTTTAGCTCAAGGACTGCCTCCTCTTCCACATGGTTTTCCCACTTCACCCCTTCTCAAGGAGGAACCTGTACTGCAAGAGGCAAGTGAGGAGTAGAAGATCCAATCTACATTTTTCCAGGAGGCTATCATGAGTGGCAACAAAGACAAAATCATCATGGAGGATCCTTTTAAAGACCTCATCAATAATGGAGAAGATGCAGGTCTTGCATATATGTAGATGTTCCAGCAATACGAGGAGGAACATAAGCATGGTGAGCTCTCTCCCCCTTTGTTTGATGAATTTCCCTATTGCTTCAATGAGGAGGATGACTATGCTGAAGAGCCTAAGTTGGAGGAGGATTAGGAGGATACCTTTGAACATCTAGAGATCCTGATCTTTGAGGAGGAAAAGGAGAGTTCTATCTTCTTGGAGGAAAGCCTTGAAGAAGAAAGTTTTAAATAGAGAGGTGATGTTCTGTGGGATGAGCAATCAATTTGTGATTCCATTTCAGACATCACCACAGTCACCCTTCTTCAAGAAGGCCAAGAAGAAATAGAGGATTAGTCTGACAAGGTTTTCAACGAGGCAGAAGGAAACAAGTTAGACCATGATGCATTGCAAAGGGACTATACAAATCAAAGGGATTATGGTGATGAGCCAACAACCATTAATTTCTTGGTGATAAGTACTAGTATGAAGGACCAACATTCAACAAGCTTCCAAGAACAAATAGGATACATGTATGTTGGAGGCATGTTTGAATCTAATCCACTTGGATACCAACCAACTTAGGTGATAGGCAAGAGGAGTAGGTCACCAAATCTCCTTTTCATTTAGCTACTTGCCTAGCACCATAAGTCTTCTTGCTAGGAAGGGGACTTAGGAAGTTTCCCTTTTGATCTAGGAGGGAGGCAAACATTCCTGGTTAGCTATATATAGTAGTTTACTTTTAGTTTCTTTTCCTGCTTTCCCTAAGTGTAGTTTACACAGGTAGTGTTTTTAGCCTTATGTGCTTCCCTTTGTGTGTGGGTTAAGAAGCTTCATGTTTGATTCTTGGATCTTTGGGGTTGTTGCTAACCTTTATTTAAAGCTGCATTTGACTCCATGCCCAATGGACTACAAGGCAATTGGTCTTTAAGCATAACAGGCATGCTTCCCCTAGGAGTCACTAATTTGTTGACCATTTTATGCCCAACAGGCCAAAAAAATTGGTCCCCTTCTATCCCTATTGTTCTAGGCCATTTCATTTTCTGATTTTGCATGAATCTATTCATTTCTATGGACTATGTAGAATTTCTATGGACTCTATAGGTCTAAATCTATGGACTCTATAGGTCTAAATATACGAACTCTACAGGTCTAAATCTATGAACTCTACAAGTTTTAGATTTCTATAGACTCAGCAGGTTATTCCTTTGGTGCATGAAGGATTAGTTCAGAGAGTGCTAGGATTTACAAGGCTTCTTCAAGCTCTTATATGAAGAAAATCAGGAAGAAAGTTGGCATGGTTGAACCATTAAACTGGTTCAATGCTTTGGTTCAACACCTGGTTCAATCGTTTGGTTCAAAGCCTTGGTTCAATGCCTTGGTTTAATCGGCCTTAGCCCATTGAACTAGTTCAATGACAAGTTCATCACCAAAGTTTAAGGCCTTGGTTTAGTGGTTAAATTTCAATACATCAGTTCAATCATTTGGTTCATCAACACACAACTTTGAACTATTGAACCAATTCAAAGGGTGGTTCAATGGCATTGGTTCAACCACTTAGTTCAAGCAGCTTCAAGTTTAATGCAAGGTTCATCAGCCTTGGTTCATCAGATGGTTTATCAACAAATTTCAATAGGCTCTATGCACAGCATTAAACTGTTGAATTGGTTTAACGTGTTGGTTCAATGCATCAGTTCAATCACTTGGTTCATCGACAGGTTCAAAGGCTTGGTTCACTTGGCATTGGTGCACAATGTTGAACCATTGAACTAGTTCAATGAGTTGGTTCAATGGGTTGGTTCAATGGCTTTGTTTGAGGGTGTGTCCCAAAGCTGAAGGTCTAGAAGCCCTTGAAGAGGGCAGTTCAAAGTCTAGAAACCCTTGCGGAGGGTAGAGAGAGTTTCAAAGAGCCCAAAGAAAAGGATAAAGAGCAACCAATTCTTGCAGACTTTTGTTCATAGGAAAAGGATTGAAAATTAGAAAAAGCCACAAGAAAGACTCAACATATTGCTAAGGACGGTGATGTCCTAAAAACTATCAAATTTAAGCAGACAAACTAGCCATTGGCTAACAGCTGCATGAACATCAAATTTAACATAGTGAAATATCCATTTATTTTTTGAACTGTTTGAGCACCAAGCATGAAAGGAGCCTAAGGAACGCAGTGACTCACCAGAAGATCACCCCTAAGGGTTGAAAGAGCAGGAAGAATATAAGGAGCAGAAAAGACAAAGCATCTAAGTGGTAAAGGGAAGGTGAGTTATTGCCAGACAAGTGGCACATCCTATTTTCTATAGTTGGCATTGATGAGGGGACAAACTGCGGTCTATTTATAGGAAAGAGGTGTGGACATGTTCTTACATTAATTTTTGAATGCCAAAGTTAATTTTGGCAATTGTATAGCATAGTTTTAGCAGGCCTTTTCTAAAGAATGACATCAATAATAGTGTTTTCCTCTTCCCAAGGTTCAGAATGCACATGGGCCACTGGTAGAAAAGGGTGCCAACATCTTTCCCAGAAAGTGCCAAGTTCTCTTCCTCTTTCTATATATTGTAAAAATTATCATTTGAGAAGCATCTATCGACTCTCAGCCTTAAGACAAAACTCTGCCCAAAAATCTCTCAGGCTTGTAAAATAGAGCTGCCATAATTTTACCTTGAATTAAAACATAGCATTTTTACCTCCATTCTATGTTTTGCATCTTTAGTATGTGTCTATGCCTTGATTCTATGTTAAGTCATTTTCTTAATGCTTTTTCAGAATGATTTTAGCATGTTTGGTGCATTTTGAGTTTCCTTTTATAGGTTTGTCAGAAGTGTCCCTAGAGGAGTATAGGTGAAGTGGATAGGTTGCTACAGTGTGTCTCAGAACACCTCTAGTGGTTATTTCCTCCTTGTATCTCCATGAACCCCTGACCCACTGATGCAGAAGGTTTTCTCACTTCAGATGGAGTGTATAGGCACTCCTTTTTGGTGAACAGTGTATGTTCGGGCTAGGTGGGTCACATATTTTGGTGTATCACCTTTTAATTTTTTGGCTTAGGTTATATTTTCAACATCTCTCTCTCTCTCTTTTCAACCCCCTTTTTCACATTTTTGTTTGTTAGTAGTAGGAGAAACCAGGGCCTAGAAGATACATTAGAGGGAGCTAGCCCTCATCTAGAGACTCTCCCTTCCAACTTCGCTAGTCCCACAGGTGAGAGGGGAGTTTCCATTGTTGTGTGAAGAAGGCAAGAGTTCGGCCTCCTGCCAAGGGTGCAATCTTCTGCGTCAACATGCCCCTGAAGTAAATTTTTTATTAAAATTGTGTTATAAAATTGTAATTTCATAGTCAATCTGGGCCATTGATTATAGGTTTCTAAATCTGACAGTAGAGGTTATGTTTAGGTGTTTATTGCCCTAAAATGTATTGGTACATGGATGAGATGAAAAAAATGCATTATAAATAGAGAAAAAATAGAGAAGGTAAAGAGGTGTAATAGGTTTTGTTGTAGGATTTTTTTCTCCCTGGTATTGATAGAAATAATATACTGCATAAGTTTGGTATATGTAGCCCATCTTGGGTGAACCACGTTAAATTTGGTATCTCCTATTTTGTGAATATTTATGATTATTTTTTGTATGTTTGATTGATTCATTTCATAGTTTCTATTATATGTAATTTGGGGATAAATCTAGGTTTTATTTTATCCTAAAAAGTGGTATCAGAGCAAAGGTTTTGTTTGCATAATTTTAAATCACAAGAAGAAAAGGGTTTGACCTTGAGTGGGAGCTATGGTGGATGAAAATAAATTTAAGGTGGAGAAGTTCAATGGATAAAACTTTGGATTGTGGAAGATGTAGATGGAATATTACCTTTACCAAAAGGACCTATATTTTCCATTGGAAGGGTAAGCCAAGAAGCCATCAAAAATGTCAGATGGGGCTTGGGAATTATTAGATTGAAAAGCCCTTGGAACCATACATTTATGCCTTGCATCTTTTGTAGCATTCAACATATCGCAAGAAAAGACAACAAAAGGTCTTATGAGTGCATTAGACATATTTATATGAAAAACCCTCTACCTTAAATAAAATATTTTTGATGACAAAATTATTTAATATGAAAATGTTTGAAAATGGTTCAATACCAGATCATTTAAATGAGTTTAACATGGTTACTAGTTAGTTACATTCCATAAATATTGACTTTGATGATGAAGTTAGGGATCTTATTATTTGTTCCTTTCTTGAAAGATGGAATAACATGGTAATGGTAGTAAGCAACTCTGTGTCTAATAATACTAAACTAAAGTTTGAAGATGTGGTGGGTGTTATCCTAAGTGAGGAAATGTGAAAGAAAAGCATAGGTGAAACATCTATATCTAGAAATGCATTAACATTGGAGATTAGAGGAAGGCAGAAGAATAGAGGAAGAGGAAATCATAGAAAATCAAAAGGGAGTGCAAGATCTAAATCAAGAGGCAAGATATAATGTTGGATCTGTGACAAGCCAGGACATACAAAGAAAGAGTGTTGGTTTTGAAAGGATAAATATATTAAGGACCAACATGAAGGTAATAGAGAAGAAAATTTAGTAGGTGATGTACTACAAGATGCTCTTATACTTTTTTTGGATAATATTGATGAATCTTGGGTTTTAGATTTAGGTGTTTCTTTTCATGCAACCACTCATAGACATTATTTTATATATTACGTTCAAGGTAATTATGGGAATGTTTACCTTGGTGATGATGAACCCTATAGTATTTTTGGAAAATAAAGTGTTCAATTAAATTACAGAATGGAAACACTTGGGTGTTGAATGACGTTAGACATGTTCTAAGCTTGAGGAGAAATATGATCTTTGTAGGTTAGCTAGGTAGTGAGGGTTGTATGGTCACATTTATAGCCAAATAATGAAAGGTTATAAATGTTTATATGGTGGTTACAAAAGGTAATAAAGTAAACACTTTATATTTATATACAAATAATATTACTTCATCTTGTGTTATAACTGCTACAGGTAAAGATGCAACTTTGTGGCATTACAGACTTGGCCACATGAGTGAAAAGGGAATGAATACCCTACATGGAAAATATAAACTACCAGGTTTGAAAGAATTAAATAAGGACTTTTGTGAGCATTGTGTATATGGGAAACAAAAACATGTGAGTTTTTTCAAGGTTGGACTAGCCAAGAGGTAGTGAAAGTTAGAGCTTGTGTATATAGATGTATAGGTACCAACTCAGGTATCTTCACTTAGTGGTTCAAATTATTATGTTACATTTATTGATGATGAAACTAGGAAGGTTTGGGTATACTATAAAAAAGAATTATGATGTTTTTGATATATTTAATAAATGGAAAGTTTTAGTTGAAAATGAAACAAGTTTAACAATAAAATGTCTTAGATTAGATAATGGAGGTGAGTATTGTATTAACACTTTTAATAATTACTATTCAAAAAGTGGAATTCATAGACAAAAACTAGTTCCAAGAACACCATAATAGAATGGTGTATCAGAAAGAATGAATAGGACTATTATGGAGCATGCCAGATGCATGAGATTGCATGCAGGCTTGCCTTTATAGTTTTGGATAGATATTATAACTATAATAGTTTATATAATAAATAGAGGACCTTCAAGTGCTTTGGATGGTGGAATACTAGAGGAGGCATGGACTATAAAGAAGGTAAATTATTCTTTTCTAAAAGTTTTTGGTTGTGAGGATTTTTTTAATATTGACAAAGATCATAGGAATAAGTTAGAATTTAAGTCTCAAAAATGCACATTTATTGGTTATGGAACTGATGACGATGGATTATGGTTGTAGAATCTATAAGATAAGAAAATAATCAGGAGTAGAGATGCTGTGTTCCATGAAAAATTCATGTACAGGGACTAGTTATAGGAAAAAAAGCAAGAAGAATCCAAAAGGGAATATATATTATTAGAAGACATTATATAAAAACATGTCCTAGAGGTTCTTGATCAAAATGTACAATAAGAATAGGCACCTAAAACCCCTATTAGAAGATCTGCAAGAGTAAGTAGACTACCTAATCATTTTTCTCCTTCTTTAAATTATTTATTAATTAGTAATGGTGGTGAGATAGAAAGCTATGAAGAAGTAGTGCAGATTGATGCCAAGGATAAGTGGGAACAAGCTATGGATGAGGAGAATGATGCTCTAATGGAGAAAAAGACACGGGATTTGGTGGAGCTTCCCAAAGGAAAGAGGCATTGCATAATAGGTGGGTATACAAGATAAATGAGGAGAATGAAGTTAAAAAGAAATTCAAGGCCAGGATGGTGGTTAAAGGTTTTGCACAAAATAAAGGTATAGACTTTGATGAAATATTTTCTCTAGTAGTTAAAATGACTTCTATAAGAGTTTTTTTAATTTTAGTAGCAGTAGAAGATTTGCACCTTGAACATTTAGATGTGAAGACTGCATTCCTTCATGGTAACTTGGAGGAGGAAATATATATGGAGTATCCATAGGGATATGAAGTCAAAGGTAAGGATAAAATGGTGTGCAGATTGAAGAAGAGTTTATATGGCCTAAAATAAGCTCCAAGATAGTGGTAATTGAAATTTTATAGTTTTATGATAGAACAGGGTTATTTTAGATGTCATTTAGACCATTATGTATATTTTAAAAGTTTTGAAAATGGTAGCTTCATTATTTTTATTAAATATGTAGATGATATGCTTGTAGCTGGTTCTAACATGCACAATATTAATGTACTCAAGAAATAATTAAGTGATAGTTTTTCTATGAAGGATCTAGGTGTAGCTAAATAGACCCTTGGTATGAGGATAACTAGAGATAGAAAGAATAGGAAGATAATATTATCATAGGGAGAATACATCAAAAAAGTGTTGGAAATATTTAATATGAAGGATTTAAAATTAGCTAGGACACCTTTGGCAACACAATTTAAATTAACAAAGGAACAATGTCCTAAAACATAAGAAGAAAAGAACCTGATGTCTAAAATTCCATACTCATCAGTAGTTGGTAGTTTAATAAATGTGATGGTGTGTATGAGGATAGACATTGCACGTGTAGTGGGAGTGGTGAGTAGTTTCATGAGTGATCCAAAAAAGGAACCTTGGAAGGCAATAAAATGGATCCTTTGTTACTTAAGAGGGACCAAAGATACAATGCTAAGCTATGGTGGATCATATGTGACATTATAGGGATATGTTGGCTCAGATATGGTAGGTGACTTTGATGGTAGAATAAGCACTACAAGGTATGTGTTTACAATAGGTGGTACAATAGTTATTTGGGTATCATGGTAATAGAAGGTTGTGGCACTTTCAACCATAGATGCTGAGTATGTTGTTGCTATAGAAGAAAGTAAGGAAATAATTTGGTTACAAAGGTTGATGGAAGAATTGGGACATAGTCAAGAAATATGTACTCTATATAGTGACAGTCAGAGCACAATCCATCTAGCCAAAAAATCAAATATTCACCCCAAAAAAAATATATTCAGTTGATGTATCATTTCATTCATTTAGTGATAGAGGAAGAACAACTAAAATTGGAGAAGATACCTACTAGTAAAAATCCTATAGATATAATGACCAAAGTAGTTACAAGAGAGAAGTTGAAGATTTGTTCATCTTCAATTGGTATTTATGGATGATAATTAAGTTAATGAACTTGTTCAGGTCTAGATAGTATAGTGGATGCAGTAGCAGTGGAGTTGCTATAATCAATCTCCAAGTGGGAGATTGTTAGGTGTGGAGCCTAATTGTCTTCTAGAATCAAAGGTTAAAATTTTGATTATATTTTAGTTGGGTTTTGGATCCCTTCTTTATATCCCTAATGGTGTAGGGGGTTTCAAGGGGGGAACCCCCCTTGTGGGGTGTAGGGACTGTGTGCCCTGGTGGGGGTTCAGGGGCAATGCCCTTGAATAATTTTTTTAATTAAAATTACCTTGTAAAATTATAATTTTATAGTCAATCTGGGCCATTGATTAAAGGTTTCTAGATCTAATGGTAGAGGTATTGTTTAGGTGTTTTTTTCCATAAAATGTATTGATACATGGGTGAGATGAAAAAAAATGTATTATACATAGAGAGGAGGTAGAGAAGGTAGAGAAGTGTAATAGGTTTTTTTGCAAGATTTGTTTCTCCCTGTTATTACTAGAAATAATATATTAGACAAGTTTGGTGGATGTAGCCCATCTTTGGTGAACCACATTAAATATGGTGTCTCCTATCTTGTGCATGTTTATGATTATTTTTTGTATGTTTGATTGATTCATTTCATAGTTTCTCTTGTATCTAATTTGGGGATAGATTTGTATTTTATTTTATCCTAATAGAATAGTGATAAGGACTTTGGATCTATTCACCTAGTGATATGACTTTATTAACCCCATGACACTTGCATCAATTTTGGATAGTTGCATCAACACATGTGTTTATCTCCAATGCAAGTGTCTAGTCTAATTAATGTATAGGAATAGATAAAAATTTACACTAGAGTTTCACTAACATCTATATGCATGTTTGGTCATTTATAATGTGTCTACCTATGCATGGGATCTAGTTAATAATAAAACCCTAGTCCCTTTTTCTTTGACCTCATGTAACTTGGTAAAAAGGGGTTATCATGTGAGTCAAACTAACCCTAGTAACCCTAGATGTTGTTAAGTGTTTACTACATCACCATTACTCCTAAGAGGGCCTTGGAATCACATGTAGTTATCCCTCCTAATCATGTATGTGAAAATTTGATAATATAACTAGATGTTCTTTCTCCTATTGTAACCTTTGGTACAAGCAATGCAAGAGTATATTGACCTTTTTGAATGATTTAGATATTTAATTTAGTAATGTAATGCAATATGATATCTTTGAATATAAAGTACTTGCTAAATTGGAACTTGTTTGATCAAATTTATAAGTGTTATAATTAGACCATAGCCTTTGTATATAGGGATATCTTGATTTTGAATTAGGACCTAATGGCATGTGAAAATTTTCCATTAAAATAAATAAAAAAGGAAAATAAAATGGTCATGTAGAGTAATTTTTACTCTACATCATATTTTATTTTTTGACTCAAGTTGCAATTTTGGTTCCTACGTATCTTGGACGTCACGGTAGAATTTTGAAGCAGAGGGCCAGTTCATTTTGCCTTAATGTCGAAGTGCAGTGGAAGCTGCCAAGTGTCACCCTCCGGTAGTGGATCCCTTTCCCCCTTTTTGTTTCCTTCATCTCATTTTTGCCCAAGTATCAAATTCAAGTAGATGTCGCCCAGTGTCGATTTCTAGGAGATGAAGCTAGACAACTAACATCCTCTGAACACCTTTTTGTAACTTCTGGGAAAGTCACAGAATGTGCCACATGCCTAATAACGGCTAAGCAGAATGCACCACATGTTAGTGTCTGAGTCTCATAAAGGCAGCCATGTTTCATTTCACAAAGATTTTCAATGGACCAAGTAGCATAGAGAGTGGAAAGTGCCAAGTGACAGTTAAGGAAGGACTTGAACTACTTTTTCAAAGAACGGCAGAGGTCCCCACGTATCAACTTCTGAGAGACTTCAGTTCAATGCCTGGGTTCAATACTTTGGTTCAATACAAAAAGGCATCATTTTATTTTGCTCGAGTGCCATAAAGAAGCGGATGCTACCAAGTGTCACTCTCTAAGTCCCTTTTTACTCCATCCCCAACAAAAGTGAAAGGTGCCACGTACCTCTAGATGAAGAAGTGAAAAATGCCACATATCTTTCCAAGAGCAATGGAAGTCGCCACATGTCAAATTTTGAGAAACCATCTTCGAGCCTAATTGATGAATAAAGAAAGCAGAAGCGGCCAAGTGTCATCCTCTGATGCCTTCTTAATCAAAAGGGAGAATTTTCATGAATTGACTAAGTGTCCTCTTCCGTTTCAACAGAACAGAGTGCTTGTCTACCTATTACAAAAAAGATGGAGGGAAAGCTCAACAATAGTTATTCTAGGTAGATAGAACAGTGCACTGGGTAGATTTTTGGGGGCTTGCAAGCATTGAGACACTGTCTATTTGTCCCCTATAAGCAGAGGTAGAGAAGACAGTTGAGCAGCCAAAACAGGTGATGGAACAAAGAATTTTAGGCATGAAGAGAGGTACTGGACATGGATTGCCATGCCATAGTTAGGGCAATTATTGATAAGACCAGGATGCATTCAAGGCATTGAAGGCACTGTCTGTTTTGTCCCCTACAAGTAAATGATGGGGTGGAATTGCATGGGAAAGAAAGCGTTGTAAGGAGGCATCCAAGTCTATATAAGAAGAATTATAAAATCAAAAGAAGGGGGGAATTCTTTAGTTTTAGACTACTAGAATTTTGATCAGTAATATCATTTGCTCTTGTCTTAATTCTCTTGAGTTGTAAAGTTCATATAATCATGCATGTTTTTGTGCCCTTTATGTGACTGAATGAATTAAGGAAATTTGAGCTCCATGCCTTGGTAGGTGTTATCTGTGTCATTTGAAAAGTAGTCTATTACTGTAGATTTTTTATAGTTGTGATTAGGAATGTCATTTGCTTTTGTCTCATTTTCTTGAATTGGAAGATTTACATAACTGTACATGACTTCTGCACCTCTTATGTGATTGGAAAATTCTATTAAGAAGATTGAACACTATGCCTTTGTTGACATTCTCTATGTCTCAGTGAAAGAACTCCCTATTGTGAGCCTCTATTTCTATTATTTTGACCTTTTACATTGATCATGCACTTGTCTACTATTAAATGTAATTAAATCCTGTAATAGCCTCACTGTGCTTAGGTTAGGATTAGGATTACACTCAAGCGCATCACCATAGTTAGGTTTCAATTCCTGCATTTTGTGTTTCTATTTCATCTCCTATCCCTTTTCCCCAACAACCATACCAAAAGAAGAGACCAATTTCTCTAAAATTTGGAGGTTGTTTCAAGTCGCATTGTCCCACAACTTGAAACTTTCCATTGTTGATTGATTAAGATCTAGAACAATTTTACGCCATCAATAGTTTTTGGCACACCCAGTGGGATAGATCTTTCAATGAGTTGAATAATTTTGGTGTATTCTTTGACCAATCAGCCTTTGGAGGTTTTTTGGCAACACCAACAATGACTCTGAGTCAAGTTAGCCAATCAAGCGGTATCATTAAGAAATCACCTTTTGTTATGTATAATTCTATTACTCATAGCTATGAGTCTTATTATCCTTATATATTTAATCAAGAACAAGCTTCTCTTGGATTCATGACAAGTGGCAAGGATACAGATGGTTATGAGCTATACCCATCTTATGCCCAGTCCCCCTAATATGTCACATCCCATGTTCAACCTAATCTTATTTTCACCTTCAAGAAAGCATTGTTGGGATTTAAAAAATATGTGTTAGAGCTTGAAAATAGAAGGGGATATGGTCAAGAAATTCCTTATCATATCATCCATCAAGTAAGGGATGCAATAGACTTGATTAAAAGTGAGTGGGATCCTATTAAAAGGGCAAATTGGCAAGAACTTACATATGAGATGCTGGATGTGTGTGGGTTGATTGCATTTTTAGAAGAGAAGCTGAGCATCCTTGAGAGACAGCTTTACCAAGTTTGTCAACCTGCACATTCATATGCCATCCCTATTCATGAGCAAGGACAAACCTACCAAGATCACTTCCCCAATAATGTAGAGTCTATGATAGTAGCAAGGGAAGAGGACTCCAAACTCTCACTTTCCCCTCAAGTCCCTTTCACCATTCCTCAAGAAGCTTCTTGTTTTTCATCACAGCCTTCCTCCTTATCCCTTTTCATAGAAGAATATGTTTTCGAGGAAGTGAATAAGTATGCAAAAGAGTATGTTCAATTCATGGCTAGTCAAGAGGATTTCATAAGTAAAGATAAGGAGGAAATAACCATAGATTCCCCCTTTGATGAGCAAGAGGATAAGCCGCAAGCTTTTTCCTTAACTTCAGATGAGGAGAAGACCATTTCTAACTTTTTCCTCATTTTGCAAGAAGATATGAAGGAATATGGATAATCCCTTGATCAAGTCATTGAAATAGGTGACCTTATTCAAGAAGACTATGAATTGGCCAAATGTGGAGAAGACAACATTGAGACTCAACTGAGTATGTAGAAGGAATGCTAGCTTTCAAATTTATCCTGAGGATGAAGTCATCAAGGAACATGCTGATGTAATAAAGCTAGAATCTGAAGAAGATGAGTCAAAAGATAATGGATATCAAAAGGTACATAATGAAGAACCAATAGCTGATGATTTCTTGATGACACACGATAACATGAAGAACTAGTATTCAATGGGCTTTTAAGGACAAGAAGAATTTGTGAGTGTCGAAAGCATGTTCAACTTAGACTCATTTAAGTGCAAGCGAATTCATGTGGCCAACCTAGAAGACACTTCACCAAAGATGTACCTGTTTCAATCACCGGTATGGAAACTTGAGTTGGCTTGTCATAAAGAAGACGTTGGAAATTTCATTTTTGATTCTGGAGGGAAATAAGGATATTTAATTAATGTAGTTAGGTAGGTTCCCAATTTTGCATTATTTTTCTTCTGTAGTTGTTTTCATGCTTTTCTTTTAAAATAAGCATTTTAAATGCAGAGTCGACATCTTAGAAGTTTTAATTATTTAAATTTTGCCTCAATAAATGCTTCCCCAAATCTTTGAGATCTCTAAGGTACCTTATGCCTTATAGTGTGTCTGCCTCACCATTTCCCAAAGATTGAGTAGGATTTGCTAATGGTCACCCAAAATTAATGTTATTTGGGACTTGATATGCCCATAAATATCCCTTAGAAAATTTTAAAGTTTAAAAACTCTCAAACATTCCTACAAAAATATCTTGCTCATTGTGATTGTAGCACCTATTAAAAGTTTGCTTCAACGAGCGTGATTCCATCCTAATAAGGCTCATATACCAGGTATCATACAAGAGATTGAGAGATGGTGGGAACATCAGCTTCACAGCAAGGAATAGGGGCACCTAGATATCTTGATAGATTACTAAATAGCAAATCATATGCTGTAGCTCCTGCGCAACCACCAAGAAGCTACCCGAGAATAAAAGCCCTAGGAGTCGGTCAAACTAGTGACCCTTCAAAGGTAAGGGAGTATGTAGACAAAATTGTGGACCCAATCCTTCAAAGGGCCAGTAGTAAGAACCTAAGAGAAGGGGCACATCAAAGGTGTCTCCAAAGAGCCAAGGCAAGGCAATATGAAACATTTGAAATGAGGATATGGACCTCACAATTGGCTCAGTTCATTGTCCCAACTGTGCACCCATGCCCAGATATAATTGAATTGTGCGCGGACTTGTTCCATCCACAATCTTACACCATCGAACAAGGCCCCTTCATGCTGTAGGTCACCCCATAAGCTATCAAGGACATGCTTGCCCTGTAATATGATGGTACTACCACCTTCCCCACCATTGATAGGATGCAAAGGATGTGGGAAAATGTCAACAATTAGATCAAGTTTCTAAGGTCTAAGTTATAAATGGCCGATGGGGATACCATGGTACCCACGCTCCCTATACCAAGGACTCAGTTCGCACCTGCTAGCTAAGATGCACTGTCAATGATAGCCCTCATCTTTGGCATGCAAGATGACATGGCTATATATGCTGAGCAAATGGCCATCTTGTTCAGGCTAAAAATAGTTGACAAGACGCAGGAGTAACATCTTGACTTATTTGAGCACATTGCCTTCTCAATGGTGGAGTAGCTAACCCAATTTAGGTCAAAAGGGGTATTCAAGTATTGATCCTTCTTGTTCCATCTAATCCTACATCAAAATCCTGACCTTTTCACCCACTACATGAATTTGAGCCTATATGATCCATTTTTCAACCCCCAAAGAACTATTCCTGTGTCTGCATGGACACATGTCCTATCAAAAACTAGTGACATGTATGACTTTTGGGAACTATACGTCACCCCTATTTTTCATTGCCTCAGCCCTGAGCCTATTATAAACAGGTTATTCCCAAGTGTTACGAACCTCCTAGTTAGTTGTCCCATCCCATGTGACTTCTATTTTGGGGCCCATCACATGATCGTAAGGGTCCATGGATTTTGTGGGGAGCTAGTGTTGCTATGAAAAGTTTTAACTCTTCAGTTAGTATTCTTGGAAATCACTAAGCAGGTGTCGGTGGTTGATAATGAATATGGTTCCAAGAAGAAGAAGAGGAGAATGTATAATCTCCCATGGATGGCAGGCAATGTAAGCCCAGAAGCCAAAGAAGCTGAGACTGTGCTGCTAAGGAAACTAACCTTCCTAGGGCTCCTATTGGTTGAGGACAAGTGGGTTTATGACCCAACTGATTACATAGCCTCCATAGTGAGGAAAAATAGAATTGGAGCTAGGATTGTGCATGAAAGCCACCCCTTCTAGGAGACCAGGAAAAACCCTGCTGAAGACGCTTTTGGTCTCTATGTTGAGCTAACAAACCTGCCCCTCCCACCGAACTAGCCATGGGAGACCTTCTATGATAAATAGAGGGATTACTATCCCAAGGTTAGGATGACCTCTGGTTTGAGAAGGATGCTGAGGAACAAAGGTTGGGACGTAGAGAAAATTGAGGCCTATTGGAAATATAGGCAAGAAATTTCCTAGACCACCCATGCCTTTAGAGGCATAGATTCAGATGAAAGGTGGGAAGATCTCTGGGATGAGTGGCATCCATCCCTTGCATCTAGCCCAGACACAAGCCAAATACCAACACTTAGGGTAGAGTAGGAAGTAGGGACGAGACCAAGCCAATAGTCACAGACTTTAGAACAAGCTGCAGCTGCCACAAAACAATAAAGAAGTGTGGTGTCATCACCATTAAGGGTCAACCCATTAGGGGTAATTAAAGTCCCTAGTTCTTTAAATGTGCCACTGGTAATAGTAGAGGTAGAAGGGAGACAAACATAGCCAGAGGTGGAGACACCCAGAAAAAGGAGGGTGCAGTTCTAATTGGATCCAGAGGAGGAAGAAGAGCCTTCACAGCACCCAACATAGAGCACTGCAACTTCTCCTCAGGTAATTTTTCCTCCCCCCTCCCTCTTAATATATTGCTCACCCTATCAGCATGATGCCTCCACCCATTCAGATGACACCTCCTGCCACTACTACCATTCCCATCTCACAAGCCACCCCATCATTAGTGCTTTAAGCCCTCACATCACCCCATTTCTCCCCTTCCATTCCCAAAAAGATGCCCCTAAAACTCACCCCTACCCAACCAATGGCTCTCCAATATAGCCTACCACAAGGATTTCCTTTCGTAGGAGGCCATATTGCATTGCCTTCCACCTTCTAGACACAAGCCAATGCTGCTAGGAAGGCAAGAGAGGCCTGATTGGAGAAGAAGAGGATTAAAGAGAATAAAGTGCCAGTGATCCCACATTTGAGGTCACAAATTGACCCCATCCAATAGTAGCTGATGGTGACTCATTTATCACCCAACGTTGCCAAGTTGAGCAAGTAAATGCAGCCAAAAGACTACATAATGAACGCAGTGGCCATTGACATGTCCCTATTCAGGCCCTAAGACAGAGTCAAGCTACTAACCGAATCCACTTCTATGGTCATAGAATATTATTTGAAGAAATCAAGAAGACTATAGAATATGGAGGTTGATTTGGCCTAGGAGAAGGCAAACTATAACAATTTGGCCAAGGAAATAAATAAGAGAGACAATGAAATAGCTAGTCTATAGAAACAGTTGCAAGATACTATTTCCCTTTAGACTCAATGGGCAGTCTAGGCCCAAAATGATTTGTTGAAGATGGAGCTTGCACTTGTGAAAGATGAAATAATAGCTCTAAGATGAGAGAAGGCAACATTGTAGGGAAGAGTCGAAGGACTTCAACTGTAGGTTACCCAATCAGAGCAAAGGCTGCTATAGGAGCAGAATAAGGCTGTGGCTTTTCAAGCCCAATTATAAGCTGAGCAATAGAGGATGACACAACTATAAATCAATTTGGATAATAGGCCAAGAGGTGTTAGAGTGATGCAACTAGTAAGGGAGCTCTAAAAGTCAGCATGGGAGAGAATCTCTTCAGATATTGTCCAGCTTAAACCATTTTTCACCTTCCTACTCAATGCACAACAACTATGCAAAAGGGTAGAGAATTCAGTATAAAACACTCTGGCCACGATCTCTAAGAGAGTCATAGACTCCCATTAATTATTGGAGAAGCTCTACATCATGATGGATGCAACCTTGGTAGCTGTGGGAATCTCAGATAAAATGGCCACTATAAAATGGGTTAATGGGGAGCTCAAATGCAATGTCACAGCCAATAGTTGCAAGAACTGTCTCGATGTCATGAAAGAAGGCATTGGCGAGATGAGATGCCATAATGAAGATCTAGTGCAACTAGGCCTCCCTTCTCCATTCCCAAATGCAAAGATGGTCCTGATGGCTGATCAACTTAAACCATTGCTGCTTGCCAAACAAAGGGATCAAACAATTTTCTAAAGCTTGCGAGATGATTCCTCAGCCCCAGAGGTCAAAACTATTTTGGTTCCTATTTTTTAGCTGGAGTTTAGACTAAAATCCACTATCTAGGTCTTGCAAACTTTTTCACATAAGGATCTCATTAACTTGGATCTGGCTTTTGTTGAGTTGCAGAGTAAGCAAGGATTATCTGACCATGAGTGGTCTATCTATCAGACAACTCTTTTAAAGCTATAAATTTTGAAATTTTGATTGAGCAGGAGTCAGGTTCTTTTTGAGCAAGCTCAAAATTCTTGGGGGTCGTTAGTAATTTTAGAGTAATTTTTACTCTACCTCATATTTTATTTTTTAACTCAAGCTGTAATTTTGGTTCCTACATATCCTAGACGTTGCAGTAGAATTTTGAAGCAGAGGGCTAGTTCATTTTGCCTAAGTGTTCAAGTGCAGCAGAAGCTGCCAAGTGTTGCCCTTTAGTAGTGGATCCCTTTTCCCCTTTTTTTTCCTTCATGTCATTTTTGCCCAAGTATCAAATTCAAGTAGAAGTCACCAAGTGTCAATTTCTGGGAGATGAAGCTGGACAGCTGGCATCCTCCCAACACCTTTTTGTAACTTTTGGGAAAGTCACAGAATGTGCCACGTGCCTAATAATGGCTAATATGAATGCACCACATGTCAGCATCTGAGTCTCATAGAGGCACCCATGTTTCATTTGGCAAAGATTTTCAACGAACCAAGCAACATAGAGAGTGGAAAGTGACAAGTGGCAGTTAAGGAAGGACCTAAACTACTTTTTCAAAGAATGGTGGAGGTCCCCATGTATCAACTTCCAAGAAACTTTAGCTCAATGCCTGGGTTCAATACTTTGGTTCAATACATAAAGGTGTCATTTTATTTTACTTAAGTGCCATAAAGCAGCAGATGCTACCAAGTGTCACTCTCTAAGTCCCTTTTTACTCCATCCCCAGCAAAAGTAGAAGGCACCACGTACCTCTAGATGAAGAAGTGGAAAATGCCACATATTTTCCTAGGAGTAGTGGAAGTTTCCATGTTCCAACTTTTGAGAAACCATCTTTGAGCCTAATTGATGAATAAAGAAAGTAGAAGTGGCCAAGTGTCATCCTTCGATGCCTTCTAGATCAAAAGCGAGAATTTTCATGAATTGACTAAGTGTCCTCTTTTGTTTCAACAGAACAGAGTGCCCATCTACCTATTATGGCAAAGATGGAGGGAAAGCTTGGTGATAGTTATTCTAGGTAGATATAACAGTGCACTGGGTAGATTTTTGGGGGATTGCAAGAATTGATGACACCGTCTATTTATCCCCTATAAGTAGAGGCAAAGGAGATAGTTGAGCAGCCAAAATAGGTGATGGAATGAAGAATTTTAGGCATGAAGAGAGGTACTAGACATGGATTTCCATGCCGCAGTCAGGGCAATTCTTGATTAGACCAGGATGCATTCAAGGCATTGAAGGCACCATCTATTTTGTCCCCTATGAGTAAATGACAAGGTGGAATTGTGTGAGAGAAAAAGTGTTGTAAGGAGGCATCCAAGTCTATATAAGAAGAATTGTAAAATCAAAAGAAGGGGGGAATTTTTTAGTTTTAGACTGCTATAATTTTGATCAGTAATATAAAAACATAAAATAATAGAAAAGATAGGTTGGAATCTCTAGAACACATTAAAAAAAAGGAAAATTACAATGCATAGGCATAAATGGGTATATAAAATCAAATTAAATAATGTAGAACCAAATATTTTCACATGAGACCACACCATTAGGTGTCTATCTCTATGTCAATAAGCCTGTACATGTAAAATCTATGAAATTGTGCTTGTACCAAATGTGGGTATCTATAGGATTATGCATATAATGAAAAATTATTAACCAAGTTATTTTCATGAATCATAAAATAATATGCTTTGAAATGGTTTTATGATCAACCACTATAATTAATTAAAACATTCAACCCTTTGGTAGATTGGTTTCTATCACACTTCTCTATTAAACTTAAGTAATGGTCGAATGTGCCAATAAGTGAATATATTATTCAATACAAAATTATGATATCTAAGATGACCAATTATATGGTAAATAATGAGTGACAATATATCTTCACATAAAGTTTTATATCACCACGTCATGAGTCTATCATGTTTGATAAATTCAAATCTTTTGATGAGTTGTGGCATACAGTCAAAGAATGAGAATTCAAACTCATAGATTTTTAATAAATATAGTATAAACCAAATGCTACAACTAATTAAAATACTAAGTTTCAAATAAAACCAAGCTATAAGTTTGAATATAATGAAATTAGGAATGAATTAAAAGTAATATTCAATATAGTATCATAACCAATAAATAAGCATCAGTTGAAAGCTCTACCAAAGAGGCAATTTTTACAGTTACCATCACCTACTCATATAGTGTTATAGAATTTAATTGAGTACAACATCATATATCTCCATCCATAATTATAGGTTGATATTAATAAAACTTAATATAAGGTATTTGAAAATAAAACATATTTTGACTATCATAGATGTATTGGACATTCTAAAAAATCGTGTTACAAGGTAAGGCATAAGATACAAGATCTTATTGATGTTAATAATATTGAGTTAATCACACCCACATAGGATTATAAAACACAACAAAAAATAAAATTTTATGTCAAAAATTATAGTCACTAAAATTAACATTTAATGCTAAAACAATACACTTGTGATCATCCTCTATGCATACTTAACCTATACACAATTCCATAGTTTTAAACCACTTTTATTCTACTTCTATGTGGATGACCCTCTACCTTAAATTAAATTTTATATTTTTTCTTTTATTTCCTCATTATAAATAGCCTAATTTCATCCCTTTAATTATTCATACTTATAGTTTGGTTGTCCTGGCTCTTTAAACAAGGTAGCTCCTTCAAAACAATCTTGATATCCAGTAATGTCTGAAGCCATCAGTTTCATACTCCCATCAAGTAATAGATAATTTATTAAAATTTAATTCATCTAATAGGTCATATGTATGTTTTGAAATTCCCATTAAATAAATCCCAAAAGAATAATTATATAAACACATTTTCTATTCATGTGTTCACTAGAGGCTAACACTATTGTAAGTTATAGAATTATCTAACTACACATTGATATAAAAATACATACTCTTCCCAATTTTGAGTCCATACAGGCCAAGTATCCATAATATAGGTGTAAATATAATAATAATTTCAAAATTAATAGTTCAAATATCTAATCACACCAATATTTTACTATCATATACCATTACACTAGTATTTCAAACACATCACCATAGCATAAGATAACTATAGGGAGCTTAATCCCTCTTCATATTCACCAATATTTTACTATCATATACCATTAGTATTTCAAACACATCACCATAACATAAGATAACTATAGGGATTTTAATCCCTCTTCATATTATTGGTATGTAGTCATATTTTAACACATGGTGTGTTGATTTCAAACATATCTTGACACCCTAACCCATTTTTCCCTTTTACTACATTAGTTCCTCCTTGTTTCTTGAGTTAGGGTTAGAGTGAAGAAGAAGGCACACAATGATTGCATAGAAAATAGGTCTACACTAAATATATACATGGTACCTACAGGTTAAGGCACACCCATCATAAATTCCACCAAGGAAAAAAAATCTATTGGACATCAATACACCCTACAGATGACAAAATAGGCCAACCTTGTCTAAATAGCATGCCCTTGTGCAATAATTAAACAGAAGCATGGTTTTGATTCACAATGACCTCACATGGTCCCATAGTAAATTACATAGTCTTTGTTATAATACATTAGATCTAAGTGTCAACTAAGTTATTTTTCTTTAGTACTCTTCCTTTTAGAAATTTTTAAAAAATTGTAAGTTAAAATTTAGTCGTGTATATTTATTACATAATTTACATATTCTAAATTACTCATTTGTTTGATTTAATTAAATTAATACTTTATTAATTTCCAATTTTGATAAAACATATTGGTGATTCTATTTTATTTGTTAAATATTTCAAGCCTTGGTTTTCCCTAGGGTTTCCTTCTATCATTTTACTAGGGTTTCAATTAAATTTTTTATCTCCTTATTATGTTAGACTATATTCAAGTGTTATCTTATCTCTCTCTTCTTGTTATCATTTTTGTATTTGGAAAATTTAAAATGGATAAAAAATGATACATTCATCCTTTTAACCCTCAATATGGTGATAGTTAGTTTCCATCTAACTAGGTCCATGCTATCACTATCCTAAAAGGTAAGGTGACCCATCCTATAGTGATAAATAAAGGTAACCAACATGTCCTTCCTCAACCCCTTCCACCTCCCACATCTCCTGTTGATGATTTTGTGTGCATATTCAATTGGAAGGGTTTATGCTTGTGAATCCATTAAAGATAAAATTATCACTATGAATAATCAATATAATAATTTCAAATTTAAAATTATTATTTAATTTCAAAGATCACATCATGGGAAAATCATATCACATATACAAATAATACAAAGTATGTCAGTGTCAATCATGTATTTGCATCTTAATCTAGTAATTGTGTGCCTAACAAGACTTCATATAAAAAATGGAAGCTTAAAAATAATACATATATAATTAATGATTCAAAAACTATGAAAAATTCTAATAAAATCTCAAGTGAGGTTAAGTGAAATTCTTAGAAAAAATTGATCAAATTGCCTCCTATACATCCTCTACAGAGATAAAAATACTATTGTGTATATCATAGAACACATAGGCATCATACAGATGGTTGCTTGGCTTTGAAAAATGAAATAAAAAATATAATTGATAGTGCTGATATTATAATAGATACATTAATCAAACAACCCACTCTTTATGATTACATCTCTTAAAGCACAAGTGAAAATTAAAGAAAAAAGTATGGATACAAAAGGGTAATTTAGAGAAAAGCAAGATTCAAAACGTAAACTTAGAGAAAGAAAGATTAAAAAAGGAAAAATTGGAAAAATACAAGTTATTAAAATAATATATTGATAAAAAATGATTTCAAAAAAAAAAGAACAAGAAAGGTTACTGTTGACCAAATTTGACTTTTTAATTAATCAAATTAGGGCACCTATAACTAAAAGTTTGACTCTCTAGGTATATAGGGGTGTAATGTCATGTCATGAGGTTTTTCATAGGTCATTTGATGCCATTAAATGTTATATTATCTTTGTTCAATTAATTTTTATGTCTATTTATCATTTTGGGTCATTTTAAGGGTCAAAATAGTGCATTTAATGCTTTGTACATATTTCTTGGGAAATGTGAAGGTGCCAAAATGTGATGTCATGTCCAATGTGTCCTTATAAGTCTTAAGTAATTTAAAATACTAAAATATGGTAGGTTATGCATAAGAAAAGTTAGTTTTATTAAAGAGAAAGGAGAGATTGGCACTTGTACAACCTCCTTGAGAAGTGTGCCACTTGGAAAAGGTTGAAATGTGACTCTTCAAATTCCCCAAGCTAAGTTAATTTTTTTTTTTGATTTGGATATGTAATTTATTTCTCAAAACCATTTTACTTCCTTTTCACCTTTCTAGACACACAAAAGTGACTTGCAAGTTTGTACTTGGTATAGTCAACACAAAGATTTTAAAGTAGAATGCTTCTGGGAGGTTGTTTTATACTCAAATATTTTTTTTAATGGAAATATTTTAAATAATGATCAAATGTGCTTTATGAATCATCCATTTGAAGTTGACTATGAAAATCTACCTACCCATCCATACACCCTATCAGTTTTCCCTTGGTTTGAGTAGTTTCATACAAAACACTTGATGAGATTGGTTCAAAATGTTTTTGACTATGTACCCTCATGTCTCCCATGATTTTTTTTCACATTTTAAGTTTATTTGATGAGTAAATCAATTTAAGTTTGCAAATTGGTCTCTTTTGAGTGCAATAGGTAGTTTTCATTATTTCTAGGAGCTTCATGCTTGTTCATGGTTTTATGAGATTGTGATGAGACCTCTAACATTTTTCCAATTTTATCTTTCTTCCCTTAATCTTCCAATATTATATTCTAAAACAATCTTCATGAGTATAACATCCATATGCAATATTCAGATTCTGGCAACCATTGATGAGCATGTTCATGTGTTTTCATGAATGATTTTATGTTAAAAGGGAGGTGTAGATACTTGTTTCATATCCGTGATAGTATTAATATGATTATGGATGTGTTAGGATAAGAATAAAACTCATTTTAATGCCAATTCAATGCTTACTATCCATATTCCCTTTGCTGCCTATGTACACTAAATATTCACTTACAGTCAGCCTTGATAGAAGGCACTTGGAAGAAGAGAAGCTCATGAGAATAAGGTTTTAGTATTTTTGAGGTATTTTAAGCTAAAAAAATTCATTTTATATCTTTGTGATAACATATAATGTGTCCACAAACATAGGAACCTTGTATTCTGCCTTAATTTTATTTCACTGCCTATGTGAAATGCACACCTACAAGTGGCCTAACAGAGGGATATGATGTCATAATGGAGAATTGAAGTGTGGGTTTAAGCTCTCCTTAAGATAAAAATATTATTAAAGGGCATAAACATCCACATTTGAAATGTTAAGAGGTAAATGAGGCTGAAATTATACTAGAGAGTTAGTGGACTTTGTTTTAGGCTCCTTGTCCCCAAAATGAGAAAACAAAGATCCTAGGGATTTTGACAATATCCTATAGCATGGTTGCAAGGAATTATAATGCATATATATGACCAAATATTTTATTCAACTAATATAAAAATAAATCCAAAAAATATGAAAGGTATAACACTATTGGAGGTGGGAGTTTTCAAGGTTCAAAGTTGCCCTAAAACACACTAAAACCCTACAGTCTCATCTATAATTTTGAGTTTTGAATGGGTTTTGATATCTACAAGAAGAAATGAAACTTATATTAATGTTTTTAATTATATACTAGATTTAATTATGTATATATGATCATGGAAATCATTATAATAATGAGTAGGAAGTGTTTCAAGTCTCAATGCACACCTACAAGTGTCTGTACATAGTCCCAAATGTCCACTATAGCCAAGACATAATATCCATATCATTTATGATAGGGAGTTTAAAAATTGATAAATGAGTGATTAAATTGATATAAATGGGTATATATATTATAAGGAAGATTAATTTTTGAGTCCTATGTAAACCTACATGACTCCCTTCATGTGAAACATGGGCACTTACAACCAACTTGGAGTGGCTAAGATAAATAGTGATCAAAATTGATTTTTGTGAGAGTATTTTGGAAATTTAAAAGTAAATGAGGTTAGGATAAAATATTATGTGGATTTTTAAGTTTCAATTAAAAATTCTAACATCATAACCAAGTCATAAGAAGATACCCATACCTACAACAAAGACAGAGGGTTGGAGTGCTTGAAATGGATTTCATCTCAACCATGAGCCCAAAAAGTATAGTTATGGGAGTGGTATTATGGTGTGATATGTTTTAAATAATGTTTTTTACATTATATTTAAGTATAAAAATGCACTTGAAACCCATAGTTGACTTCTCCTTCAAGGCAAAAAGGGCACCTACAACCATTACAATTGGCTAAGATAAAATAGTGAGTTAGAATACAATCTAAGTGATGATATATTCAAATAGACAAGGTGTAAAAGTGAATATAGGGAGCCCTAAAGAAGTTTAATTTTTTTTTAAATATTTTTTAATGAAAAATAAACCTACAGGTGCCTTTTTTGATGAGAAGCACAGTCACAGTCAGAAGTGGCACTGTCTTGGCTAATCAAGGTTTTGGGAGGAACATGGGAGTCCTAGGTTATAAGAAAACCTAGATCATAGTAATTATATTAATAATTATATATTTAAACTATAAAATTTTGACATTATATATAGGATAGGGTCTTAATAGGTTGCATATATAGTCCATCCCTTCACACCCTGCCCACAACCTCTCTCCTAACAAGATGTTTGAGTTTTTATGATTTTGAAGGGTCTATACATAAGAAAAAGGGCTGAATTTAGGTTTTTAAGGTCATAATTAATTGATAAAAAATATCCTATACTCATTTTTAATAATAAAATTAGGGAACTACCCCTATTTTTTCTCAGATAGGGGTACTTCCCCTCATGTATACCCTGGCAATTTTCGTAAAAAAATGATAAAAGGATGATCAAGAATATATTAAAACATATAAAAGAGTTATGTAGAGTTTGAATACATATTTTAAATAATTATATACCAATAATTATGAGGTTAATATAAATATTGAGGTCCAAAATGCAAAAGGTGCAGGTAGACCTAGTAAGCAAGGATTAGGCCTAACACCTAAATGAAGGGTCATATGTAATTATAGCACTAAGTGAGAATTTAAAATGGTTATATAATGTTATTAAGGCTGATAAATAAGTTAATAAAGTATTTTTATGTATGGGAAACCATTAGAGGTTATTTTGACCTCTATGGTATAGTCAGGTTTACTTGGCATGCTCAAGCCTAGTGCCCAAATAAGGAGTAAGTCACACTTATAGCATGATTTAAATTTTATACCATATTGAAACATGTTTATAGGATGGATAAATATGTTTTTAATCCTTTTTAAGCAAATAAGTTTAAGGAGAACCTAATTTTGGCTTGAAACCAACATTTGACTTGTGCAAGTGAAAAGAAGAGCTTGATAGAGCAAATTTGAATACTCACACCTATCATGATGATTCACATGGAGACTAGAGAAGATTAAAAGAGTTTAAGAATTTAATATAGTTTAATTATTTCATAAACAACCATTTTTTGGAATTAGTCTGAAACTCCAATGTCATGGTTTTATGAAACAAGCTTAAGGGTCAAAATTGCCCTAAAAACCTCCTAAACCCTTGCAAGGACCAGTTTATGAAAATGGAGTTGGAAATGTAATATAATGGAATATTATGACCATGAAACCTATTTTAAATTTTAAATTACTCCCTCAATATACTCCACATGATTTTTGGATGTATAAACCTATATGGACATGGTAGAAACATGTTATTTTGACCATTTTTTGTGTTGTGTAGGCTACAAGAGGATTTTGAACACAAATATAACTTTGAGATAAATATATATACTTGGGATAACTCTTAATGTCAATTTAATAATTAATAATAAATCTTAAGGGTTAAAATAATAGCTCTCATTTTAGCCAGTCAAAACTAGCCTAATGGACAAGCTAAGAAGAAGTGTGAAAACTTCAAGTCAATGGATTTTTAAGGTGTACTTTGTGATTTTAATTCCATGGAGGGTATTTAAATGTGTAAATAAATTCCTAAAAAATATTTTCATGAACAAATGATGCCAATTTGGAAGCCAAATGTGTAGGGTGCATGGAAGAGCACTTTTCTAGACAACATATGATGATTGCTTCTCTCCAGGTGATTCTAGATGACAATGCATACAAATAATTCATGGAAATTAATGTATTATTTAATTAATATTCATTAAAATAATTTTTATTTATCCTTATTAGCTATAGGATGTTCAAACAACTCCAATCATGGAGGCAATTTTTTTGAGCCAGTTGAGGAATTTTCTTGCCACTTTTCATGAAGTTTGTGACTCAGATTGAAACTTATAGCTCCTAAAATTACATGTTTCATATAATACCATAAAAAAATTCACAATTAACTCCTTGGATCATCTTTACAAGTGTCCTTGTGACCCTTGGACTTCTTTCTTCATTTCTCTCTCATAAGTTCTATAAAAACTAGTCATTTTGGCATTGTATTAGATGATCCACCTAAGTATGGTGAAGTTATGATTATTTGTATACATTTTTATAAATAAAATGACTAAGTTTTACATAATCCATGGTTTTTCATATTGTTCTTTACTTGAATGATGAATTTTCTTAGTGAAGATTATGGATTTCTTAGCAAGTTGTCACATTCTATCACCTATTTGTAGCTTCTTCTTGTAGGTCATGTGATGTGTTATATAAAATATCAAAGTTTAATTGATTTATTCTCTCAATTATTTCCATTAAATAACTCTTTTCTAGTCCTCCTAGATTTGCACATTCATCCATAACCCCATAATGTAACATTAATGAAAGAAGACATAGATTGGAGAGTGTATGTTTAGTTTGTCCTTTGATTTCAAGTATAATATTAATATGATTGGATTTAATAAATATATTATATGTATAACCTCCCTTATGTTAGTTTTATTTCAGTTATATCTATCCTTTTTTACCCCCCAAAGTAAGTATTAGTTTCAATCTTAAGTATTACATCAAGGGAGCTAACTCTATCTAGAGAGTCACCTCATTCCTTAGGCTACCAACAAGAATAGAGGTGATTTCATTTTTCCACTTGTAAGAGGAGAGATTTTCATCTTCTCAAAGGGTATATATCCACGTGACAATAGTTTTTGGCATGCCTAGTGGGACTATTATTCCAAGAAGTTGAGAGATTTTTGGTGTTGTCTCTCAACAATCAACCTTTAGAGGTATCTATCCAAGAATAAATGGTGACTCCAAAGACATCAATTAGTAAAAAAACCAAATTTATCCTTTGAATATTTATGGTAACATTTTTTCTTTTTTTTCTTTCTTTCAATGAGTTTTCATGGCTTACTTTGGTGTTGAGTTTTGTTCTCTACAAGTTGGTGAGACATTTCAAGATTTTACCAATCCCTATCAATATTAGATAGTCCTTGGTAAATATTATCATGATCCTTATAAATATTAATATGAATTTAATCAACTCCAATATGATCCTTTTCAGCCCATGCATGAAGTACATCAACCCTATACCAGCCTCCTCAATGTTTTGCTCCTCTTAGTTAACCTATCCACTCCTCAAGCCAACCCATTTCCACCTTCAAGAAGACACTCTTGGGCTACGAGAGTTATATGTTGAATCTTGATACTCAAAATGGATGTGGTATAGATGTTCCTAATCATGCTATTCATAAGGTTAAAGAAGCATTAGATTTGATCAAAAGAGAGTGGGTACCTATTGAGAGAGCTAATTGGCAAAGGCTTACAAGTGAGATGATTGATATGAGTGGTTTAGTCTCTTCCTTAGAGAATAAGCTAGGAGTTCATGAAAGCCAACATAAAATCCACTTCCCAAAGTTTCATACCAGCCATACATGACCCCTACTCATGAGCCAAATAAAGCTCATAAAAGTCATCCTTTTCCAAATCAGATGGAGGAGAGAGTTGAAAGAAGAAATCTTGTGTTTGAATCTACTCTTGATAGGCAAGTTGAGTTGGAAAATATGAATATGCAATAGTATATGTTGGTATCAAAGGAATTGGAATTGAAACTCTCATTTCCCTCTCAATTGCATCCCCACCACCTCAAAAGGAGACTCATAATTATAATGTCCTAAGTTGGAATAAGATAGTGGAGTCATGGGGAAAGAAAGAGGAGATAATTATTAACAAAGAGTGTGAAGTTGAGAAGACTATTGATCCTATATAAAATCCTCCTACCATTCTCAAGAAAAGGCTTCTAATCCTAACATTCTAAGCTAGAATAAGATAGTGGAGTCATGGGGAAAGAAAGAAGATAGAAGCATTTTTAAAGAGTTTGAAGTGGAAAATGGAGTTGATCCTTTGCAAGTCCCTCCCACCCTTCCTAAATAAGCTTCTTGTGTTCCATGTCAGCCCTCATGCATCCCTCATACTCATGATTATTCCTATGATATTTAAGAAAGACCTTTCCAAGAGAACCTAGCCAAGCAAATTTAAGAAGATCAAGTCCCTCCCACCAACTAGTCCCTTTTGTCCTCATACAATAACCCTTTACCTTGATGAACCTATGGTGTGGGAACCTTAAGAAGATCAAGTGGTTGAGGAAAATTTAGATCTCTTACTTAAAGAAAGTGTAACTCCTTGGCAACCTTATTGGGCTAGGTTACTGGATTTAAAGATGTCTAGTCTTGGCATCACTAAGAAGGAGTTGGAAGATGTTGCATCACTTGAAAAAAAAGATCAGATTGTGATAGATGAGGTACCATTTTAAAAACCTAAATAGGTCCTAAGTGATGAATAATAGGTGAGCTCTTGTGTTGAATCTTGTTTGGTTGATGAGGAAGAAACACTCCTTGTGTTGAAGAAGAAATCTTGGAAGAGGTCCTATTGGAATATAAAGATGAAGTTGAAAGAGTATCTATTATTTTTACACTTCATGATGCTGATAAAATTTAAGATGATTACTTATGGTAGATATTTGAGGACATTTGCAAAGAATTTGAATCTCTCAAGGGAAGTACAACTCCTTTAGGGCTGGTTACAAGTGATGGTAAGAAAGATGACATTGTCCAAGATGCCATAAATGAGCAAGATGAAATTTTAAAATATGTCATAAGTGAGAAATATCATATTTCACATCAGCCTTTAGAGGTCAAGAAAAACCTCTATTAACCTCCATCTTTCAAAGAACAAGAGATCATTCCTTTTGAGACCATGCCTACAAAGAAGATGAAAGTTGATCATAAGAAAGAGAGTGGGCATCAATTTGAAGTATGTGTAAAAGGTAAAGAGGAATATTTATACATTGGAGACCTATTTTAATATGGTATACTTTATAACAAATCAAATGAAGTGCCAAGGAATAGGTTTGGTCCATCGAGTGTTCAATTTAAAGAGCACCATACTTGGCATTCTCATCCATCTCATGCAAAAAGAGACTCAAGAAAATTTCCTTTTGATCCTATAAAGGGAGGTATTACTTATTTTCAGCTATATATAATAGTTTTTTTTATATTCCCCTAAGTGATTTGAGCACATGTGTGTGTCTTATGTGTTTACTTTCTTTGTTGTGTGTGTCCTTTGATTTGTGTGGTTAAGGTAGTCATTAGTGTCTTGTCTTGATAAAAGGGTTTGTGGTCAATAGTCAATGTTATTCTTGTTTGTAATATTATCTATATTAATCCATAATCCCAATGGACTGATAAGGCTACTGGTCTACTTAGTATAGCAGGCATACTACCCCTATGAGTCACCAATTTGTTGACCAAATTTGACTTTTTAGTTAAATTGGGGAACCTATAGGTAAAAATAAGACTTTATAGGTTTTTAGCGGGTGTAATATAATATCATGAAATGTTTCATAGGTCATTTTAATCTATTCAATGTTATATTATCTTTGGTCAATTATTTTTTATGTCCATTTGTTAGTTTGGGTCATTTTAAGGTTCAAATAGTGTATTTAATGATTTATATAGGTTTATTGGGAAATGTGAAGGTTTTAAAACCTTATTTAATGTCCCATGTTTCCTTATAAATCTTAATTAACTGACAATATTGAAGGATGGTAGGTTATGAAAAAGAAAAGTTAGTTTTCTTAAAGAAAAAGGAGAGATTGGCACTTGTATGGCCTCCTTGGGAAGTGTGCAACTTGGAAAATGTTGAAATGTTACTATTAAACTTCAAAAATATTATTTACATGTTTTTTTATTTGTATATGTCATTTATTTCTCAAAACCAGTTTTCTTCCTTTTCACCTTTCTAGACACACAAAACTGACTTGCAGGTTTATACTTGGTATAGTCGGCTCAAAGAGTTTCAAGTGGAATAATTTTTTGAGGTTTTTTAAAACTAATATACCTTAATTTTAATTTAAATATTTTTAATAATGATAAATTTTTCTTTATTAATCATTCATTTGAAGTTGACTGTGCAAATCTACCTACCCATCTATACACCCTATCAGTTTTCCCTTGGTTTGAGAAGTTACATAAAATACACTTGATAAGATTGTTTATAGATATTTTTGAATATGTAAGCTAATTTATCCCATTATTTTTTTCATGTTTTAGGTTTATTTGATGAGCAATTCACTTCAAGTTTGCAAACTAGTCTCTTTTGAGTACAACAAATAGCCTTCATTATTTACAAGAGCTTCATGCTTGTTCATGGTTTTAGGATATTGTGATGAGAATTATCACATGTTTACAATGTGATATTTATTCCCTTGATCTTCCAATATCATATTCTAAATCAATTTCCATGAGTATAACATCCATATGAAATATTTAGAGTCTGACAACCATTGATGAGCATGTTTAGGTGTTTTCATGAACGAGTTCATGTTAAAAGGGATGTGTAGATACTTTTTTCATATAAATTATATTATTAATATGATTATGGAGGTGTTAGGATAAACATATAACTCATTTTAAGGCCAATTCAATGCTTACTGCCCATATTCCCTTTGCTACTTGTGTACACTAAATGTTCACTTACAATCAGCCTTGACATAAAGCACTTGGAAGAATAAAAACTCATGGGAATAAGGTTTGAGTCTTGGTTTAGGTATTTTAAGCTAAAATAATTCATTTTATATCTTGGTGATAACATATGAGGTTTCCACAAGCATAGGAACCTTGTTTTCTATCTCAATTTTGCTTCACTGCCTATGTGAAATGTATACCTAAAAGTGGCCTAATAGAAGGATATGATGTCACAATGGAGTATTTAAGTGTGTATTTAATCCATACTTAAGATAAAAATAGTTTTAAATGGACTAATCATGAATATTTGATATTTTAAGATGGAAAATGTGGGTGAAATTATACTAGAGAGTTAGTGGACTATGTTTTAGGCTCCTTGTCCCTAAAATGAGAAAACAAATCTCCTAGGGATTTTGACAATATCCCATAAGATGGTTGACATAAATTCCAATACCTCTATATGAAAAAATCCTGTAGTCTATTCATATAAAAATAACTCCACAAAATATGGAAGGTAGAACACTATTGAGGTGGGAGTTTTCAAGGTTTAAAGTTTCTGTAAAACACAGTAAAACCCTGCAGTCCCATCTACAGTTTTGAGTTTTGAATGGATTTTGATATATAAGACAATAAATGAAACTTATATTAATGTTTTTAATGGTAAAATGGATGGAATTATGTATATATGATAATGTAAATCATTAAAATTATGAGTAAGAAGTGTTTCAAGTCTTAATGCACACTTACAAGTGTTTGCACATAGTCCCAAATGTCCACTACAGCCATTACATAATCTCCATATCATTTATGAAAGGGAGTTTAAACATTGAGAAATAAATGTGGGTGATTAAATTAGTATAAATATGTATATATATTATAGGTAATAGTAGTTTGTGAGTTTTTGAGTCCTATGTAAACCTATAGGACTCCCTTCATGTGAAACATGGGCACCTACAACCAACTTGGAGTTGTTGAGATAGAGAGTGACCAAAATTAAATTTTGTGAGAGTTTTTTGGCCATTTAAAATTTAATTAGGGTAGGATAAAATACTTAGTGTATTTTTAAGTTTCAATTAAAAATTCTAACATCATAACCAAGTCATAAGAAGAAACCCACACCTACAATAGAGGTAGAGGGTTAGAGTGCTTGAAATGGACTTCATCTCAACCATGAGCCCAATAATTATAGTGATGGGAGTGGGATTATGGTTTGATATGTTTCAAATAATGTTTTTTATATTATCCTAAAATATAAAACATAATTGAAACCCATATTTGACTTCTCCTCCAAGGCAAAAAGGGCACTTGCAGCCATTACAGTTGGCTGAGATAAAACAATGAGTAAGATTATAGTCTAAGTCATGATCTATTCAACTAGACAGGGTGGAAAAGTGACTCCAAGGAGCCACAAAGGAGTTTAAAAATGTTTTTTTAATATTTTTTAAAGATAAATCAACCTACAGGTGCCTTTTTAGATGTGAAGCACAATCATAGCCAAAAGTGGCAATGTCTTAGCTAATCAAGGTTTTGGAAGGAGGAACATGGGAGTTATAGGTTATAGGTAGACCTATATAATAGTAAATATAATCATAATGATATAATTACACTATCAAAATTGGAAATTTAATATAGGATAGGGTCTTAATAGGTTGCATATACAGTCCATCCCTTCAAACCCTAGCCATAACCTATCTCCTAATAGTCTATCTAAGTTTTTATGATTTTCAAGGGTTTATACATAAGATAAAGGGATTAATTTATGTGTGGGGGTCCTCATGAATTTAGTAAAAATATAAAAGACTCAGTTTTATTGATAAAATAGGGGAATTACCCCTTATTTTGTCTTAGATAGGGGTACTTCCCCTCAGGTAAACCCTGGTAGTTTTGATAAATAATGATAAAAGGATTATCAAGGATCTATTCAAACCTATTAGAGAGTTGTGTAGAGTTTTAATAAATATTTTCAATCATGATATAAAAATAATTAGGGGGTTAATATAAATAGGGACGTCAAAAATGCAAAAGGTGCAAGTAGACCTAGTAAGCAAGGATTAGGCCTATCACCCAAATGAAGGGTCATATGCAATTTTATCTATAAGTGAGGATTTAAACCAGTTTTAACATGTTATTGAGGCTAATGAAAAAGTTTATAATCTATTTTGAGGTATTTTAAACTATTATAGGTTATTCTAATCTCTATGGTACAGTCAAGCTTACTTGGCATGCTCAAGCCTAGTGCCCAAATGAGGAGTAAGTCACACTTATAGTATGATTTTAGTTTTATAACATATTGAAACATGTTTAGGTGATGAATAAATATGTGTTTAATCCTTTTTAAATAAAATAAGTTGTATGGTAACCCAATTTTGGCCTAAAACCAACATTTGACTTATGCAAGTGGAAAGAAGAGCTCGATAGAGCAACTTTAAATACTCACACCACTCATGATGATTCGCATGGAGACAAAATAAGATTAGAGGAGTCTAATAATTTCATATAGTTTAATAATTTCCTAAAAAAACATTTTTTTGAATTATTTTGAAACTTTAACATCAGGTTTTTATGAAATAAGCTTAAGGGTTAAAACTGCACTAAAATCCTCCTAAACCCTTGCAAGGACCAGTTTGTGAAAATAGAGTTAGAAATTCAATATAATGTAATATTATGACCATGAAAAATATTTTAACCTGGAATGGACTCCCTAAATATTCTATACATACTTTTTGGAAGGACGAACCTGTATGGACATGGAAGAAATATGCTATTTTTAACCATTTTTTATGTTTTGCAGGCTACAGGAGGAGTTTGAACATGAAACCAAATTTTTTTATGAATATATAGACTTGGAATAACCAATAATATAAATTTAATACTCCATAAAAATTATTAAGGTCTTTAAAAATATCTCTCATTTTAGTGAGTCAAAATTAGCCTAATGGACAAGCTAGGGAGAAGTGTGAAAACATTAATTAAATGGATTTTTAAGGTGTCCTTGGTGATTATAAGGACATTTATGGTATTTAAAGGTGTAATTAAATTATTTATACTTATTTTAATGAATAAATTATTCCAATTTATAATCCAAGTGTGTAGGGTACATGGAAGAATAGTTTTCTAGACAACAAATGATGATTGCTTCTCTTCAAGTGATTCTAGATGACCAAGACTATAAAAAATTCATGGAGAGGAATTTATGATGTATTTAAACTTCATTAAAATAATTTTTACTGATCCTCATCAGTTACAGGACGTTCAAATAGATCCAATCATGAAGGTAAGTTTTCTAAACTAGTTGAGGAGTTTTCTTGCCACTTTTCATGAAGTTTGTGACTTGGATTGACACTTGTATCTCATAAAATTTCATGGTTCATACCATACCATATAAAAATTTGCAATTAAATCCTTGGATCAGATTTAAAATTGTCCTTGTGACCCTTATACTTCTTTCTTCTTCTCTCTCTCACAAGTTCTATAAGAACTAGGCATTTTGGCATTGTATTGGATGCCCCACCTGAGTATAGAAGATACATGCTCATTTGTATACCTTTTGATAAATAAAATGAATAATTTTTACCTCTTCCATGATTTTTCATAGTGTTATTTACTTGAATTTTGAATTTGTTTAGTGAAGACTATGGATTCCTTAGCAAGTTGTCACATTCTCTCACCTATTTGTAGCTTTTTCTTGCAAGGCATGTGATGTGTTCTAAGAAATTTCAAATTTAATTGAGTTATTATATTAATTAGTTCCATTAAATTCCTCTTTTATATTCCTCTTATATTTTTAGATTCATCTATAACACCACAATGTACCATTGACGTAAGAAGACATAGATTGGAGAGTTTATGTTTAGTTTGTCCTTTGATTTCAAGTGTAATATGCATATGGTTTGATGTCATCAATATATTTGGTGTATCACCTCCCTTAGGTTAGTTTTATTTTAGTTATCTCTCTCCATTTTCACCCCACAAAGTTAGTAGTAGTTGCAATCCTAAGTAGTACATCAAGGGAGCTAGCCCTATCTAGAGACTCACCTCATTCCTTAGGCTTCCCACAAGCCTAGAGGTGATTCCATTATGCCACTTGGATGAGGAGATATTTTCATCTCCTCAAAGGGTGAAAATCCAAGTGATAATAGTTCCAAAAGATACAACATAAAAAGTTACAAAAATAAGTTCAACCTAAGAGATAAAACATATCTTTGTCTAATATTATTGTATAAATATAAAAATCATCACTCATCCATCATGAATAATTTCATCCTCATTCCATAATAAATATAATTATTAGTAAATTTTGTACCATAATTCATAATTTATTATAATATACAACTTACTCCCCTTTAAATTTTTTTTTTATTATCTCAACCTTACACTTACATCACATCATCATTTACATAAATTAATCCCCTAGTTATCATACCACTTAACCATTAATAAATCTTTCACAATTATTTAGGAATTTAAAATTCATCATTACCTACCCTCAACTACCCTTACTAACATTCCTAAAAATCACATTATTAATCACACTCTAATAATTATTTATTAACTCTAATGACTTCTAGAAATCTCTAAGCTTCCTAGATCCCCACACTAAGCTTCATCTAGAATTTTCTAGGAATTTTTAATTCTTATGAAATATCTCAACCATTGATCTTTCATCCTCCATGGATGAAATATAGCCATCTATTCTCTCGTCAAACTCCTATAAATGGAGATACACCCCCATGCAAACCCAATAGATTTCATGTAAAATCTTTAATCTCATCATAATATCATTTTATCAAAATAAATCACTCATGCATAGCCAATATTTTTTCCAAGCCTTGAGTTAACAAGACCAATCCAAAAATTCAAACATAAAGCATTAGATCAAGTATTTGGAGCCATTTACAACATCGAGAGGAAGTTTATTGCATGAAAAATTCAAGTATAAAGGTTTTTATTTGTGTTTCACTTAGTTTTCATTAAATTTGCTTTCTCTTTTGCTCCAAATAGAGGTTGTTTATTTTGTCTAGGGAGATAGTTGTGTCTAAAATTCTCATGTATTTCTATTTAATCCCATATAAAATAAATTAAGAATACATTTTTTTGTAACCATAATGCGAGAAATACCTTAACCATTGCTTATAAATATTCTAGTGTGTTTTGGCAAGATTTCAAGTTCCTTAGTGGAAATATTTATTAGTTGAAATCTTCAAATTATCTTAAAATAACCACTTCCAAACTTAGAGTGGCTTCAAACTATGGCAAATTTGTTTTACCTTATGTAAATGTAATTTAGGGTTAACCATTAGTGGATTTGAACTTTACTATCAGACTACCTATTATGGTTTCCTTAACCATTTGACTTTTTTGCATAGTTTGTTCAAAATGCTTCTCTCATTCTTGTAATTTTGATTAAATGTTAATGGTTTTGTGGTGTTTCCTAGAAGTTTTGATTTTTTATTTCTATATCTATGCATATTTCAAATTCATTACTCTATAAACATGACTTCATTCTCGACACTATCAACATTATCAGACCTAGATGTGACTTTAAGATATAACTATTTCATTCTACTAAGCTTTTTATGTCTGAAGCAAATTCATGCTTATGTTTTAATAGTTTCACATTCATAGTTAGAATCTTTGATAACTACTCAGTGGATTCAAATTTTATTTCCTTATCTTTATAGTTAATTTTCTATATTTATGACTTCATTATGGTACTAATATCTTTGCATTCAATAAAAGAGGATTAGTTCAAAATTATTTTCTAATTTTTGGCTAACCTTTTCTGTGTACCATCTTTGTTTAATGCATAAGTGGCTTTTTTCTACCCAAAAGAAATTTTGATATTCCAAAAAGAGAATTTTGTATGCCAAAAATTATATTGTCTATCCATATAATTGGATTTTCATCTATTAGTGACTTTTATAAATATATAAGTGGCTTTGCTAACCTCAAAATCGACTTCTTCTAGAGGCCATAAATTTTGACTTGGGTGTCCATTTTACCTTGTGTTTATGTAAAATGAAGGTATTTAAAAGACACATACATGCATAAATTTTTTTTGGTATTTTAAATTTTTTTATGATATATTTTCGACTAGTAATAGTTTTTATTCATCTTTTGTGGTTTTATTTTTCTATTGATAGTTATCATATGTAATGGATTTGAATTTTATAGTAGTGATTTTGACATACTAATTAGTGGTTTTACTAATAAAAATAGTGGATTTAAAAAAATTAATGGATTTGAATATGTTTACTATTTTGTCATGTTTTTTACTATTAGTAGTTTTGACCTAATACTGATAGCTTCATAATTGAAATAAGTGGTTTTCCTCTTAACGGTTTTTTAATTTATACTAACATATTTTTTATAATTTATTTGTGTTTTGTATAATTAGATTCATTCTAAAAATAAATGAATTTTCTCTAAGTATCAACACATTTTATTTTTATTGTGTTTTTTAGGTTACCTGTCAACAATCAAATCAAACTACTAAATTTTGCTTGTAGGTCTTCTATTCAATAAATTATAAAGTAAAAAACTTTCATAAACATATTTTTGGTCATATTTAATTTAATTTAATATTTTATTTAATGATATTTGATCATATTATCATAGTATATTTATGTTTCTTTATTTATCTTACCTGAGGCTAAGGATATGTATGTTCTCCCTTCACACCCATAGGATGACCTTGGGGATCAAAAATAGCTAGAAAACCTTCATCCCTTTTTATTTTTATATGGGTAATATGACATGCAATTTATCCCCACACACTTTTCATTAGTTACTAGGTGAGTTGTGACATAAATTACATCACCATGCACTAATCCAAACTATGTGCTTTGACATAGTATAAATATCAAAGAGAGATGTTGTAAAACTAATAAAAATTACACATTAAGGTTTTAATGATGTGAGTAGGTCATAATATAATACTCATACATCCTACATCATCCTTATATAGAGTTGGGCCCTATAGTCTATGAGGTATTTATGTGACTCCTTTAATGAGCCTTGTATAGCCTATATTAACATCTTTTTAGCTATAAAAAACTATTAGTATAGGGGAAACAACTTCCTGAAGGATTAATCACCACATAAAAACATAAAATGAGGTTTGGGAGACCAACATAGCCATCACTTTATGTGATTATATCATTGTAATGGTAGTTGAGTTGTATAACCATATCTACTTATAAGGCTTGTGGCTTTTCTGATCTTGTTTGAGTGTTGTCATGACCCATGTTGTTTTTCAACCCTCACACCAATTAATAACCATGTCAAAATTAGTAATCTAAATCAAACCAATACCTATATCATCCCTCATCATTCCAAAAGGTCATAATCCAACCCAAACAAAGTCATAATCTAAAAACCTAATCCACACAACATTTTTTACTCTAAATATACATTAACAAACATTCATTATCCAACCCCCAATAAGTTAACATCCTAAATAAAGTCCAATAAAAACCTCATATCATCTCTTATAATCTAATATTTTACACATCCAAACTTAATAACCAACCAAACTAATCAAACCAAGTCTAAAATTATCCCCAATCATATCTAACTAGCTAATTAATCATATACTTTCGATGATTTATATAGGCAAAACCTTGTCACATATCACAACCAGCATCATAAGCTTACTTGGGCCCAATTCCTAATCAATTTTGGTTCATATAGTCAAATCCAATCATCCATTTCAGTCTAGCCTAATCATCTACATCATCCAATAAAACTTGAGTAAATCAAATCAAGATCATTTAATCACCTGATTTAGCCTAATCAAATCCATCTAGCATCATCTCATATCATTTAAAACCTATTCAAACTTATCAACTTATCAAACATACTTAAGATAGTCAAACCTAGCCCTTGTCTTAGTCAATCTAAGAGCTTGTCTTAGCTCATCATCCAAGTCAAATATTAGGGTACCCTAACCCCATCCTAATCAAGCAAGCTCCTGTCTAAACTAAATTTTCTCAAGATCATCCACTTGAAACATATCAAATCATGTCAAACATGTCACATCACATCAATAAAAATTCAAAATTGAGATAAAAGTAAATCAATCCTTGTTAAACAAGGTAAAATTCAAATCTAATCCACTTAATCCAAACCTCCCACAATCATCTCCTAGTATTTTCATTAAAACCCCTACACCTAATGATTAGGGTTGAATAAATCACAAAATCCATACTTTATCCCATATTGATCTATGCTCTCCCAAATAAATTTGGATATTATCTTAATTAAATAATACATATTTGTAAACAAGGATACATTCCTTTTACAACTCCTAGAAATGGGTGCCTAACTACCTATAGATTTCAATCACATGAAACTAAATTCCACCATAATAAATATTAATCTAGTCCTTCCACATAAAATTTATTCTACCCCTATCCCTTTCACTCTACAATCACAATCAAACCTTTTGTCTAATAGCTATAGCCTTGATCAAAACATCCCCCATTACACTAGAAAAGGGAACCCTATCATGTCAACCCTATCCCTTAAGATACATAAAATGTTATCATCCCACTTTTTCCTTCCATAACTACACCAAGGATAATGATCTTATCTATATTAAATCTCTTGCACATCCAAACAAAGTTGTGAATAGGGACAATATACTTCTCTCAAAAAATTCTTAGAATCTATATTTCATTAACTAGTCACCGTCAATATGATCATCTACTTACACACTATGCCTCTTGATCCAAATAGACCTAAAACCTCTTGGTATATATAAGTCTAGTATTATCAATACCATATAATCCAAGTGAAATCTAATAATATATGCCTTACATTAAAAAATTATGTCTAATACCTAATTGACTAAAGTGAAATTGACATCATAAAAAAAAAGATGAATCCACATCTAAAAATGAGTAGGAGGGGATATGTCAAGATTAATTTCCCTATCATGATCAAAATCCTTCATTTATGAGTGAAGGTGAAGAAAAAAATCCATTTTTTATAAACCCATATTTGATAGTGAACCTATCTTTGATGTGTTCACTTTGATGATCCCTTATATGATTATACACCTACCCTTGATGATCCTATTTTTGATGAGCCTAGTCCACACATAATTTATTATTATCTCTTCCATATATTATAAGAACCCTTAATTGACCAAAAATCTACCTTTTATCCATCACACAAATTCCCCCATTTCTAAAAATTCCTTCATCCCAAAGCCTCAATCACCAAGAAGAAAGTGAAGAAGGTAATTACAAACAACACTATTCAGTAGGACCTCTTTATGGCCACCATCAAAAAATAAATAACATCAACATCAAGATAAAATTCAATAACACCATCATAATCAAAATAAAATTCAATGTATTATACTATTAGCATCATAACATTAACACCATCAACATCAACATCATCTACATCAGGATCAACATACAATCTAACAGTAGCATTAAAATTAATATCATATTTAATGTTAGAATCATACTCAATGTTTACATCATAACTAGGAGTGCATGAAATTGGATACATGCCTCTTATATATAAATACAACAACCTCAATGATATTTTAGTGATTCTCTAGGAAGTTTTCACTAGGATCAAAATAAGTCCTCCTAGTATCCTCTAAAAGGATCATGTTTCCATAAATCCTTTCATAGGCATAACCAATCATATCATTGACATAACCAATCATTTTATTTATATCCCCTATCCTTTTTATATCACTAATGATTTCTATCATCTTGACAATAAACCTCCCATAACCATCGATTGTGATCGACAAAATCATACACCATTAGAATCCTTATGTAACAACATGTCAATTATAGAATCTATGGGATATAAGACAATATCCAATAAATGGATCATATTAATGAGATTTAAATTCAATTCAATCAAGTAATATCTCTTGGCGATCTATAATATTCCCTCCATCAAAATAATTCAAATAATCATCCAAATCAAAAGTCAATATACCCTAGTGAAAACCTACTTGAGACAATCTAGGCCAATCAAATTAATTATAATCAGTAAATTAAAAAATCAAATTCCCTTAGTGAAAACCTCTTCAAGGCACTATTGAATAATCAAAATAAAATAAAATTAGTAAGTCAATAAGAGTCTCTTAGTGAAATTTCTTTGAGGTGCCAATAGACAAACAAGCCAACTCTATGTCATTTTATCAAGACATCATAAAAATCAATAATAAAATGATAGATACTCATCAAATCATATAAAATAAGATTATTGAGGTATTTAACCCCATAATATCTAAAATCATGTCTCATAAATCATAATTAGAGTATTTAAAATCATTAACAGTGTGTGTGATTATTAGTCCTAGTTTTTGGTCTCTGAATAGTTTTACCTCCCATCATGATCATGATCATACCATCCATTCTATTCCTATACACTACCATCAAATCCAATTCATAATATACATTACCTTATTAGGTGTAATTTTCTCTCATAGGATCTATGAAGATACCTAGTTGAAATGTTTGAATGAAATTGAATCAATAATCAACAAAGATCATAATGACTTCAGTGGAACCAATATTGACAACATGATCCTAGTGACACAACTATCCATAATAGGTATCAATTGAAGATTAGGAAAGCATAAACAATATGAATCTATTATACATCCAATAAATCAATATTCCATAAAGCTATCTAAAAATATAAAAATAATAAAAAATAATGTACACACACACATATATACATATATATATATATATATATATATATATACATACATGCATACATACACACACACACACACACATGTACATATATATATATATATATATATATATATATATATATATGTATATATATATATATATACATATATATATATATATATATATATATATATATATATATATATATATATATATATATATATATCTATATAAAATCATTCATCCAATGGTGAAAACTAGTTTTAGGCATCACATGTAAATGATCCATTACTTGCAGCTAGCTCAAAACTTTATGTAAATATCCAATTCATCCCTTCATTGATATCCTAATATCCCTTTTTAACCATATCTACATCAAAATACATATCCTAAAACCATCTATGTCCATACTAAACCTCTTGTGCCATCCTATTATGTCCATCCTTTCTTCTTGTCTTGAACTTATTAAGGAAGCATAATAAGTTTTAATCTTGTTTTAGAAACATATTGGCATATCTTCCAAGTGACACTTTGATGATTGGACATCTGACACTATCCTTAGAGATTTATAGTCCATTCCTCATTGGACCTCATCCCCTTTGTACACCATCCCTAATCTTTTCATTGTACTGTTTGCTATCATTCCCCATCCTAATTACTAGTATCAAGTTTTCCTTTTGATAGTGACCCATTTTGTACATACATAATCATGAAAATCCTTAAAAATAATAAAATTACCAAAATTCCCTAAAATAGTTAAATATATAAAAATATAAAACATCCCAGTCATTTTATCTTATGTCCTAAGAAAAATCTGTATCTTTTTCTAGAATCTAAATCCTTATAAAAATCCAAAAACTTATCCAAAAAATCACCATGATTATCATATCCACTCTTCTTTAAATCTAACCTCATGAAATATATTATTTCCTAAGGGAAAAATAAAAAAATATCAATTAAATCATGAATCAATCATCCATCCCACTAATTTTTAAAAGGACAATAGATAAGACATTGATCACATCAAAATTAATACATCACACCATTCGCATCTGAATGTTTGTGTGTTTATCATGTGTTTCGTGTATAATCTTTGATGATGTTTAACCTATTAAAATGTATTTTATCATGTATAGTGTCTTTAATTATGCATTTTTGTGGATGTATTTATTTTATCCCTTTTATCATCTATGTAATAACATATGGCAAACATCTCATCTTCACTCCTTATACTAATGGTGATTTATGATACATCTTATTTTTATACTTTTTATTTAGTATTTGTATCTTGTAAATCCATTTAATGTGCATTATGAAAAATTCATCATGGTTACGTATTCATGGTGCATACTACCTAGTGTTATATTAAACATGATTGCTCATAAATATGGCTCAAGACCATGAAAACTCAAACCAAAACCATAAAAATCCTATCATAATCAAATATTTTATCCTAATATATATAAATAATACAAATAAAATAATCTAACCTATTATATAATAATCCTAACAATCATATCCACCATCTTAGTCATTATCATAGCCAACTTAAAACATCCATCTACCTTATCCAATCAAATTAAATATATCCGACATCTAATTATCAATTTTGTCCAACTCAATAATCAACATTCAAATACCATCATCTATCAATCAAAATAATCAAATAAAATCATCAAATCAATCATCTAAGTACAATCCTCTATATGAAATATAATCATATCTAAAAATCATAATTATAATTATCATTAATCTAACATTTATTCTAAGTATCCATCATCCTATTTAGTCATGATAATTATCCTTGGGGAATCCTTAGGTAATCATCATCATATGATATATCATATCATTTATCATCACATACTTCTAATTTATGCATAACTAAATTGGCCTAAAGTTTTTACAAACCATGTAGACATCATTTAATCACATGGGGTGCCTAAAGTTAGCTCAGTCATAATCATGACACTCCCAAAATCATCCATTTTGTTTTTAATCATGTAATCATACCTAATAAATAAAATCCTTGAGATATAATTGATCAATTAATAAATCAGCTTAATTTCACATTAACCACCATCCACAATCATTTACTAATCATTTTGTTCAATCTCCCACACCTATTGATTGGGATTGAAAAATCATGGTATCCATATTTTCTCCCATTGATCATATAATAATCAATATATCAGTGAATCAATTAGTCCAATAAAATCTTTTATCTCTCTTTGGAATGCATCCTTATCTTAGATATGTCTAAAGATCATAACATCAGTCCATTAATCCAATCCAAGCCTAAAACTCTCCCCAAGGCTTGTGGCTTTACTTTTTTACTCTATCCAATGTTTGTGGCTTCCTCTTTCATATGTTGTTTACTATGTAACATATAGGGTCATAGCTTTATCATTTTTTTCTCCCTCACATATGCATTTACTAGGGAAATCATAAATAAAAATCCAAATCAAATTTTCGCTCATGGATTAACAACATCACATCATTTCCATCACATTTATCACATCTAACCCAAATCCTAATCAAATTATAGATAATGAATTGAAAACATTGCATCATATCCATCACATCTAACCTTCATTTTATTTTTAGTGGCAATTTGTCTCATTATTCCCACATAAACCCTCAAGGGGTATCATCCATTATAAATTTCATTAAATTACTAACTATAATCATCTAAAAATGACACTTGAGTGCTAAAATTTCTACTTGAGACCACCCATCAATAGATTAACCCTAGACCTATCTTAAGGCCTAGTTATACACTTATCCAACCTTTATGTGGGCCACATGCATCCCTAAACATCCCTAAAGCATTACCAGACCTTCACTTCAACATCCTAGTTGTAAGTGACTTAGGTTATACCAGTTGAATACTAGCACCATAATTAGGATAATAGCACCCTATGATGATAATGTCCTATTTTGGGCGTTATTGTCCTTTTCTCACCTTTTATTACCAATGTATATCTTTTCAAATCAAAAACCACCTAGGGTCAGCCTAGACCTATTTTAAGACCTACAAAAACATTAGAATAATATATATATATATATATATATATATATATATAAACATGACTTTTACCCCTTTATCCACTAGATGGAATGAGATGTACATTACATAAACAAACTCAAAATATGTTATGCATAATCAAGGTTATTAATACCTATTCTACCCTACTTTTACATACAACCATCTACAACATTTAAAAGCTCATATTACTCATATTTACAGCCTTAATCACACTCAAAGTACTCGAGGAAACATTCATACTAACTTCACTTGTAATTTTATCAACACTTAGGTGGGGATAATTACGTTATGATTGATCCCTCCTCAAAGTATTGTATGTAGTCAACTCTCATCACAATAGGGTGTGAGGATATCTAACTTTCCCCACTAATAACACACTTGATACTTGTGCCAACTAGATGCCCTATAAACATTTAGGTTTATAGTTTTCATACAAAATAAATCAAAATAGGTCACTTATAGGGATTCATAACTTGTGCATAGAAGAATAGGCTTAATAGACTCAGACATAAGTACACCTAGAGACTTAGAAACATTCTACACAAAGGACACTAGCACCAAAACAAAGACACTAGAACCATTGCCATTATTATCCAAGTAGGGTACTAATATATATAAAGGATTTTGACACTTGGATCCTATCTATGACACTCATATCAGCTCCTATCCCATTTTATAACTTCTAGATCTTGTCTCAATGAATTTATAACTAGGTAATTATTTATATCATTTACTGCTATTATTAGAAATGTCAGTTTAGCTCAGTTATTTCAAAAATTAGTGGTTATATTTATTTTATATTTTATACCTTGGTATAATATATTCATTCCATTTAAAAACATAATGCTTAAAATCCATAATCCATAAAAATTTAAATAATTTGGTGAACCCAATGTACTTTGAATATTTCCCAAACCTTAACCCTAAATGATATTAAGGTTTATATCCTTTTATTTCCTATTTTTAGTGGCCATGTTAGGGTTTTTATACCTGATTTATTCTACCCTAATATCCCTTTTACAATTTGAATTACCAAATTTAATTGATAAAGAATATTCTTTTCCTCCTCCTCATCTCTAAGAGGGTGATAGTTACTTTCCCTCTATCCAGGTCCATGCTATCACTCCTCCACAAGTTGAGGTAGCCTATACTAATATTTAATATATTTATACTCATATTGTCCATCCTTATAACCCTTAACTTCCCATACCTTCTCTAAAGGGTGTGTGCCTACATGATCAATCAAAAGTAACTAGGGTTTGCATTTGCGAGACTCTATCTGATAAAATTATTAGTATGAGCAAGCTAATTACATAATAACAAAATAAAAATAATATATTACATGATAATAATAAAGTATTGTAAAATTAGTTTACAAGACAAAAGACTCCAAGGCACACTAGTGTCAATCATATATATGCATTTTCACGTACTCAATTTGTGGCAAACAATGTTACACATCAAAACAATAAATCACAATAAAGTGCATCTAAAACTAGTGATTAAAAGAAAAAAAAAAGATAAAATAGAAGTTCAAGTGAGATTTTAAGGAAAATTATTTAATCTAAGTTGATCAACCTACCTCCTTTACATCTAGTGATAAGATCCAAATATTATTGTGCATACCATAGAATGCATGGTCATTACACATATTCATGTTTGGCATTGAAAAAGCATATTCAACACATCATTGATAATAAGGAACCTATACAAGATGAATCAATTAGGAAATCCATAGTGATACATGAACATATTCAAAAAGGCTCAAATTTAGAAATAGTATAAAAGTGGATACCAAAGCATAACTCAAAATAACAAAAGGTTCACAAAGCAAAATCAAAACAAGAAACAATACAAAAAACATAGGTAAAATAAGTAAAAGATACAAATATATGTCTTCAAAATGAGGTCTCAATTTCAACTTAGTATGGGTTTGGTCAAAAGTATCTACAATAGTTTGATTATCAAGGTCAAGGGTTGGACAAACTTTTTCAAGGCATCATTACTCTTATTCTAGAAGTTGATAAAGTTGGTCAACAAGGCTCGGGATTTTTTAAAATTATAAGGTAGATCATTCAAATATATATTTTATCAAGGAAAAATATTTATATATAAATTAAATTTTACAAAAAGAACAAGAAATTATACAAAGTCAAAATTAGGCTAAGTTGCTAAGCATTCTCAAAATAGGCTTTATATAAAATGATCCTCCCAAGTACCATATGCCTAAAATAAGGAAAATTTAAAAGGTCATAGTAATATAAAATATTATAAGCTAAAATTTAGAAAGGTCAAATCCATAGTATGAGATAATTCCCTATGCTCATCCAAATACAAAAAAAGTAAACACTAGCATTCTAGGTTATTATGATTGTTATGATACTAACAATGAACAATACTTATACTCATATTGTATCTTAATTCAACTACATAATATCAATCACACTATATGATAGGTTACCATTCCTATTTTTAACACATGCCACATTGATAGTGAGTATCCCATGAGACTTATTGGTTATAATGTTCCTCACTTCTTATAAATAGTTTCCTTATTTATTGCTCCTTGTATATAGTTTTATTTCCATGTTAATTGTATATATATTATATCTATAAAATCAAAACATAAAAAAATTAGGATATTTACTCAAAAAATATAAATAATATATTGTATACATTTCCATATTTACACTTCTTATACTTGCCAGGTACTACATATGTTAGCTATCTTAGTATAGTCAATTTTCATCACACATACATGATTAAATTATTATTATCAAGTGTTTTTATATATTTAAAAGACTTAGGTCCACTACATATATCCATATTTTCTACTATCTACCCATTGGGGGAATATACATAGATAAACAACTTATTTATTTTATACATTCTCCCATTTAGGGGAATCCAATACATAATTATAATTACCAAGTTACATCTTTTTAAACTCTACATCATAGATTTAGCATTATTATATCTTGATATTGATCATATTACACTAATCATATTCATTTTTTACTACTAGTACTTTAGATTCAACTTATGTACATTTTTGCTCATATATAGATTTGTACCACATGTTTATGCATACTTTTATTTATAACTTTCTTAGTTTATACTTGATTTTGTTTTATAGTTATTATATTCAAAGGCATTTGAATATGACATTGCTCTATAAATCTATGCCACTTATTTTCATTAGATGTATGCTTTGGACATGTGCCCATGTACTTGTGTGTGCCTTCTTGATTCTGTATGAGAATAATTAAACATGTCCTTTCATGTGGATCTAAGATAACTTGATTATTTTTTGTGTATTTGGACATGTGAAGATGTCCTTATATGTCTTATTTTATCAGATTTAGTGGTATGTGCCCATATCCCTTGTATTATGGCCCCTTGGCCTACTTTGCATGCCTCATGTGTGGTATATGTATGTTTTTTTATATACATCATGGCCATGACATTTATCTCTTGATTTTTACACACTCCAATTTTATATGCCATGAGGGATCTCATGCATATCCCATTCCTACTTGAATCTCATGATGGACATCAAGTCCCATCCCCCTAGGTAGATAATCAATTATTACTTTGATTTATTTTTCATACAAATTATTATATCTATCTTGATATCCTTATGAATGCTATATCTAACATACATCATACAAAAAAAACTTATGCTCAGACTATCTTACATTATGATGTTATGTATGCATATTATATTGGTTTATTACGTAGATATCATATATGCTTCATCTAACACACATCTTGCTAAGATGTTTCTTTTGAGGACAATTCTTTTATAGGTTTAACAAATCCCCTAAAAATATAGTGAATTCACATAGGTTTATCATAGAGATTAGGCTATCTAAATGCACTCAGAGTATAGTTTTTAGCACACAGACACAAAATACAAAAATCAATTTTATGAAAACATAGTGGAAAATAGTCACATAGAGACAAGTTTTAGTTACACATAAATAAATACAATTAGAAATTAGCACCCAAACTAGAACACTATCACAACCATCACCACTATCCAAGATATTGCACTACTGTCCAACAACCTTAGTTTTAAGAAATTCTAGGTTGGCTAAAAAAGTATAGAAGGCAAAGTCTAGGTTTGCACATGTTTAGTTATAGATTACCAATTTTTTCTCAATTTATCATAAATTCATACTAATTTCCTTAAATTGGGGGAATCATGCATGGCATTATTATTCTCATTTTATTTTTATATACATATTATTATAACTTAATACATAATCCATATACTCAAATACCAAATTTGGGGGCATGTGCATGACACATTATTTTCATATGATCAATTATGCATCAGTTGATCAAGATGGAGTGAAAAAATCCATGTAATTCTCTTTGTTTTACACACTATACACCATGTTCCAAGTTACACACCAGAATGATGCCTTACTCCATTTACAATGGTTGACTTTCCTAAGTAGTCTAGACTTTCCTAATATTCTTGAGTGGCCCAGAGCCATTTTAAATTTTAGAGTCACCCAGTGGCTACAAAGCTAACATATACAGTTCTAATTATAGGTACACATCTTTAGTTAAATCACATAGTTTTAGTTTCAAATTCATCTTCTGCACATGGATAGGTAATGATGGAGTCATAATGCACTTGAGTTCTTGAGCCACCTACATGAGAGGGTTGGATACACCATAGCTCTAATATAAGTTATTCAAAGGTCATGATCAACTAAGAAAGGGTGGGAAATGATGAAGTCAAAATTTAATTAAGTTCTTGAGCCACCCACACATGGGTATTAAGAAAACCATCATCTCAGTCTAAGTTATTCATTGATTAATCACTATATAGATGCACACACAAGTTGCCATCAAGTTTATTCATTGGTTCATGTACCCAGTGAGGTATATTCACTCCATTTGTATCTCTTATCTATTTACTCATTTTTTTCTTTTCTTTTTCTATCTCGTAAGTAAGGATTGATCTATGCATGTTTTATTTGTAGGACATGTAATGGATCATGCTTCACATACTCATATCTAGATTCATAGGATTAACCTCTTAGGTAAGTCCAAGTATAATTATTTTTCCTTTATCCTAGTCATGTTTATTTTTTAAATTTATATAATGAATGGTGGGAAAATATAATCATCTAAAAATGAAACTTGATTGCTAAATGTGTTACTTGAGACCACTCATCCTTAACTTATCCCTAAACCTATATTAGGGCCTATTTAGACACTTATACAACCTTAATGTGGGACAAAATCATCCATAAGCATACCTAAATTAGTCTCAAACTTTCACTTCACCATCCTAGCCCCTAGTGCCTTAGGTTTTACCACCTGGAAACTAGCACCATAATTTGGACAAGAGTGCCCTATGGCACTAGTGTCCCAATTTGGGCACTATTATCCTTTTCCTTAAATTTATTACCAATGGATATATTTCAAATAAAAAACCACTTAGGGTTGGATTATACTTATTTTAAGACCCACACAAGAACCAAACTGGTATATATACATGACTTTTAGCCTTTTTTCACTAGATGGAAATCAAATGCAAATTATACAAACAAACTCATAACAAGTTTTTCAAAACCAAGGTTATTAACCCTTATTTTGACCTACCTCTACATAAAACAATATAAAACATTAATAAGCTCATATTACCCATATTTACAATCTCAAGCACACTCAAAACACTCAATCTGGCATTCATATTAGCTTCAATTACACTTGAACTAGCACTTAGGTGGGGAGAACTACATCAGGCTTGATCCCTCCTCAGAGTATTGGTATGTAGGAAAATCTCATAAAAATGGGGTGTTGAGGATGTACATTCACCCCACTAAAAATGCACTTGATACTTATGAATGCCTTATCAACATGGAAATTTAGTGTTTGAATAAAAATTAGTCAAAATAAGTCACCTATAAGGATCCATAACTCATGTGCATAGGAATAGGCTTAGTAGACTCGGACATAGGTTCATCAAGAAGCTTAGAATAGTTATATATAGAGGACACTACCACCATTGAAACTATTATACAATTAGGGAGTTACTATCTAGGAAGGCTTTTAACACATGGATCTTGTCTGACACTCAAATCAACTCCTATCCTAGTTTTCAACTTCCAAATATTTCTTCTCAGATAATTTATAGATAAGTACTTATTTATATAGTTTATTTATATTATTATAAATTTTATTTTAAATTAATTATTTTAAAAATTATTGGTTGTATTTATTGCATAATTTATACCCTAATTTACTGTACTCAGCCTATTTAACAATCAAGGGATTAAACTCCACAAACTCTAAATAGTTAAATCACTAACTAACATTTTATTTATTTATTTTAAATTTCATTAATTATAGTTTTAATGACCTTTAAAAGAGGGGGAAAATGTATACATCTAAAAATCATCACCCCTCCATCATGACAAATTTCATCATCATTCCATATTAAGTCTACTTATTAGTCACTTTTATACCATAATTTATAACTTATTTTAATATATTCCTTAAATTAAATTAAAATTTCATTCACTATCTCAACCTTAAATTTACATCACATCATCATTTACATAAATTAATTACTACTTAACTTCCCACTTAGCCCTTAATCAATATTTCACAATTTTTAATAAATTTAAAAATTCCTCACCACTTACCCTCACCTATCCCCATTAAAATTCCTAGAAATAAAATTCTTAGTCACACTCTAAGCATAATTTATTAAATATAATGAGTCACATAAATCTCTAATCTTCCTAAACCCCTCATCAAGCTTCCTCTATAATTATCTTGGATTTTTAATTCCTAGGAAATATCTCAATCATTGATCTTTCATCCTCCATGGATGAAACCTATCTTCCCATTCTCTCTTAAAAATCATATAAATGTAGCTACACCCCCATGAAAATCAAAGATATTTCATGTTAAATATTATAATGTCATTATAATATCATTTTATCAAAACAAATCAATCATCCATATCTAAAATGTTGTCCAAGTCTTTATTCAAGAATATCAATCCAATAATTCAAGCATCAAACATTCAATCAAGTCCTTAAAGCCATTCACAACATCAAAAGGAAGTATATTTCATGTAAATTTGAGGTATAAGGATTTGTATTTATATTTAATTTTAATTTAATTTTCATTCAATTTACCTTATCTTTTCCTCCAATTAGAGGTTGCTTAGTTTGTCTAGGGAGAGAGTTATGTCTAGAATGTTCATGGTTTTCTATCTAATCCGCTAGAATTTAAATTAAGAATATAATTATATATAATAAAACTAATTGTTCATTAGTAGAGATACATGATACAATACATATTAGAGAAGATAAATTATAAAGGTCAATATTAGATTATGGGGTAGTTGGTTTTTCTACATAAACACACAAGATAAAAATTACATATCACAATCTCAAACACACTATAAGAAGTTGGTTTTCTCCCATTATGACAATTATGATCATGTTGATGACTATGAATAATGTGATTATAGTGACATGGATACTATTTATAATTAATATGATAATGTAAGTGAAGATTACAACACATATGATACAGTGCCTACATAGAGGCATCCCCTTAATGAGATCTTGGGATTCTAGTAAAATCATTCCATGCACATAGTTTTTTTGCTTGTAATACTATTATTAGAAAAAAATAAGAAAAAAATATTTAAAAAAATATAATAATGGGGACCTACATATAATATTTATAATTAATTTACATAATTTGATTTGTGCTTTAGTATATACATTACTTCTCTATTCCTTGTTTTATATCAAGTATGCTTCATAATTGTAATTGAGTGAGTTTTAGAACATACAGGGTGTCACTTTTAGATTTAATTTTAGGTGGTGATATTGTCTCAAACCAAGAAAATTTACATAGAAAAAACCATTATTTTATAGATAGTAATGCATTGTGATCTTATCCTATTCTAGTGGACTTATCCTAGTGAACATATGCTCTAATTTACCAGACCCAAAATAGTCACAGGGCTTCTAAAGTTTTTATGCATCATGAAAATTTCACCGGAGAACATTTTACTCAATTTTTATCACTCTATGACCATTCCTTTTGTTATTACTATAGTAAAATACATTACACACATCTTTCCATATTTCCTCATGAAAGTTTACTAGATACTTTAGTTTTTGAATATATTGATATTACCAAGTTGATTATGTAGATCAATTTCACTTAGTCATTCAAACTTATCATTTTTTATTCTTTATTTCATGCTTTGTGTATATTTTTTACTCTATATTGTGGACATTTAAACATGTCCTTATTTTTGGATATAATCCTTATTATGTGTTTTCATGTGTGTATGTGACATTTGAACATGTCCCTTGTATTTGGTCTCTTAGCCTTCTTCCATGTTTTGTGTGTTATTTATGTATGTGTCATTTCCATGAATCTTGTTTATTATTGTTTCCCCAATTTATGATTCCAAAATAGATATCATGCATCTCCTTATTTTCTTATGTCATGATCAATAGAATGCATCTTCATTGAGTATTTATATTAAGTTTTAAGTACTAAAAATTCATCATTTATTCATTATGTGTATAATTTATAACATCTATCTAGACATGACACTATGTATGTTTGGTCTACATGTATCATACATTACTATTTCCTAAAATTACTAACATGATCCCATGATTTCCAATGTTATCATTATTACTCTATATTTTAAAAATTTCTATAGTATAATTCACATAACATTTTATTTTGAGATAAATTATTGTGTAGGATTGAAAACTCACCTTAAAAGAGGGGGAATACATAATGTATTATCTTAGAGACTGAGCTAAAATAGTCCACTTCACAAATAGAAAAATAAAATACTTGCTTAGTTGATCATAATACATACTCACTTTTTCCTAGAAAGTTAATTTAGATAAAACCACACCATTTGTATAATACCACAAGTCCTAGTTATCCAAATTAGCATGTTTTCATCCCAGAAATGAAAAAAAACTTTCTATCAAAATTATATGCAATCCATAGATAAGTTTTTAGTGGTTACTCAAAAATAGTTTTTATATTTATATATAGGATTATCATAGATTTTTTCTTAGATTTGGGGCATCATAAATGACATGTGTTCCAAAATGTTACACATGTTTTTACTCAATTACTAAAACAAAATATATTTAGATATAATATTGGGGGCATATGCGCAACATGTAATCATTTTATTGCTTAGTTTTTGTACTAGTTTTTACATAAAGGTGTAGATACTAAAATTTGATTATATATAACAAATAAATATATTACACTTGAGAAACACCAATTAGGGTTCTAGCTTTTATTTGTATACCCTCATACTATAGGAAGGCTTCTATTTGCCATCTCACTATTCCTAACTTTTTATCTTATTGACTGAACCTCTTATTATGATGAACCAAATCATTTATATGCTACAAAAATCTTAAAACATGATTTATATATTTTAATATCAACTATAGTTCTTAATCAATATTCTATCATACTAGACACTTGTGTTTTGTAGAAGGATACTAGTGTTGATGCTAGTCTCTAGTTTCCTTATCAAGTGTTTACACCTCAAAAGTCATACAAATTTTAAATATTTTGAAATTTATGGGTTAGCCTATTTGTATTATCTAACCCTTCTATGAGATATATTCAAAAGGTATAGTTTAAATACAAATCAAAGCCTACTCATTATCCATATAGAAAATATCAAGTAAGAAACTATTCAACCTCATTAAATCAATTTCATAGCTGAGATATATTGTCATCTTCTTCCCTATTTGTATATCAATCATATAATTAGTCATATTATAGGTTGGAAGCACTCAAAAAAATAGCCCATGTGTAGTGTTTGTCAATTTATAAGATAGATCATTATATGCCCTTGTATATAGAATATTTCACCCTTGTGCATACATAATCCCACACTTAGGGGAGAAATACATATGTTTGAGGCCCTCTTTAGAATATTGGTTGTGTAGGTAGTGCTCATTGATAAAGGGGTCTTTTAGGTCAGCTCAATGTGGTGAGCCTATTATCCCATTTTTGCCAAGGTTACCTAACTTAAGGTGAATAACTAAGGTTTGAGATATATAAAGTCATACATAGCCTATGCATGAAATCCATATACATCAACACAAAGGATATATAAAAACCTAACATGCACAATAAATACAATGAATATTTAGGATATGATTCAATCTTTGATCTATGGATAGATCATTAATGTAAGTGTCTAGGCCTCCAAAAAAATATTTCCATAATATAATGACTATATCCTTTCCACCTTTACACATATAAAAATAAGCTAAGTATTACATATTTGTGTTGTAATTATCATAATATCAATTAGCATTGTACTTTCTATATTTGTTAATTTTTTATATTATATTATAGTAATTAATTTAATTGGCCTATTTTAGAATATTTTTATTCATCTATTTGATTAGGCTATTCTACCACTTTAACCCTAAAAATATCAAAAATGGGTAAACATTTGGTGAACCTTACCTCTAAATATTTTCTTGCAAATCTTAACTAGATCTAAGGTTTTCAAATTTATAATGTTTTTCTTTGTTGTATTTATTTAGATTTGTTATATAATCTATATTCAAACTAGGTGTAATCCTAGATTAGGTGGTGTTCCTATTAAATATATTGAGCTAGCCCTTAGGTAAACTAAAATTTATCAATATAATACCATGCCAACTTATGCTAATAATGATCATGAGAAAAATAACAAAACTTTTCTTATAGAAGATGAAGATGATCAAGAGGATAATGAAACACATGAAAATAATGAGCATGAATAATTATATCATGAGTAAGTTAAATCTATTACATTATTTAAAGTGTGCATTCATGAAAATATTGAATATCTCCACAAGCTCCTAAATATTATATTTGAAACTAAAAATTTAAAATATGTTAGTGAAAATCCATTACTCTCTTTTGGTACAAATATTAGGGCTACTAGATATGCCTATCACACATCCATTCCAATATCCCTCCCCTCAATCACAACATTTCCTATTACATCTAGTGGGTGCATGTGATATTTTTTAAAACCATCACTCCCCAAAGAATTAAAAAACTCTTGCTACATCCTCTATGGTAAAAAGTAGTAATTTAACCCAATTACTAGTTTTAATGCCTTCATCAACACAAGTGGTGTTTTCATCCCCTTTGATAGCTTCTCAAATCTTAAAATATAAATCCCAATGGGTCTAATATGCAAAATATTATCCAAGTTATTCAATATTTGGAGTCTAAGGTTACCAAATTTGAACTAAATTATTTTAAATCAATTCTTGTTATTAATTCACAATATGAATTAGATAATCCTCTAGCACCTGAGATATCTTTTCACCCTCTACCAACTAGTTTTTTGGCACCCAAGTTCACATTTATGATGGAAAAGGTGATCCTAAACAACATATTTATTCTTTATATGTATCATCCCTTTATTATACTTGAGATGTTAAAATTATTCTCAAATTATTTCCAAGGAGTCTAAAATACTATGCTTTAATATGGTTCTATAACTTACAAATATAATTAGTGAAAGCATTCAAAACTCTAGAAAATAATTTTTTAGCACATTTCTCTATGAAAATCACTAAACATATGTCATATGTACAAATTCATAAGATAAAACAAGAAACTAATGAAACTATTAACAAATATGTTTTACGGTACAAAACAATGTTGTCGAAGATGACAAATCCAACAACAGATAAAGAGCTTCAAGATATCTTTAAATAGAGTTTTCTTGCATTGTTACATGAATCCATTATCTTCAAGAAGTTTAAATATTTTTATTACTTGATCCACATTATTTGATACAACTAAATTAAAATTATTTAATTTAAAAAGATTAAATATGTATAAAACACACTAACTATGTCTACTACCAAGTTTCATATCAAACAAAGCTACAAAGTAAAACCTACATAACTTAAAAAGGAATCAAATACAATAATTAAATTAGTATCACAAAAGTCTAATTAGATCAACTTATCTAATGTAACTAAGATAAAATTTACATAATTACCTAAGTCTCTAGATTCATTACTTAAGAATCTTGTGAAGTATAATCTCATATTTCTCCCTCCTCTTATATAGGTTGATACGAGTCAAATTATACCAAAAAGATATGATGATAATTTATATTATGACTATCATCAAGGCATACAAAATTTTACAAACAAACTCTATACCTTAAAACATAAGATTCAATGCCTTATTGATACTCAACAACTTACCTTTGATGATCCTCCAAAGGATTTAGGGTCACAACCTAGTGACCATCAAAACCAAAATATGTTTGATGATCCATTACAAAATCATTCTAATAAAAATATGGAAGTGTAAAAGGCATATAAGGAATATCCTCCTCTTCCACATTATGGTCACCCAATGCATGTCCTCCACCACATTATTTTCAACCAATGAATATCCTCCTCCAACACATTATGGGAACCCATTAAATGGTAAAATTGGCACATTTATGCACAATATACCTGTTATGGTTCATGTTGACGAAATTTGACCATGCAGGTCAAATTTGGATCCCTATAGGTAAAAAAATTATTTTTAGATGTTCATAAGGGTCTAATATTTTGTCATAGGGTGTATTATAGTTTCTTTTATGTAATTTAATGCAATTTTAGCCTTGGTCATGGTATTTTTAGTCTATATGTCATTTTGAGTCATTTAGTTGGCATTTAAGGGTCATAAATACAAGTGACATAGTTTTAAAGGTGTCCAAGTGTCTTAGTTTTCCTTAAAATTTCCAATAGGTCAGATTCCCTATCAAGAATGTCAGTCCCATCTGAAACTTGTAGGTTATCTAATTGAAAATCAAGAAGTCAACTAAAAAGGGAAGAGTTTAGCACTTGTATGGCCCATGAGAGAGAATGACACATGGGATAAGGTAATTTAATGGCTCTTAAGCTTCCTAAGACTCATTTACATGGTTAAAATTATTTTTAAGTGCTAAAAAAGGTCAAAAACCATTATACTCCTTATTCACCCTTTTAGACACATAAAAATAGTCAACAGGTTTGTGCTTAGTAGAGCTAGTTGCAGGGTTTCTAAGTCAAACACCTTTGGGAGGTGAAATTAAACTAAAATATATACATTTAAATAATAATATTTTGGATATTTATCAATTTTTCTTTGTGAATCATCTCTAATAAGTTGACTGTGTTTTTTTTCTCACTATTTCCTGCACCCTATAGGTTTTTATTTGGTTTGGAGAATTATGTATAATATAGATACTGATATTGATTTAAAATAATTTTGAATATATCCTCTCATGTTCTCCATATTTGGTTTCAAATTTGGAAAGGATTTGATAGCTCAAACAACTCACTTTGTAGGAAGGTGTTGAGATTGAATTTGCATTCAAATTCCACCATTTACAAAATCCTCTTTCTCTACAATGGATTTGATATGATGTAGAATGGTATTTTAATCATTTAAATGGTCATGGTAATTTAATTATTTCAAAATTTTCAACTTCTAAGGTGAGCATCATTGAGATCACAGTCTATTGGCATGCACAATCAACTCTTAACTCATCCTCAGTCTTAGTCATGATTTGTAAAGGCTTTAAGAACATCCACAAAAGTATAATGAAGGTTTAAAAGTTTTTTAGTATCCTATAAAAACATGAGGTGTTGGTTTGAGCTTCCAAATGATAAAGAGTATAATATAATTAAATATATGTAGTATTTTTATATAGTCTGCCATGAATGTGCACCTAAAAGTACTTAAAGGAGGGAAATCATGCTAGATTAGAGGTTTTGAAACTATTTTAAAGAACTTCATAATGATAATCACCCATTTATAGAATTGGATAAGAGTCTAAGTCTATTTATGAAGTCTAAAATAATACACATTGTCCACACTTGCATTCACTACCTATATGTGCAAAAGCCACCTATAGGTGGTGCTAACAGAGAATGAATGCATGTTTGAAGTGTTGAAATAATTTGGAACTCTCCTTAAAGTCTTGACATGTTGAATAGACCCTAGAATGCAAGTTTGTTATGTTAAGTGGATAGGTAAAGAGTGAGGAACCCTTCATAGGTCAAATGATTGTGTTCAAGGATCAAATCCCTAAAAGATGAAAACAAAGTACTTTACCATTTGGTTGATGTCACATAATAGGGTTAGTAGCAATTTTGGTGCATATAAATGAGCATGCCTTGTATCCTCCACATAGGAGTGAAACTATGAAAAAAATTGGAGGATAAATGATTAGTAGAAACTAGTTTTGAAGAGGATCTAACATAATATTTGTTCACTAAAGTTCATTAGTGAAATCTATAAGCTTTGAGCTCCAATCAGACTCTTCACCCTAGGGTTGTAAAACTAGACCATGCTAGCATGTTTTTAAGGTCTTAGGTAATTTGAAATAGAATTTATTATCTAATGATCATTAAAATAGGATTATATACTAGATATGATCTCATAAATCTACCTACAAGTCCATTTTTCATCACAAATGTAACCCTACAAGTTGGTTGTAGGGTTACCATGAATATTGATTGAGATATACTTGATTATGGACATCAATCCAAGTATATAATGAATGATTGTAGCATATAATTATGTGGATAACTTCAAGGAGGAAATTAGGTATGCAAATAAGGTCTAAATCATACAGTTCCACCTATAGGTGCCCCCTCTAATACAAGAAACATAGTCAAGAAAGTTGTACACAGTCTTGACCAACCAAATAATGGGTAAGGGTACATGGAGGGTTGAATTTATGGGAAATATTAGAACACATCCATCATGATTAGATTAGTTTCTATAGGATCTTGACAGGCAAAAAAAGTTTACAAAAACTTCTTAAAGTCTTATGAGCACTTACAATTGGGTGCTTGGTCTTGATGAAGGTAAAAGATGAAAATGCTAAAGAGGAGAAATAAGGTTTGAAAATAGCCTAAAACTTATTCATGATATGATAATAAAGTTTTTTCACACACTCCAAGAATTATTTCAAGTTGATCATCTACTCTTCATGTTATCCCAAAGGTGATAGTCTGTATAGTTGCATCAAGAGACCTTTGTTGCTTAATGGGTAAGAATGAAGAATCTAAGGGATAATAGGGGTTTATAGTGATTTTTAATATTATTTAGAATGAATTTAATATGTATAACATGTTTATGGAACCTAATAACGTTGTATTTATCCTTGAGAAGTCATTCTTGGGTGAAAATGAGAGAATGCAAAAAATAGTCCTATTTTAGAGGTTTTTTTTGGAGAGATTGAGATGGTTAAGTGCCTAAATGGATGAGTCTAAATTATTAAGTTGGTGAAGATGGGAATTAGGACCTAATAAAACTTATAAAACCTTCATTTTTTCTAGATAGTAAGGATATACCTCACCATTTTGTCTCAGAGGTCAGCCAGTCAGGAAAATTAGAACTCCGACAAGCCAAATAAATAAAGCCAAAATAGGTATGAACCTTGATAAGATTCCATGGGGATATAAAGGAAAATATTTTGAGGTGTATATAATGTGAATTGGTTATAAGAAACAATAATACAATCCCAAAATTCTTAAAATGGTCAAAACTCTCTTGCACACAACTCAACCAAGCAAGCGCCAACTAAGCCTAGTTGGTAAACAAGAAGAAGAGATGAGGAGTGATTGGAGGGTTTTAGTTTTAATTGGGAATACGAATTAAATATGAAAAAAAATAAGTGACCTTGAATATAAGGATGAAAATAAATAGGGTGATCTAAACCCTCAACTTTTCAGGCAAGCTTATTAGGCATGGTTAGGCCTAAAAGCCAAATGGAGAGTCATTTTCACTTCTACCATGAGATGATAATTATAATTATAATAAATTTTTAAATGTTTATGAGGTAATTTAAAGTGTTTCCAAGATTTTTTAATTCAAATAAGTCACAAGGAAATCCATTTTTGGCTAAGGACCAATTCAAGTTTGCAAGGAATGGAGAAAAGAGCTTGAGTGGTCAAAGTTGGAAGCTCATATATTATTGAACACTTCTCATGGAGACTCAAGGAGATAAGAAAATTTATATATGTTATTAAAAAATAATTTTGTGTCATTTAGTTAATATTTGAACTTTCCATCTTTATGAATGAATCTTAAGAGGGTAAAATAGGCCTAAACTCACCAAAACACTTGCTAGTGGCTAATTTGAAAAGATGGATAAATTAGTGCACCCAAATAGCATATTTTACCTATAATTATGATTTGATGTTGTAGGATGCTCTATAAATATACTCCCAACCCTTTTGGACTATACATAATTATATGAATGGATTATAGAATAGGGTATTATTTACTATTTTGCACATTGTATAGGTTCTAGGGACTTTCAAGAGATGAAATAAAATTTAGAATGAAGATTGGGACTTAAGATAATTCCAAATATAAATTGTAGAGTTATAATGCAGGTTTTATGGCATGATTTATATCAATAGTGTTATAATACCAAAATATTGAGCCAAGCCACATCAATCAAGCATAATACATATCAAGCCATAATGGTGCCAAGGAGAGAAGAAGCAAAGAAAACCCCATTTTCAAAGACTCTTTGAGCATAAACCGAGCAAACCACATAACAAATCATTTAGAGCATTCAAGCAAGGTAAGAGACTGTTTGTCTTTTTCATTTAGTTTTGATTTCTATTTGGTTTTGTTCATCAATACTCCCAATGATCTAGGCTTAGAGATGTTAGCATGTTAGTGTGTTCATTTTGAGTTTTGTTTCTTAAACTAACACTTGATATAACCTCATGTCCATCGTTAAATTCATATGATCAAACCTTGTAGACACTTAAAATTGAACAATTTGTATCAATTCTAATTAGTCTCTTACTAACACTTTCAAACCCACTAAAATCACTATTCTTCTAATTTTTAATTAACCTAATATACCCCTAATGAAAATTTCCATAACTTTTAGAATATCCATATTTATCTAAAATAAAAAATAATTTTATTTCCTCATATTGGTGACATCACCTGAGAAAGTCAATGGGAAAGGAGAGGAGTGGAATCAATATATTACACTCTCTTCAACCTTAATACATACTCCACCCTCTTACACCCTCTTACACATGCTAAAAAGGATCATGATTACACTTTTCTTCGAAACATCTTCCACACTCCAAAATTTCCTTAAATGGATCCTCTTATATTTCCAACCTCTAACATTGATAAAGGCGAGGACTCATTCCTAGCCCTATATTTGAATGTCAAGAGGGATGGTCCTCATTGATTCAATAAGTCTATAAATTAAATATCCTCCCTCCATTATATAAATTTTTTTGGACCTAAACTTAATCTTCCAAAATTTATAAGGAGATTCACCATTACCATGATAATTATCAAGTCAAACCAAGTGTAGACAAGGGGAGATGTTGCCCACATGTGGAGTCAACATTGCCAAATACCTCTAGTTCTAAAAACCAAGCACATACCTCTTTGGAACATCAAGAAAAGGAAAACTTCAAATCAAGGTATAAATTTTTGTGTTTTTATCTTATATGTGATTCACAGTTTGCTCTCAAACCTAGTGGATATGCTTATATTATGGTCTTTTAATTGTTTTGATTTGAATTCACTAACAATGATCTAACCTTTTGTTTGGATTCATATTATACACACCTATGGTTTCCAAGAAAATGATAATGAAAATAAAGGCTTATACATGACATTAATAGAATCAAAATATGTCATCCCTTTCAGTAGACACGTGTAGGTAGTAGAGCAATTATAGATTTATCACTTTCACAACAAACAAATTTGTTGTCCATGGATAATGTCACACTGCATATTTTTCCAAGGAGCACAAAATTATCCATACATAACAATATATATTTTTTTAACCTAAGATGTCTCATGTATGTTTTATCCTATTTTACACTATCATATACCTACTACAATCAGCTAATATTTTGAAAAGCTAAGTAGCATGTTATTGGTTGCATTTACTATATTTATCATATGCCACTTTTCAATCAATTTAAATTAATTATTATTTACATTAAAATTTATGTTTGAATGCCATATATCAAAATATGGATATAATTTTAATGTTTTATACCTATTAAAAAATTGAGTCAAAATTAGGGTAAAATTTATTGGTGAACCCATTTCTTAATTTAACATTATTTTTATGATTTTTGTCCTAGGTTTTATATAAATTCATGTTTTTTGTATACTAAAGAGAAATTTGATCATCCTTTATAGGATTTAATTGAGAACTAATCTAGGATTTATCTTTGACTAAGGGGTTTTATATTAATTGTTTTATTTCCCTAGACAAAAATATTTTCTTCTATTTGTTTTTAATTTATTTTCTTTCTTTGTCTTACTTTTAGAGATATTTTTTGGCATTTAAAAACTCATAGGAGTTGTCATCCTAGGAAAAGTGGTAATTATTTTTACCTAATCCATGGTGTGAGGGGTATTAATCCACCATGAAATCCATTATATAACATTATATATGCAATTTATCTTTCACACACCTAACGAGCATATCAAAAGTGCATAGGGGTTTTTACTTTTCAAGCATAGGAAGACTTTTGGATATTTGTTTTTTTAATGCATCGATAAGTTGTTATACCCAAAAATTTACTCTTAATGTACCTTAGAGATAAGATAATTTAGATAAAGGATGGTAAAATCCTTCATATTCAGTTCCCCATTAGGCCTTGCTCACTATTTATGAATAGGATCAGTATATTTGAGAGTCTAAAAATTAAACAGGTCCTACCTAGCTACACCCTAATACCATTTGAAAATTCAAAGTTTCAAAATTAGTCATGGATATAGTGAATGAATTTTTATTCTATCTATAAACAGTCAAATCAAATCATCAATTTCCTTACAATGTTTATTCTTGGCATTCTTACCTTGCTTGGCCTATTTACCATTCCATTAACTTCCAATCTATATTAGAATATTCAATTTTCTACTTAATACATTGAAAATACTAAAAAAAAAATTAGACATAACTATTTTAATTATATAGTTTTTTCCACAAAATCCCAACAATGGTTTTCCTTCTAGGACAATATAACACTAGGTAGACAAGGTTGTAGCTCAGCTGTGTCCAGTAGTACAACCTAGTCCCCCATACTTAAATGGTAACTTTTAAAAGTTGAGACATTTTTTATTAACTCTATCACACTCTTGTAAAGGTTATTTAAGGTATATATTCAAAACATTCCTCTTTATAATCACATCAAGGGCTCTCAAAACATCATCTAGCAATCATGTGGAAATTCTACTTCACATTGAGTAAGAGCACTATTCTTTCCAATTCTAATTGTACTTTATTATAATATTCATAGGCCAATTCTAAAGTCATTTTATTATAAGTAGAAGTTAATTTTTTTAATAATTTGATTCAATCGATCTAGTTTCATTCATATAAAAAATATCAACATTCACATGTTCACTCTAAGAGGGATAAGTACATCAACATGAGGCCCTTTTAGGATATGTAGGTAATGTTGGGTGAATATTTTGTCAACCAGCTAACTAACATTCAAAATAGTTCTTATCACCACAACGTAAGGAGATTGGTCATCCAAATGTGTAGGTTTACTGCATCATAAGCGGACAAATCTCTCCTCTCATCAAGGGGAGGTTCCCTATTAAATATGCAAAGGATATATATATATATATATATATATATATATATATATATATATATATATATATATATATATATATATATATATATATATATATATATATATATATATATATATATATATGCAAAAAGTAAGACACAGGGGTGGGATGAACCATCCATATCCCTTTTTTCAAAGATGATGTTGATAAACAAGGAAGAAATCCTGGGTGATGGGGAAGGTGCTTCTCTTCTTTCAGAAGCAACTTTTAGCCAAGAGCTAAATTCCTTCCTAAATAGTAGAAATCCTGGTGCAATGTTAGAAGGCACTTCTCTTCTTTCAGAAGTGTTCTTCAGTAGGTAACAAGAATCTTTCAAGTAACAAGTAACCAGTAATGGGGGTACTGAGTGACCAACAACTCAAGAGAGAAAAATGAAGAATAATACGTCGTCCCAAGGTTCTTTACACAGGAAAGGAAAATGCAAAAACACTGAAGGTACTTATGGGGGAACAATGTCATCCCACAATTGGCCTTCAGGACACCTTCCTAATCACCTCCACTAGTTTTGCTTGTTAAATCAAATGGACAAGAAAACTCCTAGGAAATAGACATATGAACAATCTCCTAAGATAACACAAGCTATAATAGCACAAAGTTTGGAAGTAACTTGTTTTCTCATTCAGATAAAATAATATGAATTACAATCTGAGCTCAAAGTCTCAGTAATGCCTTTCAATTTGGGCAAAGTTTTGCTTCTGATAATTAAAAAGGTCTCCCTTCAAATGATACAAGAGATTACATTATATAGAGGCCTAAGGGAGGCTTGACACTTTCTCCCAATGAAGTGACCCATTTGGTGCATTTAATGCCTTGGATGCATTCTTGGTCTTGTCAGGAAAGGCCATGCTAGAGCAGGGCAACTGCCTTAATTGTGGCATGTCGATTCATCTCTAGTGCCTCCTCTCGAGCTTGAATCTCTCATTCTATCACTTGCTTACCTACACAACTCTCTACTCTATCTTTATCTCATAGGGGACAAATAGACAATTCTTTCAATGTTGGTAGACCCCAAATATCTACTCGATGAACTACTCCACCTACTAGAAATAACTACTGTAGATATTTCCCTCTTTATCTCTTCTCCCATTTGGCTTTAGCCTTAGGGTCTTTGAATGCATTCGGGTTCACGTTTTAAGTCTGCAAAGCTCAACAGATAATTCATCATAACAATTTGATGTTCATGGGCCCATCATGCTCCCTAGAAACTCCCTCATGTCTTTCTCACTTGCCATGGTCACTTTTTGCTATGACACAGATGCAGACACATGGTAGTTTCCACTACATTAGGTCAGGACATGCAGTAGGTTCTACTCTATGAAGCTTCATTTAAAACTGTCTCAGCTTGTGACACTTGGCAGCTTCCACTACCCTCTGAGGCTCAAACCTTTTTCAAAGGGAACATGCCCTTTGGTGTCTTCCAAGTGGCCTTTGAGCTTTGATTCTTTGGTGGGCTGTCGTCCCTTTTATTTCCTTCAAACAAAATGTCTGAAGGAATTTCTTCAAACAATTTGTCTAAAGGAAACCTTTCCTTGGCTCTATGCGTGCCTTTGCATTGTGAGTGCCCCTTTCCTTTGACATGTGGTGCCTTCTACTCTTTAAACAAGTGCCTTGTGGTGTCTTTTGCAAGAATAGGTGAGGACACGTGGCATCTTTCATTGCATCCATGAGGGACACATGGCATCTTACACTATTGACACTTGGTAGCATCCACCTTCTTGGGCCTTTGGGACATCATAGAAATGTTTGGGGCTTAGTTGGGCTCTCACAAATGATGACACTTGCTGGTATCTACCACTCTCTATATGGGACATGTGGCATGGTCTGCTGCTCTTAGGAAAAACATAGTGAAGCCTTCCACAGTTGCCACTTGTCACCCTCCGTGGAACTTTGAGAGAAGCTTTATCGAAAGAAGCCTTGTAGCTTATAAGAAAATTTGAGAAGCAAACATTAACACTTGTCACATTTCACTGAGTCACAATGGGACATGTGGCATGGTCTACATATTTCTAGCACTTACACAGATGCAGACATGTGGAGGATTACACTTCATTTTAGTCATTCACCTAGGGCCCACCATGGTCTTTACTCAACATAGTGAAATGGAAGGAAGAAACTATGGACATTGACACATGGTGGCTTCTGATGATCTTCATCAGGGACACATGGTAGCTTCCACCATTTCTTATAAACAAAGCATAATGGGGCTCAGCTGACGACACTTGGCAGCATCTACCTGACTCTTTCTTTTGTGCATGTCCTTCCTTAACTAAGGTAACCTTTAAACTCTTAAACCCATGAATTAAACTGAATGAACATTAAACCCATTAAATTGATGAATGTTGAACCTGCTAAACTGATGAACATTGAACCCATTGAACTGATGAACATAAAATGTTTCAACAGGTCAACAATTCAATCTTTTGAGACTTGTTAAGTGCTTGAGGCTATAGATCCTTTAAACGATTGAGCTTTGAACCTTTGACATATGCACATAGCCCTTTGAATAAATTTTGAGAAGGGAAGAGAGGAATTTTGGCCCTACAAGCCCAAAATAGCTCATATGTTGTCCCAAAAATAAGAAGTCATTTTTGGGGGACAACAGTTGGCTCCTATTGGGGAGCTTCCTTCAATCTGGAAAATTGAAACACAACTGAGGGGAGTAAAAACCAAAGTCTCTAGTGCCTTGAAGTGTGCCATTGGGCTATGGATTCATGCTAACCAAAAAGAAAGGCTCCAAAAAATGAAAATGGAAAACACAAAGCAGAAATAGAAACTATACAAATATACATATGTATAGGTGAACTTATCTGATACTTCAAGAATTGAAGTACTTTAGATGCTACTCATCATGGGATAATGAAAGGGGATGCCATATTACTAAACTAGTAGGAAACCATTTTGTCCCCAAAAATAGTGATGGGTGAATGGAGCTCTCCACCAGGAAACTAATTTTTTACATCTTCCTCTTGGCCTTTTCTTCTTCTTGCCCCATGGTGGGACGTGGTCTTCCCTCTGAAAACCATAGCTCCTTGCTCTTCCTGTCAAGAGTTCCTTTTGTTGACTTTGGAATATAGTAGTATGTTCCACCACCATAGCTTGTTGTCCTACTAGTTTAGTCTAGCACACGCTTTGATTGTCAGCCTCAAACCCCTGACAAACCATCAGCTCATCATCTCCTTTGGTGTGAAGGAGTTTTACCTCTTCGTCCTGAGCAGTTTTCAATCCAAGCAACAGAGATCTACATCCAACTATGAAAGAATTGCTTCCATTAGATTCTAAGATCTAAGCATCATCAGAAGTTGATCTTTCATCAGATTTCTCTTTATTGGAGATGAAAGATCCTTCTCAATTTATACTGTGCCCTACTAATTCTTTTGATGCCTTGTTTGGATCAAATCCTGGATTGCCAGCTATGGGACTTTCATTGACTGAGACATGAGCATCTTTTGTGGTCATGAGGTAATTACCTCTGCCTAAAGGCTCAAACAAAATTTGAGTAGTATGGGCTGACGTTTGGGTAACCACAATCTTTGCCTCAAACAGGTCCACACGTAGTTCTCCATCAATGTCTAATTGCTCAAGATTGGCTTGCAAGGATTCAAACTCAGTCATTTGAATTTCAGATTTCTTGACATGATCAACTATGTCAAATGACTGAGATGGACTTGGAAGAGAGGATGGGAGTTCATCCTTTTGGTTATTGGGAAGGGGAGGATTGGTCTATGAATTTGAAGTAGAAGGTGCAGAGATGTTCAATGTACTTCTTTGGCAATCACCAAGTCATTTGACTAGAAAGGAAGAGGGGTTCTCTACTTAGAAACTGAAATCATTGGTTGGGGTCACTCCTCTATCTTTTCTTTGTCAGCCTACTAGGCTGACTGATTCTCAGACTAGGTGAATACTACATTTGATCCTTCGACTGCTTCACCTTCACTCCTGGGTTCATCCTAGTAATTTAGGAAATCAATGTGGGAGTCACCAGCTGATTCTTCTTGATCCTCCCTAAAGAGATCAACATCATTTTCTTACTTGAACTCAGGTTGAAAATAGGAAACATATTCTATTTCCAAATATCCAACTGCTGAGTTGGTTAGAGGTGCTTCAAGGGCAAGGTTCCTCTATGGTGGAGGAAGATGATTTGGTTGCTCTTGACTTTTGGTAGCATTGCCTTGATATGGCTGATTGGGGAATGTCCTCCTTGGTGCATCTCTATACAGAGGAGCAGAAGACATACCTTGTGCCATTTGCCTTTTCAAAGCTAGCAATTCATTTGCCAACTTTTGGACCATTGGATTAGTGGTGGTTGTAGGTGAGTTATCAGAAGACGAGGAAGATGCACCTCTATTTAAATCCCTTCTTATCTTTCCAGCCAAGATAAAGTCATCTTCTAAGTCAGTGGCCAAGTCCTGAGCAGTAGCAAGGTCTATGTGGCTAGCTTGTCTCAGAAAAAAACTCACTTCAAGAAGTTGTGAGTTGATGAAGAATCACTTGAGGTTCTGAGGCATTGATTGGGTGACCATGGGAATCCTGTGCCTTAGCTTGTTGAACCTAGTAATGAAGTCCCTCATAAGTTCATGGGGCTATTTCTTCATCTGAGTGAGCTAGGCTAGCAAGGCATGCACATCTTCTATAGGCTTGAACCTGGATTTAAACATGGCTTTGATAGTGTCCTAGCTAGTCACTGATCTAGTCTGCAGATGGTAAAACCAGTTTGTAGTAGCATCTTGTAATGTCTCCATGAAAAGCTTGACTACCACATCTTCAAATTCCACCCCTATCACACCATAGGCTATGGTGAAGGCTGCAATGTGTTCATCAGGGTGGACTCTTCCATCACCAAAGAATTTGGGGAAATTCTTCCTTGAACTGGGTGGTAGCTCATGCAGGGGTGGAGCTAGATTAAGGGGGCCAAATGAGTTACCCCAAGGGCCTCAAACTACCATGATTGGATTATGAAAAATAGGGATAACACATCTAAGTGGATTTTCCAGATTAAAGGACAAAAATGGAAAAGATACTGGCCCTGCTTCAGCTTAAAACTTGAGGCTTCAAACTATTCTTTCTTTCTCAACAGCTCTAGTTTTGCAGACCAGATAATATAATGGAGATGGATGAAAATGGTAAGGCTATAAATGGATAATGGGTAAGACCCAGATGGGAGTTTCCAAACTCTATAATGGATAAGGGAAGGAACTACTTTAATCTAAAACTTGAGGCTTCAGACTACACGTTCATCCCCAACAGAGTCACCAAAAATTGTTGGGTAAATATTTTGTCGACCACCTAACTGGCATTCAAAATAGTTCCTATCACCACATCATAGGGAGATTGGTCATCTGGATGTGTAGGTTTACTACATCACAAGGGGACAAATCTCTCCTCTCATCAAGGGGAGGTTCCCTATTAAATATGTGGAGGTTATCTACAATATATATATATATATATATATATATATATATATATATATATATATATATATATATGCAAAAAGTAAGACATAGGGGTGGGATGAACCATCCATATCTCTTTTTTCAAAGATGATGCTGATAAACAAGGAATAAATCTTGGGTGATGGGGAAGGTACTTCTCTTCTTTCAGAAGCAACTTTCAACTAAGAGCCAGATTCCTTCTTAAATAGTAGAAATCTTGGTGCAATGTCAGAAGGCACTTCTCTTTTTTTTAAGTGTTTTTCAACACGTAGCAATAATCATTCAAGTAGTAAGTAACTAGTAATGGGGGTGCTAAGTGACCAGCAACCTGAGAGAGAAAAATGAAGAACAATGGGGGCACCACGTCATCCCAAGGCTCTTTACACAGGAAAGGAAAATGTAAACACACTGAAGGTACTTATGGGGGCACAACGTCATCCAATAGTTGGCCTTCAAGACACCTTCTTGATCACCTCCACTAGTTCTACTTGTTAAATCAAATGGACAATAAAACTCCTAGGATATAGACATATGAACAATCTCCTAAGATAACACAAGCTATAACAGCACAATGTCTACAAGTAACTTATTTTCTCATTCAGATAAAATAATATGAATTACAATCTGAGCTCAAATCTCAGTAATGCCTTTCAATTTGGGTAGAGTTTTGCTTTTGATAATAAAAAAGTTCTCCCTTCAAGTGATACAATAGATTACATTATATAGAGGCCTGAGGGAGGCTTGGCACTTTATCCTAATGAAGTGACCCATTCAGTGCATTCAATGCCTTGGATGCATTTTTGGTCTTCTCAGGAAAGGCCATGCTAGAGCAGGATGACTACCTTAACTGTGGCATGTTGATTCATCTCTAGTGCCTCCTCCCAAGCCTAAATCTCTCATTCTATCACCTGCTTAGCCACACAACTATCTACTCTATCTTTATCTCATAGGGGACAAACAGATGACACTTTCAATGTTATCAAACCCCAAATATCTATCCAGTGAACTACTCCACCTACTAGAAATAACTACTGTAGATATTTCCCTCTTTGTCTCTTCTCTCATTTGGCTCTAGCCTTAGGGTCTTTGAATGCATTCGGGTCCACGTTTTAAGTCTAAAAAGATCAATAGACACTTCATCATAACAATTCAATGTTTGTGGGACCGTCATGCTCCCTAGTGACTCCCTCGTGTCTTTCTTGCTTGCCATGGTCGCTTTCAATTGTGATGTAGATGTAGACATGTAGTAGCTTCTACTGCATTGGATTGGGACACGTGATGGGTTCCACTCTATGAAGCTTCATTCAAAACTGTGTCTTAGCTTGTGACACTTGGCAGCTTCCACTACCCTCTAAGGCTCAAACCTTTTCTAAAGGGAACATGCCCTTCAGTGTCTTCCAAGTGGCCTTTAGGCTTTGATTCTTTGATGGGCTGTCATCCCTTTTATTTCTTTCAAACAAACTGTCTGAAGGAATTTCTTCAATAAATTTGTCTAAAGGAAACCTTTTCTTAGCTCTATGTGTGCCTTTGCATTGTGAGTGCCCCTTTCCTTTGACACGTGGCACCTTTCACTCTTTGAACAAGTGCCCCATGGCATCTTCTGCAAGAATAGGCAAGGACATGTGGCATCTTCCATCACATCCATGAAGGACACGTGGCATATTCCACTGTTGACACTTAGCAGGATCTACCTTCTTAGGCCTTTATGACATCATAGACATGTTTGGGGCTCAGTTGAGATCTCATAGATGATGACACTTGCTGGCATCCACCGCTCTTTGTATGGGACATGTGGCATGGTCTACTGCTCTTAGGAAAAACATAGTGAAGCCTTCTGTGGTTGCCACTTGTCACCCTCCATGGAACTCTAAGAGAAGATTTATCGAAAGAAGCCTTATAGCTTATAAGAAACTTTGAGAAGTGAACACTGACACTTGTCACATTCCACTGAGTCATAATGGGACACATGGCATGGTCTGCATATTTCTAGCACTTGCATGGATGCAGACACATGGAGCATTCCACTTCATTTTAATCATTCACCCAAGGCCCACCATGGTCTTTACTCAACATAGTGAAATGGAAGGAAGGAACCACAGATCTTGACACATGGTAAATTCTGATGAGCTTCATCAGGGACATGTGGTAGCTTCCACCATTTCTCAGAAACAAAGCATAATGGGGCTCGATCGATGACACTTGGCAGCATCCACCTGACTCTTTATTTTATGCACATCCTTCCTTAACTAAGGTAACCTTTGAACTCTTAAACTTGTGCATTAAATCGAATGAACATTGAACCTATTAAACCGATGAACATTGAACCTATTGAACTAATGAACATTAAACCCGTTGAACTGATGAACGTAAAATGGTTCAATGGGTCAACAGTTCAAGCTTTTGAGACTCGCTAAGTGCTCGGGGCCACGTATCCTTTAAATGGTTGAACTTTGAACCTTTGACATATGCACATATCCCTTTGAATAAATTTTGAGAAGGGAAGAGAGGAATTTTGGCCCTACAGGCCCAAAATAGCTCATATGTTGTCCCAAAAATAAGAAGTCATTTTTGGGGGACAATAGGTAACACTCAAATTATGTGGGATTTTTTTTATGACAATTAAATTATTCCCATTCCATGACTCCCATATTTTATATCTGATACCCATTTATTTTATTGTGTAGGATCCAGGGTTTTATATTTTTAGCACTTTCATGCATCAAATATACACCCATAGGTTATCAAAAGATCCTATCAGATACCCATGGGTGCTCTCACACAAAACAAATTTCACATTAAAATAGGATGTGGTTAAATTAAATAGACAAGGATATAATACACCCCTAACCACCTATTGTATCCTTATCCAAATACATAATAGAATCCTATTTTTGGATGTAACATAATTCATAGTTATTTTTATCCATTTTCAACACAAGTCTACCTGCACTATCAACATTAATGAAATCGAAGATAGTTTTGTGAATTTCATTATTTATTACTATTTATAGATCTTTTCAGAAAAAAATACTATATTTCACATTTTGGTTTTGTATATTTTGTAGTCTAAATCAATTTTCAATAACTTAGTGTTTATTGCATTTCATTAGTAAATAAAAAAATAAACATATAAACATTATCTCTTGATTTGGATCATAAGGTTCATCATCACATTTTATGTTACTTTTAAAGGTGTCATTCAGATTCACATAAATTTGCATGGATCAAATTTAAATATAATAATAGGGATACAATGAATAATGTACAATCTCAAGCCTTCCTCAATTTATATTACGGTAATATCTAATTCGAGTTAATACCTATCGCCACAATGTTCCAAAGGGTGTGCATGACTCATTTTGTTCCTCCTACTCTCTATAGGTTTTATAATACATAATACACATGCTACTGATGGAATTATCATGACTATTGAGATGGATAAAGCTAATATAAATCAATTTGATAAGTTTAATAATAAATAATTCACTAAATATCTTAATTCCAATCCAAATTGTATTGATGCATTACAATACATTATAAGATATTAACAAAATAAATTATCTCAAGTTTATACATTGAGATCATAGTATGATCCATTTTATAATCTTAATCAAGCTAATACTTCTACTTCAGGTGTTCTAATTTATACTATTACTTCTATTCCTATATCAACACCATAAGTTACATATGTGACATCATCCCTAGGTATAGAGGTATCAAAATGCTTATAACATATTAATATGATTATTTTTACACTAATAACATACACACATCCTTTGATTAATATGCATGGTCTTCCACCAACCTCACCTAATGCACATTCCCTTGAGTAGATTGTTATAGTGCTACATTTTAAGGTGTTGTAATCATAGAAAAGTGTCTCTAGAGCTAGCCACTCAATGGATTACATAATTTAATTCACAATAATTTGAAACCTAAGATAACATGTTATTTGTTACCTATAATATTTTTAGCTCCTAAGATTCCACTATATGAAGTCCAAGGTGATCTTGGATAATATCTTCAATCATTTCATTCAACATGCTTGGATTTATTTTATGCTATTTGGGTTTTTACACAAACACATTTAAGAAGCTAAAACTATTTAAATGTAATATTAAGATATTTATAATTTAGTGATATATACCAAGCTATAGAGATTCATCTACTCAGACATGTGCAATAAATACAACAAATATAATGAAACTAATGAATAGAAAAAGCATATCTTATTTTATGTTTTGTTTTGGATTGTGACATTGATCTAAAATCATTTTAGACTAGTGATATGTACTTTGGATCTATTCTCCTAGTGACATGACTATTTTTAACCCCAAGACACTTGCATCAATTTTAAATAGGTATATTGATGCATATGTTTATTTTTGATGTAGGTGCCTAATCTAGGAAATGTATAGGAACAGATCAAATTTTACACTAGAGTTCTACTATCATCTGCATGAATGTTTGGTATTTTATAATGTGTTTACCTATGAATGGTATCTAACTAATAATAAAATGATAGTCCCTTTGTACTTGACCTCCTATAACTTTGTAAAAATGGGTTAGCACATGATTCAAGTTAACCCTAGTAACCCTAGCTATTGTTAAGTGTTTCCTATATAGCCAATACTCTAAAGAGGACCTCAGACTCAAATAGTTCTACCTCTTAGGAATGTATGTGGAATTTTTATTGCATAGCATAATTTTATTTCTCCTATTGTAACCCTTAATACAAGTAATACAAGAGTAGATTAACCTATTTGAATGCTTCAGATATTCAATTTAATTATGTTATGAAATTTGATAGTTTGAAATATAAATTACTTTCTAAATTGAAACTTGCTTGATCAAATTTCTAGGTGGTGTAATTAGACCATAAACTTGTATATATATGTATATCTTGATTTTGAAGTAGTACCTAGTGGTACATGAAAAGATAACATTAGAATACACAAAAATGGAAAATCAATTGGTCATAAAAGTGACAAACAAGAAAATAGATCAAAACATAAATCTAGACACCTACATTATAATTAAACACTTGATTTGAGATAAGATTCCAACATGGATGAAGGTGTCCATGTGCTAAAAACATGGAAAATATAAAACACATGTCAGGATCCCTAGAATACAATTGATAAAAATGCAAATTTACAATACATAGGCATAAAAGGGTAAATAAAAGTAAATGAAATAAGATGGAACCAAAGATTCACATGATAATACATAATTAGTGTCTAATTATCTATCAATAAGCCTATACATGTAAAAATTTATGAAAAAAAACTATGAAATTATGTTTGTAAAATATGTGGGTATCTATATTTCCCCCTTTAATCTAGTAATGCATGAAATTGAAATTGCTAGTTCAGAGAAAATAAATTCATACCTTGATGTGTACAACACACCTTGTCTTAGATTGAGATTTATTTAAACCTTTAATTTAAATATTACCTACAACCAAGAGCAAGTCACATATTAATCAATGTATATAATCTATATAATATAAAGTAATATAAATAAATACAATGTATAGAATACACCTATGTGTGTGTTATGTAGTAAAGGTTCTGAAATGTTGGAGACTATAAAAGTAGAAGGGGACTTGCAACCTCATCCATATTTTGGCAAGAAAGATGAGTGAGTATATAAGTAGTCAACTAGGTTGTACCCTGGTGGTGTTATATCTAGAATAGGGATAATTGAGAGGTGATCATGCCTAAAACCTAGAATATGAAGAGTAGTGCTTCTGTGGTCAAGACTATCATTTCCCAACTAGCACAATTTGAGTACATAACCTAGTGAGACTAGATGATTTAATCACAATATATATATATATATATATATATATATATATATATATATATATATATATATATATAAAACCAACCACTATAGATGGATAAGTCTCAAATAATAGTCCATAATAGTCCAACTTAGGTGTCAATTCATGATTTGATAAAGTACATGATATAATAATAGTCTATGATGTGAAAAAAATCATAATAATCTGATGAATCTAGAAGATATATCAATATATGAGTAAGTAGAAGGAATGGACCCTTGTTCATGCCCCCTATCATATCTAATGTGAATATAGTAGTTTTTTTAGATTTTGAATTTTGGTTTAGCATAAACACTATTATTATGTAATCTATGTATAATGGTAATAAAAATGTATATAATGTTGACCCAAATGTATATCCAAATCATTTGTTGTGGAGGAGGTCTAGCAGGCTCTAACATGGAATAAATATGGATGGAAAGTTTACATATCATGCCCCCACTATGATATGGATAAATTGAGAACTATGTACAAATTTGGAGGTTATTAAAACACACCCCACTGCAATATGGATATGTTGAATACTGAATAAATGTGGAGGATATGATCCCATAACATGCCCCCCACTAAATCTGAAACTATGAACATGTGGAAACCATGTGTCTATGACATCCCACATTGATATGTGCCCAATTTTTGGAGGAGGGAAAAAAAATCCACTAGTCACCTCATCACAAAATGAATAAGTCATAATATCATGTATATGATTAGGTAGTGACCAATTTTACCCTGTAGTGTTGGTACACAAGAAAATAATATCATTTTGGTAATATGTATAATTTAGAATAATGGTTCTTTATAAGAAAAAAATTAGGTAATTTTTGGTATTTCTTGAAAGCTTACAAAAATTACATAATGTGAACAAGTTCATTCCTAGATCACAACACAACTCATGGTTTTAAATTTGGATAGCTAATACTCAATATATGTTTGTTTAAAGTTCCTATAGAACTTGTATATTAGGAGTTTTGGATAGAATTTTCAATTCATTTTCACCTTGAACATTTTGAAAATTTGAGTTATAAGTATAAAAATAAAATGTTGTATCGTAAATCCACATGACCACTATGATTTGATATGCTCTAGACAACCCTAGTTGGCCAAGATTTTGATGAGCAAGTATTTTTACCCTATGATATAAGTGTTATTTTTGAGGTTTTGAAATTTTGATTAAATTAGCAAAATTTCTAGTTTCTAGTGGGACAACAGACTTTACCATTGAATTTTTAGATACCATTCGTACCTTGATGCTAGTGTCTGAATTTGGATGAAACCATCCAATGTTGGTGTCTTGCATTGATGGTAGCATTCAATGCTACTGTCCCTTTGTATTTTTTATGTAAAACATATGTTTAATTTCTTGGATATAATCGCTAACACCTATTTTTATCTTTTTTTTGTTTAAATTAGGATATACATATTTGAGAGTTTTGGAATGGGAGACTTGTTTCCACCTTGGTAAAGCTAGGTCTAGATGTGATCAATTGGGCCATGATAGATCAGGCTAGATTGGACCATGTAGCCCAAATAGGATAGATCCCATATGACATACACCTCATTATAGTGCTAGCTAAAAGGTGGAACCTAGATACTTGCTCATTCTATCTCCCTATAGGTGAAATGAGAGTCACATTGGATGACATATATCATTGTTTTTAGTTTCTCATTAGAGGTGAGAGACTATAAGTTTTTGGAGATGGTAGCCATGGTTAGATTTAGTGGCATTGTATATATTTTACTAGGTAGAGAACATCAAATGTAGATTCAAGTAACATGATTCAACTTTATTTCATTATTAAGGTGATGTTTCACACTTGTAAATTTTCGTTTATGTATTGTTTAATTTGTTTATAATAGTAGAGGGTGGTATGTGTATGATTTCATATTTCATGTATCAAATAGTCCGACATAATGAGCTAGAGGGTACTATATATTCTTAGGGTATTACAATACTAGCCCATTTATATAAATATTTGTACATATTAGGTTTTGAGAGTCATGGTGGTAGTATTAGAGTAAGGACCCTATTACATGATTGGGCTTATGATCATAATGTCATAGTATGGCTGACTGGTAGACCCCCTAACTGGATGGGCCCACCCATAGAAAATTTTAGAGTGGTGGGTATTACCCATGGTAGATTTCACACCATGATGGAGTATCAAACAATTTTAGATAGATTGGTAGTGGATTAGATTACATGGATTACATATAGGAAATTTTTTAGGTGGCCCAAATATGGGTAGGAGCTTCATAGGATCTAGGCCAATATGTGGTCAATTGACTAATTTCCTAATGTATTTGATTTGTTTCAATATGATCATGTTCTACATCAATTTATTATAGATCATGGAGTTTCATTAGTGCCATATCCATGGAATTAAATAGTGTAGAGTGGGAATATGCCAAAAAATAGGATGACACTGACACCAATGGATCTAACCCCTTAACCTACAACTGAGTGATATCTCATGGTTCCCCTTACTTCAGGGGATGATGTGAGATGTACTAAGGGTTACATAAAATGGTGGGGAGGGAAACACTAGATTTTATTATTTATAGTTATATTTTATCTACCTAATTCTATACTTGTGTCACAAAGAGGTGCAAGAGGAGATGTAGGTGGAAGTGTTCTTGTGGGACCAACATCCCCAAATGTGGTAGCTATCAAATCCACATATAATTACCATAATTTTATTTTGTATTCAATGATATAACATTTGACATAAGATGATTATGTAGTTTATCATTTGTATCTTGTGCTTACAGGGAATTAGGATTGGGCTACCATGGTAGCTCATGTGGTGTAAAATATCACACATTATATACACAAGGATATAGCCAGTGAGGGTTTTTTTGAGAGGGTTATTGAATTTTTTCATGGACATACACACCTATGTGATCTTATAGTGAGGGTAGTGGATACATATCACACTATATCTACTGATCATGAGGAGTTATGTGTAGATCTTGACTAATGAGACATCTCATAACATAGTTACTTGGAGATTATGTAGGTTTTGATTGATTAGTATGAAAATCTATAGTGAAAGAATGAGGATAAAATGTACTAACTAGGCTCATATGAGGAGAGGGTACATGAGCTATCTCATGCATATGGGCCCATGTTAGACCCAAGTGCTTCTACATCAAGATATGTTTGAGCTATGGAAATTGATAGTGATGAGGAGTACACCCCTAGGGATATGTCCCAAACATATGATTTATGTTATTATTCATATTAAATTTATTTCAATTATATATATATATATATATATATATATTATGATGGTTTCATAGTTTATTTCACTTCATATAGATGTGGAATATTTATATCTTTATTATTTTTACATAGTTTATTTGCATTTGTTTTCATAATGTAGGTTTCGAAATTATGCATTACATGGTTTGTATAAAATATTTCAATTTAATTAAATTTGAAATTTTAGTTGATATATGAAATTAATCACCATATATAATCAAACCCAATTATAAATAAGGAAGCTTGACTATAATGATCATATGGTAATGGAACTACTAGTGTTATTTCTATCATTAACTCTATTATATCTATAGAAATATCCTATGAATATGTATGTACTATTTTTGGTACCCAAATATGCTATGTAGGTATACATTCTCCACATTACTCTATATTAAGGACTTAATCAACTAATGGTTCCTTAGTAGGATCAATGTGGGAAAGATCAGTCTTACTAGAGTGTACACTAGGATACAGACTTCTAGTGGTGGTCATCTTCTATAAAGGTCAATAAACCACTTGTTATTTAAAAAGAGCAACATTAGATGTCTAGATTATCTTTCAAGGAACTGCATAGTATGTAAAAAGGGTCTAGATATGTCTTCCCAAGTGCACTAATTTTGTGATCAGCTAAATGTGTAATCTTTTGCTCAAGAGCAAAAAAATCATTATCCTAGTGCATGTTTATGCCATGGTAAGTGCAAAAGTGATGTCATTTTACCTTTTCAAATATGTTTGGTAGATAATGAGAATTATGAAGAATATTTATCATCTACTTATCTAATATTGTACACAATATATCATGTGGTTGATCTCAGTTTCAATTAATCTAAAAGGGTTACCTTTTGTAGAGGCATATGGTTTAACTGTAGGAGTTACTTTTTAAGTATGTTCTTTCCTTTGTTCAAGACCTTTATTATTTGTTTTTGGTATGCACTAGTGGTTGTAAAGAGGAGTTTTGAAGTGGTTCATAACCTTTCTTATTTTTTTTTTGATTTGAAAATGTTATTTATATCATGTTTTCCTTTAGGTGGAGAAATAGGTAATTTGGTTTTACTATTTGTTAAAGCACATCCATATTTATGCACATCCCAATATAAAGTGTCGAATGAATAAAATTGATTGTGTAATGATATTTCTCTAAGTGGAGAAAGAAGACCCCTACTAAGTATAAATTGTACTTCTAATTCTAATTTTTTGTTAATATTTGCAAATTTTCCAATGGTAACTTAGGAAAGGTAAATCGATAAAAATGGGATAAGAAAACATCTTCAAGTTTTTTGAATGTGGATAAGGAAATATTTGGGAGAATATAAAACAAATCAAGAGCCTATTTATCTAAGATTTGATGGAAAACCTTTAATATGTAGCATCCATCCTTAGCCCAATGTTTAAAAGAATGTATATATTATTTCAAATGAGTAGAAAGATCTCCTTGACATTGAAGGAAGAGAATGTAGCCATGATAAATTTTGAAGGGTAAGGAGATTAAAACACATCTCAAGTAAGAGGTTTTTTCCTATAACTTATTCTCCTCAAAGGTAGCATCATATGAAGAGACTTGAAACTTAAGGGTATTCACTTCTTGTTGAAGGTCCCCCCCCATAGTAGTCATGATACATATAATATCATAAGTAGATATTGGTAAAGATGTTGAATATTTTATTAGAGGATATAAAACACCATTCATATGAAACATAATGATGATACATTCTTTGCCACTGTATAAAATATTAGCATCACAAGGTTTTGTAAAATTAGGTAAATAGGCAAGTATGTCTTTGTGAATAGTATGAAGGTTCATATCATTATCATGGCAAGGTGTTATATTACTTGAAATATCATGAAATATAGTAGGAGAAGGAGAAATAATATTATGTTGTGGCTAACACAACCCCATTATTTGAAAATTGGGGGACCCCTCTAAAAATACTTAAGGTTTCCTGGAGTTATAATCCCTTCTACATTGGCCTTAGACCTTTAACATTCCCAAACTCATGTTTCACCTTGGTCTGCCAAGATTTTAATAATGTTTATAGAGGAGAGATGGTATTTTCTATAAATCCATATGGTTTTATGATTTTTAGACACAATAGAGTCATTAATACATTATATACAAAATGGGCATAAGATTTTCTCATAATTCAAAGTATTTTACTATGCTAGCTGCATTTTTTGCATGTTTGGTTTTCCTAGAATGTTAGTCTCTTGGAGTCCTACTTAACACTTCTCAAAGCTTTGTTGGTAGGAAGGTAAGCCTTTAATTATTTACTTGTATTTGTTTTAACTTATTCATTTTTTGTGAAATCCCATAGGAAATCCTAAAGAATGAGGAATCACCATTTGGCCTAGTTGTCAGAGTTGTCAGTCCCTTAGAGCTATCAGAGATGTTAGCTTGGGAGAGATAAACTCAATGAATAAGCACCACATGAGTCATTGCCAAAGTTTTTAGTCTCATAGATTTGATAGAGATTTTATATCTTGAGAGATCCCATCTGAATGAGGAAACACTATGTGGATCCTATTAGAGTTATAAATCTCCCAAGCATGACATAGATGTCAAAGCCTAGGGGACCCTGACCTATTATATCACACCACATGATAATTATATACAAATTAGTATAAAATACCCAATATCATTGAGATGGTTATGAATGAGTACATTTAGATCATGGGACTAATTATAAGATGCCACATGTCACTCTAATGCTCCAGGTGATCTATTTTACCTTTCAAGCAGGTAAAGTGTGATGCCTAGCCATGCTTAGGTGGCACTATCCACATGTGAGACCAACCATAGATTTAAAATTAGCATGAGCTAAATCAAACCAAGATATAATAAGTGAAAAGTATTAGTGTGCCCCAATTAGATGGTTTGATATGTCTCATCATAGTCACATAAATCTAGTAGGTGGCATAGATTTGATTTTCTTTAGTTAATTTCATATCAAGAAATGACTAGGTGGATCCTTCCACTAATTCAAATTCGAATTTGCATTGGGTGAGATGCCAAACACCATCATTATAAGAGATATATGTGTGTCCCTATAAGTGCCCCAAGGTAAGCTAATTTATCGTTATTCATTGTTAATTACCCAAAATTTGCCTTATTTTTGTCTCATTCTTGTGACTTGTGTGCCCTTAGTGCTCAAGAGTTAGCTATTCTCAGGATTTCTTGATTTCTACCATAAAAAATATAGAAACACAACATTCCCTAAGAAATTAACCCATTTTAAGAATTATAATAAAACATTCAAAATGATTAAATCTATAGCCAAGTCTACCTCTAATGACAATGAATATGAGGCTAAGTTCTAAGATGCTCTCAAGGCATACAAAATATGTGGGTTACATAAATATATGGTCAAACTAGAGGTTTCCCTTATTTTGACTCCTTGGAAATATAATCCTCAAATCTAAGGGAGTGTATGATGGTGCCAACAATGTTGTGTGCTCTATAAGTTCCTAACATAAAATTGTAAACATCTCAAAAGCAAATTTAAGGCATTCTATAATATCCCACAGTTCACAATCACCTATGACTTAGCCATGATTGATGCATTGGCTAACACTTATCATATTTATGAGGTTTTATAGCATTGGGTGGAGAACCCTAATGCTAAGTGGGTTAACAAATAATACTTTGATCCCTATATAGTCCACACCTTCAAAGAAGGTATCCATATAGGGATGATCTTGCTTCATTAGTTATTCAAGGTAAGTGACTATTTACACATTGATCTCATCCAGGTGCCCCTAGTTTCCATCATCTTCAAGGTTGAGGATATCTTAGACCTCAGGAGTGTAATCAACTTCCAACTAGTGCATCATGCCATGGAAGTGTAGAATGTTAGTAATTTTTATATGATGAGCTATCTTATGGATGATATTTTTTGTAATATCATGTTCAAGCCATTTGATTTACCACCTTGGACTCTTAGGGGCATAATGGGATATGTGGTGTTCTATAAATTATATGGCCAACATTACCAAAATCACATATGAGAAATATTTATATTTATACTTAGTGGTTTGTATAGATATCAATGAAGTAGCTATACCTTGAATATCCACCAAAATTAGGCAATATCATTCTACTATCAATGACTAATAGTACTACAAGGATGACACCATCATCTAGGTGGCAAGTATTTGTATGGCCCCTGTCTACTTGCCCTACCATGTTCTAAACCATTTAGCTGAATAGGAGATCACATATTAGCTTATCAAGGGAATCTTTAACTAGTACATTAGTCACTAGGAAAAGGCTCATCCAACCTTCCCTATTACCATTCACCACCACATATACAAAAGTCTTCCTCTATTGTAGAAGATGATGGCAAGAAGGGATTCATATGCATTAGGTAGGGAAAAATGCATAGAATGGGAACTACATGGATTATTTAGGGCCCATGTGGAAAAGTATCAGTCTCAGATCAATATCAATTAAACCATGATCTCAATAATGGGGATGAAATCCACCTCAACTCGATAGATGATAAAGAGGTGTTAGCTAGAATTGAAGCTAAGAAGAAAAATGGGAAGTAGGCATAAACCAAACTATACACTCAGATCAACCCTGTAGTGGCACATAGAATTTTATTGAATATCCTCCATGGCTTCCTAGATCCCTCTCCTCTATGAATCTCACTTCCTTGGGTATTTGCTCAAGCTCTACCAACTCCTATAATTTAGGCATCTTGATCTTAGGATACAAAAACACTATAGTTTAACAATGATAGTAGCCTAGAGTTGAGTAAAAAATGTGACCAATAGACATATATGCATATCCATCCTCCACCTTATACCATCCTTTAATAACCTAGTGGAACACCCCTAGGTTTCCCTTTCCCTACCAATCCCACTCAAGTGGCACCTCCCTTTTTTCCCATTCCAAGTCCCCCATAATTATTGTAGGTACATTTGGATTTGACCATGTACAACATTCTCACATCCTAATTTATATCCACCTAACATGTTATACCAGTAGGGATGCCTTTATCTCACCCCAGGACTTTAGGAGCTATAAATTCTTAGCCTTTATTACTTCTTTTGGTCCTCTCATAAGTTCAACAACCTCTAGATGCTCCCACTTTACTAAATTAAATAAATCCCCCAAATGATGAGTGTACCCATGTGCATAATTACATTAGTTCCAACCACTTAAACATCACCTATAAGCACTCTATAGCCTCCCCAATCAACCTCAACCACCATTTCCACCACCGCTCCTAGTATTATAGTGTAAGCTAATTCAAGCAAGAGGCCCAAGAAGAAGAAAAAGGTAACTCCCACTCCTCAAACCCCTATTTCTCCTCATGTTCTTCCTAGGACTCCCTTTTACATTGTCCTAGGTCTTCAAGGATTTTGATTTAACCAACTAATTTCTTGTTTCCTTTTGAACACTCCTCTCCCCAGTGTCATATACCCACTATTCAATTTGACCTAAACTAGTGGCACACCCTGATGTTACCATCATATTCCCCATTTGTCCCCCATACCTCCACATCCTCCATAATTTCTTGATTCCTTACCTCTAATTCATAATTTCCTCCTTCTCCCATGCCTCCACATTCCACCTCTATCTCTACCACCCTGCTTATACCCATTTCAATCTTGGGAATTGCCATAAGATTCAAAGAGCTTAAGATGATTTTGTAGTGTGATCCATTAGTTTAATAGGAGTTTGACATGATATTAATAAAAATTATGAGGATCGTCACTTAAATATTTAATTAAGGAGGATACCTAGTGGTATGAAATACCAAACATGACCTCTTCTCTCTCACAAAAGTGAGAACATCGAGCAAAGAGGAGAGGGTTTCTAAGGATCTAGTGTCCATGCTCTAGGCCACACATGACATGTATAAAAGGATTATGTAAGACATTAAGGAGTAGTTACAAGTTATTAAAACATAGGTGAAGAGTTATTTCCCTAATTAACTCATTATCCATGTCAAATAATCCCTCTTATAACTCTTCATAGATTTGGAGGAAGTAGTCAAGACCTTGACTATAAGCAAGAAACACCTCTAGTCAGCCCTGACATATTTGGAGAGGATCATTAGTGTTAATATCAAGTATAAAAATCATGTTGTATTAATTAATAAAGGGATGTTCTTGGATTTGAATCTCATGCCTCTCTCTAACCTCAACTTATACTAGACCTATGTCAGAAGCATGAGAGCTTCAATTGAGAAGTACTTATCAATGGCACAAATGGTCATGGAACCTATAGAAGAAGGTAGGGAAAAATGTTAAATTACTTCAAGGAAGTCAAAATATTTGTACTATTCCATCTAGATGGAACACTAATTAATATATGTGAGTTTAAGGTCCACCTCAGTCACTTAGACCAGGCTATGAAGAGGAGAGTGGCCAAGGTCAATAAGTCTAGGGCCAAGGTGATTCTAGAAATGTTGACCCAATCCATGGCTAGTATTAACCAGGTGTCAAAATTTAAAGTTTCCCTTGAGTCCCCACTCTAGGTATACCATGGAATTTTGACCTAATCAAAGGTAATCATCTATGAGCCTCCCATGAACTAGGATAATATTGATAGAAAATTTGATCTAATGGTAGCTATGTTGGTTACTAAGGATGCACAATCTAAGTAGTTGGAACTAGTTCAGCTCTAACTCATTAGCGCAAAGACTGAGTGGGCCCCTAGGCATCTTTTGGGAGAAGTAGCAATTATTATGTTTGTTTTGAATCTATGAAGTTGTAAAAAATTGAGAGGCCATCATGGTCAAGGATGAGAATGTCATCCTACTTAGAGGTGAGTCCCATCATCTATATATTCTAAACTACAATCCATTGTAATGATTTGCATTTCATATGTAAAGAAAATTTGTTAAAATTGAATACTAATTTCATGCTTTCTATTAGACTAAGTATTGTTTATTTATAAATGTAGTCCATCATTTTTAGTTTTGAAGGAATGTTTATGATAAATAATTAATTTTGGGGTTTGTTATTAAGAATTAATGTAGTATTTGAAATGTGCTTTGTTGTTTTATCTCATATATGAATTCTCCTCATTTTATTAGCAATGTCTGTAATATGTATACTTAAATTTATAGATTATATTTAAATATCCTATGTGTAACTTAGTATAGGCCCTTCCCTATGTTTACTTTTAGTGAATAATTCATGAATTAAGCATTTCCTTTGTTTCCCTTAGACTCTTACCCTATGTGATGATGAGTTTAAGCTCCTGGTGACACTCAGAACACAATGGTCTAATTATAGCTAGGCATGAAATTTGATTCTTGAATCACTAGTACCATATATATCTTGGAAACATCCTTTTTTGCCTTACCCTACTTCCCTTTTGTGTTTATTTAATGAATCTAAAAAAGTCCATCCCTATCATTTAGAAATTGGTAACGTGAAACCCAATAGTGCTCATGACTAAAATTGATTCTATGTAAGGGTTATAATAATCACTATATAATATAGTATTATAACCCTAATGGTAACATTATGTATCTTAGAGACTTGTTTAAAGAAGGCTAGATTATGGATCCTAATACCTATAGTCATTCCCTAGATTGAGCTATCTTCAATCCTAAAATAGAGGATGAAATTCCCTTATTGTCTAAAATTTCATATTGGAAACTTAACAACATAATTTTTTTAGGATAGGATTTTAGAATAGACAACATATTTATTGTAAATATATGTCCTATTTGAGTAGAAAATGCAAATGAGGGAGGAGAGGAAACATTTTCTACTTCATTTATAATATTAAGAAAGGGCAAGGTGTAATTTTTACTTTCATTTTTGCTTTCGAAAGAAGGGAGAGAGAATACAATGTGACTTTTGATTTTATTTGATTTATATTATTTGATATTTTAAAAAGATGTATCAAATTTACTTAACAAGTTAACTATATTTCCTAACAATGTATCTTGAATAATAGGTTGTTTAAGACTTGATCATGTGTTTATATTTTGATGTTCAAATGAGAGAGGAGAGAAATTAGTACATGCATCTTGCCCATTGACATTTAGAGAAAGAGAATTAATTTTATTATTTTCATTTGAGATATCTGAAGAAGGGATAATATTTTCAACATGAGCATCACTTTGAAAATAAGACACACTCAATTTATGTAACATTTTCATTATTGGAAATAGGAGAGGAATATTAAAAAATTTCAACATTTACATCATTATAAGAAGGAGAGGAGCATTCAATTTTTTTGACATTTACATCAATGGAAAAAGGATAGGATCATTCAATGTTTTCAACATTTACCTCATTTGGATGTATACGTGAAACATTTTGACTTACAACACCATGAATTATAACTTCTTTCATGTTTATTGTATCATCATTATCAATGCACTAACAAAATGTATCATATTTTACTTTTTAAATCCTTCATCATTGAAAAGTGAGGAAATAGGAGAACAAGGCTTCACATACCTGAGAAGAATAGTGTCACATGCATAATCATATGAAATAATGTTATTATCATTAATAACTCCATTTATACTTGCATTTTCAACATTAGTTCTTTCATTATTAGAGTTATAAGCAAAAGAAGAGGCTTTGGCCTATTTTTGATATGCCATAAGATATTCATATACAATACATTTATCATTAGGAACATTGAACAAACTATCAAATATTTGAGACTTATCATGGCTTATAATAAAGGACTTCATAAGGACTTTAACATTTAACCCAATGTAAAAGAAAGTAAGCACAAGGCCTAGAGTAAGAATATAAGTAAGCATTCCTCACAATATAAAGGAAATCAAGCACAAGGCATAGAGTAAGAATATAAGTAAGCATTCCTTAAGTTATACCCAAGTAATAAATTAGGTCTAAAAAATAAAAATATGAAATAAACTATTGAAGAAGGAGAAATACTCTAATATTCAAACAAGGATTTGATTCAATAAACAGAGGATAGGTTTGTTATAATGTTTTATGCTATTTGGTTTTATTAAAAAAAACATATATAAGCATATAAAACTATTTGAATGTAATATGAAGATATTTAAAATTAATTATGTATTCTAAACTATATATATTCATCTACTCAAATGTGTGCAATAAATACATCAAATATAAGGCAACCAATGGATAAAAAAATATATCTTATTTTTTGTTTTATTTCAAATTGTGATAGTGATCTAGAATCATTTTAGAATATATTAGGTGTGGATCTTGATTATCTTCTAGGATGAAAGGTTAAAATTCTAATGTTATTTTAGTCAGGTTTTGGATCCCATTATTTATATCCCCAATTATGTAGGGGGTTACAAGGGGGGAACCCCCCTTACAGGGTCTAGGGGAATGAACCCCTCAATGGTGGGTTTAGGGGCCATGCACCCTATGAGAGTTTGAGGAAAATGCCTTGTTGACCATTTTATGCCCAACAGGCCAAAAAAATTGGTCCCCTTCTGTCCCTACTATTCTAGGCCATTTCATTTTTTGATTTTGCATGAATCTATTCATTTCTTTGGACTCTGTAGAATTTATATGGAATCTACAGGTCTAAATCTATAGACTCTATAGGTCTAAATCTATGAACTATGTAGGTCTAAATCTATGAACTCTGTAGGTTTTGGATTTTTACGAACTCTGTAGGTTTTGGATTTCTATAGATTCAGCAGGTTAGTCCTTTGGCACATGAAGGATCAGTTCAGAGAGTGCTGGGTTTTACAAGGCTTCTTCGAGCTCTTGTCTAAAGAAAAACATGAAGAAAGTTGGCATGGTTGAACCATTAAACTAGTCAATGCTTTGATTCAATGCTTGGTTCAATCATTTGGTTCAATGCCTTGGTTCAATCAGCCTTAGCCCATTGAACTAGTTTAATGACAAGTTCAGTGGCAAAGTTCAAGGCCTTAGTTCAGCAGTTAAAGTTCAACATGTCAGTTTAATCATTTGGTTCATCAGTGCATAGCTTTGAATTGTTGAACTAGTTCAAAGGGTGGTTGAATGGCATTGGTTCAACCACTTAGTTCAAGCAGCTTCAAGTTCAACGCAAGGTTCATCAGCCTTGGTTCATTAGATGATTCATTGGCAAAGTTCAATGGGCTCAGTGCAGTGTTGAACCATTGAACTAGTTCAACATGTTGGTTCAATATGATAGTTCAATCACTTGGTTCATCGGTAGGTTCAAAGGCTTGGTTCACTTGGCATCAGCGCCCAACATTGAACTATTGAACTAGTTCAACAAGTTGGTTTAATGGGTTGTTTCAATGGCTTGGTTCGAGGGTGTGTCCTAAAGCTGAAGGTCTAGAAGCCCTTGCAGAGGGTAGTTTAAAGTCCATAAACCCTTATGGAGGGTAGAGAGAGTTTCAAAGAGATCGAAGAAATGGACAAAGAGTGGCCAATTCTTGCAGACTTTTGTCCATGGGAAAAGGCCCAAAACTAAAAAAAAAGCCACACAAAACACCCAAAATTTTGCCAAGGATGGTGACGTCCTAAAAAATATAAAATTTAAGTAGATGAACTAGTCGTTGGGTGACGGCTGCATGAACATCAAATTTAACATAGTGAAATATTTATTTTTTGAAGTATTTGAGCGCCAAGCATGAAAGGAGCCCATGGAACGTAGCGACCCACTAGAAGATCACCCCCGAGGGCTGAAAGAGTAGGAAGAAGACAAGGAGTAGAAAAGACAAAGCATCTAAGTGGCAAAGGGAAGGTGAGTTATTTCCAGATGAGCGGCGTAACTTGTTTTCTATAGTTGGCATTAATGAGGGGACAAACTGTAGTCTGTTTGTAGGAAAGAGGCACGACCATGTTCTTGCATTAATTTTTAAATTCCAAAGTCAATTTTGGCAATTGTACAACATGGTTCCAGTAAGCCTTTTCTGAAGAATGACATCAATAACAGTGTTTTCCTCTTCCCAAGGTTCAGAATGCACATGGGCCATTGGCAAAAAAGGGTGCCAAAATATTTCCCAGGAAGTGCCAAGTTCTCTTCCTCTTTTTATATATTGTAAAAATTCTCATTTGAGAAACATCTATCGACTCTCAGCCTTAAGGTAAAACTCTACCCAAAAATCTCTCAGGCTTGTAACGTAGAGATGCCAGAATTTTACCTTGAATCAAAACATAGAATTTTTACCTCCATTATGAGTTTTGCATCTTTAGTATGTGTATATGCCTTGATTCTATGTTAAGTCATTTTATTAATGCTTTTGCAGAATGATTTCAGCATGTTTGGTGCATTTTTGAGTTTCCTTTTACAGTTCTATCAGAAGTGTCCCTAGAGGAGTATAGGTGAAGTGGATAGGCTGTTGCAGTGTGTCTTAAAACACCTCTAGTAGTTATTTCCTCCTTGTATCTCCAAAGATCCCTAACCCAGTGATGTAAAAGGTTTTCTCACTTCAGATGAAGTGTATAAGTGCTCCTTTTTGGTGAATAGTGTATGTTCAGGCTGGGTGGGTCACATTTTTTGGTGTATCACCTTTTACTTTTTTGGCTTAGGTTTATTTTTAGCATCTCTCTCTCTCTCTCTCTCTCTCTCTCTCTCTCTCTCTCTCTCTCTTTTCACCCCCCTTTTTTTATATTTTTGGTTATTAGTAGTAGGAGAAACTAGGGCCTAAAAGATACATTAGAGGGAGCTAGCCCTCATTTAGAGACTCTCTCCTCCAGCTTCACTGGTCCCACAGGTGAGAGGGGAGTTTCCATTATTGCGTGAAGAAGGTAGGAGCTTAGCCTCCTACCAAGGGTGCAATTTTCTATGTCAACAATTATTGGCACGCTTGGTGGGACCAACTAGGACAGGTTTTATCCAAAGAGTTGAAGAATTTTTGGTGTGTTCTTCAATCGACCAACCTTTGGAGGCTTTTGGCATCAACACCAATGGTGACTCTGAGTTGAGTCAGCTGGTTAAGTAGCCTGGTGCCATCAAAAATCATTTTTTTATGTATAATTCCTTTGCACAAAATCATGGGTCTTATTTTCCTTCATATGACTTCGATCAGACTCAAATTTTTTAGAGAATCACCTTAGGTAGCTCTCCTAGTTGCTCTTCAACAATAAGGGAAGTAGCCCTAGAGATTGTCAAACTAGAGGAGTGGTATAGATATTAGTAGGAGCTGATGTATAAAGAGGAGTGTTTGTTTAGGCAAACATAGGCCTTGTAATCCATGGAGGAGGAGGTAGCAAAATGGAGGAATCCATTTATTCAAGATAGTCAGCCTTATGTGCCCCCTCCTATTCTAAAGAAAGCCCCCTCTTATGTACCAAATCCTTTCTATCAAATAGCACTTGCTCACTCCAGCTCATCTGATGCATCTGCTCTCAATCCTATGCACCTAGCTTTCCAACATCAAAGGGCATCAGAGCAACCCCCCATGGAGATCAATCTTCTCAATTCCTTATATTATGAATCTTCCATTAGGGGGAATACCATGAGCCAACATGTCCCTCTTCTAGAGACTCTTCCAGTACATCAACAGTCTCTTCCTAGCATTCCTCAACCTCCCCAAGTCTTTCAACATGATGTGCAGATTCCAAGCTAGAGGAAGGAATGCCAAGAACCAGCCCAAAGCCTTGAAGAGGATGATGCTAGTGACCTCCAAGAATGACTCTTTTAGGATAATCTAGCCAAGCAAGTTGAAGATTTAGAGGCTAGGATGAGTTTGCTTTGTGAAAGAGAGATATAACTTCCAGACCTTGTGGAGGAGCCCTAGGACCTTGGAGAAAATAAAGTTGCTACCTATTCACAGGAGGAAAATTCCAATTCCAAGATCCTAAACTGGTGGAAGATAGTAGAATCATGGGGTAAGAAGGAGGAGAAGCAAGGTTTTTCTCAAAACCTTGAAGAAGATGAGGCTGCCCCTGCTCATGATGATGCTGGTGACTTCCAGGAAAGGCTCTTCAAAGAGGATATGACTAGGAGAATTGCAGAGTTAGAATCTAGAGAGAGATTCCTCAACCAGTGTGTGATGGATGGTTTAGACCAAATGCCACATTCTATGTCTGAATACATCCCATCTACACACCTACACGAGAGCTATCAGGCCACACTTGATATTGATGAAGTGCTGAGCAAATGGAAAGAGGAGAATCATTTGATTTTAGCTCAAGGACTGCCTCCTCTTCCACATGGTTTTCCCACTTCACCCCTTCTCAAGGAGGAACCTGTACTACAAGAGGCAAGTGAGGAGTAGAAGATCCAATCTACATTTTTCCAGGAGGCTATCATGAGTGGCAACAAAGACAAAATCATCATGGAGGATCCTTTTAAAGACCTCATCAATAATGGAGAAGATGCAGGTCTTGCATATATGTAGATGTTCCAGCAATACGAGGAGGAACATAAGCATGGTGAGCTCTCTCCCCCTTTGTTTGATGAATTTCCCTATTGCTTCAATGAGGAGGATGACTATGCTGAAGAGCCTAAGTTGGAGGAGGATTAGGAGGATACCTTTGAACATTTAGAGATCCCGATCTTTGAGGAGGAAAAGGAGAGGTCTATCTTCTTGGAGGAAAGCCTTGAAGAAGAAAGTTTTAAATAGAGAGGTGATGTTCTGTGGGATGAGCAATCAATTTGTGATTCCATTTCAGACATCACCACAGTCACCCTTCTTCAAGAAGGCCAAGAAGAAATAGAGGATTAGTCTGACAAGGTTTTCAACGAGGCAGAAGGAAACAAGTTAGACCATGATGCATTGCAAAGGGACTATACAAATCAAAGGGATTATGGTGATGAGCCAACAACCATTAATTTCTTGGTGATAAGTACTAGTATGAAGGACCAACATTCAACAAGCTTCCAAGAACAAATAGGATACATGTATGTTGGAGGCATGTTTGAATCTAATCCACTTGGATACCAACCAACTTAGGTGATAGGCAAGAGGAGTAGGTCACCAAATCTCCTTTTCATTTAGCTACTTGCCTAGCACCATAAGTCTTCTTGCTAGGAAGGGGACTTAGGAAGTTTCCCTTTTGATCTAGGAGGGAGGCAAACATTCCTGGTTAGCTATATATAGTAGTTTACTTTTAGTTTCTTTTCCTGCTTTCCCTAAGTGTAGTTTACACAGGTAGTGTTTTTAGCCTTATGTGCTTCCCTTTGTGTGTGGGTTAAGAAGCTTCATGTTTGATTCTTGGATCTTTGGGGTTGTTGCTAACCTTTATTTAAAGCTGCATTTGACTCCATGCCCAATGGACTACAAGGCAATTGGTCTTTAAGCATAACAGGCATGCTTCCCCTAGGAGTCACTAATTTGTTGACCATTTTATGCCCAACAGGCCAAAAAAATTGGTCCCCTTCTATCCCTATTGTTCTAGGCCATTTCATTTTCTGATTTTGCATGAATCTATTCATTTCTATGGACTATGTAGAATTTCTATGGACTCTATAGGTCTAAATCTATGGACTCTATAGGTCTAAATATACGAACTCTACAGGTCTAAATCTATGAACTCTACAAGTTTTAGATTTCTATAGACTCAGCAGGTTATTCCTTTGGTGCATGAAGGATTAGTTCAGAGAGTGCTAGGATTTACAAGGCTTCTTCAAGCTCTTATATGAAGAAAATCAGGAAGAAAGTTGGCATGGTTGAACCATTAAACTGGTTCAATGCTTTGGTTCAACACCTGGTTCAATCGTTTGGTTCAAAGCCTTGGTTCAATGCCTTGGTTTAATCGGCCTTAGCCCATTGAACTAGTTCAATGACAAGTTCATCACCAAAGTTTAAGGCCTTGGTTTAGTGGTTAAATTTCAATACATCAGTTCAATCATTTGGTTCATCAACACACAACTTTGAACTATTGAACCAATTCAAAGGGTGGTTCAATGGCATTGGTTCAACCACTTAGTTCAAGCAGCTTCAAGTTTAATGCAAGGTTCATCAGCCTTGGTTCATCAGATGGTTTATCAACAAATTTCAATAGGCTCTATGCACAGCATTAAACTGTTGAATTGGTTTAACGTGTTGGTTCAATGCATCAGTTCAATCACTTGGTTCATCGACAGGTTCAAAGGCTTGGTTCACTTGGCATTGGTGCACAATGTTGAACCATTGAACTAGTTCAATGAGTTGGTTCAATGGGTTGGTTCAATGGCTTTGTTTGAGGGTGTGTCCCAAAGCTGAAGGTCTAGAAGCCCTTGAAGAGGGCAGTTCAAAGTCTAGAAACCCTTGCGGAGGGTAGAGAGAGTTTCAAAGAGCCCAAAGAAAAGGATAAAGAGCAACCAATTCTTGCAGACTTTTGTTCATAGGAAAAGGATTGAAAATTAGAAAAAGCCACAAGAAAGACTCAACATATTGCTAAGGACGGTGATGTCCTAAAAACTATCAAATTTAAGCAGACAAACTAGCCATTGGCTAACAGCTGCATGAACATCAAATTTAACATAGTGAAATATCCATTTATTTTTTGAACTGTTTGAGCACCAAGCATGAAAGGAGCCTAAGGAACGCAGTGACTCACCAGAAGATCACCCCTAAGGGTTGAAAGAGCAGGAAGAATATAAGGAGCAGAAAAGACAAAGCATCTAAGTGGTAAAGGGAAGGTGAGTTATTGCCAGACAAGTGGCACATCCTATTTTCTATAGTTGGCATTGATGAGGGGACAAACTGCGGTCTATTTATAGGAAAGAGGTGTGGACATGTTCTTACATTAATTTTTGAATGCCAAAGTTAATTTTGGCAATTGTATAGCATAGTTTTAGCAGGCCTTTTCTAAAGAATGACATCAATAATAGTGTTTTCCTCTTCCCAAGGTTCAGAATGCACATGGGCCACTGGTAGAAAAGGGTGCCAACATCTTTCCCAGAAAGTGCCAAGTTCTCTTCCTCTTTCTATATATTGTAAAAATTATCATTTGAGAAGCATCTATCGACTCTCAGCCTTAAGACAAAACTCTGCCCAAAAATCTCTCAGGCTTGTAAAATAGAGCTGCCATAATTTTACCTTGAATTAAAACATAGCATTTTTACCTCCATTCTATGTTTTGCATCTTTAGTATGTGTCTATGCCTTGATTCTATGTTAAGTCATTTTCTTAATGCTTTTGCAGAATGATTTTAGCATGTTTGGTGCATTTTGAGTTTCCTTTTATAGGTTTGTCAGAAGTGTCCCTAGAGGAGTATAGGTGAAGTGGATAGGTTGCTACAGTGTGTCTCAGAACACCTCTAGTGGTTATTTCCTCCTTGTATCTCCATGAACCCCTGACCCACTGATGCAGAAGGTTTTCTCACTTCAGATGGAGTGTATAGGCACTCCTTTTTGGTGAACAGTGTATGTTCGGGCTAGGTGGGTCACATATTTTGGTGTATCACCTTTTAATTTTTTGGCTTAGGTTATATTTTCAACATCTCTCTCTCTCTCTTTTCAACCCCCTTTTTCACATTTTTGTTTGTTAGTAGTAGGAGAAACCAAGGCCTAGAAGATACATTAGAGGGAGCTAGCCCTCATCTAGAGACTCTCCCTTCCAACTTCGCTAGTCCCACAGGTGAGAGGGGAGTTTCCATTGTTGTGTGAAGAAGGCAAGAGTTCGGCCTCCTGCCAAGGGTGCAATCTTCTGCGTCAACATGCCCCTGAAGTAAATTTTTTATTAAAATTGTGTTATAAAATTGTAATTTCATAGTCAATCTGGGCCATTGATTATAGGTTTCTAAATCTGACAGTAGAGGTTATGTTTAGGTGTTTATTGCCCTAAAATGTATTGGTACATGGATGAGATGAAAAAAATGCATTATAAATAGAGAAAAAATAGAGAAGGTAAAGAGGTGTAATAGGTTTTGTTGTAGGATTTTTTTCTCCCTGGTATTGATAGAAATAATATACTGCATAAGTTTGGTATATGTAGCCCATCTTGGGTGAACCACGTTAAATTTGGTATCTCCTATTTTGTGAATATTTATGATTATTTTTTGTATGTTTGATTGATTCATTTCATAGTTTCTATTATATGTAATTTGGGGATAAATCTAGGTTTTATTTTATCCTAAAAAGTGGTATCAGAGCAAAGGTTTTGTTTGCATAATTTTAAATCACAAGAAGAAAAGGGTTTGACCTTGAGTGGGAGCTATGGTGGATGAAAATAAATTTAAGGTGGAGAAGTTCAATGGATAAAACTTTGGATTGTGGAAGATGTAGATGGAATATTACCTTTACCAAAAGGACCTATATTTTCCATTGGAAGGGTAAGCCAAGAAGCCATCAAAAATGTCAGATGGGGCTTGGGAATTATTAGATTGAAAAGCCCTTGGAACCATACATTTATGCCTTGCATCTTTTGTAGCATTCAACATATCGCAAGAAAAGACAACAAAAGGTCTTATGAGTGCATTAGACATATTTATATGAAAAACCCTCTACCTTAAATAAAATATTTTTGATGACAAAATTATTTAATATGAAAATGTTTGAAAATGGTTCAATACCAGATCATTTAAATGAGTTTAACATGGTTACTAGTTAGTTACATTCCATAAATATTGACTTTGATGATGAAGTTAGGGATCTTATTATTTGTTCCTTTCTTGAAAGATGGAATAACATGGTAATGGTAGTAAGCAACTCTGTGTCTAATAATACTAAACTAAAGTTTGAAGATGTGGTGGGTGTTATCCTAAGTGAGGAAATGTGAAAGAAAAGCATAGGTGAAACATCTATATCTAGAAATGCATTAACATTGGAGATTAGAGGAAGGCAGAAGAATAGAGGAAGAGGAAATCATAGAAAATCAAAAGGGAGTGCAAGATCTAAATCAAGAGGCAAGATATAATGTTGGATCTGTGACAAGCCAGGACATACAAAGAAAGAGTGTTGGTTTTGAAAGGATAAATATATTAAGGACCAACATGAAGGTAATAGAGAAGAAAATTTAGTAGGTGATGTACTACAAGATGCTCTTATACTTTTTTTGGATAATATTGATGAATCTTGGGTTTTAGATTTAGGTGTTTCTTTTCATGCAACCACTCATAGACATTATTTTATATATTACGTTCAAGGTAATTATGGGAATGTTTACCTTGGTGATGATGAACCCTATAGTATTTTTGGAAAATAAAGTGTTCAATTAAATTACAGAATGGAAACACTTGGGTGTTGAATGACGTTAGACATGTTCTAAGCTTGAGGAGAAATATGATCTTTGTAGGTTAGCTAGGTAGTGAGGGTTGTATGGTCACATTTATAGCCAAATAATGAAAGGTTATAAATGTTTATATGGTGGTTACAAAAGGTAATAAAGTAAACACTTTATATTTATATACAAATAATATTACTTCATCTTGTGTTATAACTGCTACAGGTAAAGATGCAACTTTGTGGCATTACAGACTTGGCCACATGAGTGAAAAGGGAATGAATACCCTACATGGAAAATATAAACTACCAGGTTTGAAAGAATTAAATAAGGACTTTTGTGAGCATTGTGTATATGGGAAACAAAAACATGTGAGTTTTTTCAAGGTTGGACTAGCCAAGAGGTAGTGAAAGTTAGAGCTTGTGTATATAGATGTATAGGTACCAACTCAGGTATCTTCACTTAGTGGTTCAAATTATTATGTTACATTTATTGATGATGAAACTAGGAAGGTTTGGGTATACTATAAAAAAGAATTATGATGTTTTTGATATATTTAATAAATGGAAAGTTTTAGTTGAAAATGAAACAAGTTTAACAATAAAATGTCTTAGATTAGATAATGGAGGTGAGTATTGTATTAACACTTTTAATAATTACTATTCAAAAAGTGGAATTCATAGACAAAAACTAGTTCCAAGAACACCATAATAGAATGGTGTATCAGAAAGAATGAATAGGACTATTATGGAGCATGCCAGATGCATGAGATTGCATGCAGGCTTGCCTTTATAGTTTTGGATAGATATTATAACTATAATAGTTTATATAATAAATAGAGGACCTTCAAGTGCTTTGGATGGTGGAATACTAGAGGAGGCATGGACTATAAAGAAGGTAAATTATTCTTTTCTAAAAGTTTTTGGTTGTGAGGATTTTTTTAATATTGACAAAGATCATAGGAATAAGTTAGAATTTAAGTCTCAAAAATGCACATTTATTGGTTATGGAACTGATGACGATGGATTATGGTTGTAGAATCTATAAGATAAGAAAATAATCAGGAGTAGAGATGTTGTGTTCCATGAAAAATTCATGTACAGGGACTAGTTATAGGAAAAAAAGCAAGAAGAATCCAAAAGGGAATATATATTATTAGAAGACATTATATAAAAACATGTCCTAGAGGTTCTTGATCAAAATGTACAATAAGAATAGGCACCTAAAACCCCTATTAGAAGATCTGCAAGAGTAAGTAGACTACCTAATCATTTTTCTCCTTCTTTAAATTATTTATTAATTAGTAATGGTGGTGAGATAGAAAGCTATGAAGAAGTAGTGCAGATTGATGCCAAGGATAAGTGGGAACAAGCTATGGATGAGGAGAATGATGCTCTAATGGAGAAAAAGACACGGGATTTGGTGGAGCTTCCCAAAGGAAAGAGGCATTGCATAATAGGTGGGTATACAAGATAAATGAGGAGAATGAAGTTAAAAAGAAATTCAAGGCCAGGATGGTGGTTAAAGGTTTTGCACAAAATAAAGGTATAGACTTTGATGAAATATTTTCTCTAGTAGTTAAAATGACTTCTATAAGAGTTTTTTTAATTTTAGTAGCAGTAGAAGATTTGCACCTTGAACATTTAGATGTGAAGACTGCATTCCTTCATGGTAACTTGGAGGAGGAAATATATATGGAGTATCCATAGGGATATGAAGTCAAAGGTAAGGATAAAATGGTGTGCAGATTGAAGAAGAGTTTATATGGCCTAAAATAAGCTCCAAGATAGTGGTAATTGAAATTTTATAGTTTTATGATAGAACAGGGTTATTTTAGATGTCATTTAGACCATTATGTATATTTTAAAAGTTTTGAAAATGGTAGCTTCATTATTTTTATTAAATATGTAGATGATATGCTTGTAGCTGGTTCTAACATGCACAATATTAATGTACTCAAGAAATAATTAAGTGATAGTTTTTCTATGAAGGATCTAGGTGTAGCTAAATAGACCCTTGGTATGAGGATAACTAGAGATAGAAAGAATAGGAAGATAATATTATCATAGGGAGAATACATCAAAAAAGTGTTGGAAATATTTAATATGAAGGATTTAAAATTAGCTAGGACACCTTTGGCAACACAATTTAAATTAACAAAGGAACAATGTCCTAAAACATAAGAAGAAAAGAACCTGATGTCTAAAATTCCATACTCATCAGTAGTTGGTAGTTTAATAAATGTGATGGTGTGTATGAGGATAGACATTGCACGTGTAGTGGGAGTGGTGAGTAGTTTCATGAGTGATCCAAAAAAGGAACCTTGGAAGGCAATAAAATGGATCCTTTGTTACTTAAGAGGGACCAAAGATACAATGCTAAGCTATGGTGGATCATATGTGACATTATAGGGATATGTTGGCTCAGATATGGTAGGTGACTTTGATGGTAGAATAAGCACTACAAGGTATGTGTTTACAATAGGTGGTACAATAGTTATTTGGGTATCATGGTAATAGAAGGTTGTGGCACTTTCAACCATAGATGCTGAGTATGTTGTTGCTATAGAAGAAAGTAAGGAAATAATTTGGTTACAAAGGTTGATGGAAGAATTGGGACATAGTCAAGAAATATGTACTCTATATAGTGACAGTCAGAGCACAATCCATCTAGCCAAAAAATCAAATATTCACCCCAAAAAAAATATATTCAGTTGATGTATCATTTCATTCATTTAGTGATAGAGGAAGAACAACTAAAATTGGAGAAGATACCTACTAGTAAAAATCCTATAGATATAATGACCAAAGTAGTTACAAGAGAGAAGTTGAAGATTTGTTCATCTTCAATTGGTATTTATGGATGATAATTAAGTTAATGAACTTGTTCAGGTCTAGATAGTATAGTGGATGCAGTAGCAGTGGAGTTGCTATAATCAATCTCCAAGTGGGAGATTGTTAGGTGTGGAGCCTAATTGTCTTCTAGAATCAAAGGTTAAAATTTTGATTATATTTTAGTTGGGTTTTGGATCCCTTCTTTATATCCCTAATGGTGTAGGGGGTTTCAAGGGGGGAACCCCCCTTGTGGGGTGTAGGGACTGTGTGCCCTGGTGGGGGTTCAGGGGCAATGCCCTTGAATAATTTTTTTAATTAAAATTACCTTGTAAAATTATAATTTTATAGTCAATCTGGGCCATTGATTAAAGGTTTCTAGATCTAATGGTAGAGGTATTGTTTAGGTGTTTTTTTCCATAAAATGTATTGATACATGGGTGAGATGAAAAAAAATGTATTATACATAGAGAGGAGGTAGAGAAGGTAGAGAAGTGTAATAGGTTTTTTTGCAAGATTTGTTTCTCCCTGTTATTACTAGAAATAATATATTAGACAAGTTTGGTGGATGTAGCCCATCTTTGGTGAACCACATTAAATATGGTGTCTCCTATCTTGTGCATGTTTATGATTATTTTTTGTATGTTTGATTGATTCATTTCATAGTTTCTCTTGTATCTAATTTGGGGATAGATTTGTATTTTATTTTATCCTAATAGAATAGTGATAAGGACTTTGGATCTATTCACCTAGTGATATGACTTTATTAACCCCATGACACTTGCATCAATTTTGGATAGTTGCATCAACACATGTGTTTATCTCCAATGCAAGTGTCTAGTCTAATTAATGTATAGGAATAGATAAAAATTTACACTAGAGTTTCACTAACATCTATATGCATGTTTGGTCATTTATAATGTGTCTACCTATGCATGGGATCTAGTTAATAATAAAACCCTAGTCCCTTTTTCTTTGACCTCATGTAACTTGGTAAAAAGGGGTTATCATGTGAGTCAAACTAACCCTAGTAACCCTAGATGTTGTTAAGTGTTTACTACATCACCATTACTCCTAAGAGGGCCTTGGAATCACATGTAGTTATCCCTCCTAATCATGTATGTGAAAATTTGATAATATAACTAGATGTTCTTTCTCCTATTGTAACCTTTGGTACAAGCAATGCAAGAGTATATTGACCTTTTTGAATGATTTAGATATTTAATTTAGTAATGTAATGCAATATGATATCTTTGAATATAAAGTACTTGCTAAATTGGAACTTGTTTGATCAAATTTATAAGTGTTATAATTAGACCATAGCCTTTGTATATAGGGATATCTTGATTTTGAATTAGGACCTAATGGCATGTGAAAATTTTCCATTAAAATAAATAAAAAAGGAAAATAAAATGGTCATGTAGAGTAATTTTTACTCTACATCATATTTTATTTTTTGACTCAAGTTGCAATTTTGGTTCCTACGTATCTTGGACGTCACGGTAGAATTTTGAAGCAGAGGGCCAGTTCATTTTGCCTTAATGTCGAAGTGCAGTGGAAGCTGCCAAGTGTCACCCTCCGGTAGCGGATCCCTTTCCCCCTTTTTGTTTCCTTCATCTCATTTTTGCCCAAGTATCAAATTCAAGTAGATGTCGCCCAGTGTCGATTTCTAGGAGATGAAGCTAGACAACTAACATCCTCTGAACACCTTTTTGTAACTTCTGGGAAAGTCACAGAATGTGCCACATGCCTAATAACGGCTAAGCAGAATGCACCACATGTTAGTGTCTGAGTCTCATAAAGGCAGCCATGTTTCATTTCACAAAGATTTTCAATGGACCAAGTAGCATAGAGAGTGGAAAGTGCCAAGTGACAGTTAAGGAAGGACTTGAACTACTTTTTCAAAGAACGGCAGAGGTCCCCACGTATCAACTTCTGAGAGACTTCAGTTCAATGCCTGGGTTCAATACTTTGGTTCAATACAAAAAGGCATCATTTTATTTTGCTCGAGTGCCATAAAGAAGCGGATGCTACCAAGTGTCACTCTCTAAGTCCCTTTTTACTCCATCCCCAACAAAAGTGAAAGGTGCCACGTACCTCTAGATGAAGAAGTGAAAAATGCCACATATCTTTCCAAGAGCAATGGAAGTCGCCACATGTCAAATTTTGAGAAACCATCTTCGAGCCTAATTGATGAATAAAGAAAGCAGAAGCGGCCAAGTGTCATCCTCTGATGCCTTCTTAATCAAAAGGGAGAATTTTCATGAATTGACTAAGTGTCCTCTTCCGTTTCAACAGAACAGAGTGCTTGTCTACCTATTACAAAAAAGATGGAGGGAAAGCTCAACAATAGTTATTCTAGGTAGATAGAACAGTGCACTGGGTAGATTTTTGGGGGCTTGCAAGCATTGAGACACTGTCTATTTGTCCCCTATAAGCAGAGGTAGAGAAGACAGTTGAGCAGCCAAAACAGGTGATGGAACAAAGAATTTTAGGCATGAAGAGAGGTACTGGACATGGATTGCCATGCCATAGTTAGGGCAATTATTGATAAGACCAGGATGCATTCAAGGCATTGAAGGCACTGTCTGTTTTGTCCCCTACAAGTAAATGATGGGGTGGAATTGCATGGGAAAGAAAGCGTTGTAAGGAGGCATCCAAGTCTATATAAGAAGAATTATAAAATCAAAAGAAGGGGGGAATTCTTTAGTTTTAGACTACTAGAATTTTGATCAGTAATATCATTTGCTCTTGTCTTAATTCTCTTGAGTTGTAAAGTTCATATAATCATGCATGTTTTTGTGCCCTTTATGTGACTGAATGAATTAAGGAAATTTGAGCTCCATGCCTTGGTAGGTGTTATCTGTGTCATTTGAAAAGTAGTCTATTACTGTAGATTTTTTATAGTTGTGATTAGGAATGTCATTTGCTTTTGTCTCATTTTCTTGAATTGGAAGATTTACATAACTGTACATGACTTCTGCACCTCTTATGTGATTGGAAAATTCTATTAAGAAGATTGAACACTATGCCTTTGTTGACATTCTCTATGTCTCAGTGAAAGAACTCCCTATTGTGAGCCTCTATTTCTATTATTTTGACCTTTTACATTGATCATGCACTTGTCTACTATTAAATGTAATTAAATCCTGTAATAGCCTCACTGTGCTTAGGTTAGGATTAGGATTACACTCAAGCGCATCACCATAGTTAGGTTTCAATTCCTGCATTTTGTGTTTCTATTTCATCTCCTATCCCTTTTCCCCAACAACCATACCAAAAGAAGAGACCAATTTCTCTAAAATTTGGAGGTTGTTTCAAGTCGCATTGTCCCACAACTTGAAACTTTCCATTGTTGATTGATTAAGATCTAGAACAATTTTACGCCATCAATAGTTTTTGGCACACCCAGTGGGATAGATCTTTCAATGAGTTGAATAATTTTGGTGTATTCTTTGACCAATCAGCCTTTGGAGGTTTTTTGGCAACACCAACAATGACTCTGAGTCAAGTTAGCCAATCAAGCGGTATCATTAAGAAATCACCTTTTGTTATGTATAATTCTATTACTCATAGCTATGAGTCTTATTATCCTTATATATTTAATCAAGAACAAGCTTCTCTTGGATTCATGACAAGTGGCAAGGATACAGATGGTTATGAGCTATACCCATCTTATGCCCAGTCCCCCTAATATGTCACATCCCATGTTCAACCTAATCTTATTTTCACCTTCAAGAAAGCATTGTTGGGATTTAAAAAATATGTGTTAGAGCTTGAAAATAGAAGGGGATATGGTCAAGAAATTCCTTATCATATCATCCATCAAGTAAGGGATGCAATAGACTTGATTAAAAGTGAGTGGGATCCTATTAAAAGGGCAAATTGGCAAGAACTTACATATGAGATGCTGGATGTGTGTGGGTTGATTGCATTTTTAGAAGAGAAGCTGAGCATCCTTGAGAGACAGCTTTACCAAGTTTGTCAACCTGCACATTCATATGCCATCCCTATTCATGAGCAAGGACAAACCTACCAAGATCACTTCCCCAATAATGTAGAGTCTATGATAGTAGCAAGGGAAGAGGACTCCAAACTCTCACTTTCCCCTCAAGTCCCTTTCACCATTCCTCAAGAAGCTTCTTGTTTTTCATCACAGCCTTCCTCCTTATCCCTTTTCATAGAAGAATATGTTTTCGAGGAAGTGAATAAGTATGCAAAAGAGTATGTTCAATTCATGGCTAGTCAAGAGGATTTCATAAGTAAAGATAAGGAGGAAATAACCATAGATTCCCCCTTTGATGAGCAAGAGGATAAGCCGCAAGCTTTTTCCTTAACTTCAGATGAGGAGAAGACCATTTCTAACTTTTTCCTCATTTTGCAAGAAGATATGAAGGAATATGGATAATCCCTTGATCAAGTCATTGAAATAGGTGACCTTATTCAAGAAGACTATGAATTGGCCAAATGTGGAGAAGACAACATTGAGACTCAACTGAGTATGTAGAAGGAATGCTAGCTTTCAAATTTATCCTGAGGATGAAGTCATCAAGGAACATGCTGATGTAATAAAGCTAGAATCTGAAGAAGATGAGTCAAAAGATAATGGATATCAAAAGGTACATAATGAAGAACCAATAGCTGATGATTTCTTGATGACACACGATAACATGAAGAACTAGTATTCAATGGGCTTTTAAGGACAAGAAGAATTTGTGAGTGTCGAAAGCATGTTCAACTTAGACTCATTTAAGTGCAAGCGAATTCATGTGGCCAACCTAGAAGACACTTCACCAAAGATGTACCTGTTTCAATCACCGGTATGGAAACTTGAGTTGGCTTGTCATAAAGAAGACGTTGGAAATTTCATTTTTGATTCTGGAGGGAAATAAGGATATTTAATTAATGTAGTTAGGTAGGTTCCCAATTTTGCATTATTTTTCTTCTGTAGTTGTTTTCATGCTTTTCTTTTAAAATAAGCATTTTAAATGCAGAGTCGACATCTTAGAAGTTTTAATTATTTAAATTTTGCCTCAATAAATGCTTCCCCAAATCTTTGAGATCTCTAAGGTACCTTATGCCTTATAGTGTGTCTGCCTCACCATTTCCCAAAGATTGAGTAGGATTTGCTAATGGTCACCCAAAATTAATGTTATTTGGGACTTGATATGCCCATAAATATCCCTTAGAAAATTTTAAAGTTTAAAAACTCTCAAACATTCCTACAAAAATATCTTGCTCATTGTGATTGTAGCACCTATTAAAAGTTTGCTTCAACGAGCGTGATTCCATCCTAATAAGGCTCATATACCAGGTATCATACAAGAGATTGAGAGATGGTGGGAACATCAGCTTCACAGCAAGGAATAGGGGCACCTAGATATCTTGATAGATTACTAAATAGCAAATCATATGCTGTAGCTCCTGCGCAACCACCAAGAAGCTACCCGAGAATAAAAGCCCTAGGAGTCGGTCAAACTAGTGACCCTTCAAAGGTAAGGGAGTATGTAGACAAAATTGTGGACCCAATCCTTCAAAGGGCCAGTAGTAAGAACCTAAGAGAAGGGGCACATCAAAGGTGTCTCCAAAGAGCCAAGGCAAGGCAATATGAAACATTTGAAATGAGGATATGGACCTCACAATTGGCTCAGTTCATTGTCCCAACTGTGCACCCATGCCCAGATATAATTGAATTGTGCGCGGACTTGTTCCATCCACAATCTTACACCATCGAACAAGGCCCCTTCATGCTGTAGGTCACCCCATAAGCTATCAAGGACATGCTTGCCCTGTAATATGATGGTACTACCACCTTCCCCACCATTGATAGGATGCAAAGGATGTGGGAAAATGTCAACAATTAGATCAAGTTTCTAAGGTCTAAGTTATAAATGGCCGATGGGGATACCATGGTACCCACGCTCCCTATACCAAGGACTCAGTTCGCACCTGCTAGCTAAGATGCACTGTCAATGATAGCCCTCATCTTTGGCATGCAAGATGACATGGCTATATATGCTGAGCAAATGGCCATCTTGTTCAGGCTAAAAATAGTTGACAAGACGCAGGAGTAACATCTTGACTTATTTGAGCACATTGCCTTCTCAATGGTGGAGTAGCTAACCCAATTTAGGTCAAAAGGGGTATTCAAGTATTGATCCTTCTTGTTCCATCTAATCCTACATCAAAATCCTGACCTTTTCACCCACTACATGAATTTGAGCCTATATGATCCATTTTTCAACCCCCAAAGAACTATTCCTGTGTCTGCATGGACACATGTCCTATCAAAAACTAGTGACATGTATGACTTTTGGGAACTATACGTCACCCCTATTTTTCATTGCCTCAGCCCTGAGCCTATTATAAACAGGTTATTCCCAAGTGTTACGAACCTCCTAGTTAGTTGTCCCATCCCATGTGACTTCTATTTTGGGGCCCATCACATGATCGTAAGGGTCCATGGATTTTGTGGGGAGCTAGTGTTGCTATGAAAAGTTTTAACTCTTCAGTTAGTATTCTTGGAAATCACTAAGCAGGTGTCGGTGGTTGATAATGAATATGGTTCCAAGAAGAAGAAGAGGAGAATGTATAATCTCCCATGGATGGCAGGCAATGTAAGCCCAGAAGCCAAAGAAGCTGAGACTGTGCTGCTAAGGAAACTAACCTTCCTAGGGCTCCTATTGGTTGAGGACAAGTGGGTTTATGACCCAACTGATTACATAGCCTCCATAGTGAGGAAAAATAGAATTGGAGCTAGGATTGTGCATGAAAGCCACCCCTTCTAGGAGACCAGGAAAAACCCTGCTGAAGACGCTTTTGGTCTCTATGTTGAGCTAACAAACCTGCCCCTCCCACCGAACTAGCCATGGGAGACCTTCTATGATAAATAGAGGGATTACTATCCCAAGGTTAGGATGACCTCTGGTTTGAGAAGGATGCTGAGGAACAAAGGTTGGGACGTAGAGAAAATTGAGGCCTATTGGAAATATAGGCAAGAAATTTCCTAGACCACCCATGCCTTTAGAGGCATAGATTCAGATGAAAGGTGGGAAGATCTCTGGGATGAGTGGCATCCATCCCTTGCATCTAGCCCAGACACAAGCCAAATACCAACACTTAGGGTAGAGTAGGAAGTAGGGACGAGACCAAGCCAATAGTCACAGACTTTAGAACAAGCTGCAGCTGCCACAAAACAATAAAGAAGTGTGGTGTCATCACCATTAAGGGTCAACCCATTAGGGGTAATTAAAGTCCCTAGTTCTTTAAATGTGCCACTGGTAATAGTAGAGGTAGAAGGGAGACAAACATAGCCAGAGGTGGAGACACCCAGAAAAAGGAGGGTGCAGTTCTAATTGGATCCAGAGGAGGAAGAAGAGCCTTCACAGCACCCAACATAGAGCACTGCAACTTCTCCTCAGGTAATTTTTCCTCCCCCCTCCCTCTTAATATATTGCTCACCCTATCAGCATGATGCCTCCACCCATTCAGATGACACCTCCTGCCACTACTACCATTCCCATCTCACAAGCCACCCCATCATTAGTGCTTTAAGCCCTCACATCACCCCATTTCTCCCCTTCCATTCCCAAAAAGATGCCCCTAAAACTCACCCCTACCCAACCAATGGCTCTCCAATATAGCCTACCACAAGGATTTCCTTTCGTAGGAGGCCATATTGCATTGCCTTCCACCTTCTAGACACAAGCCAATGCTGCTAGGAAGGCAAGAGAGGCCTGATTGGAGAAGAAGAGGATTAAAGAGAATAAAGTGCCAGTGATCCCACATTTGAGGTCACAAATTGACCCCATCCAATAGTAGCTGATGGTGACTCATTTATCACCCAACGTTGCCAAGTTGAGCAAGTAAATGCAGCCAAAAGACTACATAATGAACGCAGTGGCCATTGACATGTCCCTATTCAGGCCCTAAGACAGAGTCAAGCTACTAACCGAATCCACTTCTATGGTCATAGAATATTATTTGAAGAAATCAAGAAGACTATAGAATATGGAGGTTGATTTGGCCTAGGAGAAGGCAAACTATAACAATTTGGCCAAGGAAATAAATAAGAGAGACAATGAAATAGCTAGTCTATAGAAACAGTTGCAAGATACTATTTCCCTTTAGACTCAATGGGCAGTCTAGGCCCAAAATGATTTGTTGAAGATGGAGCTTGCACTTGTGAAAGATGAAATAATAGCTCTAAGATGAGAGAAGGCAACATTGTAGGGAAGAGTCGAAGGACTTCAACTGTAGGTTACCCAATCAGAGCAAAGGCTGCTATAGGAGCAGAATAAGGCTGTGGCTTTTCAAGCCCAATTATAAGCTGAGCAATAGAGGATGACACAACTATAAATCAATTTGGATAATAGGCCAAGAGGTGTTAGAGTGATGCAACTAGTAAGGGAGCTCTAAAAGTCAGCATGGGAGAGAATCTCTTCAGATATTGTCCAGCTTAAACCATTTTTCACCTTCCTACTCAATGCACAACAACTATGCAAAAGGGTAGAGAATTCAGTATAAAACACTCTGGCCACGATCTCTAAGAGAGTCATAGACTCCCATTAATTATTGGAGAAGCTCTACATCATGATGGATGCAACCTTGGTAGCTGTGGGAATCTCAGATAAAATGGCCACTATAAAATGGGTTAATGGGGAGCTCAAATGCAATGTCACAGCCAATAGTTGCAAGAACTGTCTCGATGTCATGAAAGAAGGCATTGGCGAGATGAGATGCCATAATGAAGATCTAGTGCAACTAGGCCTCCCTTCTCCATTCCCAAATGCAAAGATGGTCCTGATGGCTGATCAACTTAAACCATTGCTGCTTGCCAAACAAAGGGATCAAACAATTTTCTAAAGCTTGCGAGATGATTCCTCAGCCCCAGAGGTCAAAACTATTTTGGTTCCTATTTTTTAGCTGGAGTTTAGACTAAAATCCACTATCTAGGTCTTGCAAACTTTTTCACATAAGGATCTCATTAACTTGGATCTGGCTTTTGTTGAGTTGCAGAGTAAGCAAGGATTATCTGACCATGAGTGGTCTATCTATCAGACAACTCTTTTAAAGCTATAAATTTTGAAATTTTGATTGAGCAGGAGTCAGGTTCTTTTTGAGCAAGCTCAAAATTCTTGGGGGTCGTTAGTAATTTTAGAGTAATTTTTACTCTACCTCATATTTTATTTTTTAACTCAAGCTGTAATTTTGGTTCCTACATATCCTAGACGTTGCAGTAGAATTTTGAAGCAGAGGGCTAGTTCATTTTGCCTAAGTGTTCAAGTGCAGCAGAAGCTGCCAAGTGTTGCCCTTTAGTAGTGGATCCCTTTTCCCCTTTTTTTTCCTTCATGTCATTTTTGCCCAAGTATCAAATTCAAGTAGAAGTCACCAAGTGTCAATTTCTGGGAGATGAAGCTGGACAGCTGGCATCCTCCCAACACCTTTTTGTAACTTTTGGGAAAGTCACAGAATGTGCCACGTGCCTAATAATGGCTAATATGAATGCACCACATGTCAGCATCTGAGTCTCATAGAGGCACCCATGTTTCATTTGGCAAAGATTTTCAACGAACCAAGCAACATAGAGAGTGGAAAGTGACAAGTGGCAGTTAAGGAAGGACCTAAACTACTTTTTCAAAGAATGGTGGAGGTCCCCATGTATCAACTTCCAAGAAACTTTAGCTCAATGCCTGGGTTCAATACTTTGGTTCAATACATAAAGGTGTCATTTTATTTTACTTAAGTGCCATAAAGCAGCAGATGCTACCAAGTGTCACTCTCTAAGTCCCTTTTTACTCCATCCCCAGCAAAAGTAGAAGGCACCACGTACCTCTAGATGAAGAAGTGGAAAATGCCACATATTTTCCTAGGAGTAGTGGAAGTTTCCATGTTCCAACTTTTGAGAAACCATCTTTGAGCCTAATTGATGAATAAAGAAAGTAGAAGTGGCCAAGTGTCATCCTTCGATGCCTTCTAGATCAAAAGCGAGAATTTTCATGAATTGACTAAGTGTCCTCTTTTGTTTCAACAGAACAGAGTGCCCATCTACCTATTATGGCAAAGATGGAGGGAAAGCTTGGTGATAGTTATTCTAGGTAGATATAACAGTGCACTGGGTAGATTTTTGGGGGATTGCAAGAATTGATGACACCGTCTATTTATCCCCTATAAGTAGAGGCAAAGGAGATAGTTGAGCAGCCAAAATAGGTGATGGAATGAAGAATTTTAGGCATGAAGAGAGGTACTAGACATGGATTTCCATGCCGCAGTCAGGGCAATTCTTGATTAGACCAGGATGCATTCAAGGCATTGAAGGCACCATCTATTTTGTCCCCTATGAGTAAATGACAAGGTGGAATTGTGTGAGAGAAAAAGTGTTGTAAGGAGGCATCCAAGTCTATATAAGAAGAATTGTAAAATCAAAAGAAGGGGGGAATTTTTTAGTTTTAGACTGCTATAATTTTGATCAGTAATATAAAAACATAAAATAATAGAAAAGATAGGTTGGAATCTCTAGAACACATTAAAAAAAAGGAAAATTACAATGCATAGGCATAAATGGGTATATAAAATCAAATTAAATAATGTAGAACCAAATATTTTCACATGAGACCACACCATTAGGTGTCTATCTCTATGTCAATAAGCCTGTACATGTAAAATCTATGAAATTGTGCTTGTACCAAATGTGGGTATCTATAGGATTATGCATATAATGAAAAATTATTAACCAAGTTATTTTCATGAATCATAAAATAATATGCTTTGAAATGGTTTTATGATCAACCACTATAATTAATTAAAACATTCAACCCTTTGGTAGATTGGTTTCTATCACACTTCTCTATTAAACTTAAGTAATGGTCGAATGTGCCAATAAGTGAATATATTATTCAATACAAAATTATGATATCTAAGATGACCAATTATATGGTAAATAATGAGTGACAATATATCTTCACATAAAGTTTTATATCACCACGTCATGAGTCTATCATGTTTGATAAATTCAAATCTTTTGATGAGTTGTGGCATACAGTCAAAGAATGAGAATTCAAACTCATAGATTTTTAATAAATATAGTATAAACCAAATGCTACAACTAATTAAAATACTAAGTTTCAAATAAAACCAAGCTATAAGTTTGAATATAATGAAATTAGGAATGAATTAAAAGTAATATTCAATATAGTATCATAACCAATAAATAAACATCAGTTGAAAGCTCTACCAAAGAGGCAATTTTTACAGTTACCATCACCTACTCATATAGTGTTATAGAATTTAATTGAGTACAACATCATATATCTCCATCCATAATTATAGGTTGATATTAATAAAACTTAATATAAGGTATTTGAAAATAAAACATATTTTGACTATCATAGATGTATTGGACATTCTAAAAAATCGTGTTACAAGGTAAGGCATAAGATACAAGATCTTATTGATGTTAATAATATTGAGTTAATCACACCCACATAGGATTATAAAACACAACAAAAAATAAAATTTTATGTCAAAAATTATAGTCACTAAAATTAACATTTAATGCTAAAACAATACACTTGTGATCATCCTCTATGCATACTTAACCTATACACAATTCCATAGTTTTAAACCACTTTTATTCTACTTCTATGTGGATGACCCTCTACCTTAAATTAAATTTTATATTTTTTCTTTTATTTCCTCATTATAAATAGCCTAATTTCATCCCTTTAATTATTCATACTTATAGTTTGGTTGTCCTGGCTCTTTAAACAAGGTAGCTCCTTCAAAACAATCTTGATATCCAGTAATGTCTGAAGCCATCAGTTTCATACTCCCATCAAGTAATAGATAATTTATTAAAATTTAATTCATCTAATAGGTCATATGTATGTTTTGAAATTCCCATTAAATAAATCCCAAAAGAATAATTATATAAACACATTTTCTATTCATGTGTTCACTAGAGGCTAACACTATTGTAAGTTATAGAATTATCTAACTACACATTGATATAAAAATACATACTCTTCCCAATTTTGAGTCCATACAGGCCAAGTATCCATAATATAGGTGTAAATATAATAATAATTTCAAAATTAATAGTTCAAATATCTAATCACACCAATATTTTACTATCATATACCATTACACTAGTATTTCAAACACATCACCATAGCATAAGATAACTATAGGGAGCTTAATCCCTCTTCATATTCACCAATATTTTACTATCATATACCATTAGTATTTCAAACACATCACCATAACATAAGATAACTATAGGGATTTTAATCCCTCTTCATATTATTGGTATGTAGTCATATTTTAACACATGGTGTGTTGATTTCAAACATATCTTGACACCCTAACCCATTTTTCCCTTTTACTACATTAGTTCCTCCTTGTTTCTTGAGTTAGGGTTAGAGTGAAGAAGAAGGCACACAATGATTGCATAGAAAATAGGTCTACACTAAATATATACATGGTACCTACAGGTTAAGGCACACCCATCATAAATTCCACCAAGGAAAAAAAATCTATTGGACATCAATACACCCTACAGATGACAAAATAGGCCAACCTTGTCTAAATAGCATGCCCTTGTGCAATAATTAAACAGAAGCATGGTTTTGATTCACAATGACCTCACATGGTCCCATAGTAAATTACATAGTCTTTGTTATAATACATTAGATCTAAGTGTCAACTAAGTTATTTTTCTTTAGTACTCTTCCTTTTAGAAATTTTTAAAAAATTGTAAGTTAAAATTTAGTCGTGTATATTTATTACATAATTTACATATTCTAAATTACTCATTTGTTTGATTTAATTAAATTAATACTTTATTAATTTCCAATTTTGATAAAACATATTGGTGATTCTATTTTATTTGTTAAATATTTCAAGCCTTGGTTTTCCCTAGGGTTTCCTTCTATCATTTTACTAGGGTTTCAATTAAATTTTTTATCTCCTTATTATGTTAGACTATATTCAAGTGTTATCTTATCTCTCTCTTCTTGTTATCATTTTTGTATTTGGAAAATTTAAAATGGATAAAAAATGATACATTCATCCTTTTAACCCTCAATATGGTGATAGTTAGTTTCCATCTAACTAGGTCCATGCTATCACTATCCTAAAAGGTAAGGTGACCCATCCTATAGTGATAAATAAAGGTAACCAACATGTCCTTCCTCAACCCCTTCCACCTCCCACATCTCCTGTTGATGATTTTGTGTGCATATTCAATTGGAAGGGTTTATGCTTGTGAATCCATTAAAGATAAAATTATCACTATGAATAATCAATATAATAATTTCAAATTTAAAATTATTATTTAATTTCAAAGATCACATCATGGGAAAATCATATCACATATACAAATAATACAAAGTATGTCAGTGTCAATCATGTATTTGCATCTTAATCTAGTAATTGTGTGCCTAACAAGACTTCATATAAAAAATGGAAGCTTAAAAATAATACATATATAATTAATGATTCAAAAACTATGAAAAATTCTAATAAAATCTCAAGTGAGGTTAAGTGAAATTCTTAGAAAAAATTGATCAAATTGCCTCCTATACATCCTCTACAGAGATAAAAATACTATTGTGTATATCATAGAACACATAGGCATCATACAGATGGTTGCTTGGCTTTGAAAAATGAAATAAAAAATATAATTGATAGTGCTGATATTATAATAGATACATTAATCAAACAACCCACTCTTTATGATTACATCTCTTAAAGCACAAGTGAAAATTAAAGAAAAAAGTATGGATACAAAAGGGTAATTTAGAGAAAAGCAAGATTCAAAACGTAAACTTAGAGAAAGAAAGATTAAAAAAGGAAAAATTGGAAAAATACAAGTTATTAAAATAATATATTGATAAAAAATGATTTCAAAAAAAAAAGAACAAGAAAGGTTACTATTGACCAAATTTGACTTTTTAATTAATCAAATTAGGGCACCTATAACTAAAAGTTTGACTCTCTAGGTATATAGGGGTGTAATGTCATGTCATGAGGTTTTTCATAGGTCATTTGATGCCATTAAATGTTATATTATCTTTGTTCAATTAATTTTTATGTCTATTTATCATTTTGGGTCATTTTAAGGGTCAAAATAGTGCATTTAATGCTTTGTACATATTTCTTGGGAAATGTGAAGGTGCCAAAATGTGATGTCATGTCCAATGTGTCCTTATAAGTCTTAAGTAATTTAAAATACTAAAATATGGTAGGTTATGCATAAGAAAAGTTAGTTTTATTAAAGAGAAAGGAGAGATTGGCACTTGTACAACCTCCTTGAGAAGTGTGCCACTTGGAAAAGGTTGAAATGTGACTCTTCAAATTCCCCAAGCTAAGTTAATTTTTTTTTTTGATTTGGATATGTAATTTATTTCTCAAAACCATTTTACTTCCTTTTCACCTTTCTAGACACACAAAAGTGACTTGCAAGTTTGTACTTGGTATAGTCAACACAAAGATTTTAAAGTAGAATGCTTCTGGGAGGTTGTTTTATACTCAAATATTTTTTTTAATGGAAATATTTTAAATAATGATCAAATGTGCTTTATGAATCATCCATTTGAAGTTGACTATGAAAATCTACCTACCCATCCATACACCCTATCAGTTTTCCCTTGGTTTGAGTAGTTTCATACAAAACACTTGATGAGATTGGTTCAAAATGTTTTTGACTATGTACCCTCATGTCTCCCATGATTTTTTTTCACATTTTAAGTTTATTTGATGAGTAAATCAATTTAAGTTTGCAAATTGGTCTCTTTTGAGTGCAATAGGTAGTTTTCATTATTTCTAGGAGCTTCATGCTTGTTCATGGTTTTATGAGATTGTGATGAGACCTCTAACATTTTTCCAATTTTATCTTTCTTCCCTTAATCTTCCAATATTATATTCTAAAACAATCTTCATGAGTATAACATCCATATGCAATATTCAGATTCTGGCAACCATTGATGAGCATGTTCATGTGTTTTCATGAATGATTTTATGTTAAAAGGGAGGTGTAGATACTTGTTTCATATCCGTGATAGTATTAATATGATTATGGATGTGTTAGGATAAGAATAAAACTCATTTTAATGCCAATTCAATGCTTACTATCCATATTCCCTTTGCTGCCTATGTACACTAAATATTCACTTACAGTCAGCCTTGATAGAAGGCACTTGGAAGAAGAGAAGCTCATGAGAATAAGGTTTTAGTATTTTTGAGGTATTTTAAGCTAAAAAAATTCATTTTATATCTTTGTGATAACATATAATGTGTCCACAAACATAGGAACCTTGTATTCTGCCTTAATTTTATTTCACTGCCTATGTGAAATGCACACCTACAAGTGGCCTAACAGAGGGATATGATGTCATAATGGAGAATTGAAGTGTGGGTTTAAGCTCTCCTTAAGATAAAAATATTATTAAAGGGCATAAACATCCACATTTGAAATGTTAAGAGGTAAATGAGGCTGAAATTATACTAGAGAGTTAGTGGACTTTGTTTTAGGCTCCTTGTCCCCAAAATGAGAAAACAAAGATCCTAGGGATTTTGACAATATCCTATAGCATGGTTGCAAGGAATTATAATGCATATATATGACCAAATATTTTATTCAACTAATATAAAAATAAATCCAAAAAATATGAAAGGTATAACACTATTGGAGGTGGGAGTTTTCAAGGTTCAAAGTTGCCCTAAAACACACTAAAACCCTACAGTCTCATCTATAATTTTGAGTTTTGAATGGGTTTTGATATCTACAAGAAGAAATGAAACTTATATTAATGTTTTTAATTATATACTAGATTTAATTATGTATATATGATCATGGAAATCATTATAATAATGAGTAGGAAGTGTTTCAAGTCTCAATGCACACCTACAAGTGTCTGTACATAGTCCCAAATGTCCACTATAGCCAAGACATAATATCCATATCATTTATGATAGGGAGTTTAAAAATTGATAAATGAGTGATTAAATTGATATAAATGGGTATATATATTATAAGGAAGATTAATTTTTGAGTCCTATGTAAACCTACATGACTCCCTTCATGTGAAACATGGGCACTTACAACCAACTTGGAGTGGCTAAGATAAATAGTGATCAAAATTGATTTTTGTGAGAGTATTTTGGAAATTTAAAAGTAAATGAGGTTAGGATAAAATATTATGTGGATTTTTAAGTTTCAATTAAAAATTCTAACATCATAACCAAGTCATAAGAAGATACCCATACCTACAACAAAGACAGAGGGTTGGAGTGCTTGAAATGGATTTCATCTCAACCATGAGCCCAAAAAGTATAGTTATGGGAGTGGTATTATGGTGTGATATGTTTTAAATAATGTTTTTTACATTATATTTAAGTATAAAAATGCACTTGAAACCCATAGTTGACTTCTCCTTCAAGGCAAAAAGGGCACCTACAACCATTACAATTGGCTAAGATAAAATAGTGAGTTAGAATACAATCTAAGTGATGATATATTCAAATAGACAAGGTGTAAAAGTGAATATAGGGAGCCCTAAAGAAGTTTAATTTTTTTTTAAATATTTTTTAATGAAAAATAAACCTACAGGTGCCTTTTTTGATGAGAAGCACAGTCACAGTCAGAAGTGGCACTGTCTTGGCTAATCAAGGTTTTGGGAGGAACATGGGAGTCCTAGGTTATAAGAAAACCTAGATCATAGTAATTATATTAATAATTATATATTTAAACTATAAAATTTTGACATTATATATAGGATAGGGTCTTAATAGGTTGCATATATAGTCCATCCCTTCACACCCTGCCCACAACCTCTCTCCTAACAAGATGTTTGAGTTTTTATGATTTTGAAGGGTCTATACATAAGAAAAAGGGCTGAATTTAGGTTTTTAAGGTCATAATTAATTGATAAAAAATATCCTATACTCATTTTTAATAATAAAATTAGGGAACTACCCCTATTTTTTCTCAGATAGGGGTACTTCCCCTCATGTATACCCTGGCAATTTTCGTAAAAAAATGATAAAAGGATGATCAAGAATATATTAAAACATATAAAAGAGTTATGTAGAGTTTGAATACATATTTTAAATAATTATATACCAATAATTATGAGGTTAATATAAATATTGAGGTCCAAAATGCAAAAGGTGCAGGTAGACCTAGTAAGCAAGGATTAGGCCTAACACCTAAATGAAGGGTCATATGTAATTATAGCACTAAGTGAGAATTTAAAATGGTTATATAATGTTATTAAGGCTGATAAATAAGTTAATAAAGTATTTTTATGTATGGGAAACCATTAGAGGTTATTTTGACCTCTATGGTATAGTCAGGTTTACTTGGCATGCTCAAGCCTAGTGCCCAAATAAGGAGTAAGTCACACTTATAGCATGATTTAAATTTTATACCATATTGAAACATGTTTATAGGATGGATAAATATGTTTTTAATCCTTTTTAAGCAAATAAGTTTAAGGAGAACCTAATTTTGGCTTGAAACCAACATTTGACTTGTGCAAGTGAAAAGAAGAGCTTGATAGAGCAAATTTGAATACTCACACCTATCATGATGATTCACATGGAGACTAGAGAAGATTAAAAGAGTTTAAGAATTTAATATAGTTTAATTATTTCATAAACAACCATTTTTTGGAATTAGTCTGAAACTCCAATGTCATGGTTTTATGAAACAAGCTTAAGGGTCAAAATTGCCCTAAAAACCTCCTAAACCCTTGCAAGGACCAGTTTATGAAAATGGAGTTGGAAATGTAATATAATGGAATATTATGACCATGAAACCTATTTTAAATTTTAAATTACTCCCTCAATATACTCCACATGATTTTTGGATGTATAAACCTATATGGACATGGTAGAAACATGTTATTTTGACCATTTTTTGTGTTGTGTAGGCTACAAGAGGATTTTGAACACAAATATAACTTTGAGATAAATATATATACTTGGGATAACTCTTAATGTCAATTTAATAATTAATAATAAATCTTAAGGGTTAAAATAATAGCTCTCATTTTAGCCAGTCAAAACTAGCCTAATGGACAAGCTAAGAAGAAGTGTGAAAACTTCAAGTCAATGGATTTTTAAGGTGTACTTTGTGATTTTAATTCCATGGAGGGTATTTAAATGTGTAAATAAATTCCTAAAAAATATTTTCATGAACAAATGATGCCAATTTGGAAGCCAAATGTGTAGGGTGCATGGAAGAGCACTTTTCTAGACAACATATGATGATTGCTTCTCTCCAGGTGATTCTAGATGACAATGCATACAAATAATTCATGGAAATTAATGTATTATTTAATTAATATTCATTAAAATAATTTTTATTTATCCTTATTAGCTATAGGATGTTCAAACAACTCCAATCATGGAGGCAATTTTTTTGAGCCAGTTGAGGAATTTTCTTGCCACTTTTCATGAAGTTTGTGACTCAGATTGAAACTTATAGCTCCTAAAATTACATGTTTCATATAATACCATAAAAAAATTCACAATTAACTCCTTGGATCATCTTTACAAGTGTCCTTGTGACCCTTGGACTTCTTTCTTCATTTCTCTCTCATAAGTTCTATAAAAACTAGTCATTTTGGCATTGTATTAGATGATCCACCTAAGTATGGTGAAGTTATGATTATTTGTATACATTTTTATAAATAAAATGACTAAGTTTTACATAATCCATGGTTTTTCATATTGTTCTTTACTTGAATGATGAATTTTCTTAGTGAAGATTATGGATTTCTTAGCAAGTTGTCACATTCTATCACCTATTTGTAGCTTCTTCTTGTAGGTCATGTGATGTGTTATATAAAATATCAAAGTTTAATTGATTTATTCTCTCAATTATTTCCATTAAATAACTCTTTTCTAGTCCTCCTAGATTTGCACATTCATCCATAACCCCATAATGTAACATTAATGAAAGAAGACATAGATTGGAGAGTGTATGTTTAGTTTGTCCTTTGATTTCAAGTATAATATTAATATGATTGGATTTAATAAATATATTATATGTATAACCTCCCTTATGTTAGTTTTATTTCAGTTATATCTATCCTTTTTTACCCCCCAAAGTAAGTATTAGTTTCAATCTTAAGTATTACATCAAGGGAGCTAACTCTATCTAGAGAGTCACCTCATTCCTTAGGCTACCAACAAGAATAGAGGTGATTTCATTTTTCCACTTGTAAGAGGAGAGATTTTCATCTTCTCAAAGGGTATATATCCACGTGACAATAGTTTTTGGCATGCCTAGTGGGACTATTATTCCAAGAAGTTGAGAGATTTTTGGTGTTGTCTCTCAACAATCAACCTTTAGAGGTATCTATCCAAGAATAAATGGTGACTCCAAAGACATCAATTAGTAAAAAAACCAAATTTATCCTTTGAATATTTATGGTAACATTTTTTCTTTTTTTTCTTTCTTTCAATGAGTTTTCATGGCTTACTTTGGTGTTGAGTTTTGTTCTCTACAAGTTGGTGAGACATTTCAAGATTTTACCAATCCCTATCAATATTAGATAGTCCTTGGTAAATATTATCATGATCCTTATAAATATTAATATGAATTTAATCAACTCCAATATGATCCTTTTCAGCCCATGCATGAAGTACATCAACCCTATACCAGCCTCCTCAATGTTTTGCTCCTCTTAGTTAACCTATCCACTCCTCAAGCCAACCCATTTCCACCTTCAAGAAGACACTCTTGGGCTACGAGAGTTATATGTTGAATCTTGATACTCAAAATGGATGTGGTATAGATGTTCCTAATCATGCTATTCATAAGGTTAAAGAAGCATTAGATTTGATCAAAAGAGAGTGGGTACCTATTGAGAGAGCTAATTGGCAAAGGCTTACAAGTGAGATGATTGATATGAGTGGTTTAGTCTCTTCCTTAGAGAATAAGCTAGGAGTTCATGAAAGCCAACATAAAATCCACTTCCCAAAGTTTCATACCAGCCATACATGACCCCTACTCATGAGCCAAATAAAGCTCATAAAAGTCATCCTTTTCCAAATCAGATGGAGGAGAGAGTTGAAAGAAGAAATCTTGTGTTTGAATCTACTCTTGATAGGCAAGTTGAGTTGGAAAATATGAATATGCAATAGTATATGTTGGTATCAAAGGAATTGGAATTGAAACTCTCATTTCCCTCTCAATTGCATCCCCACCACCTCAAAAGGAGACTCATAATTATAATGTCCTAAGTTGGAATAAGATAGTGGAGTCATGGGGAAAGAAAGAGGAGATAATTATTAACAAAGAGTGTGAAGTTGAGAAGACTATTGATCCTATATAAAATCCTCCTACCATTCTCAAGAAAAGGCTTCTAATCCTAACATTCTAAGCTAGAATAAGATAGTGGAGTCATGGGGAAAGAAAGAAGATAGAAGCATTTTTAAAGAGTTTGAAGTGGAAAATGGAGTTGATCCTTTGCAAGTCCCTCCCACACTTCCTAAATAAGCTTCTTGTGTTCCATGTCAGCCCTCATGCATCCCTCATACTCATGATTATTCCTATGATATTTAAGAAAGACCTTTCCAAGAGAACCTAGCCAAGCAAATTTAAGAAGATCAAGTCCCTCCCACCAACTAGTCCCTTTTGTCCTCATACAATAACCCTTTACCTTGATGAACCTATGGTGTGGGAACCTTAAGAAGATCAAGTGGTTGAGGAAAATTTAGATCTCTTACTTAAAGAAAGTGTAACTCCTTGGCAACCTTATTGGGCTAGGTTACTGGATTTAAAGATGTCTAGTCTTGGCATCACTAAGAAGGAGTTGGAAGATGTTGCATCACTTGAAAAAAAAGATCAGATTGTGATAGATGAGGTACCATTTTAAAAACCTAAATAGGTCCTAAGTGATGAATAATAGGTGAGCTCTTGTGTTGAATCTTGTTTGGTTGATGAGGAAGAAACACTCCTTGTGTTGAAGAAGAAATCTTGGAAGAGGTCCTATTGGAATATAAAGATGAAGTTGAAAGAGTATCTATTATTTTTACACTTCATGATGCTGATAAAATTTAAGATGATTACTTATGGTAGATATTTGAGGACATTTGCAAAGAATTTGAATCTCTCAAGGGAAGTACAACTCCTTTAGGGCTGGTTACAAGTGATGGTAAGAAAGATGACATTGTCCAAGATGCCATAAATGAGCAAGATGAAATTTTAAAATATGTCATAAGTGAGAAATATCATATTTCACATCAGCCTTTAGAGGTCAAGAAAAACCTCTATTAACCTCCATCTTTCAAAGAACAAGAGATCATTCCTTTTGAGACCATGCCTACAAAGAAGATGAAAGTTGATCATAAGAAAGAGAGTGGGCATCAATTTGAAGTATGTGTAAAAGGTAAAGAGGAATATTTATACATTGGAGACCTATTTTAATATGGTATACTTTATAACAAATCAAATGAAGTGCCAAGGAATAGGTTTGGTCCATCGAGTGTTCAATTTAAAGAGCACCATACTTGGCATTCTCATCCATCTCATGCAAAAAGAGACTCAAGAAAATTTCCTTTTGATCCTATAAAGGGAGGTATTACTTATTTTCAGCTATATATAATAGTTTTTTTTATATTCCCCTAAGTGATTTGAGCACATGTGTGTGTCTTATGTGTTTACTTTCTTTGTTGTGTGTGTCCTTTGATTTGTGTGGTTAAGGTAGTCATTAGTGTCTTGTCTTGATAAAAGGGTTTGTGGTCAATAGTCAATGTTATTCTTGTTTGTAATATTATCTATATTAATCCATAATCCCAATGGACTGATAAGGCTACTGGTCTACTTAGTATAGCAGGCATACTACCCCTATGAGTCACCAATTTGTTGACCAAATTTGACTTTTTAGTTAAATTGGGGAACCTATAGGTAAAAATAAGACTTTATAGGTTTGTAGCGGGTGTAATATAATATCATGAAATGTTTCATAGGTCATTTTAATCTATTCAATGTTATATTATCTTTGGTCAATTATTTTTTATGTCCATTTGTTAGTTTGGGTCATTTTAAGGTTCAAATAGTGTATTTAATGATTTATATAGGTTTATTGGGAAATGTGAAGGTTTTAAAACCTTATTTAATGTCCCATGTTTCCTTATAAATCTTAATTAACTGACAATATTGAAGGATGGTAGGTTATGAAAAAGAAAAGTTAGTTTTCTTAAAGAAAAAGGAGAGATTGGCACTTGTATGGCCTCCTTGGGAAGTGTGCAACTTGGAAAATGTTGAAATGTTACTATTAAACTTCAAAAATATTATTTACATGTTTTTTTATTTGTATATGTCATTTATTTCTCAAAACCAGTTTTCTTCCTTTTCACCTTTCTAGACACACAAAACTGACTTGCAGGTTTATACTTGGTATAGTCGGCTCAAAGAGTTTCAAGTGGAATAATTTTTTGAGGTTTTTTAAAACTAATATACCTTAATTTTAATTTAAATATTTTTAATAATGATAAATTTTTCTTTATTAATCATTCATTTGAAGTTGACTGTGCAAATCTACCTACCCATCTATACACCCTATCAGTTTTCCCTTGGTTTGAGAAGTTACATAAAATACACTTGATAAGATTGTTTATAGATATTTTTGAATATGTAAGCTAATTTATCCCATTATTTTTTTCATGTTTTAGGTTTATTTGATGAGCAATTCACTTCAAGTTTGCAAACTAGTCTCTTTTGAGTACAACAAATAGCCTTCATTATTTACAAGAGCTTCATGCTTGTTCATGGTTTTAGGATATTGTGATGAGAATTATCACATGTTTACAATGTGATATTTATTCCCTTGATCTTCCAATATCATATTCTAAATCAATTTCCATGAGTATAACATCCATATGAAATATTTAGAGTCTGACAACCATTGATGAGCATGTTTAGGTGTTTTCATGAACGAGTTCATGTTAAAAGGGATGTGTAGATACTTTTTTCATATAAATTATATTATTAATATGATTATGGAGGTGTTAGGATAAACATATAACTCATTTTAAGGCCAATTCAATGCTTACTGCCCATATTCCCTTTGCTACTTGTGTACACTAAATGTTCACTTACAATCAGCCTTGACATAAAGCACTTGGAAGAATAAAAACTCATGGGAATAAGGTTTGAGTCTTGGTTTAGGTATTTTAAGCTAAAATAATTCATTTTATATCTTGGTGATAACATATGAGGTTTCCACAAGCATAGGAACCTTGTTTTCTATCTCAATTTTGCTTCACTGCCTATGTGAAATGTATACCTAAAAGTGGCCTAATAGAAGGATATGATGTCACAATGGAGTATTTAAGTGTGTATTTAATCCATACTTAAGATAAAAATAGTTTTAAATGGACTAATCATGAATATTTGATATTTTAAGATGGAAAATGTGGGTGAAATTATACTAGAGAGTTAGTGGACTATGTTTTAGGCTCCTTGTCCCTAAAATGAGAAAACAAATCTCCTAGGGATTTTGACAATATCCCATAAGATGGTTGACATAAATTCCAATACCTCTATATGAAAAAATCCTGTAGTCTATTCATATAAAAATAACTCCACAAAATATGGAAGGTAGAACACTATTGAGGTGGGAGTTTTCAAGGTTTAAAGTTTCTGTAAAACACAGTAAAACCCTGCAGTCCCATCTACAGTTTTGAGTTTTGAATGGATTTTGATATATAAGACAATAAATGAAACTTATATTAATGTTTTTAATGGTAAAATGGATGGAATTATGTATATATGATAATGTAAATCATTAAAATTATGAGTAAGAAGTGTTTCAAGTCTTAATGCACACTTACAAGTGTTTGCACATAGTCCCAAATGTCCACTACAGCCATTACATAATCTCCATATCATTTATGAAAGGGAGTTTAAACATTGAGAAATAAATGTGGGTGATTAAATTAGTATAAATATGTATATATATTATAGGTAATAGTAGTTTGTGAGTTTTTGAGTCCTATGTAAACCTATAGGACTCCCTTCATGTGAAACATGGGCACCTACAACCAACTTGGAGTTGTTGAGATAGAGAGTGACCAAAATTAAATTTTGTGAGAGTTTTTTGGCCATTTAAAATTTAATTAGGGTAGGATAAAATACTTAGTGTATTTTTAAGTTTCAATTAAAAATTCTAACATCATAACCAAGTCATAAGAAGAAACCCACACCTACAATAGAGGTAGAGGGTTAGAGTGCTTGAAATGGACTTCATCTCAACCATGAGCCCAATAATTATAGTGATGGGAGTGGGATTATGGTTTGATATGTTTCAAATAATGTTTTTTATATTATCCTAAAATATAAAACATAATTGAAACCCATATTTGACTTCTCCTCCAAGGCAAAAAGGGCACTTGCAGCCATTACAGTTGGCTGAGATAAAACAATGAGTAAGATTATAGTCTAAGTCATGATCTATTCAACTAGACAGGGTGGAAAAGTGACTCCAAGGAGCCACAAAGGAGTTTAAAAATGTTTTTTTAATATTTTTTAAAGATAAATCAACCTACAGGTGCCTTTTTAGATGTGAAGCACAATCATAGCCAAAAGTGGCAATGTCTTAGCTAATCAAGGTTTTGGAAGGAGGAACATGGGAGTTATAGGTTATAGGTAGACCTATATAATAGTAAATATAATCATAATGATATAATTACACTATCAAAATTGGAAATTTAATATAGGATAGGGTCTTAATAGGTTGCATATACAGTCCATCCCTTCAAACCCTAGCCATAACCTATCTCCTAATAGTCTATCTAAGTTTTTATGATTTTCAAGGGTTTATACATAAGATAAAGGGATTAATTTATGTGTGGGGGTCCTCATGAATTTAGTAAAAATATAAAAGACTCAGTTTTATTGATAAAATAGGGGAATTACCCCTTATTTTGTCTTAGATAGGGGTACTTCCCCTCAGGTAAACCCTGGTAGTTTTGATAAATAATGATAAAAGGATTATCAAGGATCTATTCAAACCTATTAGAGAGTTGTGTAGAGTTTTAATAAATATTTTCAATCATGATATAAAAATAATTAGGGGGTTAATATAAATAGGGACGTCAAAAATGCAAAAGGTGCAAGTAGACCTAGTAAGCAAGGATTAGGCCTATCACCCAAATGAAGGGTCATATGCAATTTTATCTATAAGTGAGGATTTAAACCAGTTTTAACATGTTATTGAGGCTAATGAAAAAGTTTATAATCTATTTTGAGGTATTTTAAACTATTATAGGTTATTCTAATCTCTATGGTACAGTCAAGCTTACTTGGCATGCTCAAGCCTAGTGCCCAAATGAGGAGTAAGTCACACTTATAGTATGATTTTAGTTTTATAACATATTGAAACATGTTTAGGTGATGAATAAATATGTGTTTAATCCTTTTTAAATAAAATAAGTTGTATGGTAACCCAATTTTGGCCTAAAACCAACATTTGACTTATGCAAGTGGAAAGAAGAGCTCGATAGAGCAACTTTAAATACTCACACCACTCATGATGATTCGCATGGAGACAAAATAAGATTAGAGGAGTCTAATAATTTCATATAGTTTAATAATTTCCTAAAAAAACATTTTTTTGAATTATTTTGAAACTTTAACATCAGGTTTTTATGAAATAAGCTTAAGGGTTAAAACTGCACTAAAATCCTCCTAAACCCTTGCAAGGACCAGTTTGTGAAAATAGAGTTAGAAATTCAATATAATGTAATATTATGACCATGAAAAATATTTTAACCTGGAATGGACTCCCTAAATATTCTATACATACTTTTTGGAAGGACGAACCTGTATGGACATGGAAGAAATATGCTATTTTTAACCATTTTTTATGTTTTGCAGGCTACAGGAGGAGTTTGAACATGAAACCAAATTTTTTTATGAATATATAGACTTGGAATAACCAATAATATAAATTTAATACTCCATAAAAATTATTAAGGTCTTTAAAAATATCTCTCATTTTAGTGAGTCAAAATTAGCCTAATGGACAAGCTAGGGAGAAGTGTGAAAACATTAATTAAATGGATTTTTAAGGTGTCCTTGGTGATTATAAGGACATTTATGGTATTTAAAGGTGTAATTAAATTATTTATACTTATTTTAATGAATAAATTATTCCAATTTATAATCCAAGTGTGTAGGGTACATGGAAGAATAGTTTTCTAGACAACAAATGATGATTGCTTCTCTTCAAGTGATTCTAGATGACCAAGACTATAAAAAATTCATGGAGAGGAATTTATGATGTATTTAAACTTCATTAAAATAATTTTTACTGATCCTCATCAGTTACAGGACGTTCAAATAGATCCAATCATGAAGGTAAGTTTTCTAAACTAGTTGAGGAGTTTTCTTGCCACTTTTCATGAAGTTTGTGACTTGGATTGACACTTGTATCTCATAAAATTTCATGGTTCATACCATACCATATAAAAATTTGCAATTAAATCCTTGGATCAGATTTAAAATTGTCCTTGTGACCCTTATACTTCTTTCTTCTTCTCTCTCTCACAAGTTCTATAAGAACTAGGCATTTTGGCATTGTATTGGATGCCCCACCTGAGTATAGAAGATACATGCTCATTTGTATACCTTTTGATAAATAAAATGAATAATTTTTACCTCTTCCATGATTTTTCATAGTGTTATTTACTTGAATTTTGAATTTGTTTAGTGAAGACTATGGATTCCTTAGCAAGTTGTCACATTCTCTCACCTATTTGTAGCTTTTTCTTGCAAGGCATGTGATGTGTTCTAAGAAATTTCAAATTTAATTGAGTTATTATATTAATTAGTTCCATTAAATTCCTCTTTTATATTCCTCTTATATTTTTAGATTCATCTATAACACCACAATGTACCATTGACGTAAGAAGACATAGATTGGAGAGTTTATGTTTAGTTTGTCCTTTGATTTCAAGTGTAATATGCATATGGTTTGATGTCATCAATATATTTGGTGTATCACCTCCCTTAGGTTAGTTTTATTTTAGTTATCTCTCTCCATTTTCACCCCACAAAGTTAGTAGTAGTTGCAATCCTAAGTAGTACATCAAGGGAGCTAGCCCTATCTAGAGACTCACCTCATTCCTTAGGCTTCCCACAAGCCTAGAGGTGATTCCATTATGCCACTTGGATGAGGAGAGATTTTCATCTCCTCAAAGGGTGAAAATCCAAGTGATAATAGTTCCAAAAGATACAACATAAAAAGTTACAAAAATAAGTTCAACCTAAGAGATAAAACATATCTTTGTCTAATATTATTGTATAAATATAAAAATCATCACTCATCCATCATGAATAATTTCATCCTCATTCCATAATAAATATAATTATTAGTAAATTTTGTACCATAATTCATAATTTATTATAATATACAACTTACTCCCCTTTAAATTTTTTTTTTATTATCTCAACCTTACACTTACATCACATCATCATTTACATAAATTAATCCCCTAGTTATCATACCACTTAACCATTAATAAATCTTTCACAATTATTTAGGAATTTAAAATTCATCATTACCTACCCTCAACTACCCTTACTAACATTCCTAAAAATCACATTATTAATCACACTCTAATAATTATTTATTAACTCTAATGACTTCTAGAAATCTCTAAGCTTCCTAGATCCCCACACTAAGCTTCATCTAGAATTTTCTAGGAATTTTTAATTCTTATGAAATATCTCAACCATTGATCTTTCATCCTCCATGGATGAAATATAGCCATCTATTCTCTCGTCAAACTCCTATAAATGGAGATACACCCCCATGCAAACCCAATAGATTTCATGTAAAATCTTTAATCTCATCATAATATCATTTTATCAAAATAAATCACTCATGCATAGCCAATATTTTTTCCAAGCCTTGAGTTAACAAGACCAATCCAAAAATTCAAACATAAAGCATTAGATCAAGTATTTGGAGCCATTTACAACATCGAGAGGAAGTTTATTGCATGAAAAATTCAAGTATAAAGGTTTTTATTTGTGTTTCACTTAGTTTTCATTAAATTTGCTTTCTCTTTTGCTCCAAATAGAGGTTGTTTATTTTGTCTAGGGAGATAGTTGTGTCTAAAATTCTCATGTATTTCTATTTAATCCCATATAAAATAAATTAAGAATACATTTTTTTGTAACCATAATGCGAGAAATACCTTAACCATTGCTTATAAATATTCTAGTGTGTTTTGGCAAGATTTCAAGTTCCTTAGTGGAAATATTTATTAGTTGAAATCTTCAAATTATCTTAAAATAACCACTTCCAAACTTAGAGTGGCTTCAAACTATGGCAAATTTGTTTTACCTTATGTAAATGTAATTTAGGGTTAACCATTAGTGGATTTGAACTTTACTATCAGACTACCTATTATGGTTTCCTTAACCATTTGACTTTTTTGCATAGTTTGTTCAAAATGCTTCTCTCATTCTTGTAATTTTGATTAAATGTTAATGGTTTTGTGGTGTTTCCTAGAAGTTTTGATTTTTTATTTCTATATCTATGCATATTTCAAATTCATTACTCTATAAACATGACTTCATTCTCGACACTATCAACATTATCAGACCTAGATGTGACTTTAAGATATAACTATTTCATTCTACTAAGCTTTTTATGTCTGAAGCAAATTCATGCTTATGTTTTAATAGTTTCACATTCATAGTTAGAATCTTTGATAACTACTCAGTGGATTCAAATTTTATTTCCTTATCTTTATAGTTAATTTTCTATATTTATGACTTCATTATGGTACTAATATCTTTGCATTCAATAAAAGAGGATTAGTTCAAAATTATTTTCTAATTTTTGGCTAACCTTTTCTGTGTACCATCTTTGTTTAATGCATAAGTGGCTTTTTTCTACCCAAAAGAAATTTTGATATTCCAAAAAGAGAATTTTGTATGCCAAAAATTATATTGTCTATCCATATAATTGGATTTTCATCTATTAGTGACTTTTATAAATATATAAGTGGCTTTGCTAACCTCAAAATCGACTTCTTCTAGAGGCCATAAATTTTGACTTGGGTGTCCATTTTACCTTGTGTTTATGTAAAATGAAGGTATTTAAAAGACACATACATGCATAAATTTTTTTTGGTATTTTAAATTTTTTTATGATATATTTTCGACTAGTAATAGTTTTTATTCATCTTTTGTGGTTTTATTTTTCTATTGATAGTTATCATATGTAATGGATTTGAATTTTATAGTAGTGATTTTGACATACTAATTAGTGGTTTTACTAATAAAAATAGTGGATTTAAAAAAATTAATGGATTTGAATATGTTTACTATTTTGTCATGTTTTTTACTATTAGTAGTTTTGACCTAATACTGATAGCTTCATAATTGAAATAAGTGTTTTTCCTCTTAACGGTTTTTTAATTTATACTAACATATTTTTTATAATTTATTTGTGTTTTGTATAATTAGATTCATTCTAAAAATAAATGAATTTTCTCTAAGTATCAACACATTTTATTTTTATTGTGTTTTTTAGGTTACCTGTCAACAATCAAATCAAACTACTAAATTTTGCTTGTAGGTCTTCTATTCAATAAATTATAAAGTAAAAAACTTTCATAAACATATTTTTGGTCATATTTAATTTAATTTAATATTTTATTTAATGATATTTGATCATATTATCATAGTATATTTATGTTTCTTTATTTATCTTACCTGAGGCTAAGGATATGTATGTTCTCCCTTCACACCCATAGGATGACCTTGGGGATCAAAAATAGCTAGAAAACCTTCATCCCTTTTTATTTTTATATGGGTAATATGACATGCAATTTATCCCCACACACTTTTCATTAGTTACTAGGTGAGTTGTGACATAAATTACATCACCATGCACTAATCCAAACTATGTGCTTTGACATAGTATAAATATCAAAGAGAGATGTTGTAAAACTAATAAAAATTACACATTAAGGTTTTAATGATGTGAGTAGGTCATAATATAATACTCATACATCCTACATCATCCTTATATAGAGTTGGGCCCTATAGTCTATGAGGTATTTATGTGACTCCTTTAATGAGCCTTGTATAGCCTATATTAACATCTTTTTAGCTATAAAAAACTATTAGTATAGGGGAAACAACTTCCTGAAGGATTAATCACCACATAAAAACATAAAATGAGGTTTGGGAGACCAACATAGCCATCACTTTATGTGATTATATCATTGTAATGGTAGTTGAGTTGTATAACCATATCTACTTATAAGGCTTGTGGCTTTTCTGATCTTGTTTGAGTGTTGTCATGACCCATGTTGTTTTTCAACCCTCACACCAATTAATAACCATGTCAAAATTAGTAATCTAAATCAAACCAATACCTATATCATCCCTCATCATTCCAAAAGGTCATAATCCAACCCAAACAAAGTCATAATCTAAAAACCTAATCCACACAACATTTTTTACTCTAAATATACATTAACAAACATTCATTATCCAACCCCCAATAAGTTAACATCCTAAATAAAGTCCAATAAAAACCTCATATCATCTCTTATAATCTAATATTTTACACATCCAAACTTAATAACCAACCAAACTAATCAAACCAAGTCTAAAATTATCCCCAATCATATCTACCTAGCTAATTAATCATATACTTTCGATGATTTATATAGGCAAAACCTTGTCACATATCACAACCAGCATCATAAGCTTACTTGGGCCCAATTCCTAATCAATTTTGGTTCATATAGTCAAATCCAATCATCCATTTCAGTCTAGCCTAATCATCTACATCATCCAATAAAACTTGAGTAAATCAAATCAAGATCATTTAATCACCTGATTTAGCCTAATCAAATCCATCTAGCATCATCTCATATCATTTAAAACCTATTCAAACTTATCAACTTATCAAACATACTTAAGATAGTCAAACCTAGCCCTTGTCTTAGTCAATCTAAGAGCTTGTCTTAGCTCATCATCCAAGTCAAATATTAGGGTACCCTAACCCCATCCTAATCAAGCAAGCTCCTGTCTAAACTAAATTTTCTCAAGATCATCCACTTGAAACATATCAAATCATGTCAAACATGTCACATCACATCAATAAAAATTCAAAATTGAGATAAAAGTAAATCAATCCTTGTTAAACAAGGTAAAATTCAAATCTAATCCACTTAATCCAAACCTCCCACAATCATCTCCTAGTATTTTCATTAAAACCCCTACACCTAATGATTAGGGTTGAATAAATCACAAAATCCATACTTTATCCCATATTGATCTATGCTCTCCCAAATAAATTTGGATATTATCTTAATTAAATAATACATATTTGTAAACAAGGATACATTCCTTTTACAACTCCTAGAAATGGGTGCCTAACTACCTATAGATTTCAATCACATGAAACTAAATTCCACCATAATAAATATTAATCTAGTCCTTCCACATAAAATTTATTCTACCCCTATCCCTTTCACTCTACAATCACAATCAAACCTTTTGTCTAATAGCTATAGCCTTGATCAAAACATCCCCCATTACACTAGAAAAGGGAACCCTATCATGTCAACCCTATCCCTTAAGATACATAAAATGTTATCATCCCACTTTTTCCTTCCATAACTACACCAAGGATAATGATCTTATCTATATTAAATCTCTTGCACATCCAAACAAAGTTGTGAATAGGGACAATATACTTCTCTCAAAAAATTCTTAGAATCTATATTTCATTAACTAGTCACCGTCAATATGATCATCTACTTACACACTATGCCTCTTGATCCAAATAGACCTAAAACCTCTTGGTATATATAAGTCTAGTATTATCAATACCATATAATCCAAGTGAAATCTAATAATATATGCCTTACATTAAAAAATTATGTCTAATACCTAATTGACTAAAGTGAAATTGACATCATAAAAAAAAAGATGAATCCACATCTAAAAATGAGTAGGAGGGGATATGTCAAGATTAATTTCCCTATCATGATCAAAATCCTTCATTTATGAGTGAAGGTGAAGAAAAAAATCCATTTTTTATAAACCCATATTTGATAGTGAACCTATCTTTGATGTGTTCACTTTGATGATCCCTTATATGATTATACACCTACCCTTGATGATCCTATTTTTGATGAGCCTAGTCCACACATAATTTATTATTATCTCTTCCATATATTATAAGAACCCTTAATTGACCAAAAATCTACCTTTTATCCATCACACAAATTCCCCCATTTCTAAAAATTCCTTCATCCCAAAGCCTCAATCACCAAGAAGAAAGTGAAGAAGGTAATTACAAACAACACTATTCAGTAGGACCTCTTTATGGCCACCATCAAAAAATAAATAACATCAACATCAAGATAAAATTCAATAACACCATCATAATCAAAATAAAATTCAATGTATTATACTATTAGCATCATAACATTAACACCATCAACATCAACATCATCTACATCAGGATCAACATACAATCTAACAGTAGCATTAAAATTAATATCATATTTAATGTTAGAATCATACTCAATGTTTACATCATAACTAGGAGTGCATGAAATTGGATACATGCCTCTTATATATAAATACAACAACCTCAATGATATTTTAGTGATTCTCTAGGAAGTTTTCACTAGGATCAAAATAAGTCCTCCTAGTATCCTCTAAAAGGATCATGTTTCCATAAATCCTTTCATAGGCATAACCAATCATATCATTGACATAACCAATCATTTTATTTATATCCCCTATCCTTTTTATATCACTAATGATTTCTATCATCTTGACAATAAACCTCCCATAACCATCGATTGTGATCGACAAAATCATACACCATTAGAATCCTTATGTAACAACATGTCAATTATAGAATCTATGGGATATAAGACAATATCCAATAAATGGATCATATTAATGAGATTTAAATTCAATTCAATCAAGTAATATCTCTTGGCGATCTATAATATTCCCTCCATCAAAATAATTCAAATAATCATCCAAATCAAAAGTCAATATACCCTAGTGAAAACCTACTTGAGACAATCTAGGCCAATCAAATTAATTATAATCAGTAAATTAAAAAATCAAATTCCCTTAGTGAAAACCTCTTCAAGGCACTATTGAATAATCAAAATAAAATAAAATTAGTAAGTCAATAAGAGTCTCTTAGTGAAATTTCTTTGAGGTGCCAATAGACAAACAAGCCAACTCTATGTCATTTTATCAAGACATCATAAAAATCAATAATAAAATGATAGATACTCATCAAATCATATAAAATAAGATTATTGAGGTATTTAACCCCATAATATCTAAAATCATGTCTCATAAATCATAATTAGAGTATTTAAAATCATTAACAGTGTGTGTGATTATTAGTCCTAGTTTTTGGTCTCTGAATAGTTTTACCTCCCATCATGATCATGATCATACCATCCATTCTATTCCTATACACTACCATCAAATCCAATTCATAATATACATTACCTTATTAGGTGTAATTTTCTCTCATAGGATCTATGAAGATACCTAGTTGAAATGTTTGAATGAAATTGAATCAATAATCAACAAAGATCATAATGACTTCAGTGGAACCAATATTGACAACATGATCCTAGTGACACAACTATCCATAATAGGTATCAATTGAAGATTAGGAAAGCATAAACAATATGAATCTATTATACATCCAATAAATCAATATTCCATAAAGCTATCTAAAAATATAAAAATAATAAAAAATAATGTACACACACACATATATACATATATATATATATATATATATATATATATACATACATGCATACATACACACACACACACACACATGTACATATATATATATATATATATATATATATATATATATGTATATATATATATATATACATATATATATATATATATATATATATATATATATATATATATATCTATATAAAATCATTCATCCAATGGTGAAAACTAGTTTTAGGCATCACATGTAAATGATCCATTACTTGCAGCTAGCTCAAAACTTTATGTAAATATCCAATTCATCCCTTCATTGATATCCTAATATCCCTTTTTAACCATATCTACATCAAAATACATATCCTAAAACCATCTATGTCCATACTAAACCTCTTGTGCCATCCTATTATGTCCATCCTTTCTTCTTGTCTTGAACTTATTAAGGAAGCATAATAAGTTTTAATCTTGTTTTAGAAACATATTGGCATATCTTCCAAGTGACACTTTGATGATTGGACATCTGACACTATCCTTAGAGATTTATAGTCCATTCCTCATTGGACCTCATCCCCTTTGTACACCATCCCTAATCTTTTCATTGTACTGTTTGCTATCATTCCCCATCCTAATTACTAGTATCAAGTTTTCCTTTTGATAGTGACCCATTTTGTACATACATAATCATGAAAATCCTTAAAAATAATAAAATTACCAAAATTCCCTAAAATAGTTAAATATATAAAAATATAAAACATCCCAGTCATTTTATCTTATGTCCTAAGAAAAATCTGTATCTTTTTCTAGAATCTAAATCCTTATAAAAATCCAAAAACTTATCCAAAAAATCACCATGATTATCATATCCACTCTTCTTTAAATCTAACCTCATGAAATATATTATTTCCTAAGGGAAAAATAAAAAAATATCAATTAAATCATGAATCAATCATCCATCCCACTAATTTTTAAAAGGACAATAGATAAGACATTGATCACATCAAAATTAATACATCACACCATTCGCATCTGAATGTTTGTGTGTTTATCATGTGTTTCGTGTATAATCTTTGATGATGTTTAACCTATTAAAATGTATTTTATCATGTATAGTGTCTTTAATTATGCATTTTTGTGGATGTATTTATTTTATCCCTTTTATCATCTATGTAATAACATATGGCAAACATCTCATCTTCACTCCTTATACTAATGGTGATTTATGATACATCTTATTTTTATACTTTTTATTTAGTATTTGTATCTTGTAAATCCATTTAATGTGCATTATGAAAAATTCATCATGGTTACGTATTCATGGTGCATACTACCTAGTGTTATATTAAACATGATTGCTCATAAATATGGCTCAAGACCATGAAAACTCAAACCAAAACCATAAAAATCCTATCATAATCAAATATTTTATCCTAATATATATAAATAATACAAATAAAATAATCTAACCTATTATATAATAATCCTAACAATCATATCCACCATCTTAGTCATTATCATAGCCAACTTAAAACATCCATCTACCTTATCCAATCAAATTAAATATATCCGACATCTAATTATCAATTTTGTCCAACTCAATAATCAACATTCAAATACCATCATCTATCAATCAAAATAATCAAATAAAATCATCAAATCAATCATCTAAGTACAATCCTCTATATGAAATATAATCATATCTAAAAATCATAATTATAATTATCATTAATCTAACATTTATTCTAAGTATCCATCATCCTATTTAGTCATGATAATTATCCTTGGGGAATCCTTAGGTAATCATCATCATATGATATATCATATCATTTATCATCACATACTTCTAATTTATGCATAACTAAATTGGCCTAAAGTTTTTACAAACCATGTAGACATCATTTAATCACATGGGGTGCCTAAAGTTAGCTCAGTCATAATCATGACACTCCCAAAATCATCCATTTTGTTTTTAATCATGTAATCATACCTAATAAATAAAATCCTTGAGATATAATTGATCAATTAATAAATCAGATTAATTTCACATTAACCACCATCCACAATCATTTACTAATCATTTTGTTCAATCTCCCACACCTATTGATTGGGATTGAAAAATCATGGTATCCATATTTTCTCCCATTGATCATATAATAATCAATATATCAGTGAATCAATTAGTCCAATAAAATCTTTTATCTCTCTTTGGAATGCATCCTTATCTTAGATATGTCTAAAGATCATAACATCAGTCCATTAATCCAATCCAAGCCTAAAACTCTCCCCAAGGCTTGTGGCTTTACTTTTTTACTCTATCCAATGTTTGTGGCTTCCTCTTTCATATGTTGTTTACTATGTAACATATAGGGTCATAGCTTTATCATTTTTTTCTCCCTCACATATGCATTTACTAGGGAAATCATAAATAAAAATCCAAATCAAATTTTCGCTCATGGATTAACAACATCACATCATTTCCATCACATTTATCACATCTAACCCAAATCCTAATCAAATTATAGATAATGAATTGAAAACATTGCATCATATCCATCACATCTAACCTTCATTTTATTTTTAGTGGCAATTTGTCTCATTATTCCCACATAAACCCTCAAGGGGTATCATCCATTATAAATTTCATTAAATTACTAACTATAATCATCTAAAAATGACACTTGAGTGCTAAAATTTCTACTTGAGACCACCCATCAATAGATTAACCCTAGACCTATCTTAAGGCCTAGTTATACACTTATCCAACCTTTATGTGGGCCACATGCATCCCTAAACATCCCTAAAGCATTACCAGACCTTCACTTCAACATCCTAGTTGTAAGTGACTTAGGTTATACCAGTTGAATACTAGCACCATAATTAGGATAATAGCACCCTATGATGATAATGTCCTATTTTGGGCGTTATTGTCCTTTTCTCACCTTTTATTACCAATGTATATCTTTTCAAATCAAAAACCACCTAGGGTCAGCCTAGACCTATTTTAAGACCTACAAAAACATTAGAATAATATATATATATATATATATATATATATATAAACATGACTTTTACCCCTTTATCCACTAGATGGAATGAGATGTACATTACATAAACAAACTCAAAATATGTTATGCATAATCAAGGTTATTAATACCTATTCTACCCTACTTTTACATACAACCATCTACAACATTTAAAAGCTCATATTACTCATATTTACAGCCTTAATCACACTCAAAGTACTCGAGGAAACATTCATACTAACTTCACTTGTAATTTTATCAACACTTAGGTGGGGATAATTACGTTATGATTGATCCCTCCTCAAAGTATTGTATGTAGTCAACTCTCATCACAATAGGGTGTGAGGATATCTAACTTTCCCCACTAATAACACACTTGATACTTGTGCCAACTAGATGCCCTATAAACATTTAGGTTTATAGTTTTCATACAAAATAAATCAAAATAGGTCACTTATAGGGATTCATAACTTGTGCATAGAAGAATAGGCTTAATAGACTCAGACATAAGTACACCTAGAGACTTAGAAACATTCTACACAAAGGACACTAGCACCAAAACAAAGACACTAGAACCATTGCCATTATTATCCAAGTAGGGTACTAATATATATAAAGGATTTTGACACTTGGATCCTATCTATGACACTCATATCAGCTCCTATCCCATTTTATAACTTCTAGATCTTGTCTCAATGAATTTATAACTAGGTAATTATTTATATCATTTACTGCTATTATTAGAAATGTCAGTTTAGCTCAGTTATTTCAAAAATTAGTGGTTATATTTATTTTATATTTTATACCTTGGTATAATATATTCATTCCATTTAAAAACATAATGCTTAAAATCCATAATCCATAAAAATTTAAATAATTTGGTGAACCCAATGTACTTTGAATATTTCCCAAACCTTAACCCTAAATGATATTAAGGTTTATATCCTTTTATTTCCTATTTTTAGTGGCCATGTTAGGGTTTTTATACCTGATTTATTCTACCCTAATATCCCTTTTACAATTTGAATTACCAAATTTAATTGATAAAGAATATTCTTTTCCTCCTCCTCATCTCTAAGAGGGTGATAGTTACTTTCCCTCTATCCAGGTCCATGCTATCACTCCTCCACAAGTTGAGGTAGCCTATACTAATATTTAATATATTTATACTCATATTGTCCATCCTTATAACCCTTAACTTCCCATACCTTCTCTAAAGGGTGTGTGCCTACATGATCAATCAAAAGTAACTAGGGTTTGCATTTGCGAGACTCTATCTGATAAAATTATTAGTATGAGCAAGCTAATTACATAATAACAAAATAAAAATAATATATTACATGATAATAATAAAGTATTGTAAAATTAGTTTACAAGACAAAAGACTCCAAGGCACACTAGTGTCAATCATATATATGCATTTTCACGTACTCAATTTGTGGCAAACAATGTTACACATCAAAACAATAAATCACAATAAAGTGCATCTAAAACTAGTGATTAAAAGAAAAAAAAAAGATAAAATAGAAGTTCAAGTGAGATTTTAAGGAAAATTATTTAATCTAAGTTGATCAACCTACCTCCTTTACATCTAGTGATAAGATCCAAATATTATTGTGCATACCATAGAATGCATGGTCATTACACATATTCATGTTTGGCATTGAAAAAGCATATTCAACACATCATTGATAATAAGGAACCTATACAAGATGAATCAATTAGGAAATCCATAGTGATACATGAACATATTCAAAAAGGCTCAAATTTAGAAATAGTATAAAAGTGGATACCAAAGCATAACTCAAAATAACAAAAGGTTCACAAAGCAAAATCAAAACAAGAAACAATACAAAAAACATAGGTAAAATAAGTAAAAGATACAAATATATGTCTTCAAAATGAGGTCTCAATTTCAACTTAGTATGGGTTTGGTCAAAAGTATCTACAATAGTTTGATTATCAAGGTCAAGGGTTGGACAAACTTTTTCAAGGCATCATTACTCTTATTCTAGAAGTTGATAAAGTTGGTCAACAAGGCTCGGGATTTTTTAAAATTATAAGGTAGATCATTCAAATATATATTTTATCAAGGAAAAATATTTATATATAAATTAAATTTTACAAAAAGAACAAGAAATTATACAAAGTCAAAATTAGGCTAAGTTGCTAAGCATTCTCAAAATAGGCTTTATATAAAATGATCCTCCCAAGTACCATATGCCTAAAATAAGGAAAATTTAAAAGGTCATAGTAATATAAAATATTATAAGCTAAAATTTAGAAAGGTCAAATCCATAGTATGAGATAATTCCCTATGCTCATCCAAATACAAAAAAAGTAAACACTAGCATTCTAGGTTATTATGATTGTTATGATACTAACAATGAACAATACTTATACTCATATTGTATCTTAATTCAACTACATAATATCAATCACACTATATGATAGGTTACCATTCCTATTTTTAACACATGCCACATTGATAGTGAGTATCCCATGAGACTTATTGGTTATAATGTTCCTCACTTCTTATAAATAGTTTCCTTATTTATTGCTCCTTGTATATAGTTTTATTTCCATGTTAATTGTATATATATTATATCTATAAAATCAAAACATAAAAAAATTAGGATATTTACTCAAAAAATATAAATAATATATTGTATACATTTCCATATTTACACTTCTTATACTTGCCAGGTACTACATATGTTAGCTATCTTAGTATAGTCAATTTTCATCACACATACATGATTAAATTATTATTATCAAGTGTTTTTATATATTTAAAAGACTTAGGTCCACTACATATATCCATATTTTCTACTATCTACCCATTGGGGGAATATACATAGATAAACAACTTATTTATTTTATACATTCTCCCATTTAGGGGAATCCAATACATAATTATAATTACCAAGTTACATCTTTTTAAACTCTACATCATAGATTTAGCATTATTATATCTTGATATTGATCATATTACACTAATCATATTCATTTTTTACTACTAGTACTTTAGATTCAACTTATGTACATTTTTGCTCATATATAGATTTGTACCACATGTTTATGCATACTTTTATTTATAACTTTCTTAGTTTATACTTGATTTTGTTTTATAGTTATTATATTCAAAGGCATTTGAATATGACATTGCTCTATAAATCTATGCCACTTATTTTCATTAGATGTATGCTTTGGACATGTGCCCATGTACTTGTGTGTGCCTTCTTGATTCTGTATGAGAATAATTAAACATGTCCTTTCATGTGGATCTAAGATAACTTGATTATTTTTTGTGTATTTGGACATGTGAAGATGTCCTTATATGTCTTATTTTATCAGATTTAGTGGTATGTGCCCATATCCCTTGTATTATGGCCCCTTGGCCTACTTTGCATGCCTCATGTGTGGTATATGTATGTTTTTTTATATACATCATGGCCATGACATTTATCTCTTGATTTTTACACACTCCAATTTTATATGCCATGAGGGATCTCATGCATATCCCATTCCTACTTGAATCTCATGATGGACATCAAGTCCCATCCCCCTAGGTAGATAATCAATTATTACTTTGATTTATTTTTCATACAAATTATTATATCTATCTTGATATCCTTATGAATGCTATATCTAACATACATCATACAAAAAAAACTTATGCTTAGACTATCTTACATTATGATGTTATGTATGCATATTATATTGGTTTATTACGTAGATATCATATATGCTTCATCTAACACACATCTTGCTAAGATGTTTCTTTTGAGGACAATTCTTTTATAGGTTTAACAAATCCCCTAAAAATATAGTGAATTCACATAGGTTTATCATAGAGATTAGGCTATCTAAATGCACTCAGAGTATAGTTTTTAGCACACAGACACAAAATACAAAAATCAATTTTATGAAAACATAGTGGAAAATAGTCACATAGAGACAAGTTTTAGTTACACATAAATAAATACAATTAGAAATTAGCACCCAAACTAGAACACTATCACAACCATCACCACTATCCAAGATATGGCACTACTGTCCAACAACCTTAGTTTTAAGAAATTCTAGGTTGGCTAAAAAAGTATAGAAGGCAAAGTCTAGGTTTGCACATGTTTAGTTATAGATTACCAATTTTTTCTCAATTTATCATAAATTCATACTAATTTCCTTAAATTGGGGGAATCATGCATGGCATTATTATTCTCATTTTATTTTTATATACATATTATTATAACTTAATACATAATCCATATACTCAAATACCAAATTTGGGGGCATGTGCATGACACATTATTTTCATATGATCAATTATGCATCAGTTGATCAAGATGGAGTGAAAAAATCCATGTAATTCTCTTTGTTTTACACACTATACACCATGTTCCAAGTTACACACCAGAATGATGCCTTACTCCATTTACAATGGTTGACTTTCCTAAGTAGTCTAGACTTTCCTAATATTCTTGAGTGGCCCAGAGCCATTTTAAATTTTAGAGTCACCCAGTGGCTACAAAGCTAACATATACAGTTCTAATTATAGGTACACATCTTTAGTTAAATCACATAGTTTTAGTTTCAAATTCATCTTCTGCACATGGATAGGTAATGATGGAGTCATAATGCACTTGAGTTCTTGAGCCACCTACATGAGAGGGTTGGATACACCATAGCTCTAATATAAGTTATTCAAAGGTCATGATCAACTAAGAAAGGGTGGGAAATGATGAAGTCAAAATTTAATTAAGTTCTTGAGCCACCCACACATGGGTATTAAGAAAACCATCATCTCAGTCTAAGTTATTCATTGATTAATCACTATATAGATGCACACACAAGTTGCCATCAAGTTTATTCATTGGTTCATGTACCCAGTGAGGTATATTCACTCCATTTGTATCTCTTATCTATTTACTCATTTTTTTCTTTTCTTTTTCTATCTCGTAAGTAAGGATTGATCTATGCATGTTTTATTTGTAGGACATGTAATGGATCATGCTTCACATACTCATATCTAGATTCATAGGATTAACCTCTTAGGTAAGTCCAAGTATAATTATTTTTCCTTTATCCTAGTCATGTTTATTTTTTAAATTTATATAATGAATGGTGGGAAAATATAATCATCTAAAAATGAAACTTGATTGCTAAATGTGTTACTTGAGACCACTCATCCTTAACTTATCCCTAAACCTATATTAGGGCCTATTTAGACACTTATACAACCTTAATGTGGGACAAAATCATCCATAAGCATACCTAAATTAGTCTCAAACTTTCACTTCACCATCCTAGCCCCTAGTGCCTTAGGTTTTACCACCTGGAAACTAGCACCATAATTTGGACAAGAGTGCCCTATGGCACTAGTGTCCCAATTTGGGCACTATTATCCTTTTCCTTAAATTTATTACCAATGGATATATTTCAAATAAAAAACCACTTAGGGTTGGATTATACTTATTTTAAGACCCACACAAGAACCAAACTGGTATATATACATGACTTTTAGCCTTTTTTCACTAGATGGAAATCAAATGCAAATTATACAAACAAACTCATAACAAGTTTTTCAAAACCAAGGTTATTAACCCTTATTTTGACCTACCTCTACATAAAACAATATAAAACATTAATAAGCTCATATTACCCATATTTACAATCTCAAGCACACTCAAAACACTCAATCTGGCATTCATATTAGCTTCAATTACACTTGAACTAGCACTTAGGTGGGGAGAACTACATCAGGCTTGATCCCTCCTCAGAGTATTGGTATGTAGGAAAATCTCATAAAAATGGGGTGTTGAGGATGTACATTCACCCCACTAAAAATGCACTTGATACTTATGAATGCCTTATCAACATGGAAATTTAGTGTTTGAATAAAAATTAGTCAAAATAAGTCACCTATAAGGATCCATAACTCATGTGCATAGGAATAGGCTTAGTAGACTCGGACATAGGTTCATCAAGAAGCTTAGAATAGTTATATATAGAGGACACTACCACCATTGAAACTATTATACAATTAGGGAGTTACTATCTAGGAAGGCTTTTAACACATGGATCTTGTCTGACACTCAAATCAACTCCTATCCTAGTTTTCAACTTCCAAATATTTCTTCTCAGATAATTTATAGATAAGTACTTATTTATATAGTTTATTTATATTATTATAAATTTTATTTTAAATTAATTATTTTAAAAATTATTGGTTGTATTTATTGCATAATTTATACCCTAATTTACTGTACTCAGCCTATTTAACAATCAAGGGATTAAACTCCACAAACTCTAAATAGTTAAATCACTAACTAACATTTTATTTATTTATTTTAAATTTCATTAATTATAGTTTTAATGACCTTTAAAAGAGGGGGAAAATGTATACATCTAAAAATCATCACCCCTCCATCATGACAAATTTCATCATCATTCCATATTAAGTCTACTTATTAGTCACTTTTATACCATAATTTATAACTTATTTTAATATATTCCTTAAATTAAATTAAAATTTCATTCACTATCTCAACCTTAAATTTACATCACATCATCATTTACATAAATTAATTACTACTTAACTTCCCACTTAGCCCTTAATCAATATTTCACAATTTTTAATAAATTTAAAAATTCCTCACCACTTACCCTCACCTATCCCCATTAAAATTCCTAGAAATAAAATTCTTAGTCACACTCTAAGCATAATTTATTAAATATAATGAGTCACATAAATCTCTAATCTTCCTAAACCCCTCATCAAGCTTCCTCTATAATTATCTTGGATTTTTAATTCCTAGGAAATATCTCAATCATTGATCTTTCATCCTCCATGGATGAAACCTATCTTCCCATTCTCTCTTAAAAATCATATAAATGTAGCTACACCCCCATGAAAATCAAAGATATTTCATGTTAAATATTATAATGTCATTATAATATCATTTTATCAAAACAAATCAATCATCCATATCTAAAATGTTGTCCAAGTCTTTATTCAAGAATATCAATCCAATAATTCAAGCATCAAACATTCAATCAAGTCCTTAAAGCCATTCACAACATCAAAAGGAAGTATATTTCATGTAAATTTGAGGTATAAGGATTTGTATTTATATTTAATTTTGATTTAATTTTCATTCAATTTACCTTATCTTTTCCTCCAATTAGAGGTTGCTTAGTTTGTCTAGGGAGAGAGTTATGTCTAGAATGTTCATGGTTTTCTATCTAATCCGCTAGAATTTAAATTAAGAATATAATTATATATAATAAAACTAATTGTTCATTAGTAGAGATACATGATACAATACATATTAGAGAAGATAAATTATAAAGGTCAATATTAGATTATGGGGTAGTTGGTTTTTCTACATAAACACACAAGATAAAAATTACATATCACAATCTCAAACACACTATAAGAAGTTGGTTTTCTCCCATTATGACAATTATGATCATGTTGATGACTATGAATAATGTGATTATAGTGACATGGATACTATTTATAATTAATATGATAATGTAAGTGAAGATTACAACACATATGATACAGTGCCTACATAGAGGCATCCCCTTAATGAGATCTTGGGATTCTAGTAAAATCATTCCATGCACATAGTTTTTTTGCTTGTAATACTATTATTAGAAAAAAATAAGAAAAAAATATTTAAAAAAATATAATAATGGGGACCTACATATAATATTTATAATTAATTTACATAATTTGATTTGTGCTTTAGTATATACATTACTTCTCTATTCCTTGTTTTATATCAAGTATGCTTCATAATTGTAATTGAGTGAGTTTTAGAACATACAGGGTGTCACTTTTAGATTTAATTTTAGGTGGTGATATTGTCTCAAACCAAGAAAATTTACATAGAAAAAACCATTATTTTATAGATAGTAATGCATTGTGATCTTATCCTATTCTAGTGGACTTATCCTAGTGAACATATGCTCTAATTTACCAGACCCAAAATAGTCACAGGGCTTCTATAGTTTTTATGCATCATGAAAATTTCACCGGAGAACATTTTACTCAATTTTTATCACTCTATGACCATTCCTTTTGTTATTACTATAGTAAAATACATTACACACATCTTTCCATATTTCCTCATGAAAGTTTACTAGATACTTTAGTTTTTGAATATATTGATATTACCAAGTTGATTATGTAGATCAATTTCACTTAGTCATTCAAACTTATCATTTTTTATTCTTTATTTCATGCTTTGTGTATATTTTTTACTCTATATTGTGGACATTTAAACATGTCCTTATTTTTGGATATAATCCTTATTATGTGTTTTCATGTGTGTATGTGACATTTGAACATGTCCCTTGTATTTGGTCTCTTAGCCTTCTTCCATGTTTTGTGTGTTATTTATGTATGTGTCATTTCCATGAATCTTGTTTATTATTGTTTCCCCAATTTATGATTCCAAAATAGATATCATGCATCTCCTTATTTTCTTATGTCATGATCAATAGAATGCATCTTCATTGAGTATTTATATTAAGTTTTAAGTACTAAAAATTCATCATTTATTCATTATGTGTATAATTTATAACATCTATCTAGACATGACACTATGTATGTTTGGTCTACATGTATCATACATTACTATTTCCTAAAATTACTAACATGATCCCATGATTTCCAATGTTATCATTATTACTCTATATTTTAAAAATTTCTATAGTATAATTCACATAACATTTTATTTTGAGATAAATTATTGTGTAGGATTGAAAACTCACCTTAAAAGAGGGGGAATACATAATGTATTATCTTAGAGACTGAGCTAAAATAGTCCACTTCACAAATAGAAAAATAAAATACTTGCTTAGTTGATCATAATACATACTCACTTTTTCCTAGAAAGTTAATTTAGATAAAACCACACCATTTGTATAATACCACAAGTCCTAGTTATCCAAATTAGCATGTTTTCATCCCAGAAATGAAAAAAAACTTTCTATCAAAATTATATGCAATCCATAGATAAGTTTTTAGTGGTTACTCAAAAATAGTTTTTATATTTATATATAGGATTATCATAGATTTTTTCTTAGATTTGGGGCATCATAAATGACATGTGTTCCAAAATGTTACACATGTTTTTACTCAATTACTAAAACAAAATATATTTAGATATAATATTGGGGGCATATGCGCAACATGTAATCATTTTATTGCTTAGTTTTTGTACTAGTTTTTACATAAAGGTGTAGATACTAAAATTTGATTATATATAACAAATAAATATATTACACTTGAGAAACACCAATTAGGGTTCTAGCTTTTATTTGTATACCCTCATACTATAGGAAGGCTTCTATTTGCCATCTCACTATTCCTAACTTTTTATCTTATTGACTGAACCTCTTATTATGATGAACCAAATCATTTATATGCTACAAAAATCTTAAAACATGATTTATATATTTTAATATCAACTATAGTTCTTAATCAATATTCTATCATACTAGACACTTGTGTTTTGTAGAAGGATACTAGTGTTGATGCTAGTCTCTAGTTTCCTTATCAAGTGTTTACACCTCAAAAGTCATACAAATTTTAAATATTTTGAAATTTATGGGTTAGCCTATTTGTATTATCTAACCCTTCTATGAGATATATTCAAAAGGTATAGTTTAAATACAAATCAAAGCCTACTCATTATCCATATAGAAAATATCAAGTAAGAAACTATTCAACCTCATTAAATCAATTTCATAGCTGAGATATATTGTCATCTTCTTCCCTATTTGTATATCAATCATATAATTAGTCATATTATAGGTTGGAAGCACTCAAAAAAATAGCCCATGTGTAGTGTTTGTCAATTTATAAGATAGATCATTATATGCCCTTGTATATAGAATATTTCACCCTTGTGCATACATAATCCCACACTTAGGGGAGAAATACATATGTTTGAGGCCCTCTTTAGAATATTGGTTGTGTAGGTAGTGCTCATTGATAAAGGGGTCTTTTAGGTCAGCTCAATGTGGTGAGCCTATTATCCCATTTTTGCCAAGGTTACCTAACTTAAGGTGAATAACTAAGGTTTGAGATATATAAAGTCATACATAGCCTATGCATGAAATCCATATACATCAACACAAAGGATATATAAAAACCTAACATGCACAATAAATACAATGAATATTTAGGATATGATTCAATCTTTGATCTATGGATAGATCATTAATGTAAGTGTCTAGGCCTCCAAAAAAATATTTCCATAATATAATGACTATATCCTTTCCACCTTTACACATATAAAAATAAGCTAAGTATTACATATTTGTGTTGTAATTATCATAATATCAATTAGCATTGTACTTTCTATATTTGTTAATTTTTTATATTATATTATAGTAATTAATTTAATTGGCCTATTTTAGAATATTTTTATTCATCTATTTGATTAGGCTATTCTACCACTTTAACCCTAAAAATATCAAAAATGGGTAAACATTTGGTGAACCTTACCTCTAAATATTTTCTTGCAAATCTTAACTAGATCTAAGGTTTTCAAATTTATAAGGTTTTTCTTTGTTGTATTTATTTAGATTTGTTATATAATCTATATTCAAACTAGGTGTAATCCTAGATTAGGTGGTGTTCCTATTAAATATATTGAGCTAGCCCTTAGGTAAACTAAAATTTATCAATATAATACCATGCCAACTTATGCTAATAATGATCATGAGAAAAATAACAAAACTTTTCTTATAGAAGATGAAGATGATCAAGAGGATAATGAAACACATGAAAATAATGAGCATGAATAATTATATCATGAGTAAGTTAAATCTATTACATTATTTAAAGTGTGCATTCATGAAAATATTGAATATCTCCACAAGCTCCTAAATATTATATTTGAAACTAAAAATTTAAAATATGTTAGTGAAAATCCATTACTCTCTTTTGGTACAAATATTAGGGCTACTAGATATGCCTATCACACATCCATTCCAATATCCCTCCCCTCAATCACAACATTTCCTATTACATCTAGTGGGTGCATGTGATATTTTTTAAAACCATCACTCCCCAAAGAATTAAAAAACTCTTGCTACATCCTCTATGGTAAAAAGTAGTAATTTAACCCAATTACTAGTTTTAATGCCTTCATCAACACAAGTGGTGTTTTCATCCCCTTTGATAGCTTCTCAAATCTTAAAATATAAATCCCAATGGGTCTAATATGCAAAATATTATCCAAGTTATTCAATATTTGGAGTCTAAGGTTACCAAATTTGAACTAAATTATTTTAAATCAATTCTTGTTATTAATTCACAATATGAATTAGATAATCCTCTAGCACCTGAGATATCTTTTCACCCTCTACCAACTAGTTTTTTGGCACCCAAGTTCACATTTATGATGGAAAAGGTGATCCTAAACAACATATTTATTCTTTATATGTATCATCCCTTTATTATACTTGAGATGTTAAAATTATTCTCAAATTATTTCCAAGGAGTCTAAAATACTATGCTTTAATATGGTTCTATAACTTACAAATATAATTAGTGAAAGCATTCAAAACTCTAGAAAATAATTTTTTAGCACATTTCTCTATGAAAATCACTAAACATATGTCATATGTACAAATTCATAAGATAAAACAAGAAACTAATGAAACTATTAACAAATATGTTTTACGGTACAAAACAATGTTGTCGAAGATGACAAATCCAACAACAGATAAAGAGCTTCAAGATATCTTTAAATAGAGTTTTCTTGCATTGTTACATGAATCCATTATCTTCAAGAAGTTTAAATATTTTTATTACTTGATCCACATTATTTGATACAACTAAATTAAAATTATTTAATTTAAAAAGATTAAATATGTATAAAACACACTAACTATGTCTACTACCAAGTTTCATATCAAACAAAGCTACAAAGTAAAACCTACATAACTTAAAAAGGAATCAAATACAATAATTAAATTAGTATCACAAAAGTCTAATTAGATCAACTTATCTAATGTAACTAAGATAAAATTTACATAATTACCTAAGTCTCTAGATTCATTACTTAAGAATCTTGTGAAGTATAATCTCATATTTCTCCCTCCTCTTATATAGGTTGATACGAGTCAAATTATACCAAAAAGATATGATGATAATTTATATTATGACTATCATCAAGGCATACAAAATTTTACAAACAAACTCTATACCTTAAAACATAAGATTCAATGCCTTATTGATACTCAACAACTTACCTTTGATGATCCTCCAAAGGATTTAGGGTCACAACCTAGTGACCATCAAAACCAAAATATGTTTGATGATCCATTACAAAATCATTCTAATAAAAATATGGAAGTGTAAAAGGCATATAAGGAATATCCTCCTCTTCCACATTATGGTCACCCAATGCATGTCCTCCACCACATTATTTTCAACCAATGAATATCCTCCTCCAACACATTATGGGAACCCATTAAATGGTAAAATTGGCACATTTATGCACAATATACCTGTTATGGTTCATGTTGACGAAATTTGACCATGCAGGTCAAATTTGGATCCCTATAGGTAAAAAAATTATTTTTAGATGTTCATAAGGGTCTAATATTTTGTCATAGGGTGTATTATAGTTTCTTTTATGTAATTTAATGCAATTTTAGCCTTGGTCATGGTATTTTTAGTCTATATGTCATTTTGAGTCATTTAGTTGGCATTTAAGGGTCATAAATACAAGTGACATAGTTTTAAAGGTGTCCAAGTGTCTTAGTTTTCCTTAAAATTTCCAATAGGTCAGATTCCCTATCAAGAATGTCAGTCCCATCTGAAACTTGTAGGTTATCTAATTGAAAATCAAGAAGTCAACTAAAAAAGGAAGAGTTTAGCACTTGTATGGCCCATGAGAGAGAATGACACATGGGATAAGGTAATTTAATGGCTCTTAAGCTTCCTAAGACTCATTTACATGGTTAAAATTATTTGTAAGTGCTAAAAAAGGTCAAAAACCATTATACTCCTTATTCACCCTTTTAGACACATAAAAATAGTCAACAGGTTTGTGCTTAGTAGAGCTAGTTGCAGGGTTTCTAAGTCAAACACCTTTGGGAGGTGAAATTAAACTAAAATATATACATTTAAATAATAATATTTTGGATATTTATCAATTTTTCTTTGTGAATCATCTCTAATAAGTTGACTGTGTTTTTTTTCTCACTATTTCCTGCACCCTATAGGTTTTTATTTGGTTTGGAGAATTATGTATAATATAGATACTGATATTGATTTAAAATAATTTTGAATATATCCTCTCATGTTCTCCATATTTGGTTTCAAATTTGGAAAGGATTTGATAGCTCAAACAACTCACTTTGTAGGAAGGTGTTGAGATTGAATTTGCATTCAAATTCCACCATTTACAAAATCCTCTTTCTCTACAATGGATTTGATATGATGTAGAATGGTATTTTAATCATTTAAATGGTCATGGTAATTTAATTATTTCAAAATTTTCAACTTCTAAGGTGAGCATCATTGAGATCACAGTCTATTGGCATGCACAATCAACTCTTAACTCATCCTCAGTCTTAGTCATGATTTGTAAAGGCTTTAAGAACATCCACAAAAGTATAATGAAGGTTTAAAAGTTTTTTAGTATCCTATAAAAACATGAGGTGTTGGTTTGAGCTTCCAAATGATAAAGAGTATAATATAATTAAATATATGTAGTATTTTTATATAGTCTGCCATGAATGTGCACCTAAAAGTACTTAAAGGAGGGAAATCATGCTAGATTAGAGGTTTTGAAACTATTTTAAAGAAATTCATAATGATAATCACCCATTTATAGAATTGGATAAGAGTCTAAGTCTATTTATGAAGTCTAAAATAATACACATTGTCCACACTTGCATTCACTACCTATATGTGCAAAAGCCACCTATAGGTGGTGCTAACAGAGAATGAATGCATGTTTGAAGTGTTGAAATAATTTGGAACTCTCCTTAAAGTCTTGACATGTTGAATAGACCCTAGAATGCAAGTTTGTTATGTTAAGTGGATAGGTAAAGAGTGAGGAACCCTTCATAGGTCAAATGATTGTGTTCAAGGATCAAATCCCTAAAAGATGAAAACAAAGTACTTTACCATTTGGTTGATGTCACATAATAGGGTTAGTAGCAATTTTGGTGCATATAAATGAGCATGCCTTGTATCCTCCACATAGGAGTGAAACTATGAAAAAAATTGGAGGATAAATGATTAGTAGAAACTAGTTTTGAAGAGGATCTAACATAATATTTGTTCACTAAAGTTCATTAGTGAAATCTATAAGCTTTGAGCTCCAATCAGACTCTTCACCCTAGGGTTGTAAAACTAGACCATGCTAGCATGTTTTTAAGGTCTTAGGTAATTTGAAATAGAATTTATTATCTAATGATCATTAAAATAGGATTATATACTAGATATGATCTCATAAATCTACCTACAAGTCCATTTTTCATCACAAATGTAACCCTACAAGTTGGTTGTAGGGTTACCATGAATATTGATTGAGATATACTTGATTATGGACATCAATCCAAGTATATAATGAATGATTGTAGCATATAATTATGTGGATAACTTCAAGGAGGAAATTAGGTATGCAAATAAGGTCTAAATCATACAGTTCCACCTATAGGTGCCCCCTCTAATACAAGAAACATAGTCAAGAAAGTTGTACACAGTCTTGACCAACCAAATAATGGGTAAGGGTACATGGAGGGTTGAATTTATGGGAAATATTAGAACACATCCATCATGATTAGATTAGTTTCTATAGGATCTTGACAGGCAAAAAAAGTTTACAAAAACTTCTTAAAGTCTTATGAGCACTTACAATTGGGTGCTTGGTCTTGATGAAGGTAAAAGATGAAAATGCTAAAGAGGAGAAATAAGGTTTGAAAATAGCCTAAAACTTATTCATGATATGATAATAAAGTTTTTTCACACACTCCAAGAATTATTTCAAGTTGATCATCTACTCTTCATGTTATCCCAAAGGTGATAGTCTGTATAGTTGCATCAAGAGACCTTTGTTGCTTAATGGGTAAGAATGAAGAATCTAAGGGATAATAGGGGTTTATAGTGATTTTTAATATTATTTAGAATGAATTTAATATGTATAACATGTTTATGGAACCTAATAACGTTGTATTTATCCTTGAGAAGTCATTCTTGGGTGAAAATGAGAGAATGCAAAAAATAGTCCTATTTTAGAGGTTTTTTTTGGAGAGATTGAGATGGTTAAGTGCCTAAATGGATGAGTCTAAATTATTAAGTTGGTGAAGATGGGAATTAGGACCTAATAAAACTTATAAAACCTTCATTTTTTCTAGATAGTAAGGATATACCTCACCATTTTGTCTCAGAGGTCAGCCAGTCAGGAAAATTAGAACTCCGACAAGCCAAATAAATAAAGCCAAAATAGGTATGAACCTTGATAAGATTCCATGGGGATATAAAGGAAAATATTTTGAGGTGTATATAATGTGAATTGGTTATAAGAAACAATAATACAATCCCAAAATTCTTAAAATGGTCAAAACTCTCTTGCACACAACTCAACCAAGCAAGCGCCAACTAAGCCTAGTTGGTAAACAAGAAGAAGAGATGAGGAGTGATTGGAGGGTTTTAGTTTTAATTGGGAATACGAATTAAATATGAAAAAAAATAAGTGACCTTGAATATAAGGATGAAAATAAATAGGGTGATCTAAACCCTCAACTTTTCAGGCAAGCTTATTAGGCATGGTTAGGCCTAAAAGCCAAATGGAGAGTCATTTTCACTTCTACCATGAGATGATAATTATAATTATAATAAATTTTTAAATGTTTATGAGGTAATTTAAAGTGTTTCCAAGATTTTTTAATTCAAATAAGTCACAAGGAAATCCATTTTTGGCTAAGGACCAATTCAAGTTTGCAAGGAATGGAGAAAAGAGCTTGAGTGGTCAAAGTTGGAAGCTCATATATTATTGAACACTTCTCATGGAGACTCAAGGAGATAAGAAAATTTATATATGTTATTAAAAAATAATTTTGTGTCATTTAGTTAATATTTGAACTTTCCATCTTTATGAATGAATCTTAAGAGGGTAAAATAGGCCTAAACTCACCAAAACACTTGCTAGTGGCTAATTTGAAAAGATGGATAAATTAGTGCACCCAAATAGCATATTTTACCTATAATTATGATTTGATGTTGTAGGATGCTCTATAAATATACTCCCAACCCTTTTGGACTATACATAATTATATGAATGGATTATAGAATAGGGTATTATTTACTATTTTGCACATTGTATAGGTTCTAGGGACTTTCAAGAGATGAAATAAAATTTAGAATGAAGATTGGGACTTAAGATAATTCCAAATATAAATTTAATGATTTATAAAAAATATTATGTGTTCCTACCAACTGATTCATCTCATCCATTCAGAACTGACATAGTGAACATGATAGTGAAAAGGGTGAAGAACTTCAAGTAATCTAATTTTAAGGTATGATTGATGCCTATAAATCCATTAAGGGTATTTACACATGTGATTCACTAAATTTTACATATTTTCATGAGAAATTTAAGTCATTTTTGGAGCTGAGTGTGCGAGTTGTGTGAAAGAGGAACAGGCAGTGATGGTTCACTTCCATAAGATTCTAGAGGACTACGAATGCAACCAATGCATGGAGAATAATGTCTAAAATCCTTCCCTCTCATTTAAATAATAATACCTATCCTTAATTAGTTTTTTGATGTTTTATTAGTGGTGAATGCTGAAAGTAGTTTTCTTATGCACAATGAGAACTCCTACGCCACATTTCAAGAGTTTCATGACTTGGGGTGACACTTTTGCTTCATAAATTTGCATGATCAGTTTCAAATTACCTTCTCATGAAAATTTAACTCATTTTATCTAATTTATAATTGATCTTGTGACATTGTAACTTATTTCTTCTCTTCTCTCTCTCAGGTTCTATAAGAACTAGCCATTTTGGCCTTTGTAAAATATGCTCCAACTGAGTATGGCAAAGCCCTACTCATTTTCATACCATAAGATCAATAAATACTAATAATTTTACCTCTTCTATGACTATTCATTGTGTGTTCACTGGAATGATTGATATTTTTTAGTGATGACTATTGTTTCCTTAGCATTTTTGTCTCATTCTCACACCTATTTATAGCTTGAAAACTTCTTTTTGTAGGTCATGTGAAGAGTTTTATGAAATTCCAAGGTTGAGTGAGTTAGTATATTTAAATAACTACATTATAGCCCTCTTGTATATTCTTCCTATCCTAAACATTCATCATAACCTCATAATGAAATATTGATGTGAGAAGATTCATATTAAAGAAGTGTATGACTAGTTAGTCCCTTGGTCTCATGTGTGACATGCAACTAGTTGGTAGTTATCAATTAATTTGGTGTATCACCACCTTTAAGATAGTTTAATTTTATTTTTATCTCCATTTTCCTTAAAATCATAGGTGTAGTAGTTATCTATAAGTGGTACATCAAGGGAGCTAGCTCCATCTAGAGATTCACCATATTCTTAGGCTACCCATAGCCTAGAGGTGTTTCAATTATGCCACTTGGATGAGGAGAGATAATAAATATCCTAAAAGGGTGAAATTAAAAGTGATAATAGTTAATATACCATTTATTACATTATATGAGAGTGAAATTATGGACGATGATTCAAATTTTCACTCATTATTTATTATAGCACACCTTGATCATTAGATGACACATAGTGTTATCATTAATAATGGTGTTATTGAGAACATGTGTACCTTGAAATCACTCACACACTTAGGATATATGAATGATAATTTATATCCTTCAAACTAATATTTTTAGATAATTTGATTGGACATCACAATAGGATATTGGTGAGATTGATTTACCTTTATAAGTTGGTCTAACATATGTGGTCACTAGATTTTTTTATTATACCATACATGGGATTATTTGATATGATATTGTGATGTAATTTTATAAATAATATTATAATGTTAATTTTCATAGTGCATGGGTGTATTATTTATATTCATGCCAATAGGGTAATTGCAGTTCTTGAAATACCATATGAACATCCACTTGAACAAGAGAAGTTTATTCTAAAACAACTAATTATAAAACCTATTAAGGTTAATCATGCATGAAGGGTAATAAATAAGTAATACCCATTATTATATGGTTGATACTTGAGGAACCATTACACCATAGATACACATTGGACTCCATAGAGCCCTCATCTACACCTACACAATCTATCGAGTTGCTAAGATAAAATAAACATGTTCTAATCATAATTTTACCAAAGAAACCATAGAGAAATAAAAAATGGGTTAAAATAACCACTTATTATTTTATTACCTCTTCAAAACCATATATTCCTATGAGACATACACACAATAGCACAAATTCTACAGTTCCAAAAAAGACACATATATAAGACCTTTAGCAACATCACTAGTTTGATGTACCATATTTTAAGTTCAGAGCTTCTTAAAAGCATCCCTTATATGGAATCATAGGCTATAATTTTCCTTAAAAATATTATAAAAATCCAAAAAAATCAAATATTCCAATAAAATAAAAAAACATTCAAATAAAATAAAAAATACAAAAATTATTTAGCATACACATGTTTACTAGCTCATTGACATCTATGTTGTTTACTTTATGTTAATAGATAACATATCATTTATTATATATATACAAATATGTGTCAAAATTAATTGATTATAATACAAGAATACATTATATCCATTAGATGTGCACACGAAAATGATGGACCTTTCCTCTTTCTATGTGACACACTATGTTGGGGCATCTAGATTCTATTTGATCACGATCATTATAGGTAAGTTTGTTTTATGATCTCTTATACATTATCATGTTGAGAATATATACTAAAAATTTTAAATGTCTATACTCATTATTAAATATTATACCATGTATTTTATATTCTATAATTAGATGACATATTTTTCTAACATGTATATGTAGGGATTAGTATGATATGCTTATGATGATTACTTCATTTATGTGCATTATCACTCCCTTGCATGTCATTATTATTTTTTAATTTATTTATTATGTAAAATTTGAATATTTTCCATAATTTTAGGCCCTTATGAAACTATTTTTTATTTATTTGTATATGGACATTTGAATATGTCATCCCTTAGAGTGTGCACCATTAAAACATGCCCCTTGTTTTTGATCTCGTTAGAATCCTTTTATGTGGCATTGAGTGATTTTATATGTGTGATTGATTGTTTTTTTAACTTTTAATATTAATTTATATATGTTTCCATGATCCATACCATGCACCTTAGGGCTTGTTTTGATCACTTACTACAAACTTCATTGATATATATACTTAGACATGTTACTCCTATATGTTACATGATTCATACATTGATAATATATTATCTTATCCTTTTAGGGTAAGGTGACTTATATATTCCACTCCCATAACCTCAAAAGAGGGTTCATATTAGTGGTTTCATGTCATAGAGACATGACTCCATACATAGTTTATATAATTTGATATAGTTTACATGATTCAAATGTACACTTGGGTTAGAATCCCATACATTTAGCATTGATTTTGATAGATTTTGGATAGATTTTTTTAGATTTATGTCAAATATCATATATAGTTATATATTAGAGTTTATAATTTGATATATAATTTCCCTTGAGACATATTATAGGTGCATATTCCATGTAACTAAACAAAACATTACACATACATATTTAGAATATTTTACCAAGAAGTAACATTTTGATCCTTTCTTATCTATAGTAGTTAGTTCCTTTTAGTAGTGTGTTTGAGATTTAATTCCCTTGATGGCCTTATAACTACTTCCCATTTTCATGTTGAGTTGGTTATACCACTTAACTTGGATTTATTGTAATTTCACTTGAGTTGTGTGATTGAGATTCAATGATCTTAATGGTCAATAACAACTCACCTTTACATCAAATTGGGAGCATAATTACCCTTAAAATTTCACTCTTAAAGTATCTAGGGTTTAGATCAGAACCTCTCTCAACTCTAATGCTTAATAAAGAACTATATTTATAAAATTAAATTATGAAGGGACAACATGGTTGTGTTGACACATAGCTATGCTCCTTCCTTGCTCTCTTTACATTTAAAATAATTTTAATTATTCCATTTTAGATTATATGCACTAATTTATACTATAACATGCTCTTGGTTAATAGGTTATTTACTATAAAAAAATTCTATAAGGATAAAACAAAGGAAAGGCATGTTGTACACACCCAAGTATGCATTTCTTTCATTTAACCTAGTAATTACATCCTTATTCATTAATAGATTAAATAGGGTAAAATGTAGATACTAGAACCTAATTATATATAACATATTAGTATTGTGCACTTGGAAAATACCAATCAAGGATCTACCTTATAGTTCTAGACCCTCCTACTACTAAAAGGCTTGCATTCACCATCTCACTATGCCTAATTATTTATCTTGTGGACTGACCCTGTCATTATAATGACCTAAATCACCTATACACTATAAAAAGATTAAAACATGATTCATATCCTTCAATATCAATTACATATGTTCATAAAAATTCTACCTTGCTAGACACTTGTGTTTTATAGAGGGACACTAGAGTTGATGCTAGTGTCCAATTTCCTTATCAAATGCTCCTACCTTAAAATTCATCCAAATTGAAAATAGTTAAAAATGTATGGGTTATCCTATTTATTTTATCTAACCATTATATGAGATATTTTAAAAAGGTGTGATAAAAATAAAAATAAAAAACTAATCTTTATCCATATAACAAGTGCCAAGCAAACACCTATTTAGCCTCATTCAATAAATTTCACAACTGAGTTATACTACCCTATTCTTCCCTATTTATATATCAATCATAGGAATAGTCATATTATAGGTATGAATCACTCAAATAATAACACATGATAAATATTTTTCAAGTTAAAATCTAGGTCATTGTATTCCTTTGCATATAGTATATTTCACCATTGTAGATATACAATACCACACTTAGGGGAGAACTACATATGTCTAAGTCCCTCTTCAAAATATTGGATATGTAAGAAGTAATCATTGACAAAGGGGTCCTTGAGGTAAACTTGACTTGGTGAGCCCACTAACCCATTTTTAGAAATATGACCTAACCTAAAGTGAAGAACTAGTGTTCAAGCTATACTATAGAGCTTGTGCATGTGATCCAAATACATTAACATAAAGGTGAAAAAACTTAATAGGAATAGGTGATAATATTTTAGTAAAACTAATATTTTTTATAGGATAGAAGTGTTGAGCCATGGATTAAAGTTTTAATACAAGTGTTCCAAATTTGATGTAAGCATCTAAGCCTCTAGAAACAATATTTATAGAATCTAACTATTAGATCCTAAGCATCAATCTACCTACTTTCAAATTTTTACATATTATATATTCTTGTACATCTAAAAATAAGAATAATGTTATTTATTATTTGTGTTATAATTATTTTAATATCAATTGGCATTCTACTTTCTTGCTTAACCCTTTTTGGGATTAAGGGTTATGAGGAATATGATACTCAAAAGAGGGTAAAATTATTCTTCAAAGCATGCCAAATAAATAATTTAGTTTATGTTATTCAATTTTAGTTTTGAATTATATAAACACTAAATATATAAAGTACAATATTAAATAGTTTTTTTATTACCTAATCATGAAAAACAAACAATACTTAGCCAATGCAATGATGTACAGATAGATCATATATGTATAGTTATGGAAATAAGTTGTCTGATATTTAGGAACTAGTCGTAAAATTCTAAAAATGTTATTTTTGGCTGACCGAACACTTTCATAGACATGTGGAAACTTATTTTAATTCTTTTATTTTATTCTTGATGTAAATATCATGTATGTAATGTTCTTTGTATCCACTCAAGTCTTTATGGTTTTCTTATCACCTTTCATCTGATGTATATGGATCTTATGCATAGGCTATTTATAACTATTTCTAGCTTAAACCCTATATATCCACCTTAGGTTAGGTTACATTTCCAAAAAAATGGGTCAGTGAGCTCATAATGTTGAGTTAACCTCAAAGACTCCTCTATCAATGAGCATTGCCTACATAGCCAAAAGTCTAAGGAGGGACTCAAACTTTTGTAGTTATCCCTTATGTGTGGGAAAATGTTTGTACAAGGGTAAAATATAATATATGAATATGTATGTATTAATTAGTTTAATGGTACAAATCCTATAGAATAGATATATCAAGTTGAGTAATCTAACTTGTAACTTGACAAATATGATTCATGGGCTACCTTTTGAGTGATTCAGACCTATAATATGTGTATAAATACCATTTATACCACTTATATCTTAAAATTATAGATTATAATTACCTTTTTTAATAACACACAAATTAGACCAAACACCATTAAAATGCTCTAATTCATTTTTACATGTCATGTACATTTTTTGAAATATATTACTGCATCCCTGATTGGGGAAATAAAATGTAACCAACTATCAACTTCATATAAATTAACATGAATCAAAAAAAAATTTACAAGTAATGTTCTAGGGTATTTAACAAGAATGAATATCTAAATTTCAATATTTCATAAAACACCCATAATCTAATTAGGATTAATTAGCTTAAAAAATCAAATAAAATGGCTAAATAGAAAATACATAGAAATTAGATATTATCTAACTATATAATATTGAAGTATTCAATCAATATTTGAATTATGACATTATGCATGACATTATCTAAAAATTTGGCAAGCACTAGGAATTAAACACAACAAAAATTAAAATTAATGTAAGTCATGCCTCATAAATGAAACCTCATCCCAAATATTTATTGTATTTAGCCTCCAAAATTTAATTAAATTGTGGCCACTCATCTTGATATTAATTCAATGATAAAAATCAATCTGATAAATCTATAAATAGAAGGGTCACCATAGACCTTTCATCAGGATTTTTGTGCAAAGAATATTTACATAAATCCTTTGAAATATTCACCCCTTTTCTTATAATTTATCCACAAATCATTTATATAGTTCTTGGAGAGATGTTGATGGGTTTCTTACCACAACATTGATGAAGAATTTGAGCTCTACATTTGGGAATAATCATGTATGTATACTAGATAGCTAATGTCCATGAGGAAGGTAATAAATTTTTATTGCTTTCAATTTGTTTGTCTTAGATAAAACTTGTCCAATTTTAAGAATCATGCCTGGTACTTACTAAGCATAACTTCTCAATCATGATTCCTTAGATTGAGAAATGTCTAGCTAAGATAAATAAATATAAAGTAATTAAAATATATTACCTTCCTCATGGATGTCATTATTTAGCCAATAGACATACATGATTATGCTTAGATGTAGATCTCAAAGTATTCATAAATATCATGTAATAAATCCATCATTGTCTCTCCAAGCACTTTCTAAATTATTTGTGGACCAACTAGAAGAAAAGGGGTGAAACTTTCAAAGGATATCTACAGTTTTTATTTGTATAAAAGATTTATGAAAGGTCTATGGTGACCCTTCTACTTATATATTTATGAAAGAATATTTCCAAATAGTGAATTAAAATGTTTAATAAGATCAATTAAAAATATTAAGTAACAAAGTTACCACAAAGTTGAGGTGAGAGATTTGACAAGTGGGAAAACCATTACATAGATTGAAACCCCACATTATTATTATAATCCTTGACAAAATGAATCTCTAAATATATAACATGTATAATTTAAGATAGAGAGTGAACTTAATCCAAAAGATAATTTCAAGGATCCAAGTGTAAGAAATTGAAACAAGGTTGTAGCGCTCTAATAGGCAAGAAGAGAGGATGACAAGAGCTCAATAAAAAGAGATAAAATAAATAAGGAGTTACATATGAAAGCTTCAACATGTGTGCCAAGTGTACCTAATCATCTTATAAGTGAGGAGGATGTGTGTGATATGTGAGGGGAAGAGTTACTTATGAGACTAACTCTAAATCCAACAAGTGGACTACAGAGATGACTAACACCACAAAAGAATAGGATAAAGTGCATTTATATATACAATAAATGTACATAAAAAAAAGACTTATGATAGGCTTAAAAACCTATAGTGAACCCAAATAAGGTTATTTCTCAAAAACTCCTCCTTAAGCTTAATTTGGTGTTTAAAAAGTGGAGAAAACCTTTTACAAATAAGGAAGGGATTTGAAACTACATAGTAATCCCCCTTAATATAAACTTACTTCAAGAAGAATTATAAAAGTTTAAAGAATAAAGAAGAAGAGAAGGTGCTACTAGAAATAGAAAGGATGAAAGTGTGATCACCAAGAATCTCCAAGAATCCTCTTTGAGTAATGTGGTTGATCCACAATAGAACAAAGACCAACATGGAGTAATAATCCACTAAACACTACAAAACAAATAATATAACACCAAATTTTAAAGTTAAGTAACTAATGTGCCATTAAAATATGATCTACAAAAATAATGTAATAAAAGCAGATGTACAACAAGGAAAATGAAGAAAAAATAATTTCCACCACAAACTAAAGAATATTGCATGAAAAATAAGTTAATCAAAATAATTAAAGCATATTTCCTTTGCAATAAAAATAAAGAAATGCATAATAAGAGATTGAGTTAAACAAAAATAGAGACAAAGAAGATGTGTCACTTTCAAAAGATATTCAATGTGAAGAAATTGAAGAATCATCACATGAAAACACATCAAAGTCTCTATAAGATACATAATTTAAATAGTTTTACCCTTAGAGGTAGGATATTTAGTTATTTCCAAATAATACAAAGTGTCATGAGTGGATTTAACATAAGATTTACATGGATTAAATTTCTAATATTTAGAGATACAATGCCTATTTTTCCATAATACGCATAAAGTTTATCATTTTTAACCAAAGAATGAGCATTACAAGCATTATAATATAAATAAGTTGCATTATAAGTCCTTAGATGTGAAGGATAATATGTTTCCAAATTTTTATTAGAATCATTTAAAACATTAAAAACAAGACCTTTAGAATTTGCATTTGATTTAGGCTAAAGAGTTTCAAGAATATTAGTTGCACAATTACCTAGCCCACTACCCAAATATCCCATAATGTGCATGTTTTTTAAGCTAGGGTCAGTAGAATAATTTTTATGTTGTTTAAAATTACAAAGAGCTTCATTATTAGAACTAGTATTATGTGCCAAAGACAAAATTGTTATTTAGAGTATCAAATTAAGATTGCGTGTTCACCATTTAGTTTTGAAAATCATTTTGAAGTGAAATAACATAACTATGAAAGGTAGTAATAGATTCATTATAATATTTAATTTCATGTTTAATACTAATTTTTTTTAATTTTTAAAATTTGTTTGATGTGAAGCATTTTTAAATGCTAAAAATGATAATTTTGAATGCCATTATGCAAGATTGAAGCTTACAAAATACAAAAAAGCTTAAAAAATAATGAGCTTGCACAAATTTGATTTACCTGAAGTGATTAGGATAATTAAATTTTAAATTTAAGTCCACACCAAACACCAAAAATTTAAGGATATAAATATTTATAAAAAACAAAACTAGTTTTCTTTATAAAAATTAACGTTACTTTAAAAAACTTTAATTGGATTTAAAAAAACTTAATATATTTTTGATCTCACATAAAAGGGAGATAATATTTATAAAATACCTTTGAAAAATTAAATAAATTCCCCTAAATTTAAAAGTGAAATTGAATTTGATTCTTAATCCATTAAAGGAAAAGCAATTTTTAACACATGGAAAAATATATTCATGTTTATGAAATAAATAAACATCATGCATGGTGTTTTAAAATTTTAAGACTTAGTGTACGTAAAATTTATGTTTGTTAAAGAGATGAGTAGACTAAATCATGGAAATAATATTCAATAAATATAACTACTATTTTGTTATAGAATTGACTAGCTTTGACTTTTCTAAAAATAGTAATAAATAGTGCAAATAAAAACTTAATTGGAAAACACCAGATACATATGATCTGAGTGATATAAATTGAGATGGAAGTTGGTATAAGTATCATAAAATATATCTTAGTGTCATAACCCCTCTTAGATAATATCACTATAATTAGACATTAGTGCCATTCTTAGCAAAGTGGTAGTAGTATTGATATTGGTAGTAGTGTCTTTTATGTAGGACTATCCTAAGCTTCTAGGTGCACCTATGTCTAGATCTTTGAGGTATTTTCTTATGTGCACAAGTTATATAACCTTGTATTTCCTATAATAAATTATTTAATGTGTAAACCCTAATCCTCCATACAACTAGGGCATGAGTTTAAAAGTTTTTTTATTAATAGGGTAGGTTGGACATCCTCAATACCCTATTATGAAGAGAGTTTCCTATATACCAATAATCCAAAGAGGAATCAAGCCTGATGTAATTATCCCCACCTAAGTGATAGTTCAAGTGCAAATTAATCTATTATGATAGTGGCCTTGAGTGGCTTAAATGTGGCTGAGACTAGAAATTTGAAAAATCTAAGGTTAGGGCTATTGTAAATGGTAGTATGTATAAGTAGGGTAGAATAGGGATTGATGATATTAATTATGCTTAGGTATTGATAATATTAATTATTCTCAACTTCTTATGTGTTTGAATATGTATTTTTCATCTAATTTTCATCTAGTGGATAGAGGGATAAAATTCATGTAGTTATACTATTTTTTTGCTTGTGTGGATAATAAAATCTGTCTAGGCCAACATTAGGAGGATTTAGTTTTGAAAATATATCCATTATGGAAAATATAAGGACATGGAAATTAGTGGCATTTTATGGACACTAGTGTCATGTGGCACTAGTGTCCTTATTGTGGAGCTAGTGTCTAGTTGGAAAAATACTAGGCATGAAGGATCAAGATCAAGGGCCTAAGACTACTTTGGAGCTTACAAGGAATGAATATGGCCCATAAAAATGTTGGATAAGTGTGGGAATAGGATATAAGATAGGTCTATGGATAATATATGGATATGTAATCTCAAATAGAACTCTTAGCACTCAAATAAAACTTTTGGGTGATTACATTTGTCCCTCTTTATTCTAGAAATGTAGTAAAACAAACTAACTAGGATAAAGTAAAAATAAACATACCTAGACTCACCTAAGAAGTGAACCCTATGAAGTTGAGTTTGAGTGTGTGAAGTTAGGTCTTAGTATTTGAAGCATGATCCAATGTGTGTCCTATAAATTAAAAGTGAATAAATTAGTCCTTACATAAGAGATATCAAAAATAAAAGACTAAACTGAGTAAATAAGTAAAATTTAGTAAATAGATGGGAAAGAGGAAATTAATGAATACACCCCACTAGGTACATAAAATAATGTATGAACCTGGTGATAAATTATGTGTGTGGATGTATATAGTGATCAATCAGTGAGTATTTTGGACTAAGTTGATAGTTTACTCAATATTTATGTGTAGGTGGCTGAAATACCCAATACAATTTTGACTCCATCATTTCCCACCCTTGCTTGGTGGATCATGACTTGTGAATAACTTGGATTGGATTGATAATTTGTCGAACCCTCTCATGTATGTGTCTCAAGAACTCAAATAATATATGAATCCATCATTTCCCACCTATGTGTAGTAGATGCATCTAAAATTAAACTATACAAAGCACTATAAATGTTTAACTAAGTATATATAGCTATGTATGTTAGTTGTATGGCCACTTGGGTACATTAGGTGGCTTCAGGTCATTCAAGAATGCCAACCATTTTAAATTGAGTAAGGCACAAAACTAGTGTGAAACCTAGAATATGATTTTGGGTGTATACAATGTATAGAATGACATGGAATTTGTGATTCCATCTGATCAACCGGTATGTAACTAGGTATACAAAAATAATTTGATGTACAAATACCCAAAAATATAATATCTGAGTTTATGGATTTTATACTAAGTTTTAATAAACTATATCTAGGCATCCGAACTTAATATGGGAATGGTCATGCCACACATGATGACCCCAATTTAAGTAAACTAATATGAATCTAAGCTGAACTAGTATGAATATGATAAAAAAATAAGTATAACTAATAAACCTATAATTGAATTTATGCAAACATGTATTGTACCTACTATGTTGTTCTATCTAATCTGGATTATTCTAAAACTAAGGTTGATGGATAGTAGAACCATATCTTGCGCATTAGCGCCATTTGGTGCTAGTTTCCCCATTTTGGCACTAGTGTCCTTCTGGTCTAAATTATGTATAATTATAATAATTTTTGGGTTTCTATTTTCCCACTATGTTTACCTATGTCTAATTTTCTATAACTAATCATGTGTGCTGAAAAATGTACTATGAGTGCAATATAGGATCCTGATCTTTGTGACAAACCCATATGAATTCCCTCTCTTTTGAGGGGAGTTGTTGAACCTATGAAAGAATTATCCTCAAAATAAAAATCTCTACAAAATTTGTTTTAGCTAGATCATATATTATAAGTGTGTGATAATACAATAAAATGTTCATATATAACATAAAAATTCAATAGAATATAAGCATAATTATGTAATGTAAGATGTATGTTATGTCTATAATTCCACAAGGGTGTCAATATACATGTAATCAATGTATGTAATAACAAATCTAAGTAAAATTGGGTAGCTACCTAGGGTAATGGGGCATTATGTACATCATTTCACCCAAGTAGGAAAGGTAGATGCCTGAGGTCCCTCATGGCATCGAAGACAAGTTTGTGTAACAAAAAAAGATAAGTGTCATGGCCATGATGTATATAAGAAAAAATACATACAAAACACATGAGGTACGTATAGTAGTCCAAGGGGATAAAATACAAGGAACATGGGCACATGTCACTAAATTTGAGAAAATAAAATATATAATGACATGTTCAAATGTCCACATATGCAAGCAACAAGTAAGTTAGCTTACAGCCACATAGAAATACATGTTCAAATGTATACATACATAATCAATAAATCATGCATAAGGGACATGGGAACATGTCCAAAGCATACATAGTGTGAATATAAGTGGCATAGATCCAAAGAGTAATGCCATATTCAAATGACCTCAAAATTAAGAAGAAAATAAATACAATCAAGTGTAAACTAGGTAATATAGAAATGAAAGTATGTATCAATATGTAATATAAATCTATGTAAGAGATATGATGTACATATGATAAGTCTAAAGTAGTAATATCCAATAAAAAAATTGAATAAGAATAGTATAATCAATATCAAGATATAAAAATGTTAAATATAGGATGTAGAGTATATAAGGATAGAACTTGATGATCAAAATTATGTATAATATTTCCCCAAGTGGGTGAATACATCAAGTAAAGAACCTTGAATCAATATATATGCCCCCAGTGGGTAGATAATAACAAATCTAGATTAGTTTAGTGGATTGGAGTCTTGTAGATATGTGAAAGCACTCAAAAAGAACAAGTGAAGCATGTAATATGATAAAATTGAATATCCTAAGATAGATTCCAAATGTAGTGTCTAGAAAAAATAAGAAATGTAAACATAACAATGCATACAATGTATAATTTTGTGTTTTCTAAGTCATTATTTGAATGTTTTTATGTTTTTGACATGTTATATTATTTTTTTATTTTTTGGAAATAAGCTATGTACAAGTAACATTAAAATAAAATATGTAAAAGGATCAAGAGAGAAGTAAAGTATGTCTAAATAAATGCTAGAAATAAATGAGATAGTATACAAGAAAAGTGAAATATCTCTATCGACCCAAGAGAACATCCATGTGATGTGGATAATTAACTTATGGATTTGATGGGAGACTATCTAGTTTTGGATACTGTAATTGTCCAAACTTAAATAAGTCATCATCATCACAATCATCATAACATTCTATATGTATCTGTGGAACCTTATCCTTGGCTTTAATCTAGAGACTATGCATCTAAATATCATGTCACTCAAATATGTAAGATGCCTTTTTAATGGTCCTAGGGTAAACCACATTGGACCATAGAGTATTTGTATGAAACATGTGGTTATCATCTATGTCATAATGTAAAATTATAACCATTTTTCCCTCATGATTGATGTCAAACATATATATGATTGATTAACTATGGCATCCATAGCCTCTAACCATATAATTCCAAGTGTAACCTATAGATGAGTTCCCCTACTCATAATAAAGAATAATGTATTAGCTACATTGGGGGCACAAGCAAATATTAGTGTGATATATCTAATGGAATCTTGATAGTAATGTATATCATGTTGTATCTCACTAACCTAATAGTCTATGTGGTGTAAAAATCCTAAAGTGCAAGTATTAGGATCATAATACTCATTGATAGCCACATGGGAATGTATCTATCTACAACAAAATTTTTGATAGTTAATGGATCATTCCATGAGTATCTATGTTGGTGATGATTGTGTCATGGTAATCATATCTATGAAGGCACCTCATACCTATGGAGGTTTTCATACCTATGGAGATGGAGGATTTATGATTTGAATAGTGACCTTGAGCCTTAAATTTATTCACTTTATGTTGTAATGTTAAGAATGTATTGGTATCATGTCCTCTAAGTCTATGAAAATGACAAAAGGGTTGACCATCCTATGGTGACAATCTAATGACTAATCTATGCTAGACTGTGGGTAGTAAAAAAAATCCTATATCAAGTACTATCTATAAGATCTAGTGTGGTATATTCTATGAACTCCCTACCTAAATCTATAAAATTAAGTCTATATCCATAGATATAACCATATGTACTAAATGAATCAAAGGATCTACCATTAATTGTAATTAAGTATGAGATATTGTAGCTATATGATTCTAAAAAACTGGTGCTATCAGTGTAAGAAGAGTATAAGCTACTTATAATCATCTATGTACTCTCCTGAGCCCATTGGTGTGAAACTTAATATACATAAATAGTCATCAATATCAATGAGTGTTGGATCATCCTCTATGGTGGCTTGAGAATATATATCAAAGTTATAAATGTATACTTCTTATAAAGTAACAAGTAGTGGTAACTTTTCTATGATAATATCATTGTCTTACCTAGGTCGGGATATTTATACTATGAGGGACTATTATTCTATCATTGATGGAGGTGACTATGTCATAGAAAGATTTGGAGGAGGTGTAAGAATAGTCTTTATAGACTCCCCAACCTCATATATATGCATCTACTTAATTGTAATCTTGTTAGGTGGGGATTATTTGAGAACATGAGGTGTCCCATCTAAAGATGTACTCGAGGTAGTAGGATTGGTGAGTCTATAATATCTGAATGGTTGATTATATGTTGGACAAGTGTATAAGTATCCATCATGTAAAAACTTGAAACATCTATGAAACGTAGAGGGTATAACCTCCATAACATGTATTCAAGGTCTCCCAAGTAACAATTTATAGTGTAAATGATTAGGCGTCACCTAAAAGTGTGTAAGGTTATTATCCCTACTATAATATCCAATGTAATAGAACCTAATGTCTACCTAAGAATGCCATCAAACCCTCTGATATTCTTATATGTCTTTTGAATGGATGCTATATCAACCTTAATGGTCTATATAAATGTGAGGTTATATATATTAAGTCTTGAACCACTGTCTATTATAACTCATTTGATAGTGATGGTATTAATTTATGATTGAATAAAAAAGTGATAAATTATGAGTAATCACTGGATGTGAAGGAAAATACTCATTGGAAAAAGATATCATGTCCTCAACACCCTTAACAATGTTCATGATAGATGCAAACTAATCTAGCTCTATTTCATGAGGTAAAGATGTATAATTGAGTGTATGAAAAAGAATATCCTTGAAATCAGTTGATTTTTGTAGTAATTCTAATATGTATATCTTAGCTAGTGTATTTATCAATTAATCCATAATATCAAACTCTCTTTGCTAATATCTAGGTCCCATTATAATGTGTTGGGAATGAGGAGGGATGGTGAGATTAGGTTTCTCTAGAATAGGCTAAGAAGGCACCCTGTTCCACCTAGTAACAACTCAAACTATAGGATATACTATTTTCTAGGGCCAAGTAGTAGAGGTAGGATGGGAGAAAAGATAATCAACTGGTCTAGGTGGAGGCAAAACAAAAGGAGTCCTCTAATCCCTCTATCATCTAGTAGTAACTAGAGGTAACTCAAAGTGATCTATGTAGCAGTTACCCTCATAAAAATGGGACTCACATGAGGGAAGAGCAATGTGTAAAATAAGCTTAGCTCTAACATGATCCATGATAAAAGTGACATACATGTGAGATTTTCTACTAATGGTTTGTAATAAACATCCTAAAAAATCACAAGGATTTGTACCAAGAAGTATAAAATGACATCTACCATGATAATCATGATGATAGGCTTTAAATTATTAATTGAGTATATACTAGAAATGTAAACCCTAGGGTTATCTAGGGTTAGGATTTTATGCAATACTGAAAGTAAGTTAGGTTCACAAAAAACTTTAACCTTTTAGTACTTAGTGTATGTAAAAAATATGTTTGTAAAGAGTTGAGTAGACTAAATTACGTAAATAATATTTTATAAATATAACCACTAATTTACTAGCTTTGATTTTTATAAAAATAGTGATAAATAATGTAAATAAAGATTTAGCTGGAAAACACCTGATATGGATGGTTTGAGTGCTATCAAATGATATGGAAGTTGATCTAAGTGTCATAAGCACTATATTAGTATCATAACACCTCATGGATAGTATCATCACAATTGGATAGTATCACCATTATTGTCAAAGTGGTGATAATTTCCTACTATTGGTAGTAGTGTCTTCTTTGTAGGACTATCTCAAGGTTTTGGGTGCACTTGTGTTTAGATATTTTGGGTATGGTCTTACATGCATGAGTTATATAACTTTATATTATCCTTATAATAATTTATTTATTTTACAAACCTTAATCCTCCATATAACTAGGATATGAGTTGAAAAGTTGTTTGTTAGTAGGGTAAGCTAGACATCCTCAACACCTTATTGTGAAGATAGTTTCCTTCATACCAATACTCTAAGGAGGAATCAATCTTGATGTATTTCTCCCCACCTAAGTTCCAATGTAATTTCAAGTGAATCTAGTATGATAGTGGCCTTAAGTGCCTTGAATGTCCTTGAGATTGAATCTCGAAAATCTGAGCTTAGGGCTATTATAGATGGTAGTATACAAAAGTAGGGAAGAATAGGGATTAGTAACCTTAATTATTCTCAACATTTTCTATGTTATAATTTGTATTTTTAATTTTATTTCCATCTAGTGGATAGAGGGCTAAAAGTCATGTATATATACTATTATGTTTCTTGTGTTAATGATAAAAGATGTCTAGGTTGACAAAGGAGGATTTAGTTTTGAAAATATATTCATTTGGTAAAATTTAGGGTAAAGGAAATTATCTCCATTTTGGGGGCACTAGCACCACATGGAGTTAGTGTCCTTATTATGGCACTAGTGTCCAACTAGTAGAACACTAGGCATGAAGGGCCAGGATTGAGAAATGAGGGTCTAGGACTACTTTAGAGCTGACTAGGAACACCTGTGTCCCACTCAAAGGTTTTATAAGTGTTATAATAGGATATAAGATAGTTCTAGGGTTAATAGAGGGATAATTAGTCTCAAATATGTCTCTTAGCACTCAAATACCACTTTTGGGTGATTACACATGGTAAGAAAAAAATTGTTCTATATGAATTTGAATTTTTTTGTTCATGTCTTTTTTTAATAAAACAAAAAATATTTAACTTATGCATAATGCCAACTATTTCAAAGGAAATAAATATCATCACATGAAATCATGCATCAAACAAATTAAAAAAGAAAGCCAATTTCAAGTTTGATTTCATTAAAAACTTATGCCACATGATAAGTCAAGTAAAACAAAGGTTTATAATCGTCATCCAAAAAGTGAATGAGATAACATTATATATAACATTAAAATTATAAAAATAAAGCCAAAAAGGTTTTGAAAAACATCAAAAAAATTATGTGGAAATTATTAAATAAAACTGCCACTTGGAAAAAAACTAGCATTGCCTACAATCACAAGTGCCATGCAAAGTAACAGTAACCGAAACATTGAAAAAATATGATTTTTTTGTTTTAATAAAATTGTTTATATATATATATATATATATATATATATATATATATTCAAACACATATCCTGTGTGTAGCTAGTAGAAGGGAGAAATGCACAAATCCACTTAGTTAGAGAAAATTATATTTTGAGTTTTAAAACATTAGAATTTAAAAAAAAAAGGAATGTTGAGTAAAGTGTCATGAAATCAAGGTAAAATGATAGGCATAAAAACTATGCTACAAAAATAACTAGAGATGAAATAAAATAACTAAAGCTAGGAATGAAAAATATTTCAATGCACGTTTAAAGAGAATAACTTGGAATTTAAAGGAACATATACCTAAAAAATGTCAATAGATGAAGTAAGACATTTTATATATATATATATATATATATATATATATATATGGCCAAACTAAGATAAATTTTGATAGAACTATGTTAAGATACATAAATATCTTGTTAATAAGAAAACATAATAAGAGTATAAATCATAGAGATGAAGGTAAACATTGAGCTAGTTATGAAAAAAAATGCAATAATAAAAAATACCCAAGAATTATAATAGGGAAAAAATCAAAATGTCTAACGATAGAACCATAAAGGATTAAAAAAAATTTGCTACTAAGTGACACTACCCTGAAGAAATAAAGACATAAAGATATATAAAAATTATAATCAAAGAATGATTAAAATAAACAAACCACACTTAGCTAAGAGAAAAAAAATGCACTTTAGCAGAACTGAGGATTTACCACATACCCAGTTAAGGCAAAATGCTCCACTTACATATCTGGTAGACTATATATTCAAAAATATAAGATTAAGATAGATGATAAGGTAGGGAATATATAAAAAAATGAAACTAAAATTAAAATTATTGGACTCAAAAAAATATGAATCAAATGATTAAGATAACAAAAAACTCAATAACAATGGAAGGAGGTTTTAAAATATTAAATGAAAGATGAAAAACCAATCGAAAAAGAACAAAAATAATGAACTATGATGGAAAGGTGCCACTTAGAATAATATGAAAAAGGTGTTATATCCTACTTTTAGATTGTGTTAGAGCTTGAATTAAAAGCTAAAAACATAAAAAAAAGGCTTAAGTGCCAAGAGAATAATATAATGCTCTATGAGGAAAATGCATAGAATATATAAAAATATAATAAAAGACTACCACAGTTACATATGGTGATGGAAATAAGAGAGTTTGTTGCAGAAATGGAATCCCATGTATAATATAAAGATGTGTTGAAAGGAATTGATCCGTTAAATTAGGATTAAAGAGAAACAAAATAAATAGTAAAATGCATTCCTAAAAATAGATTTCCAATGCAAGAAAACCAGAAACCACCAACCACATGTGTGTGGAGCATCAGGCTTAAAGGTTTTTGGAAAAACATAGAACACAATATAATGACACTAAGAACACAAAAGATAGAAAACACTTCTTTTTTCTTCTTTAAACTTTCAAAAGACCTCAAAGATGAATGTTATAAACCATAGGGATTTGATACCATGAAATAATATTATCAAAGATCAAATTAAAATGTTAAATAAGAACAATGAAAAGTCTCAAGGAATAAACTAACCATATAGTTTAGGTGAGATATTTGAAAATTGGGGAAACTATCAAATGGATAAAAAACCTACAATATTATAAAAATCCTTACAACAATGAATATTTATACATATCATGTATAAGATAAGAGAGAGAATGTCCTTAAGCCAAAAGGGCATCTCAAGGATGAAACAAAAAGGAAGTGCAATAAGGTTGTTGAGCTACAAAATAAAAGAATATAGGAGGAAAATATCTCAATAAACTATCTATAAGGAATAAGGAATTAAATGTGAAAGCTTTAACATGTGTGTCAAGTGTCGCTATTCCTCTTACAAGTGAGGAAGATGTGCGTGACATGTGGGGGGAGGAATTACTTGTGAGAGAAAATCCAAATCCAACAAGTGGACTAGAGAGGTGAGTGACACCTCAAAATTCTAGGATAAAGTGCATTTATAAATATAATAAATGCACACATAAACAAGACTTAGGATAGGCCTAGAAACCTATAGTGAACCTAAATAAGGTAATTATCTAATAATTCATTAGATTGACTACGGTCATTGGATTGAGATCAAGATGAGGGGCCACAATTTAATTTAATTTTATAGTCTTAATGTCATAAATATTTTAGGATGAGGTTTCATTTATTAGGCATGACTTACATTAATTCTAATATTTGTTGTGGTTGATGCATAGTGCTTGCCAACTTTTTGTATGATGTCATAATTTAGATATTTGTTGAATATTTGAATATTAAATATTTACATATTATAAAATTTATATAGATTTTATATGTAACCATTTTATTTTATTTATTAAGCTAATTAATCCTAATTAGATTCTAGGTGTTTTATGTAATATCAAAATTCATATATTTGTTCCAATTAATTACCCCAGAACATTGCTTATAAAACAACAATTGAATCACATCAATTTATATGAAATTGATAGTTAATTATTATGTATTTACCTAATCATAGATGTACCAGCATATTTCATAAATTTCATGTGACATTTGAAGATGAATTAGATAATTTTGATTATATTTGCCTAGTTTGTGCATTAATGTAAAACGTTTATTTGACTTGTAATTTTGACATGAAAGTGGTAGAAATGGGATTTCTAAATTTTTCCCGTATTTGAAATGGTGTGGTGAGAAATTTAAATGAATCAATGGTTTTTTAAAGAATGAAAAAATAGTAGATTAAAATGATCATAATTAGAGGAAGTTATGTATTCACACTTTTGTTGACTTCACCCAATTTGTGGAAAAATGAGCTCACGATAATGCCCCAAAGGGAATTTTGGAATCCTAGTTCCCCCTCAAGGGTATGGAAAAGAAATATTTTTGATAGAAAGGCCCTTGAAAATAATAAAAAATGTTTCTTAGCAGAAGAGACTAAAAATGGAGTAATCTGAAGAAAACAAGATGAAAAACAAATAAAAGAACCAAAAATAGGTCTCTTAGGAAGAAAAATGAAGAACCTTAAGAGTAAGGGGGTAAAAAATCAAAATTATAGTTATAAATTTACCCTTGGGGGTGAAAATTTATCATTTTTGACCTTCCCTATTGAAAATTTGAAATCTAGATTTCTTCATGAGATCATTAATGAAAATGGCATAAATTCCACACCACAACACATGTGTGATTGAGTGTGGGATTACAAGTGACTAGTAAAGAGTGGGGTCTTGGTAAGAACTTTCCTTCTTTGTCAATTTTTTCATTAATACCATTTAATTTTTATTTTAAATGGGCATCTCGATGAACTCTTTAGTCTAAAAAAATGAAGATAATGGGGTCACTCATGTAAATAGTGGTATTGCCAATCGAATGGAAAGGTCATGACCAATTAAGCTATATCACCAAAATATTTGTAAATCACTAAAATGGTGATGACATGTTTTTGAGTGTAAATTTATAAAAAAAATGATGATAATGCCAATATAAAAATAAGCTTGTATTTTCAAGTGGAAATCACCCTAAAATGGTGAACTTGTGCTAAAGTCTAAAAGAATAGGTAAACAATGGGATCATCCTATCAATTAGTGGAAACATCTTAATATATAGTTAACCTAATATAAAAATGGTGAAAATGCAAAACATAATAGAAACAATGAGAGGAATGTCCTAAAAATGGTAGGAACACCCTATGAAATGGTAAGATCACTAAGAAATGGTGAAATCACTCAAAGATAAATGGATGCAATTAGAGTCTAATTAGGCTAGAAGAGTGGAATTTTAAGTATATGGTGTTTAAGATCAGCTATAGAAATAAATATAAATAAATGAAGTGAAATTGACATGTTTTTAATATGCATAAGTGAATCAAGGTCATGATGATGCACATGTGATAGTGGTAGGTACTATGTCATTTTGGCATTTAGGCTAAATATGTTATTACATTATTATAAGTGGTTGAGCTAATTCATATGGCACAAATTCTATTGATTCAGTATGATAGAGATTATTTGTTAGTGTTAGCTATGCATTGGAATTCTAAGACATCTACCTTACACTTTAGGATAGGCAAGGTCATAGTGACCCTTAAGGATGTCTGGTAGATTTTATGGCTTCTGATTTAGTGACCTAAGATCTAATGGATGAAGTATGGTTGTCTAGTAGTTTTGGAGGATTTGATAGGTATTAAATACATTTTGATGGAGGGTGGCCATCGATATTGATACCCTAAATGACCTAAAATTCTCACATGATGCCATCTTAGGAGGGGATGGTGATGGATTAATGGCAATGGTGGGAGTAACTCTAGGAGGGGCTAGAGGATATATAGGGATAGGTGATTCTATAGATTCTGGAACCATGATAGATACAAGGATTGGTACTAATATAGGTCTAGGGATAAGGACAAGTTTCTCCTCTACCACCACTATAGGAATTAGTTATTATAGAGGTGTTAATATTGATGGTGATTTATAATGGTATCTTACTACTTGATAAGAGTAGCCAGTTCTTATAGATTATTTTGATAGGTGTGGTATGGGATATTCTATATTCGAGCTTCTATTTTACATGGGGCCCCATAATATTGACTTAGTTATATAAGGATCTTCTATGGTTGCCTATTAGAGTGGTAAGAGTATTGGGACAAGTACATAATTGTAAGTATATTTATATAGAGTAGTCAGTTGGTTAGAGATTATAATGAGGTGTTGCAGACACCTTAACCTTTGGATAGTATTAGATAGGATGTAGCTTTTGAGGCCATAAAGGATATTTTTATTACTATAGATAGGCCATAGATAATATGATAGATGGAAATTTTATCTGGTGTCTTTATATGGCAATGTAGTTTGGTTGGATAGAGGATGGATATGTCACCTGCTATTTTATTACCTCCTACTATATTATGGGGTGTCATGAATTTATAGTGGAGCAATATAGGCTACATCAGGTGTAGTGATAGTTTTGATTCTATTAAGATGTGCATGATGGACTTCATTATTTTACACATGTCATATGAGAGACTAGGGAGTGGGGGCCACCCATCCTTAATGCAAAGGCAATCAAGAGTTATCAATTTGTTCAAATAGTGGTATGGGCATACATAGGAGTAGAAGATGTCAGATTTAACAATGCCTATGTGACATGGTGGGTAGGGTATAGGCCTATATGATTGACACAACCCCAGCCTTAATAACTAAGATGACATCAAAGGAATGTTATACACAAGAAGGCACCAATAGAGGGTCCCCCACATGTACATTCATAAATACATGTTGTAATTTAGAAGGTTGAACTATAAACACCTCCATAGTAGATCATACATCAAGTTTTATAGGCTCTTATGTAATAGGTTACATAACAATTCTTATATATCCCTATATAGTAGGTTTGAAATAAGCATTACATATCTCAGGTAAATTATTTTCACCCTTAGCACTATATTTTAGATTAGAAGATAGGATGGGACTATAGGTGGATTTACGCGTAGAGGGTAGGGTCACTCCCTAGACATAGATATGACATATGCCATAGTTGGGGGATCTAGGTAGGGAATGGATGAGGTAGGTCCTTTAAGGACCACCAAATCAACATAGGATCAAGCCCTTATAGATAGACTATAGAGGGAGATTACTACTAGATAAATAGAGATTGTAGACCTTGAGAAAGGTGTCGTAGGGCTATGGGCTAAGCTATAAATAGCCTAGGGGGAGACATAAGGCTATAGTATATTATCATAGATTTAACTATAGAGGTTATCATATTAAGAGGTTAGGTTACCTAAATGACCACCCTCAAGGTTATCTCATGATGTGAGATGTAGAGATAGTGATTAGTGATCAGGATAGGGCTCACATAGAGTGAGAACAAGTTTGTGTAGATGTTCAGAGTCTCTATGGGGAGAGAGACAAGGAATAATAGATTAAATTAGATTAAGATTTGGTAAGGTCACTAGATACATGGTGAAAACCAAGGATGACACCCTATGGGTGAAGAGTGATGACCTACAGGTGAAGGATGAGGCGGCATACTAATAGAGTCTATATAATTTAGTGTTATTGACAAAGGGAAGGGTGCCTACTTTTAGAGAGTAAACTTAGAGATAGAGGTCTACCTAAACTTAAAGGTTATGCCATAATTATGCATCTAATATATCAATGGAATATCCTAGACTACAACTAAGAATGATGTGGATGCCACCACAAATTCTACCAGTGTTTGTTATATATTAGAGTTTTGAATAAAGCCCCCTTAAGGATGGGTGGAGTAGGAGATAATGTTGAAAGTTATCATTGAAATCATGTGTTTGTGTACTATCATTGATTTCAAGAAAGATTAGTAAGGTGAGAGTTGTCTTTGTTGTCATATAATTGAGGTCATTGATGTCAAAGGAAGCTTGAGTTTAAGTGTTGGTTCACAAGAAGGTGGCTATGGTCATTGTTATGAGGTTGATTGTTTGAACTTGTTAGTTTGGGTTTGAGTGATCTAATGGAGTGTCTTGTGAATCATAGTGAGGTATGGAGAAATAAGTGAATATAGGTATGTGGATTTATTTAAGTTAGTGTAAGTTTCATGTTTTTGGTAAAGATATTCAAAGCTTCATAAGTTCAAATAGAGATATTATATTCTATCAGGATCCTACTCTCCACAATAAGAGTATAAATGATTACCTCTTGTATTAGCAACTAAACACCAAATTTAACCAGAATGATAAGTAACTAGAAATATGAAACAACATAGGATATGAGAGATAATACACAATTGTATTAATAATCACTCAGAAGAAAATACAATAAAGAAGATGCCACTTCTTCTTCCACCTCAAAGGCTTGCCACACCTCAAGGACTTCTTCCCTCTCTCTCTTACAGTCCCAACACACAACTCAAATATAGAGTTGTTATTCACCTCCACCAGTCAGTAACACGCTGCCAGTACACCAAGCACACAACCATACTCCAAGTAGATCTCCCTACTCTTTGTTGCCACCTACAAATCACCAAACCTTACTTAGCATTATAGATCTCCAAACGTGGTCCTACACACCTGCTGACCAAGATCATACATACATAAAGAACCCTTCTAATTCTCCAAACCAGCACCCACACTTGGTACTATGGCACTAGGAGGAACACACCATTTCTCTCTTCTCTCTGAAGGAGCTTATTTTGCTCTCTTACTCTCTAGCACTAGTTTACAATACAGCCCATGCGTCTATTATATAGATCTCATGCATATAATAATTAGACTTTCTTAATTACAATAATTAGACACACAACTCCAAGACTATAATTAGCCTTTAACAAGCAAACTAACAGTCCAAAAATAGACTCTCTAGAATCTACATGCAAACTACATGTTCACACACAGGTTGTCGACGTCGGTTCCTTCCTAACCGATGTCGGCCGACTCATAACTGATGTCGATTTCTTCTACACTACTATATGACCGACGTCGATTGATTAGACCGACGTCAGTTACCCTACAACTCATTCTGCAACTCTCTGCAACCTCTGCAACCTTCGTAACTCTTGTTTTCATCCTAGTGAAGCTTTTAGCTCCACAACCTAACAATCTCCCACTTGGAGATAAATAGCTGCACCTGTACCTATACCTGTACACCATCTAATTTATTCCCTAGCTTGTATCCCTCTTCAAGCTCAATCTTGAAGACCAACCACCACACACCCTATGATGTACCTCCTGTCATCCAAGTAACTTGCCACATCCAAACCTACATATCCATGTAGTGAAGACCTTGACCCTGCATAACATGAATCCCTGCTGCTGGTCCCTCTCAGATACCTTAGAATCCACCTTCCACGAATTGGCTCCAAACTCTCTGACAACTCCCACTGCTTGGGAAAAACTCAGGTCTACACCAGACCTTATGTGATTTTGAACCCTATTCTAAGCTAAGGTTGAACTGTCCAGCCCTTGGTGTGCTTATCGATTCTGCATCCTGTATCTTGAACCTCGCCAACACCTTCTTCACATCAGCTCCCACTGGAGACAAAATCTCCATGTCACTTATGCCAAAGAATTTCACTGCTCTAAATTCTTCATGACATACCTCTGAACTAACCTTACCCTTAGCTCAGCAAATCCCTATATGTACGAACCTGCTAGCATATCACCCACATACAGTAACAGGATAATGTTGTGACCATCATCCACCTGGTAAGTCAAACACAATGGTTACACTGACATTGACTGAAGCCCTACTTTGTCATCCACCTGTCAAAACCTGTACCACTGTATTGTAGCTTCCTCAAGACCATATACCTTAGCCTTTCAACTCACGTATCCATCCACTCTCTTCTTTAACTTGGGAATCCATTCATCTTTCAGTGCTTTCTTCCAGTTGACAACTCCACCAACAAACACCTATTTGGTTCTTCTCCAAGGACTCACACTCCTCATCCATGCCAAGCTCCCACTATTTTTGGATTCTACCTGCATTGCCTATTTACGTCTACCTGGTTCTCAACCATCAGTAAGCAATTAGTAAGAAAGTGAACAATGAATATGAGGTCCACTTACCCTTTTAGTCCTCTATATGGGCATTTGAGACTCCTTGACAGTTTGTTGTTTGCCTAACATTCATCCCAGTGACCGATCTCGACTATCTCCCAATTTGCACCTGACCGACATCGATTCCCTGTGACTGACCTATCTATCAACATCGATTTCATGACCAACGTCGATGTACCTACTATTGATGTCAGTTCTTGTATGACTGATGTCAGTTCTTGCTACCTGACATCACCGACTCTGTTGATCTGCACATGACTGACATTGGTGTCTGTCTGTTCGACATCGGTTCCTCCTAATCAACACCGGTACCTGTGTTCACCTGTGAGTGATGACTTTTTACCCACAAGCTCCTTTTGGGTCAAAACCCTATTCAAATCAACACAGCCCTACTTAGAATAATTTAGTCCCCTCAGCTGATCTCTATCTGTCATCTCCTCCATGAACACCAAGGCTTTCTAGTTCTTAAGTTTGTCAAAGATATTTTTCTTTCACTTAAGAACATGCATTCCCCTTCTACATATGTGACCAAGCCTACAAAGCCACATCTATACAATAGAAGGTGAATCAGTAATATAAGTAGATAGATAAAGGATACCTACTTTCTTACCACCATCTAATTCAAGTGCATCTGCTGTGAGAGTTACTGTGCATCTCCCATCACCCAACTTTCCTAAGGAAATTAGACTCATCTCCAAGACTGGTACCTGCATGACCTCCTTCAACACCTGTGTGTTATTCATCTACATTTTCAGCTTCACTTCCCCTTCATCAATAATCTGACAAGGCTCACCAACCCCTAAATAAATCTCTCCAAAGTCTCTAAAGACATACCCATGAAAAGATGCTCTATTTCAAGCTGCATGGAAAGAGGCAAAAGAATTTGTAAACAAAGATTCTACTTTATCCAGAGCAACCTATGTAACATCACCTGTAACATCTGCTTCTACACGCTGATCTTCTACCAACCAACAATCTTCCTTTACCTGCTCTTTCTTTCCATCAATTAGACCATTCATGCTATTCACTTTCTCCATTCGTAGCTTACTTTCTTTTGCCATTGCTATACTCCTACTCAATCTAAAACCCCTGAGAGTGACCTATAATCAAAAAACACTAACCAAATCTAAACCACCTATTAGTCAAACCAACCAAAAGCTCTGATACCAACTGTCAGGATCCTACTCTCCATAATAAGAGTATATATGATTACCTCTTGTCTTAGCAACTAAACACGAAATTTAACCAGAATGATAAGTAACTAGAAATATGAAACAACACAAGATAGGAGAGACAATACACAATTGTATTAATAATCACTCAGAAGAAAATACAATAAAGAAGATGCCACTTGTTCTTCCACCTCAAAGGCTTGCCACACCTCAAGGACTTCTTCCCTCTCTCTCTTACGGTCCCAACACACAACTCAAATACAGAGTTGTTGTTCACCTTCACCAGTTAGTAACATGCTGCTAGTACACCAAGCACACAATCGTACTCCAAGTAGATCTCCTTGCTCTTTGCTACCACCTGCAAATCACTAGACCTTACTCACCATTGTAGATCTCCAAACGTGGTCCTCCACACCTGCTGACCAAGATCATACATACATGAAGAACCCTTCTGATTCTCCAAACCAGCACCCACACTTGGTACTATGGCACTAGGAGGAACACACCATTGCTCTCTTCTCTCTGAAGGAGCTTATTTTGCTCTCTTACTCTCTAGCACTAATTTACAATATAGCCCATGAGTCTATTATATAGATATCATGCATACAATAATTAGAATTTCTTAATTACAATAATTAGACACACAACTCTAAGACTATAATTAGCCTTTAACATGCAGACTAACAGTCCAAAAATAGACTCTCTAGAATCTGCATGCAAACTACATGTTCACACACAGGTTGCTAACGTCGGCTCCTTCCTGACCGATGTCGTTCGACTCATAACCAATATCAGTTGCTTTTGCACTTTTATATGACCGACGTCGGTTGATCAGACCAATGTCAATTGCCCTGTAGCTCATTTTGCAACTCTCGGCAACCTCCGCAACCTCCGTAACTCCTCCTGTTTGCATCTTGGTGAAGCTTTTAGCTCCACAACCTAACATATTCATCTCTTGTGTGTTCAAAAAGGCTAGTTCAATCTTGGGTAGTGATCTATATGATTTAAGGACACTTGATCAAATGAAAATGATGGGATATTTTGTGAATCCTATCTTAGATGTCTAGAAGTGAGTAGTAAGCTTCAGAAGGTGTCTTGAATATCTCAAAGTGGTGTAGTGCCTAATAGGTCTATTTGTTATACTAATTCTTAAGTATGGATATAGATTGTAGAGGCATGATGGTGGTGATATGGATGTGTATGATTTTTAAGTTGTAAAATGTAATGTTATAGAATGTGATAAAGGTGGTGAGTCAGTCACATGACTCTTAGAATGAACCAAAGGGGTAAGTTATTCTTTAGTGGTCTTCTCATAGACATAGTCTTAAGACCCAAGGTGGTAGAATGAGGTATCATGATCAAGTTTGGAGGCTTGTGAGCACATGTGAGTATGGATTTATGTTTGACATGATGTTTCAAGTATGTTGGTGTAGTTTTAGGACATGATTTGAATGATAAATCATGAAAATGAGTTTGAAGGTCTCTTATATGTGCATAATAAAGAGATGAAGACCTGAGAAGGATTTTCTCATGCTTATTGGCATGTGTGACTATTGCATGGGAAGCTAACCTCTTAGGCAAAGATGAAAAAGGGTCATATAAATTATTTACAAAAATAAGGAGTTTGTTTCATGGGTAGAGTTTTATAAACAAATGTTAATAATGGAAATTGGTATAAAACCCTCCTAAAACCCTCATAGTGACATGATATGAAAGATATTGATGGAAATGGATCATAATGAATTATATAACCTAATTTTATTATTTTTTCATGTGTAGGACTTTCCCAATTACCTCCAAGTGGCATTGGTTTGCCAAATGAATGAGTGGAAGCTATAGGAAATCCCTTATTTCTATGAAATTTTTACAGAAGGAAACATTGATTGAGTCAAAGTTACACAATAGATGGAGGTTTATTATTATGACTTATAAATCATGCCCATGGTGGTATTTGATCATGTTTTATACTTAAAATATACTAAAATAGTCATGGAATTTGTCCTATCACTAAAAATTTTAATAGTGAAAATAGTGAGAAAAGCTAGGCAGAAGTGAGAATGAGATTTGGGATGGGTTGTCATGGATTAGGGATGGATAAAAAATTATGGGGTTATTTTTAAAGAAATATAACACTTTTACATATTGGTTATATGTTTTTTGGGTTAATGAAAATTTTGAAAATATTGTTCACAAGATGACCTATCTAGTGAAGTTGAGAGATTGGTCTACAAGACCAATATTGTCACTAGACCATGATATATTTATATATGAGAGTTACCTAATGATATCATTAGATAATTCACATACATAATAAGTAAATAAAAATATCCAAACAATAATTGAAATTCATAATAATCGTGACTGGTCTTCAAGACAATTTGACAAGTCTAAATAAGCTATGAAGAGTGATAATTTTGAGGTTCTATGACCTTAGTTGAATAATAAAATGAATAGAATGTTTTTTTTAATACATTATTTTTATATTCATGATTTATAAAGGCTTAAAAGATAGTATAAGAGGATTGGAGCATTGCTACCAAAATGGCCTGATTGAGTGAGTTAAGACTGTGTGCAGTAAGGCTTTATAATGGGTCTATAAGTTGAATTATTGAAATAGTACCATGCTATTTTTTTATATTAGATTTATATATAGGTATAATATGTTAATATTAATATATTTTTCATAATTAAAAATACATTTATTAATGTGAAAGTGGAAATTTAAAAGCCCTGTTGATTGGTTTTTGAGGTTTCTAGCAATTTTTAGTAGTCTTCTAGCAGAGATGAGTTTGAGGTGATTTGATCAGAGCTAAAGAGTCTAATGCACATGAAGATGTTATTATGATATATGATGTTATTACTAGTACATTTATATTCATTAAATGTTATTTTACATATTTTAATGGTCAAATGATTATGATTGGGTTATTAAACTTGTTGGTAGCTATGAGTGGTCATGTTGCCAGAATGAGTTAGATGCTTTAAGCCATGTTTTGAAGTATATAAATCACATGGTTATTAACATGAGGTAATGGAGGTTCTATAAATTTTATTTTTTATGGTTTTTTTTTCAATTTTTTTGGTATACTTTAGTTTCTTAAGATAGATTTTTTGGGTGTGTGAAGACCTAGTTGTGAGTAGTTTTAATGATGAGGTTCAAGTAGTGAATTAGACTAACTGGTGGTAAAAAAATAAATATGTATTAGTATGGGTTTATTTAAGGTGTGTATTATGTGTTTCATCCATGTGTGTGGAGTCTCAATAGGTTTCAAGAGGACCAGGTGAAATGTGTGCTTTGAGAAGACCTAATTACATTAGGTCTCCTCTAGGCCAAATAGTGGTTTTGGTCCTTATAAGTGGTGACCAACCTATGTAGTGTATGTTTTATTTATTAAATGTGTATATGACCAATTTTAAATTTAATTTAAGTGTGTATAGGTTTTTTTCCAACCAAGGTGTATGAGAGCAAAAGACTTATATTTATATAAGGCATAAAAGGCCTAATTAAATGTGTAGTAGAGGAAAGACCTAATGAGAAAATAAAAAGAAAAATTATGGAGTAGGAGGTATTTAATATCATTATAATAAGGGAGATATAATATAATCAACATATAATAAATTTATTGTATATGGATGTCAAGGTCAGTTGACCTAATAAGCCTAGTAAGAGGCATATTGAGTGAAGAAGCCTAGAAGGATGTTTGAGAGACATACAAGGGTGCTAAGAGAAAAATAAGGTGATCATCATTAGTTGAGTGAGAAAAAAGTGTCCAAATTTTATCAAAGCTTCCATGTGGTTGAGTTGGATTTGATTCACCTAGGGGGTTGGTGCCTCCTTGTAAGTTAGTAATTGCTAAAGGACTAGTTGAGTTGGTGCTTGACTAGTGAGGGGTTAGTTCTCCTTGTGGGGTTAGTGCCTCACTAAAAAATTATCTATTACTTATCATACTATAGTATAATATGTATTTAAGTGTTTTTTATCCCCCATAAGGGTTTTACACATATCACTTGTGTTAATATGTTGTATACTTATGTGGATGCTTGTTTATGCATTAGTTGATGTATGTGTTTGAATGAATTCTTAATGAATGATTATTTTAAGGGCATTTATTCATCCCCGATATTAGTGGTTGTGATTCTAAAAATTGGTATTAGATTCTGGTCCTTTGAATCATGCTAGATAGTTGGAAGGAGATCCTAGAAGCACAAGATGGCTAAACAACTAAGGAAAGAGAGTCAAGAGTTGAAATTTGTGGTCAAGACTCTTGAGGAGTAACTATTTAATTTGAATAATGAAATAGCCAAAGAGTCCAAATAAGATGAGGATACCATAAAATATCTCAAGGATTAGTTAGAGGTTATCAATGCAAGTTTAAGGTTAAAATAAGTTGAGTGTGATCAGTTGAAGATTAAGTTTGGATCCTTGAAGGTTGAGCTTGAGTAGCTCATGGAAAATATGAGCAAGATTTAGAAAGAGAATGAGAAGTTAGAATAAACCAAGAAAGATGTAGATAATCCTAATAAAAATAAGGTCAACATGAAGGAAAATTAGAAAATATCAACTCCAATTAGGCAGCCCAATGCAACAAGGTATTCTAATTCATTTCATGGTTATTGCTTCACTTTTTATCAGTTTGAGCATAGAGAAAGGGATTGTAGGAGGAGAAGCAATTGGTTCAAAATGGATTATATTCCACATCAGGCAAAAGGTGTGAGTGAGGTTGTTTTCTTTAGTTTTCAACATGTTGGTCACATTACAATTTTATGTAAGATTAGATTGGATAAACCCTCTAATCATAAAAATATGACTGATGCCCCCTAAAAATGTATGGAGAATAATGGTAGTTAATATTAATAATATTGAGCCTATCAATTAGAATGATTTGTTTGTAGTAGAACATGAATTATATGTGAAGAAGTGCCAAAAACATGTACTATCAACATTTATTGATGGTGCATTGGAAGAAAAATGGTAATAAAAGAGAAGTATGATGCATACATTAAGTCTGAGGTGCAAATAAAATCTAATAGAATCCTAAAGAAATACTATTAGTCTCACAATTGCAATATGGTTAAGAGAAGAGGATTGGAGAACTAGGGGTCTCCTAAGATCACATTATTATAGAGCCCTATGAAGTGGGGTGTCTCTATCTAGGCTTTAAGGAGACACTCTTTAGCTAATAAAAAACATGTAAAGGCTTATATCTTGAGATGGTTATTGAAACAAAGGTTTGGATGATCAGTGTAGAGGTAGCTTATGTATGGATATCATCAAATAAGAACCATGGTCTATGAACATGAATGGAAGTAGGTGTTTGCATCAATTTTAATATAAAAAGAAAGAATTTGAAGATAACTAAGAAGTCTAGTTATTTGCATGATCTAGGTCATGGTTGAGGTTTGCACAGAGGACTACATGATGAGATAATAGAAATATAAGTTGAATAAAGGCATTTCTTGGTTTAGGTCTTCATCTAGACCTTGTCTTAGACCCTTTTTGGTCTATTAAAGCATGATGGGTAGTTATGAAAGCATGGTTATATTGAGGATTGGTGTAAATATCTATTTGGGAGATATGAATTCATACAAGACAAAGTGTTTCTCATATGGATGATAGTGTATTAATTATAAAATCATATAACATAGGTAAATTATGGAGTTAGGGGGAGCTAACTCAGGTCTCTTGAGTGTATTGTGAGCTATGGGCATATGGCCAAGGAGTAGTTATTTGTTGATTATATGGTCATGATCTATGGTTTGATGGTTTAAGGCAACTATGTAAAGACTTATTGATAATATAAATCATAAAAGGTCAAGATGTAGATCTTATAAGTAGTCAAGTGGTTAAAAAGGTCATATGGAATAGTTTAATTAGAGTTATGTTCACTTCAATTGGTATGATTCTAATGTATGCATAAAGTAAGGGGAGTATGTGTGAGATGTTTCAAAGGTTTAGGAAGCATATTTTGTTTATTTTGATATAAGATCCCAAATGAGAAAAAACATTGAGAAATATCTATGGAAAAAGTGGGAGCTTGATGGCTCTGAGAGTGGTCAGGTCCAAGGATTAGTGGAATATGTGTAGATGACCTTGTGAGAATGTGTATGACCCTTTATTATTAATTTAAAAAGGGGAGAAAGCTGCTGATGGTCAAAATTCTCATGATAAAAATTTATTTATAGAATCTTTCAATTTGAGATAGAAGCAGCTTGTTGAGAGTAGTGTATTTTGAGAATGATTAGTTCATTTGTGGCCTACCATCAATGTGGTTTTCCATCAATGACAAAGGGGCAGATTGTTGAAAGTTATCATTGATGGCATGTGTTTTTATACTATCATTGATGTCAAGAAGGATTAGTAAGGTGATGTTTTTCTTTAATTTCATATTCCTAAGGTCATTTATGTCAAATGAAGCTTGAGGTCAAGTGTTGGTTCACGAAAATGTGGTTATGGTCACTAGTATGAGGTTGATTGTTTCAACTTGTTAGTGTGTCTTGTGAATTATAATGACGTATGGTGAAATAAGTGAATATAGGTATGTGGATTTGTTTGAGGTAGTGTAAGCTTCATTTTTTTAGTGAAGATATTTAGAGCTTTATGATTTTAGAGAGAGATTGTATATATATCTTGTGTATTCTAGTAGGCTAGTTCAGTCTTCGGCAGTGACCTATATGATTTAAGGAGACTTATTCAAAGGAAAATTATGGAAAATTCTTTGGATCCTATCTAATATTTTTTGAGGTGAGTATTAATATTTATAAGGTATCTTGAAGATCTAAAAGTGGTATAATATCCAATAGGTCTATTTATTAGACTTATTCTTAAGCATGTATATAGTTTGTGGAGGCATGATGGTGGTGATATGGATGTTTATGAGATTTAATTTGTACATTTTAGTGTTAAATCATGTGACAAATGTGTTGAGTTAGTCACATGACTCTCAAAGTGAACCAACGGGGTAATTTCTTTAGTGGTCTTCTCATGGACCTAGTCTTAATACCCTAGGTGGTAAAATGAGCTATCATGATAAGGCTTTGAGGATTTTGAGCTCATGTGAGAATGTAATGAGGTCTTACATGATGTTTCAAGTATTTTGGTGTAGTTAAATAACTAGAGTTTAAGGATAAAGCATGAAAATGAGTTTGAAGGTCTCTTGTATGTGCACAATGAAGAGATGAAGACCCAAGAATATTTTCTCATGCTTGTTGGCAAGTGTGATTATTTCATGGGAAACTGAGATATTAGGGAGATATGGAAAATTATTATAGAAATTATTTCTAGTCATTTGGAGTTGGTTTCAGGGGTAGATCTTTATGAATAAATGTTAAGAATGGAAAACAGTCTAAAACCCTACTAAAACCCTCATAGTGACCTAATATGAAAGATATTGATGTAAATGGATCATAATATATTATATGACATAGTTTTATGATTTTTTCATGTAGAGGACTCTCCAAATTACATCCAAGTGGAATTGGTCTATCATATGAGTGAGTGGAATCTATAGGAAATCCTTTATTTCTCATAAATTTTGTATAGTAAAAAGGGTTGACTGAGTCAAAGTTTCATAATGGATATAGGTTGATTATTGTGACTTATAATTCATTACCATGGTGGTTTTTGAGTAGGTCATATATTTAAAATATACTAAACTAGTCATATAAGTTGGCCTATCTCTAAAATGTCCAATAGTGAAGACAATGAGAAAAACTAAGTAGAAGTGAGAATGAGATTAGGGATGAATCCAAATGCATGGGTTTATTTTTATATACCTATAAAACTTTTAAATATTTTTTATATGTTTTTTAGGTCAATGAAAATGTTTAAAATATTATTCACAAGATGACCTATCTAGTGAAGGTGAGATATTGAAGATGTAAAGTTGAGAGATTAGTCTGCAAGACCAATATTATCACTATAACATGATATATTTCTATATGAGAGTTACATAATTATATAATATGATAATTAAAATACATCTTAATTCCATAAAAATATCCACATAGGTACTTAAATTCATAATCATCATGACTAGTCTTCAAGACAGATTGACAAGTATGAGTAAGCTAGTGGGAGTGATGAGTTTGAGGTTCCCTGACCTTATATGAAGCGTAAAATTCATATAATATATTTTTTAAGACATTAATGTCATATTAATTATTTATAAATTCCTTAAAGTTATTATAAGAGGATTGGAACATTGTTACCAAAATGGCATGTTTGAGTGAGTTAAGACTATGTGTAGTAAGGCTTTGTAATGGGTCTGTAGGTTGAATTATTGTAATAATACAATGCTTTTTTTTGTATAATATATTTATATATAGGTATCATAATTTCATATTAATATATTTTTCATCTTGAAAATCCCCTTGTTAATGTGGAAAGTCAAAAGGCATGTTGGCTAGTTTTTGAGGTTTCTAGAAATTATGAGTAGTCTTCTAGCAAAGATGAGTTTGAGGTGATTTGCTTAGAGGAAGAGTATAATGAACATGAATATTTTATTAATGTATATAATTTTATTATTAGTTCATTTCTATTCATGAAATGTTATTTTACATATGTTAATGGTCAAATGATCATGACTGGGTTCTAAAGCTAGTTGGTAGTTCTGAGTGGTCATGTTAGAAGAATGAGTTTGAGGCATTAAGGACTATGTTTCAATATATATATCACATGGTGATGAAAATGAGGTAATTTATTTTATATACATGTGATTTTTTTATGGTTTTGTGGGAAATTTTGTTGTATGCTTTAGTTGTTTAAAATAGATTTTTTGGGTGTGTGAAGACCTAGTTGTGAGTAGTTCTAATGATGAGGTTCAAGTAATAAATTGGAATAACAAGTGGTATGAAAATAAATGGATGTTTTCAAGGGTTTATTTGAGGTTTTTATTAAGCTTTTTATCTATGTGTGTGGAGGCTCAATAATTTTCAAGAGGACTAGGTGAAACGTGTGCTTTGAGAAGGCCTAATTGCATTATGTCTCATTTAGGCCTCATAGTGGTTTTGGTACTTATAAGTGGTGATAAAAATATGTAGTGGTTTTTTCATGTATGAAAAGTTTTATATAACCCATTATAAATCTAATAAAAGTGTTTAATTTTTTGTGTCTAACCAAGGTGTATGAGAGCAAAAGACTTATATTTATGCAAGGCATAATAGGACTAATTGGATGTACAGTAGAGAAGAAACATAATGAGAGAATAAAATGATATATTATGAAGGATAAGTAGGTATTAAATACCATAAAAATAATTTAAATATAATTTTATGAATATATAATATATTTTCTACATGTGGATGTCAAGGTCAATTGACCTAATAAGCCTAGTACGAGGCATATTGAGTGAGGAAGCCTAAAAGGCTGCTTGAGAGAGATGTAAGGGTTTTAAGAGAAAAATAAGATGATAATAATCAGTTGAGTGGTAAATAAGTGTAAAAAGGTAATAAAAGGTTTACATGTCTGATTTGGTGCTGAGTTACCTAGGGGGTTGGTTCCTCCTTGCAAGTTGGTGCTTGCTAAAAGACTAGTTAAGTTGGTGTTTGATTAGTGAGGGGTTAGTGGTCCTTATGGTGTTGGTGCCTCACTAAATATTGATACATTACTTATAGGAATATATTAAAATATATATTTCAATGGTTTTTATCCACCATGAGGGTTTCCCACATATTTCTTATGTTCATATGTTGTACACTTATGTAGATACTTGTTTATGCACTGGTTGATGTATGTGTTTGAATGAATGTTTCATGAATGATAAGTGAAATTGAATGATTATTTTAAGGGGAATTATTCACCTCTATAAGTTTATATTCTTCCAAAAACTAATAATTTTGTGATATCTCTATTTTTTATGCACATGAGATGTATATATTATCATGATGCATATAACTTGTTTTTTAGAGATATATGGCATTCTCCTTTTGGCTATATGTTGTATATAGAGCTTGATATTATTTTGGTATATGTTAAATTTCTTCTAATTTTATTATATTTTATATGTTTGATAAGAATATGTATGTTTATGTTATTATTTTTCCATGAATTTTTTATTTTTCTTCCTAGTTGACATTGCATTTGTGTTTGTTTAGATAACAAATGTGAATGAATGAAATAATGATATAGCATTTGTTTCATTGATGTGACATGTATTATGAATATTTTATATATACTTATTTTATATATGCACATCATAATTAACATATATATAACCATGTTTATTGAATTTTTTGTTATGTGATTTATGATTGTGGAAAATGTAATGATGTCTCAATTATTCATGTGAGAGATAAATCATGCCTAGAGATATGTTCTCGGTACAACATTGTGTATAATACTTGAGCACTTGGTTTTTAATTTATAAAAGGATAGTATGCATCATAATTATGATAAAATTATTTTTTAATTATGAAAGGACTAGTTTAGGTGTAAATATTTACACTCAAGATCATGATATGAAACATCAATATCTAATTGTAAAACATAATTCATCGAACAAAGACAAAAAAAATAAGTCTGAATACAAATGTAAATGAATCAAGGTCAAGATATGAAAAATTAATAATTAATTTTAAAACATAGTCCAATAAATTTATAAAAAAAAAAAAAAGTGTTTTAAACAAACATACAAACAACCATAAAAACCATGCATACAAAAAAAACATAAAAAGTAATAAGCAATCAAGGAATCAATAATTGTACATGTGTGAGTAGGAAGGAATTAATATCATATATTTTATGCCTAATTAAAGGGGATAGATGGATAGTATGATAAAATATATTTTTTTTTATAAGGGGGAATAGAAGAATAAGTAATGGGTCGATGAGCTACCTCTAGATGCCCCATGCAAATGGATGTTTCCTACATATTCCATGTGGACCTTAAGATAAATATAGTTATACTAGGAATTGGGAAAGAATAATAGTGATGATAAGTAGATAAAAATGATTTATATATGAAAAATAGGAATGGCTCTAAAAATAGTGAAAGTGTAATACAAAGTTTGTTCACAAAATGGTGAGAGCATGGGACAACTTTTAAAAAGGAGGATGAAAATAAAGAGGAATAAATAATGAGTGTTAAATTTGTGATACTCATAAATTTATCAATCCTAATATAGTGAAATATGAATGATAAAAATAATGATGTTGTTTTTCTACCTCAAGATACCCTATGTATCCAAGTATTGCCTACATAGTCTGTGTGGACCTCAGGTCGATGTAGTTTTCCTAAAAAATGGGAGTAGAAATGAAGAAGAGATAATGATGAAAAAATATATGGGTAAAACCACCCAAGAATTTGACCTATAATAAGGCCACCAATAAATAGTATTATAAGTTGAACAAAGATTTTATGGCTTAAAATCACTATTGGAGATATATAACCTTTTTTGAAGACATTGATTTTTAGGGTTCTGGAATTTTTGAAATGTTTTTGGGTTTGTTGGAATAAGGGACTCAATGTAATATAAATTTTTTATAGGTAAATATATATAAAAGGAAAAATAACCTTAGGTAGGGGTTTAAACAATAGCTAAGTTGATTACAATGGTACACAATGAATCGATAATAAAACCTGAGGTAAAGTACCACCACACAAAAATAAATAGGAATATGAAGACATTTAATGGTGAAAATAATGGGGGGGGTGATAATTAGAATAAGTGAAGAGAAGATATATTAAGGAATTTTCAAATAATAAAACCATACTAAATTACCCTGATGCATTCATTTGTAAAGAGGGGCCGAGGTTGATCACTCTGAAGTACCCTCTAAAATGCATTCTGAATCTATGTGTAACACATATTAGTCATAATCAAGATCATTATGGTAATATGAAATGGGAACAAGGATAATAATTGACCAGGGTATAAAATATGAAGAGAAGGTAAAATATGAATGGAATTGAAATGAATGCCCCTAATCAAGGGTTCTCATAGATAAAGTTTGATCAAATCTAGCATAAAATAACTTGAGATGCATGATAATCACAGGCTTATCTAAATATTTCCCATATGGTTATCCAAATGACATGCTCTAGAACCATAGTTTGTTGTAATAATATATAGACCCAGTCAATTGGCCTCAAACTTACCCTTCCTTTTACATTTTACATTATTTTTTATGATTTTCCTTCAGCACTAAAACACCAACTTCAAACTCTTTGGGAACAATACATTGATTATATTTGTGATGTAACTAATTATGATAGGATTTTAAATGGCTTAATGTAGCTATCCATTTCTCATCAAAGAGTTTTAGCTCTTGCGGTCCGGTGACCATATAGTCTTCCTCATCAATTATATTCTATAGTGAGATTCATAGGGAAGGCAACTTGATATCTAGAGGAATGATAACCTTAGATCCAAAGACAAAATAATATGGTGTGGCACTTTTAGGTGTGTGGATGTTAATAAAGTAAGCCAATAAGGTTGATAATAATTTCAAGTGCTAATTTTGGCCAACATCATTGACAATATTATTAAGAATAATTTTATTAGATGCCTCAACTTGGTTTTAACCTTGAGGAAAATAGGATGTTCACCTTTTGTGCTTAATATGGAAATGGGTATAGAGGGATTTTAAATCCTTATTTTTAAATGATCCACCATTGTTAGATATAATAGTGGAGGTAATGCCATAATGGCAAATGATGTGATAAAAGATGAAATTAGAAATATTTTTTTAGTTACATAAGTGAGAGGGATCACCTCTACCCACATAGTAAAACATTCAGTTGGAGTTAGGACATGTTTGTGGCCATCAAAATAAGTTGGATTTATCCTTCCTATAAGATCAAGTCCTTATGTTGAAAATGGCCAAGGAGTTGTGATTGGTTGAAGTGCTTATGAAGGAGTGTGAATAAAATCACCATGTTTTTTATAGTCAAGGAACTTCTTAACATACCTTCAACAATTTTTTCTAATAGTACCTTAGTCAAAGGATTTTCTTAGCAAGGACCATGTCACTAGTGTGGCCTCCATAAATCCCTTTGTGTACATATTTAAGTGTTAATTTATGTACATATTTAAGTGTATAATAAATTATAATTTCATAAAAGCCTCTATGATAGAGTATGATACAAATTAAGGTGTAATAGGAGGCATTGTGAATTAAATATTTGTGTTGGATGCATGATAAGTTAATGGGGAAAATTTGGTCTTGGAGATAGGCATATTGATCTTGGTATAAATGAGAATTGGGACTAGAAATATCACATACCATATTAAAATATTATTGTACACAAGCTAGGTGAAGAATGTTCTCAATAGGAAATTTTTACTCTTTGATATTCTTTGGCCATTTCTATCATGGAACCAATTTTTCCATTACATCTAGTGATCTATTATTGACTCTTGGTACCTGTTCAAACTAAAGAGATTTAAAACGTTTCTTGAGTTTATACACCATGCCTTTATAGGGAAAACATTTCTCATATATAGTTTAATAATGGTTTTGAACTTAATTAATTATCAATTAGGAATCCCCATATACCATCAACTAATTAATGTTTTTTTGTACAATAAGACAAAGTCTTGGAATGAGTGATTCATATTTTTCCATATTGTTGGTGCAATGAAAGCTAATATGAAAGGCCTTTGGAATGATATATCCTTTTGGAATAATAAGAATAATATCAGTCCAATTTTCATGAGAGGTTAATGATCCATCAAAATTAATCTTCCATTTCTTGGAATTAATATGCACTTAATCTAAAGACAAGATCAATTCATCTAGGAACTCAAAAGTGAGTGGTTTGGTGTCTATTAGAGGGGATTTGACAAGTTGGTTTACAAGGAACTACCTCTAATAGATTTCTAGTTCTGATACTCAACATCAAACTCGCTTAGTAACATTACCCACTTAGCCAATAAACCAGTCAAATTTTCCTTGGATAATAAATGCTTTTGGGGATAAGTCTTGGCTATAACAATGGTTTTGTTATTTAACATGTAGTGTCATAAATTTTTGGAAGCAAACACTATTGCTAAAACTTATTTTTTAATTAATGAATAATTATGTTCATACGCTATAAGTGTCCTAATAAAATAGTAAACTACGTGTTCCTTGCCCTATTCATCATTTTGAGCCTAAAGTTCCCCCAATACATGTTTAGTCATTGAGATGTAAATAAGTAGCAACTTCCCTTGAACAAGTGGCGTCAACATTGGTGGTTTAGCCAAATAGGTTTTCAACTATTCAAATTATTTTTGACAATTTGTATTCCACTATAAAGTGACACCTTTATTCTAAAGGTGAGTAAAAGGATGGCACCAATCTATAATTTATGAAATGAACCGATGAATGAACTAGATCTTGCCTTGTAATCTATGAAATTACTTCTAGGAAGGAGGAGGCATATCCATGATGGATTTTACCTTTTTAGGATTGACATAAATTCCCATTTGAGATATAATGAATCCTAATAAATTTACAAAAGTGATGCCAAAGATGCACTTCTTAGGATTGAGGCGTACCTTACATTCATGGTCTCTCAAATATTCTTTATAGAACTTCAGGATATCCTACTCATGTCCTTGACTTTGCTAAAATTCATACACATAATATTCAACAATATCATGTATCATGTCATGGAATATGATATTAATGTCTCATTGGTAAGTTTCACCAACATTCTTCAAGCCAAATGACATGACATGATAACAAAATGTTCCCTAAGGAGTGGTGAACATTGTTTTGTGTTAGTCTTCAGATGTAATTTTTATCTAGTTTTATCCTAAGAATTTGTCCATGAGGGAAAAAATATTATATCCTATAGTTTAATCAAGTATCATGTTAATGTTTGGTAATGGAAAATCATCTTTAGGTCAATATTTTTTATATTTTTGATATCATTAAATAAGTGAATCCCTTGTGGTTTCTTGCTTACTAGAATAATTTTTGAGATTCAATCTGAATAATCAAGTGGCTTGCTAAAAAATACTCTTAATAGTTTTTCTAACTCTTTTTTTACCAAGAAATCAATTCATTGATGTATTTTATGCAGATTCAATTTAACTAGATTTACATCTATGTGAAGAATAAGATGGTGTACCACTAGATATGGATCTAACCCTAACATATCTACATATGTCCATATGAAGATGGTAATAAAATATTTTAAAATGAAAATAATAAATTCATGCTCCTCTCTAGTGAGGGATGCACCCAATGTAATCATTTTTGGATCATCATAAGTACCAATTTTTACTTCAATGGTGTCCTCCATAAGAAGTGTGGAACCATATTATAAAATAATTAGTAATGAGGGAAACTCATCTTCTACAGTGGATTGTGAGACATAAGGCTCACCCATGTAATAAGAATTAGAGTCAACCATGTATGGTAGGATCCAATTAATAGATGTCTCAGGAAAGTCTTTAACTAAGTGCTCAAAGACTCACTACTCCTCTGAACTGATGTTAGACCCCAATGGGAAATTTAAACCTAGAAGACTTTATGTTTCTTGAGGATAAAATTGAAATTTCCCATCCAAGGGCACCTAAAATATGTTTTCACCAATGGAATTTTCTTTTTATTTAATTATTCCCTAATCCAAAGGAGCCTTATAGTGGTTTTCATGAGTGAATCTCAAATTTTTATGTTCTTTGTGACCAAGGAAGTTTACCTACTATACAAAGTAGGTGGTAGGGTCTAATGTGAAATCAAAGCATTATTTATAATCACTAACACATATAACATCTCTAAGGCTGATGAACTTGGAAAATTCCACTATATTCTAAAATTCATTAAATGATATAATAGAATCTTATTGGTTCCAATTTATTGGTTGGGGATAATGGAGGGAAAATGTACATAGGATGTGATAGTGAGAATGACATTAGTATCAAATAAGTTGGTATTAACAAGCTCATCATTTATTATATAAGAGGATGTGATTTCATTTACATGAGTTTCATTATTAGACATCAAAGTGGTATCACTCTCAAAATCTAAGGGGTCACCTCCAAGTAGTGTGTATCCAAGAGCTTGATTTCCTTTATGTAGTGCTAAAGGAATAGGTCCCATGATGCCTTGATTTTTTACTCCCAGACCTCTACCTCTATAATCTTTATTATCCATGATTCTATTAGGAATTTGGTCATTTATATTCTAAAATCATGTAGTAAAACCATCACCATATAACCAAGACTCTTTAGAACTAGTGGGTCAGTCTGGATTTGGTGAGGTATCCTTAACAAACACAAGTGGCTTTTTCTAATGAGAATTGATCCTCTTTTTCCAGACCATGTTGGGCCTACTAGGAGTTTTGATAGTGTTGGGTCCACCATGGGACTTTGAATATTTTTTTAGCTTGGTAATGTGGAATGCTTCTTTGATGTTATAGGTTCCAATACCCTAATATTCAACAATAAAATGGGAGGACATTTTTGGAGGTGGATTGGAGGAAGTGGATGTGAGGTCACTCAAGTCAATGTAATTATATTTAGGATTTTTAAGAACTTCATTTTTTTAATATTTTCATATAAACTCAATTTTAGGATAATAATTATAGTTCCCATACTTAGCGTCTAGGTTTTTACAATATTGGTATGGCTGTAAATCACTAAGAATAGTGACCTTTAGTCTATAATGGGGGAATTTGATACATTGGTGTAGCATGGAAGGGCCTACATGTAATTCATAGATCCAAGTGTGACCAATAATTAAATTATAATTCAATTCAATATCAATTACATGGCTAAGGTTATAATGAATGATAAGCCCAATATTGATAGGTATAAAATTGGTACATGATGACTCTATATGTATTACCATAGGCTTTGATAGTGAAAGTGCCTAGATTCATATTTATTAATGTATATCCCAAGTGTTTGATCAACTTTATCAAATAAATATTCAATTCTAACCCATTATTTATGATAACCCTCTCTATTGGGTGGTAGGAAATGATGGATTCAATGTATAGAGGGTTATTATGCAAGGGACCAAGGGATGACATATTACTTTAATCAAATGTTAAATTCTACCCTAAGGATAAATTCTCCATAATAAATTTTCATTAAATAATATAAATGTCATTTGGTACCTTAGACTATTATATAATGTCATTTAAAATTGTTGTATGAACTTTTGATATATGCAATAGATCCATGATGGAAATTTGCATAGGTGTTTTACTACTCTATTCATTAATATTGTATTGCTTCTTAATAGAATGAAAAGATGTTTTGGTTTTATAATGCATGGATTCATGAAAAATATTAGTATTATAATATGGAAAAGGGCCTTGGAGTGTAACTCGTGGGCATCTAGTTGTGAATTATTAATTTTGACTTAGGAGGGAATTACTAGAATTAGATGAAATAGCTAAAGGACTAGGTATAGTAATCCATAAAGGTCAAGGCACATCCATTCCATTTTAACTTAGTGTGGAATTATTTAACAAGAGAGGTGGAGGTTATAAAATATAAGGTACAACACTCTAACAAGTGTGAGATGGTGTATGAAGAGTGAGCTTAATAATAACAACATAATTATTGGTAACATGACCCATAACATTACCATAATCATATGGGACATTACGATAACTAATTTGGTTGGATTCAAAATCATGATATTGAATATGATTACCTTGGTTCTAATTTTATCCTTGCGCTTGGTTCTGATTATTATTTTACTATTGATTTTTATGCTTGAAGAAGGGATCTTTATAGATACCCATGTTTTGATTGGCATTGGAATCACTCTTCTCTAACTCAATTTATCCATTCTCTAGTAGATATTAGATGAAATGCCTTAGTTTTATGAATATGTAGATCAAATTGACTTTGAAATTATGGTAATTAAAATAATAATTTATCTATACCATGCAAGATTTGGTTGGCCTTTTGGAAATGGCTTTGGGATTGGCCAAACAATCATATTAGATATAATAATTTTTTGAAACACTACCTCAATGGATCATAGATATCACTGAAGACTCTATTGTGAAACTAACCCTTAAATGGAGGTTCTCTTTAAAATGTGAGTGGTTTATTAGGTGGAGTGCCTTAATTAGGTGATGTTTGTACCATTTTTACATGTCTTACTTTTGTGACCCCATTAGCAATCATGTTTTTATTTTTATTAAAGGCCTTGGGTTTTTTATAAGAGATTACTTGAGTTGGGTTTTGTGTTTGAGGTTGAGGTTTTACTTAAATATTAGAATTTATATTTAATACACCTTTATCAATAATTTCCTTTTCAATATACACCCCTTTGTCTATGATCTCTTTAAATGTTTTCTCACAATGGAGTTTTAGAATAGGCTACTTTTAAATTGATATTTTATGTAAAAATATTAACTAGCTGCTTATCTATAAAATTATATGGGAAACAAATACCTAGGGCCCTTCATGTTTGAAAAAATGAAAATAATATTTCTCCACCACATTATTTATAATTAAAAAAATCAACCATGGTTAACTCAAGTTCTATGTTTTATGAGAAATGTCTTACAAATTTTTATAATAGGTCATCAAAAGTGGTGACCAATCCTTTTAGAAAATGGAGGAACCATTTTAATTCTTGTCCACCTAAACTTTGTGGAAATAAGTGAAGGAATCAAATACTAATGAAATTTACCTCTTGGCATGTGACAAATAATTCCTATAGATGATCCTTTGGATCACCTTTCCATATATACTTGTAAAACATAGGTAACTCAAAGTGGGGTGGGATAGGTACTTTAAGGAAACACATTTCAAAATGTAAGGGTATATGTATTCAAAATTATACTTCTTACATTGATTTAATTCTTCAAACCCTAAAACCACTTATTTCATCTCATTTCATCTTGGAGATTAGGTTCACTTTGGAATGGAAGGAATGTGATTGGTTGGGCATTCAATAATTTATTGGATTGGTTGGGATTGGCATTGATAGGGATGGATCCCCATTATGTGTTTCTATTATATATATTAACTCTATAAAAAAAATTATAAGGTTGGTAAAGGAACTCCTATTGGATATAATTTGGAAGGGAAATTCCAAGGCACTATTGGTTTGGATGAGTTTGTTGTTGATGAACAAGATTTTTTTGTGAAAGGAAGGGGAGTTTTTACTGATTATAAGGAATATAGTGTTGTGAATTTTATGGAATCTAATATTGGTTAAAATTAATCATTTATTTTTAAAAATTATAAAAAGTTTTTTTTATTTTAGATTATGTAATTTATGTTGTGAATTACTTACCATTTTCTGTGGTGGTGTATTTATAACTTTTTATTGCAAATTATTAGGTAATTTTTGTGCATTAAAAATGGATTATTGGTGATTAAATAAATTATGTTTTATATTAGTTTAAATTTATTATGAATAACTCATTGGTAATAAATATTTAGAATTATTTAAAAGATCCACACTAGATGTAAGATTGGCTAAAGGCTCTTGTGGTTTTTCTAGTGACTGGGTTTAGTTTGTGAATGAGTAACTTTAAAATGACATTGTAGCTAGAAAAGTGATCAAATAGATACAATATAATTTAGGTAACATTGAATAATTTTTTTTAACATGGAAATAATTATTTGGACATGTTAGGATGGGTCAACAAGTTGAAATTTTCCTTTGCTGGATGAAGTAATAACTAGTTTTGAATTTTGGGTAAGAGGCTGATTTTGGCTAGTAGTTACCTCTTGAGATATCTCGTCTATCTAAACAAGGATACATAATTTGTATATGGAGAATTAAGTGGGAGACTAGATATAGATTATATAAACCTTAAAATGTCTTCATATCTATCCTCCAAGAATTGGTTTTCATATTAGTTTTGAATAAACCTCATAATTGCACATCCTCAAACACAGTTAGGTGTTCCTCCCCATATTCACTATTTTTAAAATTTATAAGATGCCAAGGTGGATCATAAAAGTTTTATTCCTTGAAATTAATGCCATAAAAGACATTATTATTAGTGTATCTATAAATTTATTAATTAACACTTGAATTTGACTCAAAATAAGACACTTGGATTGACTCGATGTGAACATGTAAAAGAGTCTCTAATAGTCAATTAAAAGGGGTCCTTTAGAATTCTATTAATTTTTTAATGTTTTGACTTTGATATATAAATTCAAAATGGAAAATGGATTCATGTTTGGACCTAGATATTGATTTAAACATGTAATCTTTGGAATATAAATAGAAATGGGTAGCGTAATGCTACCAAATGGACAGAACTTGGTTTCAATTGGAGAGCACAACACTTTGGTAGATGAGAAGGGTGACTTGGAATGTGGATAATGTAACACTTTAGTGTATAAGTATATGAATACATGTTTTGGATTTTAGGTGTATTTTGACTTGGTTTTGAATAAAATGAGTTTATGATACAACAACCAAGCATCAATTCACAAGCATCAAAAGGTTATTTTAAAAACTAACACATGTTTTCATCACATCCATTGAACCTTTGATATACTCACATTTGATAGGATTTAAAAGTTTAAAGGTTCATTAAATAATTAAATGCAATTATGGTGGATTTTTAATCCCACCCTTATCTCAAAGGTCTATACATGTAAGGAAATATTTAGGGGTTTTTAACTTTACACCCCTTTATTAGTGAATGTTTCATGGAAAAATAGGATCCTATAAAGCAATCAAAAATTTTGATATTCATGGGAGAGTATATCCCCTTCATGACCACTTCATCCATTTGATTTCAGTGAAGTGTTATTATATTATTAGATTAATAAAAGTTTTTCTTGGCTTACTAAATGATCTATGAAGGGCTCAAATATTTTTAAGAAGAGATCTACGTGTTAGGTTGTTCATAGGGGGATACATCCCATATAAAAGAAAATCTAGATTCCTTGATGGTGATGTCTAATGATTTAGCATTAAAAGTTAACCCATTGCTTTCACAAAACCCTTTATGGTGAATTAAGCTAGGCCTCAATGATACCTACCAAAAATTTATAACCCCTATCAAATATACGAGGCTAGCATGAATGTTAGGATATCAAACCCTAGTCACTTCACCTTATGGAATTATGAGAAGGTGATGAACTCCACCCCATATAGATGGAATTCAAAGTGAAATAAGTGTTTTTTTTCTTATTCTTGGGACCCCAAAAATGGGAAAGAGAAGATCATACACCAAATGTTCTTTTAGATAAATAATAAATCAAGTAACCTACATGTTTTTTGGTCACATAGGATCCCTAAATGGGGTAAAGGGAGAGTATAAACACAATAATTACATAATTAAGTAAATAATGAGAAATTTAAGTGTTTTAGAGCACTAAATGAATTATAGGTTCTTTTATTAAACACCAAATGAAATATGAGTGAAATTTCTATTATAAATCACATGAAACAACCCCTTACGATCACAAATCCTACAATAAATAGGTTAGAAGTCTGAAAAGTGATTCTTGGTAAGTAAATGAAGTTAAAATTCTATATTTTAAGGTCTCAATAAATCCACACAGTGCAATCTCATAATTATGTAGAGTAATCCCACCATTCTATATGAAATTAAAACATAATCTAGTGATTTCACTGATTAACATGATGATCTCTCCATTTGATAGGATAATTTCACCATTTTCAATAAAATAACAACAAAAAAATAATTACCTTCTACAAACTCACCAATTAGTAGGTCACTCTCATTAATTCATATGATTTTATCACTAATATTCATGCCATTTTCATCGATTGGTTACACATGCATAAATAACATGAGAATAAAGAGCATGAAATGACTGATGTGCAAGATTATCTCAATGTTTACTTATGCAAATCCATCAAGGCACAATGCAATATCACTATTTTTAAGAAATAAGATAGGGAGTTGATAATGTGAAACCACCCTTAAATAAGTTTATATCACTAATGTGTAGGTATTTCTCATTGATTTCTTACAAACATAGAGTACACAATAAACAAGAAAGGTGAAACTACCAATTTGTACATCAACCTCACCATTCAGAGGAGTGACCTCATTGATACACAGAGTGATCTTGTCGATAATTAAAGCACGTAAAATGGATAAATTAGAGGAAAAATAAGGAAATTGAGGTCAAAATGTGATATTATTTTATAATTATAATATTAAGATGATCTTGAAGAGGTTTTATGGACTACGATGTCCCATTGGGTGTGCCAAATGTAAATCACAATTACAAAGGAAGTTAACTTTTTTGTTAGTATTCAAAATTAAATAAATTCACAAAACATAACTTCCGAAGCATGAATCCTTAGATTGGGTAAGATCTATCCAAGACAAATAAATAGAAAATAATTAAAAGCTATTACCTTCCTCATGGATATCATTAGCTAGCATATACAGATACATGATTATGCCCATATGTAGAGCTCAAAGTCTTCATCAATGTAGTAGTAATAAATCCATCAACATCTCTCCAATAAATATCTAAATTATTTGTGTACAAATTATAAGAAAAGTGGTGAATCTTTGAAAGTATTCCCAGAGTTTATTTGCAAAAAAAAAACTTGATGAAAGGTCTGTGGTGACCCTTATATTTATAGATTTACCAAATTTATTGTAGTAATTAGATTAGGATAAATATTAGTGGCAATTATTTAATTCAATTTTTGAGGTTTAATTCCATATATATTTTGGGATGATGTTTCATTTATGAGGCATGGCTTACATTAATTCTGATATTTATTGTGTTTAATGCTTAGTGCTTGTAGACTTTATGGATGATGCCATAATTTAGATATTTGTTGTATATTTAAATATTAAATAATTATGTATTATCCAATTTATATGGATTTTATATTTAGCCATTTGATTTGATTTTTTAGGTTAATTAATACTAATCTATTTCTCAGTGTTTAATGGAATATCAAATTTTAGATAATCATTCCAATTAATTATCGAGGAATGTTACTTGTAAAATAGAAATTTGACTCACACTAATTTAGATTAATTTGATATATTTTTATAGTGTATTTACATAATTAGGGATGCACCAATAGTTTTCATAAATTTCACATGACATGTGTGGATGAATTAGAACATTTTAATGGTATTTGGACTAGTTATGCATTATTATAAAAAGTCACTATAACCTGTAATTTTGAAATGCAAGTTTTAGAAATGAAATGTATACAATATGATTTATATTATTATTAATATGCAAATAGGGATGAATAGGGAATAACAACTTAGTTTTGTGTTTTGAAATTCAATAACATGTCTAAGTTTGAGAGGTGATTTATTGATATTTGTTAAATGCATAATGAGTAGGCTTTGACTTGTATTTATAATACATATTTTAAAATAATCCTTATGTAAGAGTTAATTAAATTCTTAGTTTTACCCTTACACATCAAAATATTTTACAATTTAAGTGTTTTTAGGTTAAGGACACTTACATTGGAGTAGGGACAATAACATCGATGCTACTATCTTATCCTAAATGCAAAAATCTAGGATAAAGGAAAGTTGTTGAGGTTATACAATGATAGTGAAGGAAATATATTAAATTTTTAACATTATGTGGTTACATACAATCTATATAATTAGAGTAATCAGGATTGGCCTAAGAAATAAATAACTAGACCTAGTGAGGTGGTGAATATGAGACTTTCAGCTATAATGAAGGTCAAACTAAAGGGTAGAGCCTTGAGATATATTTATCAAGTTTACAAGAATAATTTAACATATAAATATATATTTATAATATAAATTTTCTTCCATTTATTATAGTAATGCATAAGGATGAAATTTACTAGGTTGAATGAAAGAGAGTGTATTGTGGAGTGTAAAACACACCTTGTCTTTGCTTGATCCCACTTGAAATTTTTGTATGTTGAATGACCTATATCCAAGATCATGTTATAAGTTTAATTATTTCATATAATCTAAAATTAAATCATTTTAAAATAATTTAAATAAAGAGAACAAAGAAGTATACTTGTGTTTCGATGAAACCATGTTACATCTTGGTAGAGATGCTTCATAGCTAAAGCATTGGAGATAGGTTAAAAAATAAAACTTAGATATTTGAGGAGGGTAATTGGAATATGATCATGCCCTTGATAAATTATAAGTATGAACTATGCCAATTTCATTGAGATCACATAATCTCAATCACAAAATTCAAGTATAATCAATATCTCATATAACCAATCTAACCGATTTATCTAATCTCATCTGATTCAAATGTTTTAACCATATCATCCAAAAATAATAGAGTCATAGTGATAATTAAATCAAGGATTTATAGTCTCTATCACACTAACAAAAAATATCTAACTATTATAATAGATCAAAGCTCAAATGATGCATCTTGGTAAGGTTGATGCATAAATGTGTGTATAATTTGAAAGTGTATCTTTAATTTGGTGTATGTACACCTTGAATATGTCCAAAGATATATTATCTATCTAAATTTAACCTCTAATATAAATCATGTGTATATTATGTATCACAAATATTATAATCTATGTCCTAAATTTATGGTGAAAGCATATAAATTTATCCCAAATGTATATATGAATCATGTAAATTGTGTAAACTGAATCAAAATTTTCCCATTATGTCAATCATATGTATGTGTATTCATGTATTATATGACAATATCCCAATAACATGTCCCCATTTCAAGGTTATGTGATTGAAAGATTTATAATCGCCTTATCTCAAAAGGATAAGACAACTATGTTGTATCTATGTGAATCATGTAGTAAAAGAAACATATATTAGTGTCATGTCAAAGTAAATATATAAATAAATGTTATAGTATGTATACATAAAAATACCTAAAATTAATTATGTGAATCATGGCAATGTCTAAAACATAACAATCTAAAAAAAATCAATTACACATTCAAGATTGCTCAAATATCACACAAGAAGGGGTCCAAGGAGACTGAAAACAAATGGCATGTTCAAATTCCACACACTCAAATGGAATACATGTGTAAATTTTCACACATAAAATAAGAAAAACTCAAGGCATTGTGTCCAACAAGAAAAATAATATATTTAAATAATCAACAAGGAAGATAAAAAATAAAATAAGAATTACACTCAAGTGAGCTAATGTAAATAGATAAACTAATGAGATATAAACAAGTAGCATAATCATGAAATATTAGTCCTTACATAAATGTCATAGAAAAATGTCATGTAAAATTATATATCAAATATATTGTGTAAAATAGTAACATGAGTATAGGTAAGTGTAAGATATACAGGCTCAATAAGATAATGTAAAATGATCATAAAACAATAGAACTGTGTCAATTGTGATCATATAGAAGAAAGATGCCCCCAACATAGTGTATCACACTAAAAGAGGAAAGGTTCAACATCTACATGATTGAGCTTTCATGGGTCTAATTTATACCTATATCACACTTAACTACCCATGAAACATATGTGTGTATATCAATGATATGATATCTACTAACATAAATTAAACAACATATGCAAAAAATAGAAAACATGTGAAATTCTAATTTTTTTATATTTTTGAATTATTTGAATGATTTTGTATTTTTTTAATATTTTATTTTTTGATATATTTGAATTTTTTGGAAGGTTTATAAAGAGAGTGCTAGCCAATTATCCCATCTAATGGATCCTCATAGGGTTCTCTATACTCCTAATGTGTTATAATAAATTGGTCATGCTACCAAGGATTATGTATATGTGAAAAATATGAATGTGTAGAATATGTGATGCTCCATGTATATGTTATAGGACTATGTGGTCTTAAAGTAGTAGTAAAAGGTGTATGGGTTATTGTAACCCACTTTTTTGTGCCCTATAATTTCTTCAATGTAATATTGGGGCTTGTTACCCATTTTAAAACATTGTGTAATGATATAGGTAAATGGTTATGCCATGGAGTTGTGAATGAGGATATAAAAGAGTCTATATTATATATATGATATAAAGGTATCTCAAGTATGGGGCACCTAGGAAAGGGTATTACCTATTTCTTACCCTTTTTTACATGATTAACCTTAGTAGGTTATATAATCAACTGTTTTGTAATAAACTTTACCTATTATAAAGGATGTTCATATAAAATCCAAGAAACTATAATTACCATATTGGCATGAATATAATTAATACAAACATGAACTATAGAAGGTACTAAATAGATCTTATATTACCAAGGATGTCCCAATAACATATAAAATACTCTTGTATGTGGTATAACTAAAAATATAGTGGTCGTAGTTGTTGGAACAACCAAAAGAGGTAAATCAATCTCACCAAAAACTACTTGAATATTCCCATCTATTTATTCTATCATTTTAGTTGAAGGGAATAAATCATCCTATGTGTATTCAAATTTTTTGAGTAATGTCATGGTACACGCATTCTCACTATCACCATTGTCAATCATAACACTATGTATATGTTGATGATCAGTATACCCTCATAAATAAGGAATGATGATTTGAGTCATCATCCAAAATATTGATATCATCAAATTAAATATAAGGTCTCATAACCAAGGAGGTATCTCACATATAAATGTACCAATAATCCCATATATTGGCTTCCCTTAATGTGATGGAGAAGTAGGTGCATGATATGCAATTTGGTTGTGATACTAAACATGTGGGATGATCTTCAAATCTAAGTTAATTAATATTAATAAGGTCTTGTATCTCGTGCTTTAGTTTATAATATATGTTTGTAGAATGCCTTGCACATTTGTGATAGTCACAATTAATGTTGACATCATATCTTTTTGGTAAAGGTAAACTTGTATCAACCACCATAGGAGGAGGGAGAGATATAAGATGACACTCTACCATATTTAGAAGTAACAAAGTTGGAGCTTCAAATAAGCATGTAAATTTTCTCTTAGGTATATTGGATAAGATGATACTATTAGGTTTTTATGACACTATATTAACCATGGTAGTTGTGTCATTTTTATCCTCAATAGGTTTTAACTTGTAACTTAGTTTGATATGAAACTTCTTAGTGGATGTAGTTGGTGTGTTAGCTACATAATTAAGCTTATTTAATGAAATAAGTTTAATTTATCTATCTTGAATAATATGTAATAAGCATCAAATGATATGGATTTCCTGAAAACAATATTCTCATGTAAGGGAGTAAGTAAACTTTACTTGAATATGTCATGAAGTTCTTTATCTACCACTGGATTGGTCATTTTGGCCAAAATTATCTTATATATTAGGATATATTTGTTAATTTGTTCATTAGTTTCTTGTTTGATCTTGTAAATCTGTGTATATGACATCTTTTCTATAATGTTGACTAAAAAATGTGCTAAAAATTGATCATTTAGGGGTTTGAATACTCTTAATGATTGTTTGGTCAAAATTTTGTCATTATAAGCATAATCAAGGGATTCCACATAAAAGGAAATAATATGTTACTTAGGATCACCCTTGTCATCATAAAGTGTGAACTTAGGTGTAACAAAACCAGTTGGCAAAGGGTAGAAATACATCTCAGGTATAAGAGGTTTATGTAATACATATTGTGAATAAGTAACATGGAGTAGTTTTTTAAACCCTAAATTTTTTATTATGGGGAATCTATGGTTAAATGGGTAGATATATCCTAGGGCACAAGGATGGTAGACTATCTTTAAAGTAATCCAATTATTTGTGAAACTAATGTAAAACATATACTAAATTTATTTTGTTGAGATACTAAATGTAGAAAGTAAATATATTATAGATATTGGAATGATAATGAAAATATTATACTTAATTGGTTCTAATGCTAATAAAAATATATATTTAGAAAAGGTATAAATTAGACATGATCTTTAATAGGCAAAAAGTAGTCTAGATCTAGATTTTGGAATAGTAAACTGATTCTATAAATTGTACCTCTATATTTTTAGATAATTATGTCAAGATGGGATGATTATATCAATGCTACTATCTAATTATATTTAGGTGTATAGTATGGAATACCTATTGAAACTAGATGTAACCACCTAGATGCTTTTGGTTTTTGTGTCACCTTCACTCTGGTGTTTTCAGATTTGGGTCATGGACTATCACTCCTTTTCAAATAATAAAACCTTAGTTATTCATCTTCATAGTGGTTGTAATAACATGGGTTAGTGGGCACATAGTGTCGAGCTTCCCCAAAAATCTCTATATCAATGAGAATTGCCTATATAGCGAATACTTTGAAGAGGGACTTAGACTTATGTAGTTCTCCCCTATGTGTTAGCTTGTGTGTGAGTCATGGAATGTGTGATAAGAAAGTATAACTATGACCTAGCTTTTAACTTGACAAATATAGATATTTGGCTATTCCTTCAGTACTTTAGACATGTAGATGTGTTTTCCATATGATTGGTATGGAAATATGAGAAAATAGGGAAGTATTTATTACTTGAGTGCTTGATTGAGTGCTTTTGGTAAGTTTCCTTGGTATTTTTTAGGTCTATGCTAAGTGGGGACTGAATGAGGTTTGATCTTACATTTATACCAATCCCTATGGAGAATATCTCACATTAAATCACTTAATCCAACCTTTAAGATATGCTTCATTTACAAATTGGATGAATTTATTGAATTGGACATGTGCATCGAAATAAGACACTTGTATTAGAATAAGACACTTGCGTTTGATTGGGACACAAGTGTCTAGGTTATTATAAAATAGGTAAAGGTCTAGAGCTTGTAAAGATATAAGATAAGTAGGTTTATAAAATTTTGGACAAGATAGAAGCTCTAAGTCATCAGTATAACATTGGTCAGACTAAGAGATAACTAATTAGGCATAGAGAGATAGTGTATGTAAGAATTTTGGTAGTGGGAAAGGTCTAGAAATTGAAGATACATCCATGATATGTATTTTACATGTGTACAATATTAAGGTTTTATATAATTCATAAATAGTGTCTACATATTTCAAAGAATTTTACTCAATTTTGGTAAATTAACTTCTAAAATTTATATAATTTATACATGATCTTGCATATTTTAACCATTAAGGTTAAAAGTTTGAGAAGCTATGAAAAGGGGATGCAAACACTAGTATTTAAATAGGCATTGGAATTGGTAATTGGGTTGAAGTATTAATGGTTTCCATGGAGGATGTAGTAATAGTATGACCATCTAAGGGTTTATTATTAGATGTGGAATTAGTATCCTTAGCATGTTTGCTGATTTCATCTCTTGTAACATACAAAAATGCATAAAGTAACTTCTTATTTGCATTTAAATGATTGATTAATGCTTTTTTTTTCCATTTCAAAATGATCTTTATTATGAAGATCTTTTATTGTTTATAAATGAAGATAAAGATGTGAATAAGTCAAACAAATTAAAATGAGAATAAATAAAACAATACAAAACCCTAGTAGGTTAGTGTTTTAAGTTATTTACATTATTACATATACACACTTAAGTAAATAAAAATGTTTGCATGTGATATGAGATTATTTAGAATTCAGTGATATATTCCATCCTATATAAATTTTATTCTTTATACATATGTAATAAATATAATAAACACAAGGAAAATAAGGGATAAAGGGAGCATATCTTCTTTTATGTTCTACTATGGGTTGTGATAGTGACCAAGAATCATTTGAAGAACATGATCAGGTCTTGGGATCTACTCATTTAATATTTTCATTACTTGTATCCCTAGGATGCTTGCATCGATCCCAAATAATTACATTAATGAATGTGTCTATATTCAACATAAGTATCCAATCTATGATATGTGTAGGAATATACCTAAATTTATATTTAAGTTGTGGTATTACTTATATGCATGTTTGGTCCTTCATAATACACCCAACTATGCAAATAATCCTACCAATAGGTAAAACCCCAGTCTTCTTACTTTTGACCTTCTTTAACTTGGTAAAAAGTGGTTAGCACATGATTTGAGCTAACCCTAACAACCCTATATTTTACAAAGTAATACCTACATAGACATTACTCCTAAGAGGGCCTCAAAATTTCATGTAGTTTTCCCTCATAGACATGTGCGTGTAAATTGGACCATGTAACTGTATGCTCTTTCTCCTATTGTAACTCTTGGTACAAATAATGCAAGAATATATTGATCTTTTTAAATGCTTCAGATATTAAATTTATTAATGTATTGAAATTTGACAACTTGTAATATAAATTACTTGTTAATTATAAACTTACTTCATCAAATTACAAGTTTCTTATTATTAGATCACATCCCTTGCATATATAGGGATCTCTTGATTTTCAATTTGAACTTAGTGGTATGTAAAAATCTGACAATACAAATATATATATATATATATAATATTCATAAATTAAAATAGTCATAAATCAAAAAGTATAAAATAATATTCAAAGATATGTCAATGTAAGATTCCAACATAGATGTAGGTGTCGAAGGGATAAAAACACAAAAATACATAAAACATAAGTAGGGATCCTTAAAATGCATTAGATAAAATGTAATTTTAACACAAAAAAATCCCTGGGGTAGATAAAACAAATGAAATAATATATAACCAAAGAGGTCCATATGAGACTAAACCACTATATATCTAACTCTCTATTAAGAATCATATACATGCAAAATCCATGAAAACATGTTATGAAACTATACTTATACCAGGTATTTACAATCCCCACTTTAATCTAGTAATGCATGAAATTGAAATTACTAGTTTAAAGGAAAATAAAATGTGTACCTTGGTGTATACAACACACATTTTAGACAATGGATCAAGGATCAGGAATGAATTTGTAGGCATAGGAAGCAAAGAACCTAGTGTGCCCTAGTTATGCATTTTGTGCCTTAGTTATGCATTTTGTGCCCTAGTTATGAATTTTATACCCTAGCCATGAATATTGTGCCTTAGTTATGAATTTAATTCCTTGGCTATGCATATTGTGCCCTAGCTATGTGTTTCATGCCATGGGTATGCATTTTGTGGTATCATTCATGTTTGGTAGTAGTCATGCAGAGTCTATGTTCTACATAAGAGGTTTGCATTTATGGCTTTTGAGTTGCAGTTCATGACACTAGTGTTTTGATTTAGTGCCATTTGAGTGGCACCTATGATCATGTTTCCTACCTTCATAAAGAAGGATTTTGTGGAGGAGAATTTGTAGTTTGGGAGGAGCTATGTGGTCATTATCATGAGCCACATTCAAAGATTTTGTTTTTTCTCAGTCGATGGTCACAAGCCAACAAAGTTCAAAACCTTTATTTTGGAGAAAAGTGGTTTTATTAAGTGCCTCCACTCCTTTGACTTCCACCTATGTCAAGTAGACTTTCAACATGCAATGACTTAAACAAATTTGCTAGTGGATTTATGTCATGTCTTGATTGCCCAAAACTCCATCCAAAATAAAGAGGAGTTTTCGAGTGGAGATGCACAATGGGAATCACAAGTAGGTTTTGCACCTACCATAACTTACTTTAAGTAACAAAGTGTTACAATACAAAGAAGGTCTACGTTTGTTCAAAGTATTTAGGGTTGGAAAATCCAAGTTCAGTTAAGCAACTTTAGAACTCTAACTACAATCGAAGTAAAGCAATTTTGGATTTACGAAGGCATGTGAATTAATACATCTTCAATACTTCAATCACTAGTGAAGTAAAGAAATTTTGAAACTCTAATGGTTAGTGAACTAAAGCAACTTCAAAACTCTAAATGTAAGTGCAGTTAAGAAACTTTATAACTTTGAAGCTTTTTTTGGGATCATGGGTTTTCAACTCAACTCTATTTAATGATAAAACTAAAGTAAGATGCCTTCATAAACCTAATTTATACTAGAAACTTCTTCATTGATTCAACTATCAAAAGTATATTTTTATTCTAGAATAGGATTTTGAAAGAACAAGTTTACTTCTTCATGATATGGATTTGATCTAGTTGAATACTTGGATGATCCTCATGAGGGGGAACAAATATGGAACACAAAGTACAATTGTCCAAGTGGTGATGTTGATCATTAAGGACATTTACCTATTACCCTTAAGGGAAAGTATCCATGGGCACTAAATTTATATGTTTCCCTTGAGCAAGTGGATTAGAGTGTAAATAGCTATGGTATTTCAATTTCATTTAAATGTATAACATATGGGTATAGCCTTTAAAGGATAGGATGTGATGCCTATCAAGATAAAAGGTTTTGTGGATAGATTGGTGTTATTTCTTTAAAATCAAAATAGAAACAAGTTTGTCATTCTAAGGGAGTGGAGGTGGATACAACTTAACATCATGTTTTTTTAAACATATATTTCACTGAGTGTGGTGTTTTTGAGATTTAAGACACCCTTATACCAAAGGATAGTACAACTATGGTAACCTCTAGTGTAAAAGGGTAGATGAGACAACATAATGATTTAACTATTCTAAAATCAAATAGAATTATGCTAATAATGGGAATGGAAATTTTTGTTGATATAATCACTAAGTCAACTAACAACATTTGGAAAAATTTGTATGAGGGTAGGGTGAATAGTTCACATGAAGCGAAGGTCAATAGATCTATGAAGAATCCAAAAAAAAAATGTGTAAAATTTCATGTTTCTCTTGTTAAACTAGTTTTGGGGGAGGACATTCAGATGCATGAGGTGGTTTCTATGGCTTCACAAACTTTGGTTGGTAGATTTTATGATCATAGAATGGGTGAGAGGACTCTTCAAGAATGTTTATCAAATAAGTGGGGAGTCATACTCAGTTATACACCCTCTTTCTACATGTTAGCAAGGGGTTGGTTTGGGTTTCATTTTTAGTCAGTAGATGACTTAGAAATAATTATTATACATTATTGGTAATAGGACTTGATGCCTTTATTTCTCAAATGTTGGACCCCTTTTTTTGATTCTATATCTGAGAGGGTGGACTCAACACTTATTTGGGTCAGATTACCTAGCCTTCCAGTAGATTTATAGTCTTTATAAGTTTTCAAGTCTATTGGGATCATTCTAGGATAGTTCTTGGATGGTGATATGAGATTTATAGAATCAAAGTATATGTCAGTTATAAATATTATCATTGGTATTGATCTTCGAGTAGGTTTGACAGGTGAATTTACTCTTTAGAAAGGTAGTCTTTCATTGGTTCAAAAAATGGATTAACAAGGTATACTATTTAGATGCTTTAAATGTCATAAATAGGGTCATCTGGTAACAAAATGTAATAAACCTTTCAAAAGGAAGAGTTGATAGCATAAAGAGGTAAACTTTCCAAAAAACAATGTGGCTTAGGTTGAGCCTCAAGAAACTAAACATTTGGTGGAAGAGGATTAGTTAAAGCCAAGGTAAAAAATAGAAAAGCTTATGTTAAATGGGTTAGCTTCTAGGGACCCTTTGGGTATCCATAAAAGGTTGATGAACTAGAAATTGAAACTGTACATGTAGGCTCTTTAAAGGAAATTCTATTAATTTCTTCTTTAGGAAACATAACAATTCCTCAGTTAGTGAATTCTAATTATGTTTTGAAAATAAATACGAAGGTGGGAGATACTTTGGTTTTGAATGAAGCTAAAGATAGGACTATTTTAATCTTGGGAGTGAGTTAAAGAAGGGAGGAAGGCAATAATCCATTAGACACTCTTTTTGAAAATGTTGATGATTATAGGTCCATATCAGGAAATTTATCCAATGTTCCTAAAGGAGAGATTTCACATGATTTTTTGGATATTAATAACAAGGTAGGGAAGATAAAAGGTAATTATAATTTAAGGAAAAGAGGAGCTAAAATGGAGGTTGGAGGGGAGAATGATATAGGATTGGGTTCAAATCTGAGAAGAGGTAGGAATAAAGAGGGTGATGAAGAAGGTCACACATCTCTCTTGCATAAGATAAATCTACAATTGAAGTTGTTAAAGGGAAAAAATATCATATGAAAGGGGTTCTTAGAGCACATATAACCCTAAGTTAGGTTAAAACTTGATTTTCCTCACTCTAAATATTAGAGGGTTGGGTCATCTTTCCAAAAAATTGGCCTTGAAGTGATTGATCCAAGTTCACAATCCTAATATTTTGATGTTGTAGGAGACTATGCGTGATGGGAAAAAGCTAACTTATAAACTAGGGAAGACTTTAGGGGGATGGGAATTCATTTACCTAGATACAAATGGTCGATTTGGGGGATTGATCATTGGGTGGAGACCTAGGGTTTATCTTTGTATAAACTCTTAGGCTATCAAGACAAGTTTGGGTATTGACCTTTTCTATCAGGAGATTGGTAAAGAGCTAATTTTTTTAACATCTAAGGTCCTTACCTGGATAGAGTAAATTATTGGGAGAATACTTTTGGTTTGTATATGTTGATTTAGAATAGGGTGATCTTAGGGGGTGACTTAAATATTTATTTAGGAAGATTTAAAGTTTGTGGACTTCATGCTCAAGTTGGTCCTCTAACTGATTTCTTCATTCAAAGATTTGAAGAGGTTGGGTTCATTGACATTGCTCCTATAAAAATTTATCTTGCATGGAGGAATAAGAGGGTAGGTGATACTAGGATTGCCAAAATATTGGAAATATTTTTAATAATGGAAAGCATATCTTTTGAAAAAATCAAAATTAGACAATGGGTGGGAACTGGGGGAGACTCTGATCACTTGTTTTATTGGAGCTGAGCTTAGGGGGGGAACCTCTTAGTCCTTTTAAATTTAATTCTAATTGGTTGAAGGATGAGGATTTTGTTTTGACTATAAAATACTCCTGGGTTTTTTATAATGAGGCTATGAATTCATTTGTTGCATTACAATTTGTAGATAACTTAAATTAGATTAAGAAAGTAGCTTCTTATTGGGCTTTTGAGAAAATGAAAAGGGATGAGAAAAAGTTAAGGGAGGTTAAACTCCTATTAGAATAGCTAAATCATAAAGATTTGTTGGGTTTTATTTCTCAAGGGGATAAATATGTGGTTTATCAATTAGAACATGGGAAAAGGAAGGATTTAGATTCTAGAGAAGTTGAGTAGAGGATTAAGATTAGAGCTATATGGTTAGCTTGTGGGGAAAAAAACACAATTTTTTTCCACTAGTATGTGAATCATAGGAAAAATGTCAATAATATATAATGGTTGAAAAAAAAGGATGTTTTTGAGGTATCAAACTTCCATGACATTGGAAAATAAGGTATAGATCACTTCAGGGAAATATATAAAGAAGAAAGTAGGGTGACTATTGCTGAGGTGGTCAAAATGAATTCTTTCTTTCCTAGATTTGTGAATGATATGGCTGATGAGAGTCTTATGGATGATGTTTCAAAGGAGGATATTTAGGTTTTTATTCATATATTTTAGAAGGATAAAATCCCAAGACCAGATGGTTTACTAGTGGAATTATTTATTAGTTTCTATGAGCTCATAGAAGAATACTTACTCAAAGTTATTGAGGACTCCATAACATAAGGTAGAATGCTTGCTGCCTATAATTCTACCTTCATAACATTGATCCCTAAATTGGCCAATCTAAATACTTATCAGGAGTATAGACATATTTATCTATGAAACTACATCTACAAAATTATTGTAAAGATTATTGATATTAGGATGAAAACCTTGTTTTTAGACACTATATCCTATGAATAATTTGGATTTTTATCTGGTTGATCGATACATGAATCTATTGGGGTGGAATAAGTGGATTTACACACTAGGAAATCTAAGAGACTACATTCTATGATAGTTAAAATTAATCTTTCCAAGGCATATGATAGAGTCATCTGGTTGTATCTTCGACTCATGTTGTTACATCTAGGTTTTTATGTTCAATTTATCAACTAGGTGATGGATTGTATAAAAATTATTTCCTTATCCATTTTGATTAATGGGGATGTTAATAATATTTTCAAACCTAGGAGAGGATTGAGGTATGGCTTCCCTTTGTCCCCTTTACTCTTTTTACTTGTGGATGAAGGTTTGAGTGAGGTTATTTTAAATGCTAAAAGTACTAGTAGTTTTAAGGGTATTAAAATGGTTGACTCTTTATGTTTGACCCACTTATTATTTGTGAATTATATTTTGTTAATTTTTTATGGTTTGTAATGAGATGATTTGAAGTTAAAGGAAATTTTAGATTTACATTAATTGGCTACTGGTATGAAAATTAACATTGACAAGTCTATTATCTCTTTTTATGGTATTAGTGAGCTAGATATGGGATTCTTTTCTCAACCTTTTTCCTTTCAATAGGTGGAACTTCAAAGTGGTTAAAAGTACCTTGGTTTTATCATTAAACCAAATTATTATGGATATAAGGATTGGCATTGGCTTATTTCCAAATTTGAAAAATGACAATCAACATGGTGTTTCAGGTGGATATCTAGAGGTGGTAGACTTACTTTGGTAAAATCTATTTTGGATGCTATTCTGATGTACTGGATGTCTCTATATTTTATTCCTAAATGGATTTTAGAGAAGTTTATAATAATTATCTTTAGGTTCTTATGGTCTGGTAGTAAGGATAAGAAGGGCATACCCCTTGTAAAATGGGAAAGGATTGTTGTATCTCAAGAAGCTGGAGGTGGGGTCTTAAAAATCCACATTTGTTTCCTAAAGCATTGGTAGCAAAAATTGTTTAGAGAATCATTATTTATAGAGTTTTATGGTGTGAGGTTATCTTAAAAAAATATATTAGACCTGATACTTTGGATGCATAGATACATAACCCTAAAAAATCCTATAGGAATGCCTCTATTATTTAAAAGGCTATTGTTTCTACTTTTCAAATTATTGGAAGGTGGCTAGTGTGGAAAGTGGAAGATTGAGGGAAAGTTAGAGTGGGATAAGATACTTGGGTAGGATGTGATGAAGTTTAAAAACTTCCAAAAAATCTTATTGAGCATCTAAAATGGCATGGCATTTTCTACCTTTCACTAGTTGCTAACTAAAACCTTTCAACTTTGTGGAGTCAAGAATAGAATTCTGCTAAACTTTTGGGATTAGAAGATGAGAGGAAAGTATCATGAGAAGGATATATAAGAAGCTTTAAAATTAGTAATGTTAGAATAAAGAATGTATATGATGAGTTAATTTGTTTTAAAAACCAAAATAATGGTATATACACACCAAAGTTAGGGTATAAATCCATTTGTAATGTTGATAGGGATATTGTACAAAAATGGTGTGTAAGGTTTTGTGGAAGCTGAAGTGTCCACTCAAAGGGTGTACTTTCTTGTGGTTGGTTCTCAATAATAAGATTTTGACTTAGGATATACAAAAGAGAGGATGATATGGTTTGAGTAGGTGTCCTTTATGTAAATCTTGTGAAGAATATGTTAACCATCTATTCCTCTCATGTTAATATATTAGAAAAGTCTGGAGAGAGGTCAGAGTGTTAGCTGGTAAGAGAATTGTTTAGAATGGTAATACTATTGATGAAGCTCTCAATAGTTGGATGAAGAATTAAGAATATAAGGAGATTAAATCTATACTAGTTATAGTTCTTTAAGGAGTTTGGATTTCCAAGAATGCTTGCATATTTAATGATAGGCACATTTTACCTTATCAATCAGCTTCTCAAAGTAAAAATTGTCATAAAAACCTATACTCATTAGAAGAAAACTAAAGCTACAAGGCACATATTTCAAGAGGTCATTGACAAATATTGGGTTTGGCTATATTTTGATGGGGTAGCACAAGGTGATCCTCAGATATGTGGTGTTGGAGGCATCATTTATTTCTTTGAAGAACATGCATTGAAGTTTAGAGCAAGATTGGGTTATGGTAAAAATAAATATATAGAAATTATGGCTCTAAAAATGTCTCTAATTTTAGCTACTGAAATGGGCGTTACTCACCTCTAGGTGTTTGGTGATTCAAAATTTGTGATAAATTATGTTAATGGTGTCTATCACATAGAAAATCTCCATATTTAGCCTATTTTAGAAGAGATACTCTATATCAAATATTTCTTCTCTAATGTGACTTTACATCACATTTATAGAGAGAGAAACAAGACTACAGATGCACTATTAAAAGTTAGACTAATTTTAAACCCAGGTTGATGGTTTTTATCATAACTACATGAGGGACACATGGTGGAACTTGAACATGCTCCAATTTACTAAATTTATAAATTTTTGGTTCTTGTTTTTTTGTTGTTTTTTTTGGTTTTCCACCATTGATCTTCTGATCAAACTTGTTTGTGGAAGTTTTGCCATGTATGTGGCTTTTTTATTTCCCTTGGGTGATGTTTGGGCTCGGATGAGCAGGTTTTGTTTTTTGATTGGGGACTTTGCTATTTAATCAATGGGTTAAATTTTCTAGAATGCCTCTATTAGCATTTACAAAATGTAATCTCATTTTTCATAAATGAATTATGATCCATTTTTCTTCAAAAAAAAAAACATGCACATTTTATTTTCTTGAGCTCTCTTTGAACCTTTTGTGCTTGAATGTTTTCTTACAACCAAAAACATGTCACAAAGTAATCAGTGTCTATAACCTATATATGTGAAATAATAGAAACTAACATAAAAAACAGCATGGATAGAATAAACATGTTTATGTGATGCATAGTAATGTGTCTTTTGAGAAATATAAAGGTACGTGAAACATCATCTATCTTTTGGCTAGACAAGATGAGTGAACTCACAAGTGGTATACTAGGTTTCACCCTAGTGGTGTTATATCAAGATTAAGGAGAGTTGGGAAGTGATAAAACAAGGCTCAAATAACAATATATAGGAGTCCATACTAGATATCACTCCATAATATGACAAAATTCCATGATATAATAATAGTCCATAATAATTTTGTGAATCTGGAGGATAGATCAATGTCTGAGTAAATAGAAGGAATGAACCCTTGTCCATTCCCCCTATCATATCTGGTGTGAATATAGTAGTGTATTTAGATTATGAATTTTGATTTATCATAGGAAATATTGATATGTAGTATATGTACAATGGTAACACCAATGTATATAATTTTGACACAAATATGTATTTGAATCATACATTGTGAAGGAGGTTTCAAAAATTTTAATCATGGCCTAAGCATGGAGGACATGTTTCCATAACATGCACCTGCTAAAATCTAATGAGTTTGAAAACTATTTATAAATGTGGGGGACATGTATTTATAAACATACCCCCACTATAATTTGGATATGATAAATATTGAATAAGTGTGGAGGACATATTCCCATAACACGCCCCCACTAAATCTAAAAGTGTGAATATAGGGAGCCATGTCTCTATGACATGCCCTCCTTTTAAGAGGAGGGGAAAAATAATATGCTAGTCACCTTAGCACAAAAGGAATAAGTTAATATGTCATGTATATGAGTGGATAGTAACCAATTTTACCCTAGTGGTGTTGATATGTGATAATACAACATTATTTTGGTAACCCTTGTAATTTGGAAGAACATCTATGTGTAAGCAAAAAAATTAGGTGGTTTTTAGCATTTATTGAAAATTTTCCAAGTTGTTATAATGTGAAAGGATTTATTTCCTGGATCTCAATGTAACTCATGGTTTTGAATTTTGACAATTAGTACTCAGCATATGTGCATTTAAAGTTCTTATATAAGTTGTATATTAAGAGATAAGACTTTAATGTTGACTAAATTTGACTTTTAGGTTAAATTGGGACCCCTATAGGTAAAAACATGAGTTTGAGATGTTTTAAGGTGGTATAATTTATTTTCATAGGGTTTATTAATGTTATTTGATGTCATTTAGTGTCATCCTAGCCCTGAACTTAGTCATATTAGTCAATTTGTCATTTTCGGTCATTTAGTGGCTTTTAAGGGTCATAAATGCAAGTGGATGTTTCCTAAGGTATAAATATGTAATTTTTTCATTCCAATCATATAAAATGTTATTTTAACTATCAGGTATGTTATTTACATCAGAATATTGTAGGTTTCTTATCTAAAATTCAAGAAACAACTAAAAAAGGGAGTAAATGGCACTTGTATGGCCCATGGGGAAGTTTTCCATGTGGGAAAAGATCATGGAATTCCTATAAACTTTCCTAAAACTCATATATATGTTTGGTTTGCTTTTAAACTTTCCATTTTAAATCCAAAACCATTCTAATTCTCTTTTGCATTTCTAGACATACAGAATTGACCTACAGGTTTATGCTTAGTATAGACAACTCAAGAGGTTTTAAGAAATTTTTTTTGGGAGGTTTTATTAAAATAATTTAATTTATTTACATATAATTATTTTTAATGATGGTGCCCTGTGCTTTGTGAATCATCCTCATGAAGTTGACTATACTTCTTTACTAGTTGTTTCATACATCCTATAGGTTTTGCTCAATTCTAGTCAAATCCATACAAACTAGTTAGTGATGTTGACTCCATAGGATTTTTTATACATTATTATATGGTTTCCATTCTTATTTTTATGTTCCATAATGTTTTAATGAGCAAGTTAGTCCATGCTACAGGAAGGTGTCACCACTGTGAAGTTTCAGTCAATTCTACCTTGTTACAGAATGTTTGTCTTCTACAGAGGTTTCATGTGAGTTGAATATAGTGTTCCATAGGTCTCTAAGTCATATTATCACTTATTCCCATTTTTTTTTCACCATATTATGCTTTGGAAAAATTCTCATCTTATTATTCTCTATTGTCAACTCTTTGCTCAATTTCACTTACAGTCACTTATATAAGTTTGTTTATCCAATCCATGGAGTTGTAATTAAGGTGTGTTAGATATACAAGTCATAAATAGATGAGGAGAGTCCAGATGGATGCTTGGGAAAGGTACACATTTGGTGAAAAGCTCATTCATCATGTCAAACAGTCATGAGCAACTCCTACCTGCCTTATTTAACATGTTTGCAAGAGTTGGCATGTTGGGATAGATGTTATTCATCTTTATTTCAGACCTCATTGATGTAAATCATGTATTATAAAGGTTTAACTTTGATTTTGAGTTTTTTTTAGGCCATCCATGAACCCTTATTGCTCTATTCCCCACTCATTATCTGTATTCAACCCATATGCACCTACAGGAGCCTTTATTGATGATGTCATGATACAATGGGAGCATTGGTTGTGTTTTAAAACTATTGGAGGTGTGAATAACACATTTGAAGTTTTGATATGGATATAAAATTCATGAGAAGTCCAAATCAATGCATAATATCCACATTCTACCCATTGCTTGTATATACTAAAAATCAACATCTACAGGTCACTTGGTAGAGGGATTTAGTGTCATTTTGGAGTGTTTTAGCATGAGGTGAGACCTTATTTAGAGTTCTCATGCATTTAAAAAATCATATTAGTCCTAATTAAAAGGCAAAGATAGCAAATTGCAATATGGTTCACTTCCTAGAATTTATTGACTGACATAGGGATCTTTTCCCCAATAAGTGAAAATAGAGGTCTAAGGGGTTTTTATAGGTACCCTATAACATGTCTTCAAATAATAGCAAATCATCCAAATAGGCTATTTTTATATATTATAACATGGAGAGGACTTTTTAAAAAAGTGAAGTCAAAGGGATTGATGGAAGGTGGAAATTGAAAGCCTCAAATTACCTAAAAAAACATTGAAATACTACAATCTTAGCTATAGGTTTGAAGTTTGGAGGACAGTTGATGCTCCAATAGAAACAAATCTTTATTTCATGAATATAATGATCCCATAGATGGAGTGGAAAATAAAATGGCATGAATACCCTTTTTATGATGTTTTAGTATGGTTTTTCAAGTTTCATGGACACCTACAGGTGTCCCCTCATAGGGAAATGTCCACCTATAGCACGACAAATAGACAATCACCTAGGTAATTAGTTTTGATGGTGTTTTATCCATCCAAGGTGAGTCCTATGATCTAGGAATTTAACTCAAAGGAAGAGTTTAATATGGAGTTAGTCTTAAAAATAATGAAAAATGAACTCACTAATAATTTGACATCCTTTAGGCCTAATCATGGGGGGAGCATAATGAATAAATGAAATGAGAAATCCAAAAAACATGAAAAGAAATGTGAAATATAAACATAAAAAACAAATTCCTTACCAAATCCTTGATATCTCTAAATGGTAATGTTGTCAATCAAACTCACACCCTTGTGAACGTAGTTTCAGGTCTTCACAATTTATTGAAACATGGAAACAATCCTAGGGTATGGGTGGCCTAATCAATGGATTGTGTCTCTAGATTATAAGGGCTATCTCCCTTTGGTGTATCATTTATGATCTCTACTCTACACTCAAAATTGTCAAGGAAAAGGGAAGAAAGAAAATTGAAGACAAATCCTATCTAATGATGGTGATACACCTAAATTTTGGTTCATCCACTCAATTTGAGCTTTTAAAAACACTGATTAGATAAGAAAAAGATTGAAATTTCAATTCCAATTGACTCATATGCATCAGTATTTCATGAAAAGGTTCTATCTAGTGATCAAAGCTTAAGGGAAATGATGGAATAGGTCTAATTTAAGGCACTAACTAGCCGCTTACAGCTACTATAACTTCAGCCAAAAGATGTCAAACACATAACATGACCTACATAATCTGATCTAGTAAGTAGGTAATAATCAATACTTAAAAAGGAATAAAATTCTATCACATATGAAAATCACTGACATAAATACACTATACTAGCATTCTAGAATCTAAAAAAATAGTCATATTTATTTGAAAAGGTTATAAAGCTCAAATTTTGGCAGAGTCTGATCTTGCCAAAAGAAGGATCCTCCTTAAAATGACTGAAAAAGAAAACTTATATAGAAAAATCATACATAAGCCAAGAGATGGGTGCTAAAAATAGAGAGGAGATCAATTCCCACATTATACAAGTCCAACTTGAGCTATCCAAAAATAACCAAGCCTTCCAATAATATTCTTTTGTCTTATACCTTATATGAAAAAATCTTTGGCAATGGAAAAGGATGGTGAGCCCATTTCATAATCATTATTTATAATAAAAATTAAATTAATTAAATTTTCATGGATCTTGGTAATTCAATTCTCTACATGCATGATGCTATGACAATCTTCAAAGAGAAAACTCCACTTGAAGATGAGCTGAAACTGTTTGAAAAGGCTTTGATTATCTAGATAAACAAGAGTGTATGCATGAAATTATATGTTAATCTCCCCAACATTAAACTCCTTTAGTCCTTCATGAATTCAAGTCTCCCTTTTGGAACTAAGAGAGCCATGTTTGAAGGCAACTACATGTCTTTGTTTTTTACATGTTCATGCTCCACCTGGACACTTCTAATCTTGCATGGGTCACTTTGTATTTTCTACATGTATTCTATAAAACGTGTTGGTTTGAGTCAAAAGGGAAAGTCCTCATTGTCCTCTACTGATTGGCTATTGAAATCCCACTAGTTTAATGTACTTATGCCACCTATCCTTGACTAATTGGTCCTTTAGATTTGTACTAGGTAACCTTATATTTCCTTTACCTTTATTTGTTTTGGTTGATTATTAAGGGCTTATTTTTCAAACTCTTTGTATTCAAACCCATACCCTAGGATTTTCCTCTTGGGCAATTTCCTATCTATTTCTTGCAAATAATTTATTCGAGAGTATTTTCCTTATGCACTTTTATTTTTGACTTTTCCTTCAGATAATTTCCTCAAAGGAATTGTCTCGAATGTTTGGCCTTTAGATTTTGTTTTTGGCTTATATCTTTGTTTATTTCCTTTCGATAATTTTTTTGAAGGAATCGATGTACTCATAACATTTGCAAATTGAACTTCAAGTTTTTAAAATTGAACCTTTCAAAATTTTGAAAATGTACCATTCAACAATTTTGGTGGAATTGAAAGAAATAAGAGATCATGTCATGCATACTATGGAGTCTTACCAAGATCAAAACAAGAGGTATTTTTAATAGAGAGTTGTTCTAAGACCATTCCAATAAGGTGACCTTATATTAAATTGGTATGAATCTAGGGCTAATCCTAGAAGACACACAAAGTTTGACATATTCTGGAATTTTCCCAATGTCATCGCTCATTGCAAATAATTGTTGACCAAATTTGACCTTATAGGTCAAATTGGGATCCTTATAGATAAAACATGTGTTTTATGTGTTTTAGGGGTCTAATATTATGTCATAAGGTGTATAATAGGTCATTTCATGTCACATTAGCCTTGGTCTTGGTCATTTTCAATATTTATACCTTTTTGAGTCATTTTGGAGGTCAACATAGAGCATTAAATGAATTTTACAGCCTCCTTGGGTAATTTAGAATTTTAAAAAGGTTATTTCACACCCAATGTGTTCTCATATGTCTTAAGTAACTATTTTTAACTCAAAAGTGGTAGGTTCTTTAGAAGAAAAGATATTTTACTTGGAAAAAATGAGCATTTAATGAGGTGAATAGAATTGAATGGCCTCCTATAGATAAGGACACTTTATTAGTGTCTCTTGGTATTAAAAAAACTTATTCCAATGATATTTTTTATCATAAGATCAAATAAATGAAGAAATCCACTTCTCTCCTTCAACTAGGCTTGGCAAGCAAAAATGGTCTTCAAATTTGTGCTTAGTACAACCAGGAGGAGAGGTTTCCAAAAAAATTATAATGGGGGTGTATTATAATCTTATTCATATTAAATTTTATGTTTTTTTGTATAGGAATGGTGGCTTTTTATTTTTGAACCATTCCTAAGAAGTTGACCTATCCAATTTGTTTGTTAAATTGTGCACCCTACAAGTTTTGCTCTTGTTTGGATGATTCTATATAATATAGTTAGTAATGTTGAATGTATATGATTTTGGTTATCTTATAAAAAAATTTTCATGCCTGGTTTCATGTTCTAAGTTTTTTTTATGAGCAAATCATCTTAAGTTTGCAGACTGGTCTTATCCGGGATGATAGGCTTATTTCCATAATTTTTAGATATTCATGATTTGATAATGGTTTATGAAGGTGATGATAGGTTTATTTACATGTTTTAAATTAAATATTAGTTCCATAACTTTTAAAACTCCTTCCCCAAATAAATATTCATGAAATTATAGTCATAAGCACCATACAACTAGTTTGCTCAAAGACTATCATACATAGTCAGCTAGGTGAGCTATGCAGGGTTATAAATCATGTACATGGAGTTGTGATGGAGGTATTAAATTTTTTAACACACCATAATATCAATAAAAATCAAGTATAATCATTTCACTTGGATAAATAAGAGACTATGTTAGTACCTCTGTCACACACACAACCTTCGACCATTAATAAACATGTACATGTATCTCATGAAGGCTAATCATGGTAAAAATAATATTTTGAGATGATAAAGGTAATGGTAATTAAATTATTATATTTTTAATAATTTAATGAATAAAACATTTGAATCTCATAAATCATGCATTTTACCAACTTACTCATCCTCACTCCTTGCACTGTGGAATGACCACCTACATGTGGCTTAGTAGAGACTAAGAAAAGTTGAAATATAATTTTGGGAGTTTGATTAATTATTTATCAAGGCATATAGGAATTTATGAATTATTTATTTTTTAATAGATAATATCTTGAGTTGTAGGAGGTTCTAATGGTGCATGATTAACAAGAAATGACTGTATTTAGTGACCTTGTCCCTAAAATAGGGAAACAAAGCACCTAGCAATTTTTTGGATGTCATATGACAAGGTTTAAAAAGTATTTGAGGCATATAAATGGACATAAATTTTATATTTCATATAGGATAAAATCTATTAAAAATATGGGGGGCATATTATCAGTAGAAGTCAATAGCTGAGGGCCTCAAAATTGCCCATTTGAATACTAAAATCCTTCACTTTCATCTACAGGATTTGAATCCTTAAGTGATCTTACAATCCAAAATAAAATATGAGGCATATATCTAGGTTGGAGTGGTCCTAATGAGGTTATTAATATATTTATTCTTCAAATGTCATCAAACAAATTTTATAGGCATGGTTTTGTCCTCATAAACACTTACATGTATGCCTAATCCCAAGGTTATTCACCTAAAGCTAGGGGTCAAAATCCACATCACCCATTGAAAAAGATTAAGCATATAAACATAAAAAAATTTGGATGTAAAATTAATATAAAAGACCTCAAATAATATGCCAAGGATCATGAAACATATCCTAGTGTGCAATTCACACCTACAAGGTCCAAATGACTCCAACATAGTCAACTTTAGTTGACTATATTCAACCAGTGAGCTAAAACATATTATTTAGGTGATGTTTTATCATAATTTAGGTGAATATAAGTTTAAATAATTACTAAATTATCTTTTAAGGTGTTAAAGAGGCTAATTCAACATTTTTAAAGTCCAATCCATGCAAATTTACTTATAGGTGCCAACCCTCCAAAGCAAAAAACACATTCTGTTGAGATAGATAATGAGCAAGTTTGGGGAATGTGAGTGTACAAGTGAAATATATTGAGAAAAAAGGTTCAATAAAATGTTAAATTATATTATTAAATTCAAAATAGTCCTCTAATCATTGAATTCAAGCTAAACTACATAATATCACCTACAGGTATGGTGCCTTGAACCAGAGATATAGTTAAAGGTTACACTCATACTTATCCATTTAAAGTGTGAAGAAAAGGCATAAGAGGTTGAATTTATGGGAAATATTAAACAAATTAATAATTAAAAAAAATACTCATGACACTCTCATAGTGGATATTGGATATATAAATGATTAATATCAAACAAGGTATAATTCATATCTTGAAACCCTGCACAGTATGCCTTCATAGAATTCTACCTTAGATTTTGAAGGAGTTTAGAGGTTAAATGACATAATAAAAGGATAAAATTGGTTTATAGTGTCTTCATAACTTTAAAAAAACTCTCAAACTATCAACGTTTTTGAGTAAACAGGGGAAGTACCCTCTATTTTATCCAGACATAGGGTACTTCCCTTTATTAATAAATTGGTAGGTTTTAGAAAGTAGGGTTAAAGGATGGATAAAAAGATAAAAAATACTTGTATGTAAGTTATTAAATTTGTAAAAAATATATTAAACTATTTAAAATAAATAATTTAATGAGGAAATTAAACATAAAGGTCTAAATCATCAAGTATGCAGTCAGGCTTATGAGGCAGGGTTTTGGCCTAAAGCCCAAATGGTAGACCAATGTCACTTATAACCTTAGGTATGATTTATTAGTAATTTTTAAATGTGTATGGGTCATTAAATATGTTTAAAAACTTCAAAATTTTATAATAGGTATCAAGAATCCATTTTTGGGCTTATAAGCAACTCAGGCCTATAAGAAATGGAGAAGAGAGTTCAAGTGGATAAATTTGGAAGCTTGTATCTACCTTGAAACCTTGCATAGAGATCCAATATTTATCTATGTGTTATATATGGTAATAAAAAACATTTTTTTGGAATTTAATTTGAATTTTTATGTGAATTATCTATGAATAATGGCTAAGAGGGTAAAACAGGCTTAAACCCTTATAAACCCTTGGATAAGGACCCGACTGAGAAAATGAAGATGGTGAGCTATCCAAATGGAACACAATGAAAATTAAAGTTATTTAACCTTACATATTAATATTTCATACTACTCCCCATACTTTTTTATTGTACAGATGGAATACAAAATAAGGTATTTTTGATAGTTTTATGCATTATGCAGTTTCTAGGAGGTTTCAAGAGATGAAATCAACTTTGGAAGGAAGTATGAGACTTAAGATAAATCAAAATTTATATTTAATTCCTCATAAAAACTCATAAATTCTCCAAAAAAAATCTCATCTCAGCCAGTTAGAACTGGTATAGTGAACATGATGGTGAGAAGGTTGAAAACTTTAACTGTGAGCCTTTTTAAGATGTGTCCATTGCCTCTGAGGTCATGGAGGGTATTACCAAGTGTCATACACTAATTTTTATGAATATATATGTAAAATTAATTCCTTTTTTGAATCCAAGTGTTTAATTTGGTGAAAGAGTAGTTTATTTGACTATAGGTAATGATGGCTCACTTCTAGAAGATTTTAGATGACTAGGAATGCAACTAATGCATGAAAAAGCATGTATAAAAGACATACCTATCATTCCAATCATTATAACTATCCATAATAAGTTTTAGACATTTAAATATGGCTAAATCATGAAGGTAGTTTTTTGAGCTAGCAAAGATAACTCCTATGCCACGTTTCATGAATCTCATGACTTGGGATACCACTTATGCTTCCTAAATTTGCATGATCAATTTCACATACCCTTATAATACATTGGTAACTAATTTTATTAGATTCATAATTGTCCTTGTGACCTTTGGACTTCTCTCTTTTCCTCTCTCTCTCAAGTTCTATAAGAACTAGCCATTTTGGCCTTTGTAAACTATGCTCCACCTAAGTATGGAAAAGCCATGTTCATTTGTATACCATAGATCAATAAAGGATGCTAATTTATACCTCTTCCATGATTTTTCATAGTTTTTTCACTTGAATGATTGATCTTTATTAGTGATGTCTATGGTTTCCTTAGAATTTTTGTCTCATTATCCCACCTATTTTTATCTTGAAAGCTTCTTCTTGCGAGTCAAGTGAAGTGTTTTATGATGTGTCAAGGTTGAGTGAGTTAGTCTATTAAAGTAGTGCCATTCTAGGCCTCTTATCTAGTCATTATATCCTAAACATCAATCACAACCTCATAATGAAATATTGATGTGAGAAGATTTATATTACAGAAGTGTATGTTTAGTTAGTCTCTTGGTCTCATGTCTAACATGCAGCTAGTTGGTAGTCATAAATAAATTTATTATATCACCTCCTTTAGGATAGTTTACTTATAATTTTCTCTCCCTTTTCCCTCATAATCATAGGTGCAGTAGTGATCTACAAGTGGTACATCAAGGGAGCTAGCCCTATCTAGAGATTCACCTCTATCTTAGGCTACCCATAGCCTAGAGGTGTTTTAATTGTACCACTTGGATGAGGAGAGCTAAGATATCTCCTCAAAGGGTGAAAATCCAAGTGATAATAGTTCTTAACATGCGTAGTGGGACTCTTAGTCTAAGAAGTTGAAATATTTTTGGTTTTATCTTTCAACACATGAGCCTTTGGAGGCATCTATCTAATCATCAATGGTGACTCCAAAGTTACATTAGCTAGTCATATAGCCCAGGTATTCCTTTTGAATATTTTGGATAATAATTCCTTATGTTATTACTTCCTAGTGAAGTTTCATGGCTAACTTTGGTGTTGAGTACTATTTTACATAAGTTGGTGAGGTTTATCAAGCTTATGACATTCCCTATCAGCCTTGTCACGATCCTTACCAACTCCAATATGATCTTTACCAACTCCAATATGATCCTTACTAGCCTTGTCATGAGTTGTATCAGTCTTATAACTAGCCTTCCCAATATCTTTCTCCTCCTAGTCAACTTAGTCACTTCTCTAATTAGTCCATTTCTACTTTCAAGCAAACTCTCTTGGAATATGAGAGTACATGATAAATATTGATACACTAAGGGGAAATGGTCAATATGTTCCTAGTCATCTCATTCATAATGTGAGAGATTCATTAGAGCTAGTTAAAAGAGAGTGTGCACTATTAAGGGAGCAAATTGGAAAAGGCTCACAAGTGAGATGTTAGATGTAGGTGGCTTGATTGCATCTTTGGAAGATAATATAAGAGTTTATGAAAATCATCCTCAAAAAGTATATCAGCCCTCATATCTACCTCACCAAGATTTTTATTAGTCCTAACTGATCCCTACTCATGAGCCCAATCAAGCTTATTAAAGTCATCTTTTTTCCCAATCAGTTGGAAGAGAGAGTTGGGAAGATAAACCTTATTTATGAAGAAAATATTGATAGGTAGATTGAGTTGGCTAATAAGTAGAAGAATTAGTCCATCTCATTAGAAAAGGAAGTGTAATCTAAGCTCTCATTTCCATCTCCCATTACATCCCCACCTCAAGAAGAGACTAGTAGATATGACATCCCAATTTGGAGATAAGGTGGAGAATCTAAGCCTAAAGAGATCCCAAATTTCTTAAACACTTCATCCACTCCTCAAATTGCATCACCATGTCAAAAAGAGACTCATAATCCTAACATCCTAAGTTGGAATAAGATAGTGGAATCATAGGGAAAGAAAGAGGAAAGAAGCCTTGATAAGGAGTGTGAAGTTGAGAAAGAGCTTGATCTTATGCAAGTCCCTCCCACCCTTCCTCAATAGACCTCTTGTGTTCCATGTCAGCCCTTTTTTACCCCTTCTCCTCATGAAGATTCATATAAAATTCAAGAGAGACTTTTCCAAGAGAACCTATCCAAAAAATTGAAGAGTTAGAGTTGAGAATTAAATTGTTAAGTCAAGGTGTGATAATATGTTTAGATAAAAAAGAAGATCATATGCCTAAACACACCCCATATAACCTTCCTCAAGAGAGTTCTCAAGATAAATATTATGTAAATGAAGAAATTTTCAAATGGAAGGAACAAAACTAAAATATTTTAGCCCAAGGACTACCTCCCCTTCCTCAAGAACTCCCAAAATAATCCCCTATAATTCATTCTCAATTTGATTTTGAGTTTTATGTTCCACCACCAACTATTTCATCTTGTACTCACCCCATCAACCTTTGCCTTGATGGACCTATGGTATGCAAACCTCAATAGGATCAGTTGGTTGATAAAAATTTAGAACTCTTGCTTGAAGAAAGTGTAGCTGCTTGGCAGCCTCATTGAGCTAAGTCACCTAGTTTTAAGATGCCTAGTCTTGGCATCACCAAGAAGGAGAAGGAGATCAAAGATATTGCTTACCTTGAGAATAAAATTAGATTATGATAGCTGAGATATAAATTGAGAGACATCAAGAGGTCCTAAATGTTTGAGAAGAGGTGAGCCCTTATGCTGAGTCTTCTTATTATGTTGATAATGAGAAATGCCTTCCTTGTGTCAAATAATAAACCTTGGTTAAAGTCCTTTGGGATTATAAAGAAGAGGATGAATGAGCTTCTCTTATTTTTACCCTTCATGATGTTGATCAAAGAGAAGATGAGGTATTGTGGTAGTAGTTTGAAAACATTTTCAATGAGTTTGAGTCTTTCAAGGGGTCTACAACTTCCTTAGAGATGATTAGAAGTGATGGTAAGAAAGATGACATTTTCAAAAATGTCATAGATAAGCCAAATCAAATTTCACCTCAGCCATTGATGGTCAAAAAAATATTCTATTGGCCTCAATCTTCAAAGGAACAAGAAACTATTCCTCCTAAAACTATGCCTACAAAGAAGAAATAAGTTGATCATGAGATGAAGAGTGGACAAAAATTTGAGGTGTGTACAAGTATAAGAGGAATAATTATAAATTTAAGACCTATTTGAAGCTGTTATACTTGAGAGAATATAAAGTGAAGTGCAAAGGAATAGGTTTGATTTATCAAACATCCAATTTAAAGAGAAATATACTTAGTACTATGATTCATTTCATGAAGAAGGAGATGCAAGGAACTATCCTTTTGATCCTAAAAAGGGAGGTATGCTTAATTTTTATTTGTACATAGTGGGATATTTTTTTGATTTCCCTAAGTGCTTTGAACACATTTTTGTGTGTGTGTCTTGTTAGTTTGTTTACTTTGTTTTGTATGTGTCCTTTATTTTGTGTAGTTGAGGTATTCAATTGGTCTTGTCTTGATCAAAGATTGTTATCAATGGTCAAAGTACTCTTATTTTGTTTTAGACTTTAGATGACTCCCTAAGCCCAATGGACTAATAAAGTTATTGATATTCGGTATAGTAGGTAGACCACCCATATGAATCACCAATTTGTTGACCAAATTTGACCTTGTAGTTCAAATTGGGACCCTTTTTAGGTAAAAAAGTTTTTTTAGGTGTTTTATGGGTATATTATTATGTCATAAGGTGTATTATAGGTCATTTCATGTCACATTAGCCTTGGTCTTAGTAATTTTAAATATTTATGTCTTTTTTAGTCATTTTAGGGGTCAAAATAGAGCATTAAATGAATTATACATCCTCCTTTGGTAATTTGTAATTTTTAAAAGGTGATGTCACACCTTATGTGTCCTCATATGTCTTAAGTAACTGAAAAGTGGTAGGTTCTTTAGAAGAAAAGGCAATTTTATTAGAAAAATGAGTATTTAATGAGTTGTGTAGAATTGTATGGCCTCTTATAGCTAAGGACACTTCATTAGTGTCTCTTGGTATTCAAAACACTTATTATATTTATAACTTTTATCAAAATCTCAAATAAATGAAGAAAACTACTTCTGTCTCCTTCCACTAGGCTTGGCAAGCAAAAATGGTATTTAGGTTTGTGCTTAGTACAACCAGTAGGGGAGGTTTTAGAAAAAGTTATCTTGGGGTGTCTTATACACTTATTTATTTTTAATTTTAAGTTTTTTTGAAGAGGAATGGTGGCTTGTGCTTTAATAACTATTCCTAAGAAGTTGTCATATCCAATTTGATTACTAATATGTGCACCCTATAGGTTTTTCTCTTGTTTAGATGATTTCATACAATATAGTTGATTATGTTGAATATATAGGATTTTTTATCTATTATAAAATGTTTTACATACCTTTTTTCATGTTCCAAGGTGTTTTTATGATTGAATCATTTCAAGTTTATAGACTAGTCTTATTTGGGATGACAGCCCTGTTTTCACCATTTTCAAATCTCCATGCTTTGGTAATGGTTTATAAAGGTGATTATAGGTTTAATTAAATTTTTTAAATTCCATATAAATCCTTTCACCTCTAAATATCCTTCCTCAAATAAATCTTCATGAAATTGTAGTCATAAGCATCATACAACCAGCTTACTCAAAGATTATCATACATAATCATCTAGGTGAGTTATGTAGGGTTATAAATCACTTCCATGGAGTTGTGATAGAGGTATTAAAATTTTTGACACCCCCTAATATTATTAAAAATAAATTATAAGTTCTTCACTTATATAAAGAAGAGACTATGTTAGTACCTCAGCACACATAGCCTTCCACCATTAATGAACATGTATAGGTATCTCATAAAGGCTAATCATGTTGAAAAGAAGATTTTGACCTGAGAAAGGAATTGATAATGAAATTATTATATTTTTAATCATTTAAGGAACTAAAAACTCATTTTAATCTCATAAATCATGCATTCTACCAACTTACTCATCCTCACTACCTGTACTATGGAATGACCACCTACAGGTGGCTTAGTAGAGACTAAGCAAAGTTGAAATATCATTTTAGGAGTTTGATTGATTATTTATCAAGGTATTTATGGGTTTATTAATGGTTATTTTCTCATGGAAAATAAATTTAGTTGTAGGAGGTTCTAATTATGTATGATTAACAAGAAATGACTGTATTTAGGGACTTTGCCCCTAAAATAAGAAAATAGAGCACCTGATAGTTTTTTGGATGTCATACGACAAGGTTTAAAAGGGATTTTATGAATCTAAATGGAAATAAATTGTATTATCCACATAGGATAAATTTTTTGAAAAAGAGGGGTGGCTATATGATCAATGGAAGTCAATAGTTGAGGGCCTCAAAATTGCCCATTAGAACACTGAAATCCTTCACTTTCATCTACAAGATTTGAATCCTTAAGTGATAGTGCACCCTAAAAGAAAAAATGAGGCATATATATAGGTTTGTGTAGTAATAATTACTTAAGGAAGATAATAATTCTTAAAATTTCATCAATGAAAGTTGATGTCTGGTTTTATCCTTATAAACACCTACAGGTATGCCTAATCCTAGGGTTATTCACCTACAACTAGGGGTCAAAATACACATCACTCATTACAAGGGCTTAAGCATGGAAACATAAACATTTATAGATGGAAAATTAATCTCATAGACCTTATAGTTTATGAAAATGAGTATGAAACCTATCCTAGTTTGTAATTCACACCTATAGGGTCCAAATGCCTCCAACATAGTCAACTTTAGTTGACTATAGGCAACCAGTGAGTTAAAACATATTATCTAGGTGATGCTATAGCCTAATTTAGGTAATTATAAGTTAAAATAACTAAAAATTGTCCTATAAGGTTTAAAATAGGCTCATGAAACATTTTATAACTCTAATCCATGCAAAGTTACCTAGAGGTGCACCCCCTTTAAAGCAAAAAACACATTATGCTGAGACAGATAGTGAACGAGTTTGGGGATTATGAGTGTGTAAGTGCATTAAGATGAGATAAAAGGTTAAATATAATTTAAAATTATATTATTATATTCTAAATATTCTTATAATCATTGAATTTAAGATAAACTATGTAATGTTACCTATAGGTGTGGTACCTTGAATAAGAGATACAGCCAGGTCACAGTCATACTTAACCAGTCAAGGTGTGAAGAGAAGGCATATGAGGTTGAAGTGATGATAGATATTAAACACATTAATCATGAACAAAATATCCTAGTGACACTCTCATAATGGATATTAGATAGAGAAAGGACTCATATCAAACAAGGCACAATCCATATCTTGAAACCCTACACAATATGCCTTCATAGAAGTATGCCTTGGATTTTGAAGGATTTTAGAGGTAAAATGACCTGATAAAGGATAAAATTTGGTTTATATGGTCTCCATAACTTTTATAATCCTATAAAACTTTCAACTTATCTAAGTAAATAGGGGAAGTACCCTCTATTTTGTCTCAGACATAAGGTACTTCCCTTTATGAACAAATTAGTACATTTTGGAAAGTAGGGTTAAAGGATGAATCATAAGATAAAAATAGATTTGTAAGGAGGTTTTTAAAGTTTAAAAAAAATTAGGAAATTATTTAAAACCAATCATATAAATAGTAACTTCAATAGAATGGTTTAAATCATCAAGTATGCCATCAAGCTTATGAGGCAGGGTTTTGGCCTAAAGCCCAACTGGTAAACCAATGTCACTTCCATATTTGTGTATGATTTATAAATAACTTGGAAATTTTTATGGGGTCATTATATATGTTTACAAAGTTAAAACTTTTAGATAAGTAATCAATAATCTATTATTGGTCTCATAAGTAACTCAGGCCTACAAGAAATGGAGAAGAGAGTTCGAGTAGACAAATTTGGAAGCTTGTATCTACATTAACACATTGCATGGAGATCTAAGACATTTCAAGGTTTTAGACAGGGTCCTAAAAAACCTTTTTGTGTCATTTAATTGGAAGGTTAACATGACATATCTATGAATAAAGGCTAAGAGGGTAAAACATGCATAAACCCTTGCAAACCCTTGGATAAGGACTTGATTGAGAAAATGAAGATAGTAAGCTATAAAAATAGACCAAACTGACCATTAAAGTGATAGAAACTTGTTTAAGACTCTTTTATGAAACTCCCCATACTTTTTTACTATACAAAACTCTACGGATAGAGTATAAAATAAGGTATTTTTGATAGTTTTATGAATTATATAGGTTCTAGGAGGTTTCAAGAGATGAAATAAACTTTTAAAGTAAAATTGAGACTTAAGATAAATACCCATGTCCATTTAATTCATCATAAAAACTAATAAGTGTTCCAAAAAAATATCTCATCTTAGCCATTCAAAATTGACATAGTGAACATGATGGTGAGAAGGGTGAAAACTTCAAGTGTGAGCCTTTTTAATATGTGCATGATGTTTATAAGGCCATGGAGGGTCTTTAAAAGTGTCATCTACTCAATTTTATTAATTTTCATAGGAACATAGTTCCTTTTTGGAATCCAAGTGTGCAAGGTCTGTGAAAGAGGAGTTTATTTGATTACAAGTAGTGATGGCTCATTTTGAAAAGATTCTAGATGACTAAGAATGCAAAAAAATCATGAAGAATCATGTCTAAAATAATTCCCTCTCATTTCAATAATTATACCTATCCCTAATTAGTTTTGGGATGTTAAAATATGGCTAAATCATGAAGGCAATTTTTTAAGCCAATAAATGGAACTCCTACACCACATTTCATGAATCTCATGACTTGGGATGCCACTTGTGCTTCCTAACTTTGCACGATTAGTTTAAAATTCCCTTCCCATGCAAAATTAATTCATTTTATTATATTTACAAGTGTCCTTATGACCTTTGGAATTATCTCTTCTCCTCTCTCTCTCAAGTTCTATAAGAACTAGCCATTTTGGCCATTGTAAACTATGCTCCACCTGAGTATTATTAATCCCTAATCATTTGCATACCATGGATCAATAAAGAATACTTATTTTTACCTCTTTAATTATTATTCATAGTGTGTTCACTTGAATGATTGATCTTACTTAGTGATGACTATTGTTTCCTTAGCATTGTTGTCTCATTCTCCTACCTATTCATAGTTTGAAAGCTTCTTCTTTCAGGTCATGTTATGTTTTATATGATGACAATCATGTTATGTTTTATATGATGTGTCAAGTATGAGTGAGTTAATATATTAAAATAGTGCCATTATAGGCCTCTTATCTAGTATTCCTAGCCTAAACATTCATCACAAACTCATAATGAATACTGATGTGATAAGATTCATATTGGAAAAGTGTATGTTTAGTTAGTCTCTTGGTCTCATGTGTGACATGTAGCTAGTTGGTAGTCATCAATTAGTTTGGTGTATCACCTCCTTTAGGATAGTCTAGTTTCATTTTTCTCTCCCTTTTCCCTCATAATCATAGGTGTAGTATTGATCTACAAATGGTACATCAAGAGAGCTAGCCCTATCTAGATATTCACCTCATTATTAGGCTACCCATGGCCTTGATTTGTTTCAACTGTGCCACTTAGATGAGGAGAGATGATACATCTCCTTAAAGGGTAAAAATCTAAGTGACAACAATAACACAATGCTTTTCAGCTCTCAAAGTTGAATGGAGAAGAGTTACATATCTCAGTCAATGGGATGTACCTTAAGCATTGCTATTAATGTCATTATTTCTAATTGTATATCATATATTAGTATTTGATTTCTCTAAGTACTTATAGTACATGTTCAATTTATTATGTGTGTCTATTTCTTAGTTGTGTGTCTTGTGTTTTTGGTGTGTTTGTAAAGAATAATTTTAGTTTTTTATTTGTTTCAGAAGCTAATGTCATGTTCAAATTTAGTTTTGGTCTCATAGAGAAGTAGTGTTAAATGACTCCATGACCAATGGGTTGTCTAAGTCCACTAGTCTAGATGTTTAGTAAGCAAACTACTCTAGGAGGTCATAAAAAATGTTATCTAATGAGTCATCCATGACCAAGGTTTATTCAAAACTAGGTAACTAAATAATCTAACCTTGTACATGATATTATGGAGAGGCATTCCATGATGTCATGATTTGTCCTTATTAGGTTATCTGAAGGCATAAATAAGGTATTATTAGGATGTTAAGGTCTATGGCATGTGTCTTGTCCAATCAGTCTTCTATCATGATATTTCATGAGGTCTTTTATTATATAGTTTAGCAAAGTTTAAGGTAACCTTGGAAATATTAAGGTTAATTACTTAAATTTAAGGTATAAGTGATGCATGGTGAAACATCTGAGGTGGTGATCATCCAAGAAAGCATGGTGTTCCATAGTGGATAGTGGACTAGGAGATAAGATAGTGAGATAAGCATTATTGTCTTCACAAGCATTTTGAGGAGTTTAAGGTAATTTTAGAGATACTAAGGTTTCATTTGTCTTGTTATATTTCTTGTTACAATGTTGTAGTGGAACCCCTTGAGGAGACATCAAGTGTGAAGGAATTTCATGCATAAAGGTTAAAGAGGTTTTTTTAGGTTATTTGAAACTTGTTGAAGATAATATTCAATTTATTTTTCCTATAAACTTGGTCATGGTATCAATATATTTATTTTCCAATGTACACTCACTTTGAAAAAATGCTTTGCTTATTGATCTAACAGCCAAACATAGTATGATGTAAGAAATGGTAGGAAAATGAGATAAAGATATTCTTGTTATATTAAACCATCATAATAAAATATAATAAGAACTCAATTGGCATCTAATTCATATCTTTAGTAGTGTATTTTGGTAGAATAAGCAAGTTTTATTGATAAAGACAAGTTCAAAAGTGAATATGCAGTCTCAATCTTGATCATAAGGATTCAATGAGAGGGTCTTAAAACTAAGAATGGTATTATATTACATATAAAACCTCCTCAAACATCACCAATCTTAAAACCATGTAGATAAAAATGTTTTAGGTCCAAAAAAGGGAAAAAAAATCAAGTTTTCCATCGGGTTACTTGCAAGAGAAGAAGGCTCATTTTCATAACATTAGTTTGTAAAGGAGGATATGTTTGATACCAAATTACATTATTTTATGTTTACCATCCATATTACCTTAAAAACCATGGTATTATTTTTGGGAGTAAGGGACACAACTTTATGAACCATTGTTAATAAGTTAGATGCCTCTTAAACCATACCAAACACCAATGTCTCAATTTTCCTCTTGAAATGACATGTATATGTTTTATGAATGAATTTAAATGGTTTTAAAGTGTATATTTTATTTCCAATGGTCCATTTAACATCAAAATTAATAAAAATTTCTAGTGTTCATGGTTGTACTAGCAAGAAATTTCATTATCTGATGTTTTGTACATAATAGGTAGGGTTATTCAGGGTTGTGAGGTTTTTTATAGAATGATTGGGATTTAAATAAAGTTTAAATTATGTATACAACCTAATAAAAACAAAATATTATCTAAACCATATCCAATTAGACATTTAATCCATGAAGGATTGAAATGTATAGGTGCAAGTCTACAAAGTTGAGAAAGTATAAGTTTTGAGTCTGTTTGATATTATTGAGAGGTTTTAGCTTGTGAAAAAGGATTAAAAAACATGGAATTTATCTTAAATATTATATATCATATTATTATATATTTACCCAAACTTTAATTCATCCCCAAAGTGGTATTCTAGTGTTGGTTCACCACATAGGCCTTAGATAAAAGAAACATAACCCTGTAGGCAAGGAAATTTGATGTTTGGGGAATAAATGATATAAAATATGGTTTAATACAATAATTTTGAAATTATTGAGACATTAATATATCATTAAAAAAATTGGTATACCCTATAGGATCATCCTTTATATAAAGTTGTAGTTGGTAGGCAATGAGGGCCATTGGTCTCGTGCTTTTGAATAGGGTTTCAAGTGTTGAAGAAACAAAGAAAAAACATATGAATAAATAATAGGTATTAAATTTATTATTAATATATTAATATATATTATCATACCTATAAAAAGTACCTAAATATCTTTCAATATCATTCATGGTCAAAGTGATAAAGTATCAATGTAGTCATGTATGCACTAGTAGATTGTGTCAGGTTTGTGAGTTTGAAATGAGAGGTTCTTGGAAAACCACGTGTAGTTTCTCATTTTAAAAGGCCCTAAAACAAGATAAAATGAATTAAATTTTTTTCCAATATAATTTTATATAATCAAAGGTATGGGAATCAGTCTAAAAGTAAGTTTGAAATGGGTTTGGAGTCTAGAATACACACCTATTGGCCTGCATAAAGAAATATGGAAAAATATGCATTTTTTTAATTTAAATTAAATCATAAATGTATATTATGTATTTAAGGGACCATGGGGAAATTTTATAAAGTTATTATATTCCTTGTAATGAGGATAAGACATCAAAATATGACAATTAGGGTCAAAACCCCTAAATTGTGAAGAAACCCCAGCCATGATCTAATCAAGGTTTAAGGCCATTAAGGGGGTAAAGGGATTTTAAAAAATATATAAAATATAAAATATTAATTTATAAATATTTTAATAATAATTTACAACAAAAAAATTATGAAAAGGGACTTTTGGCTCAAGACAGTCCTCTAAAATGCACACCTACAGGCCTGTAATGCTCGAGAAGGTAAACTTTCTCATGTGAGAACTTGAATGATCATATGCATCAGAAAAAATTAAATTAGGGTATGTTTATAATTTATATTCACACCAAATTTATGGAATTTTTAATCAATCAATGGCCTATACACTAGAACAATCGTTTGGAAGATTAGAGACCTAAAACTACCTTTTGTGCCCTCAAAGAGCTTGATGATTGTGTATGTTTCCAAATGGATTAAAATGTGAATAAAATTACTTAAAAAACATTTATGACATACATAATAATCATTATCACCTATTGAATCCATAATCCCTACATGTGTGGAGTAAAAACATAATAAAATGGACTAAAAACTGCACTTTCAAGACTATTTGTAGGTGTTTGAATGAGTAAGATATTTTTGAATAATTGTAAAGGTAATTAAATCTTGTTAAAAATGTATAATTACCTCTCAAAATCCATTATATATATCTCCATGATGATTAAACAAGTTTCAGGTCACTAAACTGGTCTTAAATGAAGACTATTCTCATGCTTGCATAGAGAGATGAGTATTTACACCTTATCATGGTCACCCCTAGAAAAAAGAAACTTAATGTAATAAATGTAAGAATATAATTAAATACTTGTAAGGATATATAGGTTGTATACAAGCTCATTCTAATGAATCTAGGTAGCTTTAAGAGTTTATTCAGAGACAACCTACTATTTTCACATTGTTAAGAAACTTCAAGAAGCATACAGGGGTCTATACACTTGTCAAGTTTGTCTCAAGTTAAAAAAACTATTTAAGACTCATAAGAGAACTTAAAACCCCTAAAACATCAGTTTTAAGGTCATGGAACATGGACAAAACCCCTATATAGTTGTCAAGTCTATGTGGAGCTTCTATATCATGAATACTTACATACCTATAAAAATCCCTTGTTAGTAAGTTGTAAAGGTTAATTTTAATATGGTATATAAGATTGGATGGAGATTACATGAACTTTAAAAATACATCCATTAACATGACAAGTTTTTATAATTTTAAATCAAAGACTATACTTTGGAGGAAGACATGGACTTATTTTCATCACATTTTTTTGGTCAAACAAACTTAGACAAAAAGTTGTAGGTTATAATGATAGAGAGAATAATATGATGAGGTATATTTCTTAAGTTTAATTCTCACAAAGATGATATATGCATTGAAAGAGTCAAGAATGGCATAGAAAGATGCCAAGAATGTCAAGTAGGGCATGTGTCAAGATAGCAACTTATAACTTCTCAACCAAGAAAGGGTAGTTTCAAGAGAGAAAATATGAGCCATAGGAGATGAAGAGCCACTTATACTCCACCTATCATGAGGCCATCATCAATACAAGCCAACAAATGTTTAAGATGAATGACATGACTATTTTTTTCACCTTCTATTGGCATTGTAATTGGTTTCATGATAAATGATGGTCATAATAGGTTTCCTAAATGTCCCCTTATCTATGTATTCTCCATTATTCTATATATAATCCTAAAAATTACATTTTAAAGGATCCTAAAAGTTAGTATGGTGAATCCATACTAAAATTAATATTTATTTTTCCTTTTAAGTGAATCTAAACTATTTTTACCTTTTGAATATGACATTTAGTGTGTTCATAGTGAATTGTTGATGAATGATAGTGTTGATGTTCAATATCCTTGAATATTTCATATTAATTCTTACCTATTTTTGATTAATTAATATTATTTAAAGTCATACAGTTTGTATCAAGTGGTTATGCAAATGTTAATTGTGGAAAACCTTCATTAGTGCATCATCCTAAGCCTCTTAATTGTCCCTCTTAGTTAATGTATCATTTACAACCTCCATATTTAAATACTTATGATAGATAAATGTTTTAATTTGTGTGATTATATTTAGCCTTGTCCTAGATTTGTTATCAACTAATATACAAGAGGAGGAGACATACAATTTGGTGTATCACCCCTTTTTTGGTTTCTTTCAATTTTTTTTTCCTTTTCATTGAAATTTGACTAGGTGTAGTGATAATATAGGTGTAGCATCAAGGGATACACCCCTCTTTAGAGGTTATATTTATTCATTGGCCACCCACATCCTTAGAGAGTTCCAATTTTTTTAATTTAAAGAGGAAACCTAAAATACCTCCTCAAAGAGTGTAACTCAAAGTGACAATAATTACCATGGTGTTGATGCCTAAATATGTATCATAAGGTGCTCAGAGTGTTTAAAAAACACTTCTCATTTTATAATTCAAAGAATTTAGGGAATGATTTGTAGTTTTTTATAATCCTTTTATCTATTATGGAATGAATAGAGGCAAGATAAATGACTATTTCACAATATTTATATTGTTTGGTGGTTGGGAGCCACCATGGCTTGTAAATATTTTTTAAAAAGAAGGTGATCTATGCTAATTAAGGTGAATTATGATCAATTATAAGTATAAAGATAAACTAAGATGGATATATATAATTAAACCTTAATGTAAAGTGAATTGGATAAAACAGAAGAAAAAGGAAGGGTAGGGTAGAGAGAAAATGTGTTTCTATTGATGTTCATTCTAGACATCATAACAAACTTCAAATATCATTTAGGCATGTACTTAGAATCAATGTATGATATGAAATAGATTAAGATTGAATCTACACATCAAGATAAGTTATAAGGAATGTGAAAAATAATTCAAATAAGAACCATACTTACTTTAAAGATATACTCCTATGAGTAGATAGCTAATGCACATCTACAAATGTAAAGCAAATAAAAAAAGTAAACTAGAGAACCTTCAGTTATCCTATCATAATCACAAGTTAATAATTTTCATTCAAAGATACACACCAAGAGTCAACAAGAACTATTCAAATCTATAATTCAAAATAAACAAGTGAGAGAGAAGCCATATAACACTTCACACAAACAAAATGAGACAATCTTTTCAAAATTCTTCGATTTCATTAGTTGTTCAAAGTTTACACTAGTTTTTAGCTTAAAACTCCCTCTCTTTTATAATTGACAATGATATTTTTATAAGATAAAAGGTATGATGTTGGTCAGTCTCATCCAATTACATTTATACAATGTATAGGATAGGTGTTCTTTCTATCGCATTCTAGAACAAATGAACTTTTCCTTTTAATAGATTGATTTATAGACAATGTGCTCTTATAAATTGCACATGTCTATACAAAAGAATATCCTATTTCAAAATATTATACAAAGATGGTTATAAAAGGAATATTCTTAATTCATTGATATAATAATCCCATTTGTGGTCTTTATCCATTCTATTTAATGTTTCTTACTGCACTGATGTTTTTGACCTTGTATATTAATAACCCGATTGTACTTTGGGTTAACTTCTAGATCAAAGTGTTCTTGCATAGGTGACAATCCATCTCTCTTTGGCTCAATCCTTCACATCCTTAGTTCATAAAATATATGTTTTGTCATTTTTTATTATGTGGCACCTTCATTTCACTTTTATGGCATCCTACTCAAATTTCATTGGTTTTGAGCCTCTTTGAAAAGTCCATCTTTGCTTCACACCATTAGATCAGCCTACATGGATCACTACAGACCATAGATCTTTAGATTATTTAGATCCATCTAGATATCTTAAATTTGACATTTGCATGACCATCATTTGATGTCCATGTGGATATTATTTATGGTTGTGTGATTGTTAAATTTAATCTCATCCACATGGATATTTATTATCTTAAATTTGATGTATGTGCAACCATTATCTGACATCCACATAGATGTCATTGATGGGTGAAACCCTCAATTTTAATATCATCATTAAGGCTCTTTATTATCTTAAATTTAATATTTACATGACCATAATTTGACATTTATGTGGACACCATTAAAGGGCATGTGACCATCAAATTTAAGCTCATATTTGGTACTATCTACCAATCTTGTCACTTGTCATTTCTTGGTTCACTCTATTCTTACATGTTCTATGCATTAAATGATTAGTGATTATTCTCTTTAAACTAGGGGTCCAAGGTTATGACACTTGATAGTCCTGTAGGAGCTCAAAGCTTTATTGAAAATTTTGTATTGATCTCACTCCGTTTGATTAGTATTTATACGCTAGAATGCATACCATTGATCACTAAAAAGGTGATTGATTTTTGAACTAGGACCATGGCTTTTCATCATCTATCTCACTTTGTTTGATTTTGGTCTTCCACTTAAATGTAGGCCATTGATCCTATATAGAATAATGAAAGTTAAGCTCAATACTCAAGATAAAAAGATTAAGCTAAGTTTTAAACATAATATATAGGGCCTTGTGAATTTAAAAGGGACTTACCATAAAGACCTTGGACCATGGTTTTAAACATATAAAAAAATGAACCTTGTGAATAGTTAAAGGGACCAGGCATAAGTATTTTAACCTAAGCTTTATAAGCTAGGCTAAACATAAAAAAGGGACCCTAAAAAATATGACTTAGCATAAGGTTTTGACCTAGGGTTTCATTGTATAAATAAATATGATGAAACTTTGGGATAAGGCCTTAGGCTAAGTAATAAAAGTGACCTTGCATTTTTAGTTAGACCATGCTAAGATACAAGGGATAATGGATTAAAAGATATGAAAAGGGACCAAGAATGAATTTTTAGCCTAAGGTTTGCTTGTGTTGTAAAACATGACCAAGCCTTAGGATAGGAATTAAACTAAGTCCATGGAATTTAAATTGATTCAATAAATTTGTTTCATTATTTTGGAATTGGGGGAAATGTTTTAAATAAAATTTCTGAAACAATCCTCTCAAAGAGTCATTTGGTAGGGCCTTTTCTTGGGATAAAAGTCTTAGAGGGCACTTCTCATGGGGGAAAGAGCACTTTCAAAAATTTGAAGGATAATTAAGGAAGGCAAAGGACTATTTCAAAAATATTGAAGGGCAATTTTGAAGATAAGGTGTTCTTCATAAAATTCTTGAAGGGTACATCTAGAAGAAAAAGTGCCCCTTACAAAGAGCTCGAAGGGTACATCTAGAAGACAAAGAACCCCTTATAAAAATCTTGAAGGATAATTTCAAATAAGCTAAAGGGCATTCCAAAAAACTTGAAGGGTATGTTCCCTTCACAAAAATCCCAAAGGATAATTTTATTATGGAAAAGGTCACTTTCAAAAGAGTTGCAGACAATTTTCTATGAGAAAGATGTTTCAAGCTTTTTGTGTTGGACAATCTATCCAAAAAAGAAGCTTGAAGGGTCACTTAAAAAACAATAAGTCCAAAACAAATATGTTGAAGGGTAAGTGTAAAGAAGTTGAAGGGAAATTGTATCAGGAAAATTCTTGATAGAATAAGTCCATGGGGAAATTGTTTTAGACAAAATATTTAAAATAATTTTCCTGACATGGATAAGTCTAAAGGAAAAGAACAATTAAATAAGTCCTGAAATAATTCTTGAACAAAATCTCAAAATTACTTGGAAAACTGATCCAAAATATAAACCCTAGAGGGTAATTCATTTGGGACAAATATCCGAAGGAAAATCCCAAAAAGACATGTCTGAAAGATAACAAAAGGAATTTGTACTTAGACTCAGACCACATGAAAAATAGAAAGGTCTGAAAGGGGGGATCAGGAATAATAAGAACTTTGCATGGATTTTTAGACTACAACTTGTTCATGTTGAAAAAAATGACTAAGCCCTAGGAAATAAAAATAAATTAAGCCCATAACATTATTTAAAATGTTCCTATGTATAAAGTTCCTTTCAGATTCAAATCAAGTACTTAGATTAAACTTAGATAAAGGGTTTAGATATTAAAAAAAGAATCTAACAAAATGAATGTTAGTAAAGAATCAAGTTAACACTAAAATCATGAAACCCAAGCATTGCTAATTCTAAGTAGACTTTATTAGACTTGCAACCCAAAACACAGAGATCTAATGTTAGCACTTCAAATAAGGACAAACCAAAACCATGAACAAATATGTTAAAAAAATTAGGTGTGAATGATCTTCAGATAAAATTAATGTGCAAACATGTTAATGATACTCTGATCAAGTGAATTTTCTATTTCAACACACAAATTTACACATAGGTCTGCATGTTTCAAAAATGAGGGTATGCTGACCTCAACAAATGGAAACTTCTAGGGGAAACGTAGTAATATGTTAGAATTTAGAGACTCTAGTTCAAAAAAATAAATATATTACCTATTCCACTTGATTAGTACCTTTATCAAGGTCATTTCATGGTTTAAAACAAGTCTTTAACCTATAGAGTTAGGATCAAACATTAAAACCTGATCATGTTATGTGTGTGCTTTAATTCCACTTACTATTTGCAATGGGATTTAGGGAAAGACTTCCATATTTCATGTATTTAATCACTAACATTGACTTACAAAATGTTTGGATATTCATTAAGAACCATGTTTTAGCTCATGGAAGGCTTGGGCATTATTTTAATTCCATCTAGGTGTTCATAGCCCTGACAGAGATACCTTTGGCTCCACTCAAGGCCTTTCTCCACTGCTAACTAGGCATTTATAGCCCCAATGAAAATTACTAGAATCACCTTTGCTTGGAAATCTTTTGATTTTGTAATAAGCTCTTATTTTGGTATTTTTTAGATCATTTTTCTTTCTAACAAATGTTGGAAAATAAGTTAGCTAGGTTTAAGGATTCAATTAAATGTTTGATCCTTAGACAATCACCTATGGTTGCAACCTTTGTCCTAGGTAAGGATGTTTTTTAAGTGTAAGCATGACTATGTCTTAATAATTCAGGCTTTCATCCCATATGTGCAATTCTTCTTGAAACCAAGTTTAGATAAAAATAAGGTTTAAAACCTTATGAAACAACCAACTTATCTATTAGTTATTACAAGTTATCTAAATATAACATTAAGATTTGTATTTTAGATCCATTATAAATAGATGTTGAGGAGTTATACATGCATTCCTAAACTATGGAGTTATGAATTTTTTGACCTTTGAGCTGAAACCTATCCAAAAGGACTTATTAGAAAAAAGGAACAATGTAGGGAAAGCAAACACACAAAAGAGAAAATAGAGAAATATGAAAGCAAAATAAAATCAAATAAATACATACAAACATATATACAAACAAGGGACAGGAAGGAAAGAACAGAAAAAAACTAATGTAGCCTACCTACTCTAACTCTAACCATTCTTACAATTCACTCCATAAAGACTCTAGGTGGGGCAGTAGAGAATTAGTACTTAAGGTATTTCCCATTGATGGGAAATGTGAAATTTATTCCCTATAATTATTTTATATTGAAGGTGTTATCTCCAAGTATTTCAGTGATCTAATAGGGGCCTATCCATAAAGGTGTGAATTTTCCATGTTTACCCTTGGGTTTGGATGCCTTGTCCCAAACGAGAACCAAATCTCCTTACCTAAACACCCTTATCTTTGATCTCTTCTCAAACCACATTTTCACCATGGTTTGGTATATACTAAAGTTGGTGAAAGCCTCTTATCTAACATCTTCCATCTGAAAAATATCCAATAGCCTTGAATTTGCCAACTCTTGATCATCCTCCATGTATTATTGCATGAACTGGTATGTTGGTAGCTCGAGTGTACTGGGGAATATAGGATCTTGGACATATACTAGTAAGAGGGGTGATGCTTTGAGAGCTTGATTGAATCTTATTCTATCTACTCATAGGGCATATTTTAGTAGCTTATGCTAAGTTATAGGCTTGTCTACTATAGACTTATATATTACTTTCATCAAGTTCTTATTAGTTAATTTGGATATGCCATTACCTTTATGATAGTGGTTGGATGGGAAATTGAGAATGATACTATTATCATATGACCATTCAGTCATTTCAATAGATATAAAAGTTAATCCATTATTGCATACTAGAGAGATTGGTATTCCAAACCTAGTACATATGTTTTCTTCTAGAAAGGTGATCACTTCTTCGATCTTACACTACTTAGTGGCCACTACCTCAATCCATCTAGTGTAGTATTCATTAGAAATTAGGACATATTTGTGACCTTTTGATGAATTGGGGTTGATTACCCCCATGAAATCTAGTCCCCACTGAGCAAAAGGTTTATTTATCATAATTGGGTGCAGTGGCATGGTTGCCTTAGGCTCTTTTATGCTAAAGACTTGACATGCATGGCACTACCTTACATGATTGTGGGCATCCCTATAGATTGTGGGATAGTAGTAACTAGATCTAAGGATATTATGAGTTGTTGTACTTCTAGATGGATGTCCACTTCTCATCTTCTCATGAAAAGTTCTCATGATTTTAGCTACTTATTTGGAAACACACCTCAAGTAAATGCCTTCAAAGTTTTTTTGGTACATCACTCCATCTTTAATCAGGTGGTGGGATGCCTTAAGTCTTAGAGATATTATTTACTCCTTGGTCAAACCTATAGGACAAGTGGCATTTATTAATATACGGATAATAGGATCATACCAATCATTGGATTGAAAACTTTGTTTTTTAACCTGTATGACACTAAACTTGGGGTTAGCATTGGAAATCAATTGAAAAAGACCTTAGAAACTTACTAATTTTACAATATTCATTTTGATATCATATTATTGAAACACAAACATCTACTTACCTCTTTTTTATTCTAGTTCATTTTGAATTTGCATGACCTTGGTGGCAAGGTCTATTAAGATGGCATGCACATTAGTCCTAAGAATTTAGTGCTTGAATTTATTCACTACCTTAGCTAATACACATACTTTTCAATTAAAGAATAATTTAACTCAGCATTCTTAAATTTCATGATCATGAAAGAAATTAGATGATTACATCCATCAATTTTTTGAGTTAAAACTGTAGCAATAATATGATTAGAAGAAAAGAAATAAAGGTAGAAATCCTTGGAGAAATCTAGACTTATCAGGACTGGAGCTTGTCTAATTGCCTCCTTGATGTCCTTAAAATGCTTCTTAGTTTCCTTGTTCCATGTGATTTTGGCATCTTTATTCAACATATCATTTAATGGCTTGATAATTTCTACAAAGCCATAAATAAACCTTCTTATAGAAATAATTTTGCTAAAGATTGATTTTTGTTCTTTCTTACCATTGGGATGCTCTATTTTTGATATAGCATTTACTCTATTTGGGTTTATATATATTACCTCCTTAGTGATAACATGCCCTAATAGTTTTCACTTAGTAACACATAAAATATTGTTCTTTAGGTTGAGAGAAACCCCATACCTTTTGCACCTTCCAAATACCTATTGTAAATGCATGATGTGGTCCTCCTTGTTCTTAAAAAAGATAGTTAGATCATCAATGTATGTAATAATGTGTTTACCTATCAAAACTTGGAAAGAATGATATATGACCCTTTATAATGTTACCCCTACATTGATTAGCCCAAATGGCATTATTCTATAATCAAACATGCCCCACTTGGTATTAAAAGTAATATTCATCTTGTCCTCTTGATTTACTGCACTTGGTTATATCTTGAAAATCCACCAAGAAATGACATTATAGCAGAACCAAAAATGATTTGTATAACTTGGTTTAGAGAAGGAAAAGGGTAGTTGATCTTTTTAGATAATTTATTTAGATTCCTAAAATCAATGCACAATCTTATTTCACCATTATTTTTTCTACCTAGCACCAAATTGGTGACCCAAGTAGAGTGCCTAATGGGAAATACAATCTTGGCATCTTATAATTTTTTGACTTATTTAAAAATCATAGGTTCTAAAATAGGGTTGATAGGCCTCTACTTTTGTCTGAAAGGTTTGTAGTTTTACTTCAAGGGTATCATATGGGTGATGACTCTTGGATCAAAAATATTCAAGTCATCATAGAACCATGCTATTATGTCCTTATAGTTTGTTAGAAATTCCTTGGCCTTTTAATTTTCAATTATCATACATGATTTCCTAATATTGACTAGATGAGGTTGATCTTGATGCCCAGGATCAACTACCTTGTAATCCTTCCCACTCACTTTGGGTATTCTAGTGTTTTCAGCCAATTTATCCTAATCAAAAAAGCATTCTAAGGCAATCATGCCTTTTGAGATTTTGTTTTTATTCTTATCAAATCTTCCATCCTCTTCAAGAGTATTCTCATTGGCCTTATTTATGACATGGGCCTCAAATACTCCTAATTTAGTCATGAAATCCAAGATCTATTGGTCATCATTAAAAACCTATAGATGGTTTATGTTATTTAGGATCAAAGGGCATGGAAACAACTTAATGCTAAAGTTTTGAGAGTCATGGTTTGGCATAATATTGGATGTAGCTGAGGCAAGCTCATTAGTAGCCTTTTTCTCCTCCCTAGGGATGGAAACAATGTTGAAAGCATCAAAAGATTCCAACAAATCTTAGACTCTAAACTTATATCTCTTGAGATATGACAATTTACATTTGTATTTACTCCTCACCTATTTAACCACAAGTTCTAAGTCATCATGAACCAAGAGTTGTTTAACCTTATGCTTAATGGCAAATTGTAATCCTAGAATCAACACTTCATACTCTAAAAGATTATTTATGCAAGGAAACTAAAGTCTATAAGTATGTTTTAGTTATTTATCAACAAGATTGGTTAGAACAAATCCTACTCCAAATCTAGACTTACACCTAGCACCATAAAAATATAATCTCCACATTCTAAGAAAAGAATGAGAAGTCTTGGAACTACATACCTTAGAATTTATGAGAGTATACACTCCTAATTAAAAAATTATCATGTTGATCTCATCAAAGTCTAGCATGTTAACCCTTTCATTCACAACATTATACTTAGTGATCATGTTATTTATCCGACTACTCTTTGGACATATATCCATTCATGGCCTTTGTCAATTCTCTACTTAATATTATCCCATAAGCATCAATAATGTCCACCAATTGGATGTCAATAAATTGTTGGACCCTTGGCTTAGAGGTAATATGCATATGAACATTTAATAATTCCCTAATTACTTTAACTCTAGATTTATCTAATTGAGTAACAACTCTATCATATTTAATAGGAGTCAAGCCAAGTTATTTACAAATACCTACTAGCATGCTGTTTGTAGATGCACCAGAATATAATAAATAATTATGTAAATTATTACCAAACATTTTGATAATAAGAAGGAAAGATGGGGATTTTGTCTTAGATTTATAAATAGTAACATTGGCATTGTTAGTTTTGGGTGGCTTACCATGTTTTTTAGATAAGGACTCCAATGACAGGTCTCTTTTCTTAGTGATCTATGTTAACTCATGTAATGTAATGTTAGCCTTAATTTTATTCATGTCTTCCATAATATTATAGCCAATCCTATTATAAGAACTAGAGAATCAATACAATATTTAAAAGTATTTCCCTTTAGAGGCTCCAGGTTATTATCTAAGGTAGTACCCAGAGGAGTGTCAAATTATTGAAGGATTTGCCAAGGTCTGAATAATGAGGATGCATGAGTAGTGGTTGCACCGGATGAAGCAAGTGAATACGACAAAATGCTAAAGTAAATGAAATAAAACAAGAGACAATTGCATAGACAATTTGGAGAAAATACAATATTCCATTAACATAAGATGGCCAAAGTGAAGAATACATATAGGAGAGCACGTAAGTAACTCCTCCATGAAAGGTGGTCAAAGCACCCCAAGAATAGACTGTAACTCCTCCATGAAAGGTGGTGACAAGGTGCTAAGAATAGAAAAGTAACTCCCATACCCAGAATAGCCAGTCAAAAGAGTTACTTATGACATTATTATGATACCTATGACATATCTATGACACACATCTCCACATAAGTTAGCCTATCCCACGAATGTAGGAAAACTCCATGTATGCAAAAATATATAATTTACCTAATTAAATAATAGGGAAAAATAAAAACCTACACTAATACCCCCCCATAAGCACAACTTAGGTGGGTAGTGTGGAAATATAAAATGGGTCCCATCAACTAGGCCTGATGAGGTACCCATGTACAAATGCAATCTCCCATAAGATAGAGAAAAGGAGAAAACCCATAGGAAAAAACTCCCCCCCAAAAGAGAGATAACAAAGAAATGAAGAGGCTAGTGGGCCCCCCTGAAGATGATGCTAATGCAAATGTGGACTGCACCCCAAGAAGAGCTCGTAGATGAATGAACTTGCTCTCAGTGAAAGGTTTGGTGAAGATGTATACAACCTACTCTAAAGATTGGTAAAATATCAAGTCAATGACCTGACTATGAATAAGCTCCTAAATGAAATTCATGTGAATCTCTATGTGCTTGGTCTACTAGTGCTGAACTAGATTCTCACAAATCTAAATGGTACTCTAATTGTCATAATAAATGATGGTGGGCTACTTGATAGGAATGTCAAACTTAGAAAGTATCCCCTGAAGCCAAATAGCCTCAGTAGCTGCATTAATAACTTCCCTGTACTCTACCTCTGTGGATGATATAGCAATAGCATTCTACTTCTTGCTAGACCAATCGATAGGACCAGAACCTAGAGAGAAACTATAACCAAAAGTAGACTTGTGAGTGTGTGAATCACCAGCCCAGTCTGAATCTTCATATCCAAATAAGTCAACCTCTATGCCAAATTTGTAATGAATTCTATATCTATGTGAACCCTGTATGTAATGCAAGATCCTCTTAGCTACTTTCCAATGAAGCTCATGAGGTTCCTGCATAAATTTGGAGACAAGTCTCACTGCATATGATATGTTAGGCCTAGTGTGAGTTAAGTGGATGAGACTGCCAACAAGTTGTCAATACCAAATGGCATCAACTAATGGTGAAGAATAGTTAGCCTCAAGCTTGACTCCTGATAGAAAGGGAATTGGAGATGGCTTGCAATCAGCCATGTGAAACTTAGCTAATAATTCAAGAGCATACTTAGGCTGTGCAAGAGAAATCCCTGAATCTGACTATGAGATCTTGATGCCAAGGAAGTAGTGCAATAAACCCATGTTTATCATGTCAAATCTATCTTGGAGAGATGCCTTCACCGCTATAATAGCTGATGAAGAACTCCTGGTGATTAGAAGGTCATCAACATAAAGAACTAGAATCAAGAGTGAGTCATCTTGCCATAAAAAGTAGACATTAGGATCAGAATGGCACCTAGTGAAACCCACTGTCAGAAGGAAGGAATCCATCTTGGCGTACCATGCTTGAGGGGCCTGTTTGAGATCATAGATAAATTTCCTAAGTTTGCATACTAAGGAAGAATCTTGAACAAATCTTGGTGGCTGCTCCATGTAGATCTCCTCCTCTAGGTCTCTATGAAGAAAGGCACCCTTCACATCCATCTGGTGCACATCCCAACTATGTGTTGCGGCAATAGCCAAGGTGAGTTAAATAGAAGTCATCTTTACAATGGGTGCAAAGGTCTCTGAGTAGTCAATGCCTGCCACTTATGAGAAACCCTTGGCAACCAATCACACCTTGTACTTATCAACTGACCCATCTACTATAAACTTGGTCTGATATATCCAACTACATCGAACCATCTTCCTTCCCTTAGGAAGTGAAGTCAAGTCCCAAGTGTCATTTTTGATTAAGGAAGAATATTCTTCCTCCATAGCACTATCCCACTCAGGTACTCCTGATGCCTCTTGAAAATTTTGTGGATCTAAAACTAAAGTAAAGAAGGCATGTAGATTTCTCTAATGATCCCCCCTAGTGCATTTGTCATCTGCAAGATCTCCTACGCAAGTGCCAGCACTCTCAAGTGTCTGTCTGGCCCAAAGTGGCCTAAAAGTGGGTGAGTCAAGTGCTAACTCCTCATCCTCTAATTGACTAGAGGTGGATGTCTCTGCATCACTATCTTCGCTATCTAAAATTGAAGAAGAAGAAGATGTCTCTAGCTCAGGAACCTGATGTGGCTGATCTGAATCTGAGGAATCATCATGAAGAAGTAGATTCGATGAGAGAAAAGAAGTGTCAAGTGTTGAGTCTCTAGGACTCTCCTTAAAGTGGACACTTCTCTCAATGAAAAACTCATGAGTGGTTAGATCTATAAGGTGATACCCCTTAACACCATCTAGATATCCTACAAAGATGCAAGGCTTGGACTGACGTTCCATAGCTTTGCATTTCTTCTTCAGTATGCGGGCCATGGCTGGGGATCTGAAAAACCTAAGGTGTTCAACATCAAGTTTCCTTTTATGACATGTTTTAAAGGGTGTTATCCCTTTTAAAGCTTTGTGAGGAACCCTATTTTGAATGTAGCAAGCATAATTGATGGCTTCAGCCTAGTACTATGGTGCTAAGGATTTGGAGTGAATCATACAGCGACCCATCTTTTTCAAGAACCTATTTTTGTGTTCTACAACCCCATTTTGTGAAGGACTATAAGTGACTTTTGTTGTAAATCAATCCCCTCTATTGTGCAAAACTACTCAAACCTATTGCTGACATACTCCCCTCCATTATTAGTTTAAAGAACCTTGATGGATTTCTCACTTTATTTCTCAATAAGAGCCTTGAAGTCTAGAAAATTTTCAAACACTTCAAACTTTTGTTTGAGAAAATATATCCAAGTGTGCCTAGAGAAATCATCAATGAAAGTGAGGATGTACTTGGCCCTTATGAAAGATGGTTTGGGAAAGGGTTTTGATACATCACTGTGGACTAACTCCAAAGGTTGTGAAGCCCTCCAAGCTTTGCCTTTGTCAAATTTTGCTTCGGGATGCTTCCCAAGGGAGCACCCCTCACAAATTCCTTTTGAGAATTGGACACGAGGCAAGCCAATGACCATGTCATGTTTGCAAAGTTGCTCAAGGTAGCAGTAGTTAAGATGGCCAAACCAATCATGCCATAATTTGTTAACTCTATCTGAATGAGTCAACAATGTTGTTAGAGAAGAATCAGGTGCAAAATGTGAGAAAGTGTAAACCCTGGCTTGGTGACTTGCCCTACCCACTGCCACTGTAGTATCACTATGTAACTCCATGATAGCCACTGAATCTAGTGAAAACTCAACTCTCATGCCCTAACAAATGTGAGTGATTTGGTACACTGATAGGAGATTGGTTGAAAGAGAAGGAACACTTAGAACATTATTGAATGTTCCTCCTTCCATTTCAACTGACCCTCTCCCTAAAATGCAAACTGATGTGTCATCACCCAAACTAATTGAAGTCATGCTACAAGGCTCTAAAGATGAAAACTCAACTAGGGAAGAGCCCATGTGGTGAGAAGCACTCAAGTCAATGACCCATGAAGATGTAGAAGATACTGTAGCTACAAGGGCCTTGCCTTTTTCTTTCTCCTTACCCTTGCCGTTTGTCTTAGTAGAATATTGGGTAGATGAATTCTACTTGATGGACTTAGGAACACCTATGTTATGCTTCTCTAGAAGATGAGTTAGGTGATTTATTTGTTTCTTCATGCATTTGTGCTCATCATGCCCTGTCTTCTTACAATAGGCACACTTAACCTTCTCCTTCTTAGGTTTAACATTAGAGGAGGAAGAATTAGTGTTATTTTTGGTAGGATTATTGTTTTCTTTCTTCTTCTCCTAGTCCTTATTCTTTTTCTTCTTCTCCTTTGTTGAAGTCTTATCCTTACCATTTCAAGCTATCAAAGCTTGGAGTTGAGTAGAATTCAGTATGCCAATTTGGATTAGTTTATCTTGCTCCCTAGTCAAGTCGACAATGAATGAATCCAAAGAAGGCATTTTCCATGTAGCGCCAATGGCACTTTTTATGGCATGGAAAGTGGAGACAAAGACTGAATAGCTTGGACCTATTTTAGCGAGAATAGAAAGGATGAGTTAATCATCTTTATTTTTTATCCTGCATTCTTTCAATTATAATTTGAGAGCCTTAAACTTAGTGAAGAAGTCCTGTAGGTTGTCAAAGTTGCTAGGACTTAGACTTATGAGTCCATTTTCAAGCTCATGACCTCTCATCTCATCAAGCTTCCCAAATAAGGTTTCTAGAGTGTCACATATGTCTTTGGGAGTCTTAGAGGTTTCTAAATGAAATAAAAGTTCTAGATACATGGACAAGCTCAATAATCCATATGCTTCATCACTATAGTTGTACCACTTGACCTTTTCAACATTAGTGTTGGGTTCTACTTTAGTACCTATGGTGATCCTATACAACCCTTTGCTTCTAAGAATGATTAAATTTTTAACCTTCCATTCAAGATATTTGAAGGGTGTTAGGGGTTTAAGTTGAAAATAATCCATTTTAAGCTGAATTTAGGTGAAGTTGTGTTGATTGCAAGTTGTAAAATTATGCAGAAAGGAGAATGAAAGCAAAGATTGCAAGTGCTGAAAAGAAATCACACCCCCCTAAAATGTTTATCCCCCCCCAAATATGCAAGTGCACACTCAAAATACATTGAGCTTAGTTGAGAATGCATCTTAGAAGAATCAGTGCAAGACTTTAAGTGAACAAGACGTCGGACTCAATCAAAAATGCGTCTTAGGAGACCCTAATTTTTGGCACTTTATAAATTAGTGCATTTTTGATAATTATCTAGCTTAAGCTGTGGAAAATTAAAAACTAAGCACTTTTTTAAAAGATGACACTCAAATCTAAGCTACCGTTTATAAGATTTTTAATTTTTAATTTTCTGTAAACTAGTAATTTTGTAAAAAAATAACACTAAAACATTAAAAAAATACCTATTTTGAGAGAGAAAGTGGCCTTCCAACCACTTGTTAGAATTGGCATGAAGTGAAGAATCCGAAAGAGGTCTTTGTGAGGGGGAATTGGCCTCATGCCAACCCGAGCCTCACCCTTTGTCTTTGTAGGTCAAAGATACAAGTTTTTTAAAAACTCAAATATTGTTCAATCAAAGAACAACCGAAAAAAATTTATTTGGAACTTTATATTAGTGTGTTTACAACTACCACTAGCAAGAAATAATAAGTGGTCTTGAGTTCAATACATTACAAAACCTTCATGAAGAGCATATGCTGAAAATACAACTTTGGCATAAGATCCAGAGAAATAAATAGCACCACTGCAATCTACTTAAAAAATCATGCACTTTCAAAAAAAGAATAATCTCGATACAAGGTCTTATGTGAAATTTATGATCCTCTGAAGTTCCCAAAATGAGAACTATGCAATGTCACGACTGAGAATCTGTTATTTCTAAAAATATTAGCATCAAAATCAAAAAACATTTGCACTAGCACATAGAGATTGAAAAAATAACCAAAATTGAAAAAAAATTGTGGGAAAAGGAGTCCGTATGAGTAAGAACAAAGCATTTGAAAACTACCTTCAAAATTGCAACTGCCAATGAAGAGGGGTCCTGTTGTAGCTTTCTGAGCATGTTTCGACAAAGTATACAAAATGTATGAAAAAATTGAAAGATACCTAGATAGTTTTTTTGGGCTGCAAACAAAACCCAGATGTCATTTTTCTTGCTAATGTACAGAAGATGTAAATTTAGTATAAAATAGATGCCTTTAGCTGGAAAAAATGACCCCAGCAACCAAAAAATGACATGCAAATGTAGAATCAGGTACCAAGAGATTGCAAAGGCATGTGACAACCTATAATTCTGATTAAAACACAAAATATGCAAGCTAATTGACAAAAACAAGATTATTGGATATTGCAAAATTCTGCCTGCATGTATATGGAGAGACCAAACAAGCCATGGAAAGAACATGAGCATAGAGAACTAGCAATATCTCCCAAAAATTTTCAAATTTCACAAAAAAATGCTTTAACAAAGCTCTAGATTTCAATGAAAGCAATAGTAAAATAGACAACCAGTTACTGGGGTGGCTCTGATACCATATCGGAGGATTCGCCAAGTTCTAAATAACGAGGATGCACAAGTCGTGGTTACACCGGATGAAGCAAGTGAATACCACAAAATTCTAAAGTAAATGAAATCAAATAAGAGTCAATTGCATAGACAATTTGGAGAAAATCCAATATTTTATTAACATAAGATGGCCAAAGTGAAGAATACATATAGGATAGCACATAAGTAACTCCTCCACAAAAGGTGGTCAAAGCACTCCAAGAATAGACTGTAACTCCTCCATGAAAGGTGGCACAAGGTGCTAAGAATAGAGAAGTAACTCCCATACCCAGAATAGCTGGTCAAAGGAGTTACTTATGACATTCTTATGACACCTATGACACATCTCCACATAATCTAGCCTATCCCACAAATGTAGGAAAACTCTATGTATGCACAAATATATAATTTCCCTAATTAAATAATAGAAAAAAATAAAAACCTACACTAATACAAATTTTTTTGAGGCTTTTAATTAGTCAAGGGCTTATTTTTCTCCCTATTTTTTGGAGGGTAGGTCTTCTTTAGGAACTACTAAAACTCATGGACTTCTTCGAGAATATCATTAGGTTGATTATCTTCTTGGAAAGGGAAGTCAAATATCTCCACCATGAAAGATTGGTTGGTAGATTTAGATCCTGATGTACCTATACCATTAGATTTATTAGGAACCACTTCAAACATATCTAACTCTTCTTGAAAGGCCTCAAAATCTTTATAGAATTTAATGCAATCTATCTCACCATGTCTAGATGTATAATTTAATCTATAATAATTAGGTAAAGTAATATTAATAATATTTATATCCATTGTTTTATTATCATTAGATGACTCATTATTCTTATTATTTTTGTAACTATCATTATGAAATCTGTTACTAGGCCCATTGAACCTTTAAAAAAAAAATCTTACCCGATCTCTCTTCAGTATTACCAACATGCCTCTACATCTAAAGAAAATCAGTGCTTAACTTTTAGACCATTTTTAATATAGATTTATTTTCATTTTTGGGTGCTTTAGAATTATTAACCTAATGGTTATTATTACTAGTGGTTGGTACCAAGGCCTATTGATCACTAGTGTTAAATCTATTGGTAACAGTGTTCAAGAATCCCAAGTTTTGGGTAAGATGAGCATGACTTAAAGGCTAATTGGTTCAAAGTTGGGATTTGGTTAAAAGTAGGTATATTCTAATTATTATTTGGGAAGATGTTTAGGGTAGGTAAATGTGGGTTGACATTGGAAATAGAGTAATCCATCTAACCTTGGGGCTGCATTTGGTCATTAATAATCACAACCTTAGCATAAACTAAAGCTAATGTGTTCATGGGTCTAACATCTCTCTTTATAAATACAAAAGTCATAGGATCTAAGGCATCCTTATATATTTCTAAGGCTAAATCCTCATCTGGTCTATAAGGAGCTATAGTCCTATTGAACATCTTTTGGAACCTAGAATTGAAAGTTGTTATGGGTTCATTTACATCCCTTTTTACTGTGGTGAATTATTGGTACAAGACACATGAACTAATAATTTTATCAAACTAGTCAATGAATGCATTGTTAAAATAAACCCAACTTGTAATGTAATTTTTAGAGAAATTTAGAAACCATTCATATGCAACATCTTTAAAAGCGAAAGGAAATAGTCTACATGCTACATCTTCTTGAGTGACATTAACAATCTCAAAGTAGCTTTGAATGAATTAATATTATCTTTACCTATTATAATACTATTAAAACTAAATATTAGAAAATATTTCTCAGGGTTATAAGGAAGGTCATGTACCACACCTGACATGTTGATAGAAGATCCACCTATCGAAGCCAACTTCACCAATTCAAGGTGCTCATGTATTCAATCCCAATCAAGGTATGGATTGGTTGGGTAAAAGCCTATGCTTACCTTTGTCCCACATAGCTCTTCTATGGACTTCTAATTTAAGTAGAGATCCCCTAGTCTTTGAACGTGACCTTGTTTTGATTCTTGGTAATTATATCTTGATAATTTTGAATCCTATTTGAAATATGATGAATCAATCCTATCTTTGAATAGAGTAATGATTAGAAATGCACATTAAGCAAATTTTGCAAAGATTCATATAAAGGATGATAAATGATGGAAATATTTAATCAAGTCAGCTCAAAGATGTATCCAAATACATAATTAAAATTGACCTTTATACATTTGAAGCTCAGATGAACTTAATTGAGAAAAGTATCTAAGAATATTTTATCAAAATAGCTATTACTAACATCAAACCTATTGGGTTCATAATTCTAAGTCTATCTTTACCACAATTCAACATGCCTTCAAATAATGTCAATATTTATCTAAATAAGCACAAATACTAATTTGAAAGCATGAAGATCACTAAAAGTTACATGATTATGCTAAAAGAAACACAAATATGCAAAGAGTAAATTGATATTTAAATAGAATTCACAAAAACCAATAAAGATACTACAAATCTACAAAGAATGGGCCCTCCTTGTAGCACCAATGAATCTTTCCATGTTAATGCCTAAATTTGTATCACAAGGTGCTTAGAGTGTTTAAAAAACACTTCTCATTTTAGAATTCAAAGAATTCAGGGAATGAGTTGCAGTTTGTGATAATATTTTTATCTATGATGGAATAGAGGTAAAACAAATGACTATTTCATAATATTTATAATTTTTGGTGGTTATAAGCCACCATGGCCTATAAATATTTACAAACAAGAAGATGATCTATACTAATTAAGGTGAATTATGCTCAATTCTAAGTATAAAGATAAACTAAGATGGATTTATATAATGAAGCCTTAATCTTAAGTGAATTGGTTAAAAAATAATAAAAAGGAAGGGTAGGGTAGAGAGAAAATGTGTTGCTACTAATCTTCATTCCAGACATCATGACAAAGTTCAAATATCATCTAGGCATGTACATAGAACCAATGTATGATACAAATTAGCTTAAGATCTAATCTTACCACACATCAAGAAAACTTCTAAGGAATGTGAAAAATAATGCAAATAAGAACCAAGCTTACTTTAAATATTTACCCCTATAAGCAGATAGTTGATGCACATCTACAAATGTAGAGCATATAAAATGAAGTAAACTAGAGGACCTTTAGTTATACTAGCATAAACACAAGTTAACAATTTTGAATTCAAAGGTACACACCATAAGTCTACAAGAACTATTCAAATCTATAATTCAAAAAAGACAAGTGAGATATAAGTGATTTATCAATTCACACAAAAAAATGAGACAATATTTTAAGAAATCTCTTCTTGCATTATTCGATCAAAGTTTACACTAGTTTTTATCTCAAAAATTCCTCTCTTTTACAATTAATAATGTTATTTTTATAAGAAACAAGGCAACATATTAGTTGGTCTCATCCAATTATATTTTTACAAGTGTATAGGATTGGTGTCTTTTCTATTGCATTCTAGAACAAATGACCTTTTGTTTTTAATTGGTTGATTTATAGACAATGTGCCCTTACAAATTACACATTTCTATATAAAAGAATATCTTATTTCAAAATATTATACAAAGATAGTTATAAAATGAATATTCTCAATTCCTTGATCTACGAATCCCCTTTGTGGTCTTTATCCATTCTATCTAATGTTTCTAATTGCACTAATGTTTTAGACCATATCTATTAAGAACCCAGCTGGACTTTGGGTCAGTTTATAGATTGTAGTGTTCTTACACAAGTGATAATCCATCTCTCCTTGGCTTGATCCTTTACATCCTTAGTCCATAAAATATTCATTTTGTCATTTTTTCTTATGTGGCACCTTTTTTGTACTTCCATGGCATCCTACTCAAATTTTATTAGTTTTGAGCCTCTTTGAAAAATCCATCTTTGCTTCACACCATAAGATCATCCTACATGGATCACCATGGGCCATGAATCTTCAAATTATTTGGATCTAATTGGATATATTAAATTTTATGTCTATATGACCATCATTTTATGTCCATGTGGACATTACTAATGGGCATGCGACTGTCAAATTTAAGTTCATCTATGGCGATCTTTGCTATTTTAAAATTTGACATATGTGCAACTATTATTTGATGTCCATGTGAACGTCATTGATGGGCATTCAACCATAAATTTTGAGATCATCATCAAGGATCTTCACTATATTAAATTTAGCATCCATACAACCATCGTTTGATGTTTTTGTGGACTTTATTGATGGGTACGTGACCATCAAATTTAAGCTCATCTTCAGGACTACATGCCAAACTTGTCACTTATCATTTTTAGTTTGTTTTATTCTTGCATGTATCATGTGTCAATTACTCAGTGATTCTTCTCTTTGAACTATGGGTTTGAGTTATGCCACTTGGTAGTCCCATGGGATCTTGAAGCTTCATTAAAAAATATGTATTGATCTCACTCCATTTGATCAAGATCTGTATGCTAAAACATGTATCATTGATCACTAAAAGGTGATCAATGTTTAAACTAGGACCATGGATTTTCATCATTGATCTCACTCCATTCAATCTTGGTCCTCCATTTAAATGTGGGTTTTTTATACTACATAAAATAATGGAAGTTAAGCTCGAGGGTTAGGATAAAAAGATTAAGCTAAGTTCTAAACATAATATATATGACCTTGTGAATTTAAAAGGGACTTACCATAAATACCTTAGACCATGGTTTTAAACATAGAATAAAAATGAGCTTTCTAATAATTAAAGGGACTAGGAATAATGATTTTAACCTAAGATTTATAAGCTAGGCTAAACATAAAAAATGGACCCTAGAGAATATGACTTAACATAAGGCCTTAACTTAAGGTTTCATTATATAAATAAATATGATGGAATTTTTGGATAAGTCCTTAGGCGAAGTAATAAAAGTGACCCTAAATTTTTAGTTGGAGTATGCTAAGATAAAAGGGATAATGAATTATGAGATATGAAAAGGGACCAAGAATGAATTTTTAGCCTAAGGTTTGGTCATTTTGCAAAACATGACCAAGCCTTAGGATAAGAATTAAACTAATTCCATGGCATTTAAAATGATTTGGGTAAATGTTTTCATGATTTTGGCATCAAGGAAAATGTTTTGGATAAAATGTCTAGAATAATCTTCTTGAAGAGTCATTTGGCAAAGCCTTTGCCTAGGACAAAAGTCTTGAAGGGAAATTCTCATGGGGAAAGGGCACTTTCAAAAGTTTGAAGGATAATTAAGGAAGGTAAAGGACTATTTCAAAAATACCAAAGGGCAAGTTTGAAGATAAGGTTCCCCTTACAAAAATCTTGAATGATACATGTAAAAGATAAAGTCATCCTTAAAAAAAGCTCGAAGGATAATTTAAAAGAATCCAAAGGGAATTTTCCCTTCGCAAAAATCCCAAAGGATAATTTTATTAAAGCAAAGGTCACTTTCAAAATATTTGTAGATAGTTTTCTATGAGAAATATGTTTCAATATTTTTGTGTTAGATAAACTCTCTGAAACAAAACCCTGAAGGGTCACTTCAAAAAATAATAAGTCTGAAAAAAATATGCTGAAGGGTAAGTGCAAAGAGGTTGAACGAAAATTTTGTCAAGCAAAATGCCCAATAGTATAAGTCCATGGGGAAATTAGATTGGATAAAATGTTCAAAACAATTATCCTATCATAGATAAGTTTGAATAAAAAGACCAATTGCATAAGTCCTGAAAGAATTCTTTAAAAAAAGATTGAAAGTACTTGGATAAAGTATCCAAAATATAAACCCTATAGGGTAATTCATTCAGGACAAAGCTCCAAAGGAAAATCATGAAAAGACATGTCTAAAACTTAACAAAAGGAATTTGCACTTAGACTCAGACCACATGAAAAATAGAAAGGTCCAAAAGCGGGGCTTGGGAATAATAATAACTTAGCATAGATGTTTAGAATAAGGTTTGGTTGTGTTGAAAAACATGACTAATCCTTAGGAAATAAAAATAAACTAAGCCCATAGCATTATTTAAAATTTTCCCATGAAAAAATTTCCTTCCAAATTTAAATCAAGTACTTAGATTAAACATAGATTAAGGGTTTAATTATTTCAATAGGAATCTAACAAAGAAAATGTTATTAAAGAATCAAGTTAACACTAAAATCATGAAACCCAATAATTATTCATTCCAAGTAAACTTTATTGGACCTGTAACCTAAAACACAGAGATCCAACATTAGCACTTTAGATAAGGGAAAACTAGAACAATGAATAAATATGTTAACAAAACTAGGTGTGGGTGATATTTAGATAAAAATAATGTGTAACAAGGCTAATGATACTCTGATCAAGTGAATTTTCTATTTCAATACATAAATTTTCAAAAGGTTCCTCATGTTTCATAAATGGGGGTATGTTGACCTCAACACATGGCAAGGTGTGTTATATTACTTGAGACTTTGTGACACATAGTAGGAGAAGAAGAAATATGTCACTTGTTAACATATGATACCTTTTTGTATAAAATTCAAATGAGGGAGGTAAGGAAACATTTTATAATTCATCACAATATGAAGAGAGAGAAAGATGCAATTTTCACTTTCATTTATAATTTCCAAAGAAGGGAGAGAGAATGTGATATTACTTTTGATTTTATTTTCTTTGATTTAAATGTATCTATCTTTGGAATCTATGAATAAAATGTACTTGGAAATGTAACCATATATCTAAAAAATGCATCTTTAATAATAGTTTTTTAGAAGTTGAACATGCATTTTCATTTTTTCAATCAAACAGGAGAGGAGAGGAAATCGTACATGTATTTTTCTTATTAGAATTTAGAAAAAGAGTAGTTTCATTATTTTCATATGAGTAATCCAAATAAGGATAATATTTTCAACATTAGCATCACTTTTAAAATAAGGCACACACTCAATGTCTAAAACATTTTCATCATTGGAAATAGGAGAGGAATTTTCATTTTTTTTAACATTTACATCACTGGAGTGTATTCATGCAACATTTTGAATCGTAACATAATGAATGCTAACTTCTTACATATAAATATAATGAGAACAAGGCAACCAGTGGATAAAGGGATCATATCTTATTTTGTGTTCTAATCTAGGTTGTGATAGTGATATATAATCATCTCAAGAACATGATTAGGTCTTTGGATCTATTCATTCTATTTTTTATTATTTTTACCCTTAGGACATTTGCATTGATCCAAGATATCTGCATCAGTGCATGTGTTTATATTAAATTTAAGTGTTTTGTCCAAAACATGTATAATAATAGACCCAAATTTATACTAAAACTATGGTGTTACCTATATGCATGTTTGGTCCTTAATAATACACCCAACTATGTGTGAAATCTAGCCAATAGGCAAAATCCTATTCTTTTTATTTTTGACCACTTTTAACTTGGTAAAAATGGGTTAACATTTGATTTACGCTAACCCTAGAAACACTAGCTATTACTAAGTGTTTCTTACATAACCACTACTCCTAAGATGGCCTCAAACTTCCATGTAGTTCTCCCTCCTTGGCATGTGTGTGGAATTTTGATTGTGTAACTATATTATCTTTCTCCTATTATAACCCTTGGTACACTAAACTCAAGAGTAGATTTATATTTTTGAATGATTTAGTTATTCATTTTAGTAATTTATTTACACCATAAGGCATATGACTGAGTGTATGGGGAATAACTGAATTTGGTTGTCGAATGTGAATGTGCATATATATGTATTTAGACAAAATAATTAAAACATAGTTAATAGATTGTATTTATTATTTGTAGGAAATACAAATTTTATTCAATATTAAATAATAGGGAAAATGGCACAATGTGTTATAACTCATATGTTACAAAATAGATACATGAAGCATGCCATCTATGTTATGATTGTGTATGGATCCAACTCTTGGGAAGATGTGTATATTACATATTTGGCATACATGATTATAAGTGTAGTCATAAAAACTATTTTAGAGTATAATGAAGGTGTAGTTGACACCTTTCACCCTCCTTACATGCTGATGGTGGAGTCCCTAACTAGGCAATGACCACTAAATCAATCATGTGATTCCAATCTATTCACTAATGGTAATGATCTAGATAATGTTTGATGATAGCTAACAATAATCAATCTCAATATTATTGATTGGTTTTAAACCACTAATCAAGGCATACAGTCAAGGTAGGATGACATGTGGTTATGCTAAAGTGGGTCTTAATAGAGAATGACACTCTATTAGTATATTCCATTAAGGTATGTAGGACTAAAATATTAAGAGTTCATAGTGAGATATATAGATTAAAATCTAAGATGATCACTATAAAGAAGTCTATGATTAAGCACAAGAGTTGTGTGTGGTATTATAATCAATGATAGGTGTGAAATGTGCAAAAATTAAGAAATGAAGAGTGTATTTAGTTATGCAGAGGATATGCATAGATTATATGCAATCATAAATGCATCATGTCTATAAATTGATCCTAGCTGAGAGAAGATAGATCATACCATACACTTTCGATTGGGGACACATTTGTTAATCAAGAGCATGATTGATATGGGGTTCCATTAGACCCAATTAGAGGATATCTTAGCACAATACACCATGATAAAGAGGGTTAAAAAGTATCTATTCTAACACAATCATGTAATAACCCTAAGGGGGTCCTAATTTTTTATATTTCATCTATACTAATAACAAGTAAATTAAATCTAAACTAGTGCTCACTAAATATTATGTCACAACATGAGGGGTTAATAAACAATCAAAACATGTAGAAGAGAATTGTAAATAGGCTAAATATGAGTAAGACCCTAATACATGGAATATGAAGAGTAACATTATTTAAAGCCAATACTTATGTTACTTATATCTATTAAAGAGAGGAGTGAACTTAGATAATACTTACCTGAATGTGAACCTATCAAGACTCAATCTCTCCCTTGGCTAATGGGGCTTCATAAGGGGTTGTTGTGTTTTGCAAAGATCACTAAGAAAGGCCAAAACATCCAAGACTTATCCACAAGACTAGATTCTCCAAGTAGAAATCCTAAGCTAAGACTCCTCAAGTAGAATGTTAGAAGATCAGATTGTAAATAAGCACAAGAAAATAATAAATCTTGATTGAATATTGAAATAATGATGAAATGATCTTGTATATATAGGTAGATTTGACCCTTGACCCTTCTAAAAATCTTGATAGATAGGGTTGACCCAATTTACCTAGCATAATTTTGGATAATTATTCACTAGGTCATGAGATAGGTCAGCCAAAGGCTAACCTAATTCCTAAGTAAAAATATCCCAAAAGTATATAGGGTCAACCCAGTCGATCTAGTATAGTGGACTGATAAAAAGGACTAAAGGTGAGGAAAAGATTAGAGAAGTTGCAAAGGAGTAGTAGCTTAGGGAATGGTTTTAGGAGCTAGTTAGATTTGTAATATGTGGTAATAAGGGATAATAATATTATGAAGCACCAATGGTCTACCCACCCCTTTCTTGGTGTACCCCTTAGGCCATGTACTTATAGAGATTGAGTCTTGATGAGAAATTATAAGATGTAAAGCATCAGTATTTGATAAAATTTGAAAATATTATGTGTATACATATTCCCTACTTGAAGCTCATCACATGTCACTAGGTGCAATAGGTGATGGTGCTTTGAGAAAGAACACAAGAACACATAACGTTGATGCTAAAAAAAAGTTACAATATTTTTAAGCAAAAATAATTGAAAGTAAATGACAAAAAATGAAATAAATAAAAATTAAATATGATTCATACCTTGAATTACCTTTATTTTTGGATGATTGTCTATTATGTTATTAGTTTTGATTGTGTAGGTTACGAAGACTACTTTCGACAAACCCAAAAATATAAAACTAAAGAGAAAAAACAAATAAACATAAGAAAGATAAGATAAATAGTGCTATGATAACATGACATATTTGGGAATTTAGGAAGCTAGGTTGATAAGTAATATGTTAGACCAAATGACCAAGTCAAAAACAAGAGTAAATTGGGTAACCAAAAATCTAAGACTACTAAAGACCAAAAAAATCAAACAAGTAGACCTTATGTAAGAAAGGTAAACTCACCAAGTCAAACCAAGGATACATGTCAGAAAAATATGGTAATAAAAAAGTGATGGTAAAATTAGTAATAAAATGGCAAAACAACATTAATGAGTGAGAAATAACAATCCTTATCTCACTCAACAATGGAAAATGGTACATAAAATGGAAAACAACATTGATGAGTGAGAAGTAACAAGCCAATCCCACTCAATAATGGAAAAATAGTACAAACTTAGGTGTCTTTAAAAAAAGGGTAGTAAAACAAATGAAAAATGGTAAAGAGAAGCAAAAAAAGTCTAGGAATGTAAATGTATGGTGTAAATAAAGTAATCCATAGTTACTCAAAACATGTTTTGCTCTAAAGATAGATAAAATTGAAACAAAGTAGTGCTATCATGTTTTTAAGAAGTGAAGAAGGGAATATAATATAAGGGAAAATATATTTGGAATCATAATTTAACTATCAAGGGGGGTATGAAATGGGTGGAGGGGAAAATGAAGTAAAAAACCAAGGTAGAGGAACTCTTTATCAAAGTCAAGACACTCAAATTAAGTTTATTAAAAAAAGATGACTTTCAACCTTAAGGACTCTGAAGAACTTCTCTTAGATACACAAGTTTTAGGTTAACAAATATGTAATATATATATCATATCATGAAGGAGATATGCATGAAAATTAAAATGGACCTTCCTTCCCACAACATGTTCCCCATTCTTTATGACCCCTTACAAAATCATCGATCTACTGCAAAGATTGGGTACTTGCCTGAGAAAGTAGGTAACACCATAGAGTTTTTTGAATTATCTTATTGCAATCTACTAGCCCACTACACCCTAGTGGACCTCAATTTTATATTATGGTCTTCCTCACAAAATTATGGTCAATAAAAAGATGGTATTTTATGAGGAAGATTGGGTCCTATCAATGGTTTCACATTTCAACTCACAAAAAGAGAAACCCAACGGGTGAAAAAAGGTGTCTAAAAAGAGTATGAAAATAAAAAAGGCTATTGTACATCATGAGGAAGACTAATTCCTATCTGTAGTTTTACAATGCAACTCATGAGAGAAAGGGCAAACCAAAAGACCAAAAAGGAAGGACTAAAGGTTTGTAAAAAGAGAGAATTGTTTTAGAGGGTGAAACCCATGTAAGTAACCTATAAAAAGTGTTAGATAGATGTGGATAGAAAATATTAAAAGAAGGGAAGGATCCTAAACTAATGTCTATATCAAGGATGAGCATATGGGAGACAAGATTATGTCTCAAAAGCACTCTTAAATTTGAATTAGTTTGGTAGCATGCCAGGTAGAATAAGAGTGGGCATCATAAGATGCCCCAAAGGATAAGTGGATTTAGGGATGGCAATTGTAGGATGCCATAGATTTTGAAATGATATATGGGTGGGCATTTTAAGATGCCCCAAAGGCTAGATCAAAGTGAGTATGGAAATCATAAGATGACCCAATAATTAAAATGAGATAGAAAAAATAGGAAAAAATAAGAAAAAAAGAGAACCCCATATAGTGTCTAAATGGATTCAATTTTTCCAAGAAGATTCTAATAGGTGATATGGTGCCTGAGGAAAGAAAAAAATTCTAAGAAAAAGAAATAGAGAACTAGATCAACAAACAGAGAAATTAGAAAAAGGTACAGAGTTGATCGGGTTGACCTAGTAGAGAAAACATGGTCTAAAAACTATACAAAGTTAATAGGGTCAACCTCATACAAAAAAATAAGGGCTGAAAATTATATAGAGTCAATAGGGTTTACCTAGTATAATAGGAAAAAAATAGATAATTTGTAAGAGACTGTGTCGATAGAAATGACTATGTACTAAAACAAGAATAATTTATAAGTATTTTGAAAATCAAGAACTAAAAGGAAATAGATAATCATTTGGATAAATTAGGTTGATCCAATTGAGGAAACAACAAATAGCCTTGCACAAACATTAATTAACACAAGTTCTTATAATACAACATATAATTGAGCAAAGAACAAGCAATTAACTTGGAAAGTAAAAGCTAACTAAGAGGTCAACCTGAATGTTGTTAGATTATTATAATATAATTTTAGATGTGATAGGAAGTTGGCTATAAGTAAGGAAATATAAAATAATCTAAGGATGGTTGTAGGATGTTTGGGATGAAAGGGATCTCTATTGGTAATGGTACAAGCTTGGTATTGGGGCTTACCCCCTTATTTCACATGCCATAATGATAAGTGTGTTGGGTGCTTAGCCAAAATATACCATTAACCACATGTTTATACTTAGCCAAAAAACCAAATTAGATTCCCCTTTGGTGATGAAATGTAAGTAGGTTGGCCTTGGGTAGACAATTGTTTAAATTCTTTTTAAGATTTTGTGATTTGGTAGTGTGTGCATAAAAGAAAAAATAGTGAAACTAAATGGTATAATAAAAACCACCTAATCAGACTATGTTATCTATTCTAATCATGCAATCAATAAGAAATGAAAGTGTGAGCTAATTACTAGCATATAAGGGTTAATTCTAACTTTGAAACATAGTACAATGTTGATTTAGTCTACATTGTATGTAGAGAATATAGAATAGGGTCGATAGGGTCACCCCTATACTACAAAAGTAAAAATTTGAAAAAGAACTACATCGATAGGGTTGACCTATATTTCTAGATAAAATATAGAATATAAAACTACATTGATAGGGTCAACCTAGTTGACTATATAGGGGCAATTTTAAAGATTGTAAGGAAAGAGAGATAAAGTTAGAAAGGAACCTTGGTGGGTTTTAATATGTAGATAAGTGACATTTCTATCAAAGAGCCTTGATAAATGCTTACAAATATTATTAACTATGTCGACTGGGTCAACCAAGCTTTGTAAAAACATGTTGTTAAGTGCTTAAAATGTACAATGTCAACTAGGTTGACCTAGTGGTCTAGACTAGATGTTGAAATTTTGAAAACCTTTGCTATGTCGACTAAGTTGACCTAGTATCTTAAACTTGGAAAATAACCTGCACAAATATAATGTAGTCATTTAGATGTGACTGTGTGTCAAACCTATGCATAAAAGTTAGTATTATGTTAATATAGTCGACCCAACATCGTAAATTTATGAAAAAATGATAAAGTAATGAAATAAGTGAAACAATTCCTATAAGGTTTATATTCATATTAGGTTCACTAGAATGTATGTAATCAAAAATAAATCATGTCTATAAATGAATCCTAGATCAGAGAAGATAAATCATATCATACACTTCTAATTAAGGACACATTTGTTAAGTGGGAGCATTACCAATATGGGGATATACTAAACCTGATTAGGGGATCTCTTACCATAATACACCATGCTAAGGATGGTTCCAAAGCTTCCAATCTAACACAATCATGCAATAACCCTAAGGGGGTCTTGATTTTTGATATTTCAACTATACTAATAACAAGTAAAGTAAATCTAATATAGTTCTCACCAAAGCTTATGGCACAACATGAGGGATTAGTAAACAATCAAAACATGTATAAGAGAATCCCAATTAAGCTAAGTATGAGTAAGACCTTAATACATGGAATATGAAGAGTAATATTACTTGAAGCCAATACTTATGCTACTTCTATCTACTAAAGAGAGGAACAAAGTTAGAGAAGACTTACCTGAATGTGAACCCATTGAGACTCAATATTTTTCTTGGCTAATGAGGCTTCACAAGAGGTTTTTATGGTTTATAAGGATCACTAATAAAATCCAAAGTATCCAAGACTTATCCACAAGACTAGATTCTCCAAGTACAAACCCTAAGATAAGACTCCTCAAGAATAATGGTAGAAGAGAAGATTTGACCCTTGACCCTTACAAAAATCCCTATCAACAAGGTTAACCTAGTCAAATTAGCACAATTTTAGACAAATATTCACTAGGTCATGAGCTAGGTTGACCAAAGGCTAACCGAATTCCTGAGTAAAAATATCTCAAATCTATATAGGGCTAACCTAATCGACCTAGCATAGCTGACAGATAAAAGGGACTAAAGGTGAGGAAAAGAGGGATGAAAAGTGGAAAAGATTGGAGGAGTGTGCAAAGGAGGAGTAGTAGCTTAGGGAATGGTTTTAAGAGCTAGTTGGATTGGTAATATGTGGTAGTAAGGGACAATGATCTTGTGAAACACCAATGGTCTACCCACCCCTTTCTCAGTGTGCCCCTTAGGGCATGCACTTAAAGAGATTGAGTCTCAATGGGTTCTTATAAGATGTAAAACATCAATATTTTATAAATTTTGAAAATATTATATGTATACATAGATATTCACCCTTTCTTGAAGATAAATGGTCTTCATTACATTAGTGTGTTGAGGAAATTTCCCTCAAAGTTGTTGAGAAGTGTACCACTTATCTTGATCAACATATTTTCTAACCTTGATGACTCAAAAAAATTGATGTGTGTCATGGAGGGTGTGTGAGTCTATCACTTTGATGATCTGGTCTTTTTTATAGGGTATAATTTTTCAAGATCTAAATAATAATGATGGTATGTCACTACTAGCTCAAGAAGTGGTAGAGTGTAGGGCTTCAAAATTTCCATGTTGAATACCGCATGCATGCCCAAGTATGGAGGCAAATTAAAAATGAAGGCATTCTCACTAGACGTTTATAGAATGGTGTAAAGATCATGATACAAAGGCTTGATATTCTATTATAGACCTTTGAATCATTCCTTATGAAGATGCAACCAAAATTTATTACCACTAATAATGAATGAGGTTTATGTTGTGCATCATGGCACTCATTTTACTTTTATTGTGTGAAAGATAAAATCTATTGAACTGGTTGATGAATAGATTAGATATGGAAAAAAAATATCAACTTTGTCTACTTCCCTTTCTTTTGTGCATGACTCAATTCCATCTAGTGTGTAGTAGGAGATGTCTATAGGTGTTAAATTTTGAAACCTAATACATGTCTAGATGGATTGTGACCTATAGAGATATGCAGGGCTCTATTATAGGCATGTTGAATGTATAAGAGATTATCATCTCAAGTACAATCATGTGCATGGTTTTACATTCATATAAGATTAACAAGTGAGTGATTGACCACTTTATTTTTCCCATTTATCTATGGATGAAAATCCATCAACCAATCTAGTTGCATACCCATTAAGTCCTAAAATGCTTACCAAAATTAACTTACAAAGAGTGAATCTCGATTGGAGATGATGGATATTGGAAGCCCAATATGAACCTAGACATGGTTGAAGAAGGCTTGTGTAGTGCCAAATGTGTCAATTCCTTTATTTTAAGTGACCATGATATCCATCTTGTAAAAACTATCCACTAAAATGAACATAATTTCATGTTCCGATCTCATCATCGATAACCTAGCCATGAAATTCATGATGATAGATTCCCATAGTTTGTATGGTACTAGTAGAGGTGTGTAAAATCCTAAATTATTGTTAATGGAATTGGTGATACAAAAAGGAATGCAATACTTGATGCATCATTCCATTTCTATGTACGTGACTAGCTAGATGAAGTGTGACTTCAAAGTGGCTAAGGTCTTTGTAATGCCAAAGTGTCTTGGGGTCTTGGCATAATGCACCTCCCAGATGATTTAGTGATAAAGTAAACCACTAGAAACATAGAGATATTTGAACCTATAGATAAGTTTTTTATATAAGTAAAACTCTTAAATGTGTTTACCTCACACTAGGTTGGTTTAATTCATTTTGAAGTCCTAATCAGTTGAGTAGAGAGATACCCAATCTATGAATTTATGGTCGCATGTGTCTAACACCATGATGATCATATGAATTAGTCATCAATTAAGGTAATATATGGCCTTTTTGTCCTTCATTTTCTTATGATTTATCACAATATGTAACTCTTATAGGTAAGTCATCCATTTCATGTGACACACATTCTCCATCTTACTTCTCATCTATAGGAACTAAAGTGACATGTGATCCAAATGAACAACTATCTCCTTACATAAAATGTAGTGGTACCATTTCTTGATTTCTTGAATAATGGTATATATTTATTTATCATAGATGGAATACCTTTTCATTGTGTCATTAAACATTTTTGAGTGGTATGTGATTGGATGTCCATTTTTTATGAGCACTACATCGAGTGCATAGTTAGATGCATTAGTGTGAATTTTGAAGGAATGTGCAATGCCAAGTATTTTGAGACTAAGCACTATGTAGAGGAATTTCTTGAGTTCCTAAAAAATGTGTTGTTATGAATGAGTCCAATCAAACTTGGATTTTTCATGTGTTATCTAGATAAGATCCCAAGAGACATATGAGAAACTAAGGATGAACCTATAGTAGAAGTTAGAAAGACCAAGAAAACTCCTCAATTCTATGATATTTCATGGAGTATGATAATCTTGGATCACTTTGATATTCTATAGATTTACATAGATTCATGTTTAATAATTGATGTAGCCTAGGTATTGAATCTATACAACACTAAATGTACACTTTACAAAGTTGGCCTGTAACTTATTTTGACACAAGGTGTCTAGGACATGTGAGATGTGATATATATTCTCATATTAATTCTTGATTAATATTTAAATGTCATCTAAATAGACAATGTTTGAGTTTAGAAAAGGCCTAAATAGATCATCCATCAAGTTTATGAAATTGGTTTGCACATTGGTTAGACAAAAAGGCATGACCAACCATTCTTAAAATATTTCTTCTATCTTGAATGTTGTATTCCATATGTATTTAGGATGGATTACAACTTGATGGAAACCTAACTTCAATTCAGTCTTTGTGAAGTATTGTACACCTTAGAGTTGGTCCAAAAGGTCATCAATACATGGTAGTGGGTATCGATTCTTCACCATTATTTTTTTGAGTGCATGATAGTATATGAAAATTCACCAAGACCCATCCCTATTGGGTACAATACTAACATCATCCTACAAGGAGAATAGATAAACCTAATATTGCCCTTATCAAGGAGCTCTTGTATGTAGCACTAGATTTTGTCATTCTCCCAAACTGATATGTGATACAAGGGGATATTTAGATGAGGGGATCTAGGAACCAAATTAATGTGGTGCTTTACTATGTAGTGCATTATAAGGCCTTTAGGATTTTTGAAGACTTCACCATGCTTCTCTAGTAACTTATTGATCAGTGACTGTTATGATATTATGTGATGGGTGTGTGTTGTTATAATGCACTTTATCTTTTTCATAGGTGTCTCAAGATAAACCATGAGAAACACAAACTTATACACATGTGAAACAAGTTGTTGGCATTTCTTGGTAGATACCAAGGCGACTTTGATTATGGGCACTAAATTAAAGAGATTGCAAAATTATTCCTACACATGAATAATCCAATGTTATGGCTTAGCTTGATATGTATCTTCTTAGTCATATAAATGTAAAATCCCTAGTAAGATGCCATATACCTCTAGAGGTGTAATGTCATAAGTGATGTTATCCTCCATAAGGTTGACTTTATATGGAAAAGTGCATTGTTATTGGACATTTATATCCTTCCCCTATTAAATCCATCTCAAAGAATATGGCTTGTGATTTACATCAGTGGTAAGACCAAGGTGTTGAGTTATGGATTGCATAATGATGTTATTTTAACTGCCATTATCTATGATGATATAAAAAATATGATCCCTCACCCAAAACCTGGTGTGGAAGATACATTCGTATACCCTAGATATGTCAATCATAGTGATTTTGGTATTTAGATAAGAGGCATCTAGATCAATGTTATCCATTGATGTGGGTCCTAATACAGATTGTGTAAATAAGGACTATTGTACACAACATTCAGAATTGTCATGAGTGGATGAGTTATGGTGGTAAAACCACTTATCACTAGACTTATTATTGCCTTTGTCTAAAGCATAATGTTTAGGAGCCTTCAAGTATTGAGTGGTATTTTGGAGTTAATCACCTCTGTGATAAGTTTTTTGCTTCCGTGCATGAGGTTGTAATGTGGAGTTATGTAAGGGATAAACCTTGTGTATTATGTTGGATGAAGATTTGAAATTTTACTTCATCCTTGAATTGGATTTGATCTTGGTGTCATTATGATATAATTTCACCAAAGTGTGAAAATTTAATAACTCCATCTTCACATAGATATAAGGCAAGAGTTTATTGATTTACATTAGCACCTTATGTTTTTCACTAAAGTTATATCACATATGTGCATAGTAGTCATGGAATATGTTAGTGTAATCTTCCACTAATTGATCCTTTCATTGACATAGTTGTTATAACTTGATGTATTCATATTTAAAATATTGAGGAGGGTGGTATTCCTCCTAAAATGTATCAATAAATGTCTTCCATGATTTAATTGGAATATACACTACATACTAAAGATATCCCACAAGTGAACAACCAAAATGAACATCTTTAATACTAAAAAGGTGATCTTATTATCATGAATGAAGTAAGTGACTAATAAGTATACCTAAATTTTTCAAATCGATGCATATAATGCTTTAACATTTATCTTTCCTTTAAATAGAGGAATGTTAAGATTGATTATTAATTTAAAGGGTTTTTTTTGCTAAAACTAGTATGGAACATAATGTGTATATGAATGGAAAGGAATCAAATTTCGATGCATCATAAATTCATGAAACCAAACAAAATGTTTTATACAATGTGTCTCAAGTGTGGTAGTGATGAGCCTTCAAACTTATGAGGATACCTCAAATTGATTTTGGTTGTCATCCATCTTTCTTTTGCTATGATGTTCTTCTATAATTTTTAATACATAACTAACTATAAGACCTTATCTCTCATTATACTCACATGGTTATAGGCATATAAATGAAAATAAATAATTGATCTAATACCAATGATCTACACCACAAGGCCTAAGATCAAGTGTGTAGGGAAAAACTAAGTTTGGTTGTGTAGAGTGAATGTGCAAAGTTGTAATTAGACAATAAAATCAACACATATTCAATGGAATAGAAGTCTTATTTGTAGGAAATGCAACTTCTATTCAATATTAAATAATAGGGGAAATTATATAATGTGATACATGTCATGTGTAATAAAATATATACATGAAGCATGTGATCTATGTTAAAATTATGTATGGCATCAACCTCTTGGTCAGATGCATATGTTATATATCTAACATGCATGTTTACAAGGTTAGTCTTAAAAATTATTACAAAGTAAAATGAAGATGGATTTTACATATCTCACCCTCCTTTCATGTTGATGGTGGATTTCCTAACTAGGTAGCGACCATTATTTCAGTTAAGTGATTTTAGGTTATTCACTAAAAATTGTGATTCTAAGAATCTTAACTAATAGCTAATGATAATCAATCTTGAGATTATCAACTAATCTAGGAACATTAGTCAAGGTATGTGGTTGGGGTAGGCTAACATGTATTTATGATAAAGTGTAACCCAACAGAGAAAGTCATTCTATGAGTAGATGCTAGCAAGGCATGTAGGACTGTGAGCTAATGAGTGTACATTAAGATGTATAAGCTAGGATCTTAGGTGATCATTGCATAGAAGTCTAAAATCAAGAATGGGACTTGTGCATGGGAGTATGATCAAGTTTCATATGGATAAGTTTGAAATATTGCATTAAAGGTGTGATTTATGCATATAAAAACAAATGAGGAGTGTGTCCATCTTCATAGAGGCTATGAATGAATCAGTACTATGATATAATTTGATAGCTTATAATATTATGTAATTTCTAATTTGAAACTTGCTTCATAGAATTTCAAGGGTCTTGTAATTATACCATAACCCTTGCATATATAGGGATCTCTTGATTTGGAATTTGAACCTAGTGGCACACAAAAAAATGAAAATAGAATAAACATATGGGGATAATCAAAATGGTCATAAATAAAAAATTATTTAATAAGGTTAAAATATAAGTCTAGACACTTGCATCATAGACAATTACAATAATTCAAGAGTCCAACACAAACATAAGTGTCTAGGGGATAAAACATAAAAATATAGAAAACATAGGTGGGGATCCTTGAAATGCATTGGATAAAAGGAAATTTTACAAAAAATAGGCCCAATAGGAAAATAAATCAAATTAAATAATATGGAACCAAAGAGGTCCATATGATACCATGCCAATAGATATCTAACTCTCTATCAAGAAGTCTATGCATGAAAAAATCATGAAAACATGTTATGAAACTATGCTTGTACCAAATATTAGTATCTATAGTTGGAAACCCTATAAAAATCTAGGTTTGTAAAGAAAGACTTGGATATCATGTTCACCAAATGTTTAATTATTTTGGGATTAAATGTTATGAGGATTAAGATAATCAAAATTGGATGAAATTATTCCTCAAAGTAGGATAATAAAATAATTATGTTTATGATATTCAATTTCAATGTTGAATTATGAAAATATTAAATATATAAAGTATAATGCCAAATGGTATTTTAATAGTTTAATCATTAAGAAGAAACAATACCTATCTTATGAAATGATGCGTAGCTATATCTAGATTATACATATGTAGAAACAAGTTATTTGATGTTCAAGAACCAGTCATCAGATTCTATAAATATTCTTTTTGGCTACTTGGACACTTTTTTTGACCTATGGAAACATGTTTAAATGTTATTGTCCAAATATTGGAGCAATTATCCTATACATAATGTTTTTTTATTGAGATACAACCACCTATGTCTTTATAGGTTTTATATCACCTTTCATATGATGTATCTGGATATCATGCATAGGATCCATATAACTATATATATCTTAAACTTTATATCTCCACCTTAGGTTAGGTTACCTTTCCAAAAAATGGGTTAGGGACTCATTATGTCAATTTGACCTCAAATACCCCTCTATCAATAAGCATTACCTACATAGACAATACTCTAAGGAAGGCCTCAAACTTACATATTTATCCATTGTGTGTGATAATGTGTGTGCACAAGGGTTAAATATACTATATGAAGATACATGTGGTGATCTAGATTATAACTTGACAAATATAGCTTTCACGTTATCTTTTAAGTTCTTCATACCTATAGTATGACTGATACTTTCTAGATGAATAATTAGTAGATTTTGACTTGTATTTAAAATAGATATTTTTAAATAATCCTCATATAATATTTAATGAAATTACTATGCCAAGTTGTACATATAGAAATATTTGAAAATTGAAGTGTTTGTAGGGTAAGGGAACTTGTGTTAGAGCAAGGATAGTGTCATTGCTACTAATATCCAAACTTAAATATAGCTATCCAAGATGGAAGAAAGTTGTTGAGGTTATGTAACTAATAGTGAAGGATATATATTAAATTTTAAATTTTATATGGTTACAAGTGATCTATATAATTAGGTTTGGACTAAAAAATTAGAAGTTATACCTATTGAGGTGGCAAATGCAAGCCTATTGGATGCAAAGAAGGTCAAAGTGAAGGATGGAGCGTTGAGATATATTTATGAAGTGTAAAAGACCAGTTTAACATATAAATTCATATTTAAGCATATAGATATATATATATATATATATATATATATATATATATATATATTTGGTAATTTTTTATATTTAGTTTATTATATTATTTAAATTAATTTAATTGGTCTACTTTAGAATAGTTTTATTCAACCATTTTATTAGGATATTCTAACCCATTTAACCCTAAAAACCTTTAGAAATGTTAAATATAAATAATGGAAATTCATTTCATTCTCTATTTTATATACTCTAGACTTGGACCATATTAATTTTGCTCCAATTTTATACCATAATGAATCTTATTTTGTCTACAATATTTGATTCAACTTTTTTCACTAGTCTTACACTAGAATGATATATTGGAATTCATATGGGGATTTCAAGATATTGTACAACATTGAGTTGTGTCATGATGGAGTCAATTGTATCTTTAGTTCCTAAGAATATTATCCTACTAATGAGTATTAGGTAATGTAAAGTCCAATCCAAAAAATTTAAAGAAAATAAATCTCCAAAGGTTCCACCCTATATAGTCACCATTTTTGCACTAAAAAACACAACAATTCAGATATGCGAAAATGTTTATTCATTAATTATTATTTTATCTATAAGTTTATTCTCATTATTTTTATATCTTAAACTAAAGTAATGATATATTTATACATGTTTCACTATAATTTTGCATGAAGCATAGTTCAATGTGTGATTTACATCCAAGCCTACTCAACACAGGTAAACTCAAGTATAGATATCTTTATTTTACTCTAGTACTTTCACTTTTATACATTAATATAATAAAATGTGTGGAAAATTTAGTCACTAAAATTAAAATTTAATGTTAAAATATTACACTTTAGACCATCCTCTATACACACTTAACATATGCTTAATTCCACAGTTTTAAACTATTTTTTTCACTTTTATGTGGATTACCCTCTACCTTGAAGTAAATATGATATTATTTATTCCTATTAATCATTAAAAATATCCTAAGATAATCTCTTGACCAATTTATACTTCCATTTTTGTTTTCTTTACTCCTCAAATAAGGCTTCTCCTTTAGAATAATCTCAATGGATAGTAATGTCTAAATCCACCAGTTTCATCCTCCTACCAAATAATTACTAGTTGTTTAATTTAAAATTCATCTAATAAATCATCCCACATGTTTCATAAATATAATTCAAATAAATCCAAAAATTATCACTATATAAACACATTTTCTTTTCAATTATTCACTAGAGGATACCACTATTGTAAATCCTATAAACATCTAACTGTACATTAATAGGGAAACACATTTTCTTCCCAATTATGTGTCCATATATCCAAAGTATCTATGAGCTAGATCTAAATACAATATTAAGGTCATAATTCATTGATCAATCAAACCAATCACAATAATATTTCACTAGCATATAAAATTACGCTAGTATTTCACACATACTAGCATATCAAAGGAGAACTACATGGAGTTTAATCCCTCTTCAGAGTATTGGTATATAGGCAATTCTAAACACATGGGGTGTTGAGTTCAATAAAAAATTCATCCCCCAATACATTTTTAAATTTTATTACATTTGTTCCACTTAGTCATTATTTGAGCTAGGGTTAGAGTGAAGAAGAAGGCACATAATTCTCCCACTTCAAATTAGTCAACTCTGAATATATACACATGACCTATTGGTGAAGGTGCACCCATCATAAATTTCATATAGGTTAAAAACCATAACAGATGTTTATGCATTATATATATGACAGTGCATGCTAAAATTATCCAAATAATGTGACCTTGTCCTAGAATAAAATGGAGTCATATTTTGATTCACAGTGACCTCACATAGTCCCACAGTCAATTGCATAGTCTCTTTTATAGTCCCTTAGATCCAAGTTCTGGCTAATTTATTTGTCTTTGTACTTCCACTTTTAGAAAATTTATAAAAATATAACTTGTATTCATGTGTAATTATTACATAATTTACATAGTTTGAATTACTTCATTGTGTGTCTTAATTATATTAATATTTTATTAATCTCAAATTTGGATAAAACATAAATATTTAGTAGTTCATTTCCAAACCATGGAACAATAAAAATTAAGGATAATTTAGAGGTAAACCACAAATTCAATGCATATCCTCCTCCTCTAACATATGGACATAATAGATGGAATTATTTATACATTTATAAGATCAATAATGCCATGTCTTATGATCACATTTGATGACAGTAAGATTTTTTATGATGATTAAAATAAAAATGCACTCTTTATTCGAGCTTATATCAATAAACAACCCATACACAACATCATTATAAAAATTGGGTCGATTGAAGATGAATATACAATGATACTTCTTTGCACTCTAGGGTATATAGACTAGGATTTACAAGATACATAAAAATTAGTTAAATCATTATATGGACATGCACACAATACTCTTGGGAATATAGTGTTACTTATTTAGGTTGGTTCAGTGAAAATGGTTACTCCATTATCAGTCTTACCAATCATAGTGGTATTTGACATGTTATTAGGATACCCTTGAATACAAAATATTTTCATAGTGCCATTCATAGTTCATTAATGTCTCAAATATATACATTTAAATTAGGTGGTCATAGTTTTAGGCCTTTGATATAAATGCCCTCTATAGTTAGTGGCATATCCTCCTCCCCAACCACCACCATAATTAGTTTTTATACCTATTCAAGAGCATAGTATAGAGTTCATTATTATATATATGTGGTACATTTATATGCACTCATTTTAGAGGAGATTAGTACACCATCCTAGACAACAAGATTCATATCAAAGAGTTATTCAGAGTTAAAAAAGAACTTCATATTCTATAGTTCATCATAAGGTAGTACGTTAGATATTTCAACATGTTCCATAAGGAACATAAGAAGTGAAACTTTCTCATAATATATAGCAAATACCACAAAGTCTTACACCCTTTAGATTTACACATCCTACATAGGATTCTATGACTAGTGAATAAGAAGTTCACATTATAGCACCTGATTTCTTTTTAGATTTAGAATCATCTAAATGTAGAAATTTTTGTTCATGAAAAGTTGTCACCCTACCATTTTATGATATAGGCACACAATATGGTCCTCAAAATTATGGAATCATTGGCTAAATTCTCTTATCACACACTCACATATTTCAAAACTTGAAAAATTATAGTTTATATATATATATATATATATATATATATATATATATATATATATATAATATACATATTCCCAATTTTTTAAAAAAAAATTAGTAAGTGATCCTGACATGAGTTGTTAATTTACTTCTTTTTGTATGTTATTTATTACATATTTGGTAGATATCATATTATTTTTCATACACACATGAATTTGATTATGTATATGATTTTGATGCAAGACATAAATATCTTACATGGATACTAGATGTTGGACTCTATTCTACCTAGTGAACATGCCTTTTTTGGTGGCATCTTATTTCACAAGTTACATTATTATAGGTTATATATATATATATATATATATATATATATATATATATATATATATATATATATATATATATATATATATATATATATATATATATATATATATATATATTACCTATCTAACATATTAAGTTATATATATTAAAAATTTCCTTATAATTACTTGTATATTAAATTATGATACATGGATGTGTTAATTCTCTACGATGTGACATTGATACATACAGATGGTGTACATTAGTTATCACTTATTCTATGATCTTTTCAATATCATGACTTTATTGCATGATAAGTAAAACATTTATTGTTTATTTTATATGGCTACTTAGGCTTGTTTGTGTTGTAGGATCATAGGATTAGAAGACTCTTTTTTTTCATTCTTTTTTTTTGGGTTTATAATAGGTTTAGGAAGTCTTGTTTAGTCATTTAAAAGGTTTTTAGATCTCTAGCATTCCAAAATTTGGTCATTTGAGCCTAATAATGATTTTCCTACACAAACGATCTTTTTGAAAATTTGAAGTTCTAAAGGATATTTGAAGGTTATTTCTCATCTTCTAGTGAAATAAAAATTTATGATATTCCATGGAGTGGTCAAGGAAGGTCTTGGACATGTTTATAATGGTTATAATGTCTTTATTCATAATTGATTTTTTCAAACTCAACTATGGTTAATAATTAGGTTGAGTTAGGAAGTTAGTTAGAGATAGTTTAGGAGATTGGAGAAAATAAGGGATAATTATAAGATAATTAATATAGTGGAGTAGTATGTGGGAAGGAGGACAAACCAAGAAAAAAAATGAGGAAGTTCTAAAAACTAGGGTTTTTTGATAAGGCTGTGTGACATTTTTGTATCAAAAAGAATTAAAGAATGGTAATTTGAATTATAATATTAAATTTAAAGTTCTTAATTTTGTTTAAATTAATTTATTTTTTCATTTAAGTAATTTTTATTACATTGGAATAGTTTTTGTTCATGTTGCATGTGAGAAAACATGATGCAAGTTGTTATAATCAGGAAAACAAGGTTATAATAGTCAAGTAAGACAATCTTCTATTAATTTTTAAGATAATTAAACATATAAATCAAGTTAAAATGAAATATAAAATTTTATTAAGAGTTTTTAAATTTAAAATATTTCAAACTTGATCTTAAATATTTAGTTTTCATTGACTTTTAGCTCACTACCTATATATAGTCAAGAAATGTGCATTTATAGTCAAGAAAACATTGTTTTCATTGTGTTTTATGATTTATCAAGGAGAAAAATTGATTTTAAAATTATTATATATATTTTAAGAACCATTTAAAATTGAATTTTTTCAAAAACATCTCTCAAAACTCAATTTTCACTTGATTTAGTGTTCTTAGCATGTACATAGGTAGCTAGGGTTTTAGTGTTCCAAATTCATCATAACTCAAAAACTAACACTTAAAATTGCATGAATTTGTGTGTGTGTGTGTGTGTGTGTGTGTGTGTGTGTGTGTGTGTGTGTGTGTGTGTGTGTGTGTGTGTGTGTGTGTGTGTGTGTGTGTGTGCGTGCGTGTGTGCACGCGTGCTTGCGTGCGTGCATGCATGTGTGTGTGTTAGGATGATTTTTAATTTTTTATATTTTTTAAATATTTTTTTATTCCTATATCTTAATATATTTAAAAAACTCAGACTATAGGTTTAAAAGAAGTCTTATTTAAAGCACTAGAAACACTAAAATCATCATAACTTTAAAATAACCTATCCAAATGTAATGAAATTTTTTAGATAGGTTAATAAAGGTAAATTTGAGGTATTTTTATTCATTTTAAATGTTTTATGACACATATATATAAATTTATTAAATAAACTCAATCTATAGGCCTAATTTGAAGGTCTAGATCCTTGTTTTCATCTTTTCCTGTATTTTTAAGTTTGGATAAAGGTATAAATTAGTAAACTGAGTTTATTTAATATTAAATGAATCTTAAATAATATTTCATATAATAAATACATCTTATTTGGTTATAAAATTTGGTCAATAAATTACTAGGCCTGATTATCTCTCTTAAGCAAGTTGTAAGTTTGATCTTCCTTAACCTCTCTATCAATTTGTATGAGACATATTTGTGTCCCTTGTTTCTAACATTTTAATGTCCTTTACATTTATCCCTTAGCCTTTTTTTCTATGAAAATTTCATGTTCCTTATATGTGTTCCTTGGCCCTATGTGTGACATTGTGTGTTTTGCTTGATTAGTGGTTCCATGATCCATATCATGCACATTTACTATGTAGTCTTATTTAGAAATGATTAGTTTATTATGTGCCCCATTGATATATCTATATATACATAAAACTTGTATACCTCGTATTACATATGTTTCATACACACCCTAATGACATACACATACTATGATAACATACTCTCTCCATATTGACATGATTACATATGATTATAAATTTATCATATGATAAA